>CM028131.1:1199182884-1199797500 GCA_016271365.2 Neoceratodus forsteri | reverse complement strand
CCAGGGCACTAGGGCTACCTAACCTACAAACTGCAAGCCAATAGCAGCATGCCTGATCCAATGGAAAAAACATCAACTACATCAGTCAATATCTCCCCAATGAATTAATTTTGCAGCACCTAAACACCATACTACACAGCTGTATGACATCCCCTCAACATCCTCCAAATTTCAAGTAAAAAGACCAAACCATTTGAGAGATATTCAGTTTTAAAGTTTGTGCAACCACAAAATGGCAGACTTTATGGAAGAAAATGCGCTAAAATGGTGAACCTGGCAGCCAACAAATGTTTAACTGCGAGGGGGGCAATGTCAAATGGTAATAATTCTGGAATGGAACAATATTTTTTCACCAAACAAAAGTGGCATGCTCTCTGAAGACAGGGCTGTCTACATCCCAAGTTTCAGACCAATCAACCACACAATGGCTGTGCAGCACCATGGGCAACACATTGCACAAAATTAGCAAGAATTTATCTTTTGTCACTTCACTGCGCAAAAACTGTATATCCGACTGAAATTAAAATTGGTAAATGAAGACATGTACCATACCAGAATACATATACCAAATGTTATGTGAATCTGTTCAACGGTTGCACAGCGGCTCAACTGAAAACTGCACAGGAGTGCTGAAAAGAATATTTTGCCCTCGCTACACAAGAACCATATATACGATGGAACCAAAACTTGGTAAAAGAAGACATGTACCATAGCACACTGTGTGTCCAAATTTTTCTGAACATCCATTTGACAGTTGCTCAGGGCCACCCGCAAGCAACTGCACAGCAACAATTAAGCAACCGTAACTGCCAGCAACCCAACCATTGTCACAGTTGAAGATCTATGATAAATCTTACACATTCCAAATTCCAGACAAATCAAACACACAGTTTAAAAGTTATTGAAGTGGAACAAATCAAATTTTCATTCATCGGAATGGCATAATTCCCACCTGATTAAGTCGCATACATCAAACCACTGCAAGGCACATCCAGGGCACTAGGTTACTTAATATTGATCGGCAGACAGTGAAGCTCGCTACTCCAGTATATAATTGTAAAAAGAATATTTTTATTTTATTTCTTCTTATTCTTGTACATTTTCTTTTGTTCAAAAATAAAGACACTGTGCAGTGCACCATGTCAATTCAAACGCTTCAACAGCTCTTCATCAGTGAAGTACACTGCATCTGTACCAAAACATAAACATAAATAAGAAAATTAATTTATTATATAGTAACTGAAAGTCTAGTATATCTGAATTAAAATGGCACATTATCCCACCTATTACCCATCTTATCTAGTGTCCCCTACACACCATTTCTCCAAAAATGCTTAAATACATCCTCCTGTTACCTCAAAAAAAAAAATATATATATATATATACTGTACATATTTTGTTTATGTTTGAATTTATAAAACTGGCTGATCTATGCATTGTGAACATCTTTTACATCTGCTCCTAAATAAATCAATACCTGTTATATTACACCAAGAATGAAAACAACAGTATACAAAATACCTTAATAGTCCAGGGTTACCCCAATCTAAATCATAAACATCTCCAAATTAATCCTTCTGCAGTTTGTAATTAAAACATTTCACTATATAAATTTAAAGTCCATCAAAAACTGAATTACAACTAGAGTAAGTACAAATGCCATTATGTGGCCCTTAGTAACACATACCGAACACATAGAAGCTGCAGCAATCTGTGTATGCTGTGAAACAATTGATAATACTGAAAAACTCCATCTTTTACATGTTTTTGCAGTATTTCAACATTTTTAAGTGTACCTCACTTCAGTAACATCACCAAATGTTGCATAAAACTTATATACATAAACTCATGTCCCAAAATGTACTGTTAGTGAAGTATAAGTTCAAAGTAACATTCTCATCTGCTCACAAGTTTAAACAGACTGGTTTGTGCAGTGTGACTCCATATGTTTATGACTGTCTATTTAAGTAAATGAAAAGGCTGTTACAAGCCTAACTCTGTGTTTCTATCATATGAAATATTCAAACTGTTCATTCATCAGTAAACCAGCAAGTCAATAAATTATTTTCAAAATCACTTCTTTGGTCTGAAAGAATTTCAGCAAAGGGAGAAACAGTGTGCTACTGCTCCCAACTGCGTGTGCTCAGAGTTGTCGGAGTTCCACTCACTTTTGCAAAGTCAATTTGAACTTGCACCGTCAAGAATCAGGTGCACTGATAGGAGAGAGCGGGTCACATGGCAAATCACTCTCAACACCTGTGTGCCTGACCTGCTGAGAGAACAGCACTAGCAAGTAACCACTGGGTCCTAAAGCCAGGTGGCTTAATGAAGAATGTTCAAGTACTTTCATAAAAAGAATCACTTATATTTTTATCACTTAAACAAATCTTTATACAGTATATGTAAATGTGACAGACACACTAATTGCTCATATTCCAGTATTAAGCCAGTAACCCTGAAGAACTAGGGATCCTGCAATGTCTGAGGGAATTAGTGTCCCACAGAAAATACAAAACTACAAGGGCATAAATAACCAGGATCCAGCAAAAAAAATTTCTAAGCCACTGGCAGCCCATAAAAACATCCAAATAAAGAATTCTTTTATCAGTATTATAGTTTCAGATTCAACACCTTGTACAATCGGAATAGAAGTAAAACCAGAGGATAGAAGTGCATGTGACCTATAGTATATACAAGCCTACTGGAAGGTCAAAAGGTCATGAGCATATAAGTACCTAAAACAGTTTTGTACAGTTTCTGGTACTAGACCCATGTCTAAGGGGGTTTGAATGATAGGTTACCAGTATATCATACTATTAACATTTAAGAATACATTCAAACCCACTGGAAAGTCAAAAAGGTCATGAGCATATAAGTAACTAAAAAAAGTTTTTGTACTGTTCCTGGTAATAGACCCTTGTCGAAGGGAGTTTGAATGATAGATTACTAGTCTATAATACTATTAAGGTTTATGAATACATTCAAATCCATTAGAAGGTCAAAAAGGTCATGAGCACATGAGTACCTCAAAAGGTTTTTTGTTCTATTCCTGGTAAAAGACCCATTTCTGAGGGAGTTTAAATGATCGGTTAGCAGTCTATCATACTATTAAGGTTTTAAAAATACATTCAAACCCATTGGAAGGTCAAAAAAGGTCATGAGCATATGAGTACTGTACCTAAAAAAAATTGTTTTTGTTCTATTTCTGATAATAGATCCATGTCTAAGAGATTTTAAATTATAGGTTGCCAGTCTATCATATCATTTAATCTGTACCTAGGATTGGTAGCCTTAAATTTATCTATGTAGAATGCTTTCTAGCTAAAAGGAATGATCTGAAATCACCACCCTGGAATTTGGAACCACTTTTTCCAAACCAAAAACCTAAGTTGTGGCAATGTACAGGTATGTCAAGCTTCTTCAAAATGTCTCACAACTGGGGAGGTGATATCCTTCCTTCTTATATCAGATTTATGCTCACCAATCCTAATTTTCAAAGCTCTTTCTGTTTTTCCAATGTAAATTTTGTCACATGGACATTTAATAATGCAAATAACCCCCTCAGTGGAACAATTAATGAAATCTTGTATCTGAATGTTTTCATTCATAGCTACATTTCTGATAACTTTAGTCCTATAGGTATTATGAACAATGGTGCAATGTCCACAAGGAAAGTTTCATTGTAAATCAAGTGCAGATATAAAGTGTTGTGGATGTGTATCAGGAACTGTGTACTGTTTTGATAAAATATTAGCTAATGTTCTATTCCTCTTGGCTACAACTAGAGGTTGTGTTTTAAAAATATGTGCCCCAAATTCAGTGACTTGTAACACCTTCCAATGTCTATTAATCACTTGTTTAATTGCTCCAAAATTATCTGAAAATGTCACTGCACATACAATCTTTTGTTTGTCTCCTATTCTCAGTTCTTTCCCTTGATGTATCCAACAGCTGGCTATGACTCCTATCTATTATTTTTTCTGTGGCTCTCATTAGAACATCATGCTTGTAACCTCTCTCCCAAAATTCTCACACATATCTTCCTGTGCTAACATAAATTCCCAGGGTCACTACAATTTGGTTTAGCCCTAATAAATTGCCCATATGGTATAGATTGTATTAGAGGCCTTGGATGGAAACTGACCACTCTTAATAAAGAATTCCTATCTGTTGGCTTCCTGTATATTTTGTGGCCAGCTTACCATTTGATTTATACATCAATAAATCCAGTAAAGCTATAGATTCATGACTTTTTTGCATTGAAAAATTAAATTTCTGGTCCTAGTATTCAAATATTCATTGAATCTTCTAAGTTCAGCAACTGTCCCCATCCAGATACAGAAAATATCATCAATAAAGTGATGAAAAGACTGAATGTGTGTAAGAAATTCATTTTCCTCAGTAAATATATATTTGGCTTCAAAGTCACCCATACAGAGATTAGTGTAAAATGGGGCCATGCTTGACCCCATCGCTGTTCCCTTGATCTGTAAAAAAAAAGTTTTGTTCGAATTTGAAAAAGTTTTGTGTCAACACTAACTCTGCCATCTTGATTAATAAACTATTTGGTGGTTTATCCTCAGTTCTATGTTCTGCAAGCACAACACTCAAAAGGTCACAACCTTCCCTGTGGGGAATAGCTGTATAGAGGTCCTTAAGATCCCAGGTAACCAGCATACACCTTGAAATATCTAAATCTGATTCATTCTCTCTTTCTGTAAACTGCATCACATCTGTAGAATCCTTAATACAAGATCTAGTCTGTTCCACGAATGGTCTAATGTAAAAATCAATATAAACAGAAAGTGGTTCCAATAATAAATTAACCCCCGAAACACTAGATCTACCTGGAGTATTATGCAAATCCTTATGAATTCTAGGTAAAATATAAAAACTGGAATGGATGGTGTTCTTCTAAACAATGCATTATGTCCCCACTCTGTCATCCATTGTTTTTTCAAAGTTGTTTTCAAAAGTATCTGTACATAATCTTTAACTTGTTCCATTGGGTCCTTTGTAATTTCAAGTAGTTTCCAGTATCATTAAGCAACCTCAACCATATATTCTTGTAATGATCGTAGTCAAGAATAACCACATCCCAACTTTATTAGCACTTTTATAATGATGTCTGCATCATTTTCTAATTTTCTAAGGGCTCCAGACTGGGCTGCACTTAAATTGTATCTAGTTCTATCTAAATTACATTTTTCAACTAACATTTGTTCTATATCCTTATTAACTAATGCAATATAGGTGTCAATCATATGGGGCCTCTCAGGGGGTATGAACATAGATTTGAAATTCAGTTTTCTGCTAAGTTCCATCTGCTTATGTTGTTGAATGGGATCTCTAATAGAAGGTACATCTAATTAATAAAAATGGTATCAAAATCTAAGTTTATGAAAAAAATCTATTTAGATACAGTTTGAGACCAAATGCATTCATAGAAGTATGTGGGCAAAAGGACAAGCCTTTTTCTAACATCTCCAATTCCAATTGAGTTAATATATGTTTAGAAATAATAAAGACTAATTGGTCTTGTTCATTTGTGATCTGAGTCCCCTTTTCTCTGACTGTCCGATCTGTGTTTTCTTTTCTTTTCTCCTTTCTTCTAATTCTATATTTCTTTCTGTTTCTGTTTCTCCTGAGGGCACTGCTATGACCTTTTTACCTGTTGTTTCCTAGCCACATTTGTGTATATTGGTACCTCTCTTGGTCTGCCTTGGCTCTCTTCCCCATGAAATGATGACCATGGCCTTGAGAGCTTTGAGTCCTATTAACATTGGTGTCTATATCACTACCTGAGGATGGACTTGAAGATTCTGATTCAAGATTAAGAATCTGTTGTGTTAAAAAACCATCAGACCTTTTATATGTGTAAACCTGATTGTTTTTGTAATCATTGAGATCACGTTTAAACTTTCTTAATTTCAGTCCCCTCAATTCCTTCTCAAATTCTTCTAAATGAGCAGTAACATTTTCTAAATAATGCTTATATTTATCAATATTGTCTTTCTTTTTAACTTCAGACTCAGTTATATTCAAATCAGGTTCTATCCTAGCCAGTTCTCTGGTGATGGATTCAACTATAAGTAACATGAAATCTCTGGAACAGCGGTTTCTGACCCCATCACATTTTGTATCTAGTTCCAAATCACTATATGCCAAATTTGCTTGTATAAAGATTCTTAAACCCCTGGGTATCCTTTTTGTTTTAAATATTGGGTCATTGTAAGTGAGTGCCATTCTAATTTTACCTGCTTTTGTTCCATGTACTCATATTGGTTCACCACCAACCTAACAGGTGTAGAGCCACCAAATACATGATTAGATTTAAAGTCTTGTAATATTCTTAATTCTTCAGCATCCAAAATAGACAAAGGCTATGATCTATTGCCCGTGATTTTGTTTAGTTCATCAAAATTGATCATTGTCCCAAATCTGTGAGACAGATAGTCCCCAACAGAATAATGCAGAAAATATGGCCCTCATAAAATGTCCTTCCACACTTATGATTTTCAGTGGGAACCAATATTCCAACAGTAGCCCAAAAAGGTGATATCAAGGTGTAGGTAGTGTGCCAATAAATGTCAATCCTCAAAACGTGGCCTTCTGGATCCAGCACTTGCCAAAATGCTTCAAAAATCCTCAAAAGAAAAGAGTCCAGCTCAGCCAACCTCGATTAAACACACCTTACCCTATACATTGCAAGACAATAGCAGCATGCCTAATCCAATGGGAAAATATCAACTACATCAGTCAATATCTCCCCAACAAATTAATTTTGCAGCACCTAAACAGCATAATTCACAGCTGTAGGACATCCCCTCAACGTCCTAATTTCAAGTAAAAGACCAAACCATTAAATAAAATCCAATTTTAAAGTTTGTGCAGTGTTACAAATTCTTCCACCACAAAATGGCGGACCTCACGGCCAAAAATGTAAAATGGTGGACCTGTCAGCTGAAAAATCTTTAACTGTGAGGGGGCAACTTCTAATGCTAATAACTCTGAACTGAACAATATTTTTCACCAAGCAAAAGTGTCATGTTCCTTGAAGAAAAGGCTGTCTACTTCCCAAGTCTTAGCCCAATGGCAGCATAGTGGCAAAAGTAACAAAACAGAATTTTTGTCACTGCTGCACGAAAACTGTATGTCAGACTGAAAATGAAATGTGCAATATACATAGTGAATGGTACAGTATGTGGTGGTGGGAGTGCAGGGACCGAAGCTGCCCATGTCTGCATAATTACTGTAACAGTAATGCTAATGCTAACAGTAATGGTAATGGTGACTGAAGCACAAACACTAATGGCAAATGTAACACCAACACAAACATGAATGCAAATGGTAATGGTTACTGAAACACAAACGGAAATGCAAACACAAATGGTAAAGCTCATGGTAACACAAATGCACACGTTAATGGCAATGGTGACACAAATGCAAACGTGAAAGGAAACACTAATGCTAACAGTAACATAACCACAAATGCTAACAGTAAAGGTAACAGTGATGCAAATGTAGATGGAAATGTAAATGGTAATGAAACTGCAAGTGCAAACACAAACCATTATGCAAATGATGATGGAAATGCAAATTTAAACGCAAACAGTAATGCAAACGCAAGTGAAAATGCAACAGAAACGGTAACAGTAATGCTAACCATAATGTAAATGCAAGCACAAACGTAAACGCAACTGTAATGCTAACGCTGATGAAAATGCAAGCATTTTTCTGACTACCAACGGAAAAAAATGGCTGAATCATGAAAGTAAAAGGGTAATTTGTGACAATAAAAACTGCATTTGCAACACTTTTGTAAATGTTGTTAACTTTTCCCATAGACTATAATGGATTCAGGTTTTTGAATAACGCTTGAACCATTTAATATTTTTTCATGAAATCTTTGAAAGGCACATTGAGGACCCCAGCTGCATGTTCCCATATGTTTTCAGACTGATAGCGCAACCATGCAGGCTGTAGGCGTGAGCAAAGAAACAAGCAAAATCCATAATTTATGTGTTTGTTGGTGCACTGCAGCTCCACAACCATAAATCTAACCATAATGCAACTTGCCAGATCTGAGATCTATGGTACCAGACCATGAATTCCAAATTTCTGGCAAATCTGTCATATGGTTGCAAAGTTACTGTATTAGGGTACAACCCAGACTGCATGTTCCTGAAGATTTCAGACCAAACAGACAAATTATGCAGGCTGCAGCCATGAGCAAAGAAACACACAAAACCCCACTTTTTGCATTTTGCTGCTCTGCAGTTCTGTAGCCACTTATATGACCATAACACAACTTGCCAGATCTAGAGATCTATGGTACCATACCAGGCATGCAAAATTTCAGGTGAATCTGTCATATGGTGGCAAAGTTATTAAAGTGCAAAATTTGGGGTTTAATATAGAAGTGGTCATGCAACTATAACAACTATACTGGCAATACGGGCCAGTATAATATATGTATAGGTATATATATATATATATATATATATATATATATATATATATATATATATATATATATATATATATATATATATATAGAGTGTAGATTTGCACAAGTACTACCTTTTGTTTCATACAATGCTAGCTGTGCAAATCTATACTATAATGCAAACAATTGGTGTGTTCTTAGAAACAGAGAAACATAGAAACATAGAATTTGATGGCAGATAAAGACCACTTGGCCCGCCTACTCTGCCCATTTCCCTACCTAATGGATAAGCTGCAGATCCTAGTTAACCAACAGCATTCTTCCTCCTACCCCCCACTAGAATTGCCTTATGTCTGTCCCATGCATTCTTGAATTCCCCACTGTTTTTGACTGTATGACATCCTCAGAAAGGTTGTTCCATGCATCTACAACCTCTCTGTGAAGAAATACTTCCTCACATTACCTCTGAGCCATCCCCCATCTTCAAATTGTGCCCCTTGTTCTTGCACATCTCTTTTTCTGAAAGATGCTACCCTTTGACTTTATTGATTACATCGAGGTATTTGAAAGTTTCTATCATGTCCCCCTCCTTCCTTTCCTCAAGGCTATACATCTTAAGCTCCTTTAGTCTTTCTTTATATGTCTTCTGGTGCAGACCCTGCACCTTTTTGGTTGCCCTCCTCTGGACAGCCTCCACCCTGTCTATGTCTCTGTGGAGATGGGGTCTCCAGAACTGTACATGGTACTCCAGATGTGGTCTTACCAACTGTCTGCACAGAGGGCCAACAACTTCCTGTTTTCTACTGGTGATGCCTCTCCCTGTGCATCCCAGTATCCTCTCAGCACTCCTTAATGCCTTCTCACATTGCTGGCCCACCTTTAGGTAATCTGATATGACTACCCCAGGTCCCTTTTCATTTTTGTTGTTGTCAGTATCTCACCCCCCATTGTGTACTCTCCCCCTGCTCTTTTATAGGATTGTCTCTATTGAGGGGTCAGATGAAGAATTTTCCAGTTCAATTAGTATTTACTTAAATTCTGCAGGATGCAATTTTAAAACCTCACCTACATTTTACGTACTGTTATACTGTCTGCTGTCATGTGGTTTAATGCACAGTACATTTAACATAGAATTGAAGTTTGACAATTAACAACATATAACTCATATAGTGTCTGATACAGTGACACCACAGCAATTTGTGTAAGAAATGAGTGACTACAACAATATGTTTGTACTGTACTATTTGCATTCTTGATATATGTACAAGACAAACATTGATGATACTAAATGTATTGCACTTTAAAATGTGCAGAACCTTGCTGCAATCTTTGTTATGCATGCCTTGATGCAGTGTACTATATTTATGAACATGTATTACATGACAACAACATTTTTACTTAACTGTGATTTCAAAAGTCTGTCCTTTTTAAAATGATAGTCTAGCCCTAAATTTTTGAGTAAAATCAAACACATTTCATACAGTAAAGTATTGTTTTGATAAATAGGCATAGCAGACTAACTTCTAAAAAACATATGCATGTATTTAGATAACTATTATTTTCAGGAAAAGTGAGATACATAGTTTAAACTATGTCAACGTAATATAAAAAAATAGCTTGTCATTACTGAAATTATTTATTTGATTAAAAACCTCAAATTATATATCAAAACAATTCTATTGAAACAAAACAATGATATACTTCTAATATTAATGTAATATTGTAATTAAGTCAATGCTAACACTATGTTTTTAAAAGCTATAAATATATATGCTTAGTATATATGTTACCTTTACAAATCTTCTTAGAGCACTTTAATATAGTTAATGTAGTAAGCACAAACATATATGCTAAAATAACTTTTGAATATAAAACAATAGATAGTTCACTACTTTTAGTATTGTAATAATATCTTCTTTATAATCACAACAAATATGTTGGTTTAATTATATTAATAATAGTGTGATTATTTGTCTTAAAGCAAAAACATTTTTTTATTTTGTGATGAAAACTATGTGATGTATGTCGCATAAAAAACAAATTTGAAGACAGTTCTTGTCTAGCGAAGCAGTAAAATGTTCTTTTTGGCACTCCTGCACAGTTTTCCAGTCGAGCCACTGTGCAACCATTGAACAGATTCACATAACATTTGGTATACATGTTCTGGTATGGTGCATGCCTTCATTTACAAATTTTAATTTCAGTCGGACATGCAGTTTTTGCACAGTGAAGTGACAAAAAAATCAGTTCTTGCTAAGTTTGTGCAGTGTGTTGCCCATAGCACTGCACAGCCATTGTGTGGTTGATTAGTCTGAATCTTGGGATGTAGACAACCCTGTCTTCATGGAACATGCCACTTTTTGTTTGGTGAAAACATATTGTTCCATTTCAGAGTTATTACCATTTGAAGTTGCCCCACCCCACAGTTAAAGATTTTTTGGCTGCCAGGTCCACCATTGTAGTGCATTTTCAGTCGTGACTTTCGTCATTTTGTGGTGGAATAATTCTTAAAGGTGCACAAACTTTAAAATTGAATATCTTTAAACAATTTGGTCTTTTTACTGAAATTTGAGGGTTTTGAGGGATGTCCTGCAACTGTGAATTATAATGTTTCAGTGCTGCAAAATTAATTCATTGAGGAGATATTGACTGATGTAGTTGATGTTTTTCCCATTGGATCAGGTATGCTGCTATTGGCTTGCAATTTATAGAGTAGGTAGCCCTAGTGCCCAGGATGTGCCTTGCAGTGGTTTGGTGTGTAAAACTTAAACATGTGGAGAATTATGCCATTCTAATGGACATTTGGTTTGTTATGCTTCAATAACTTTTGGACTGTGTGACCGATTTGCCTGAAATTTGGAATATAGAAAGCTTAATCATAGATCTTCGACTGTGATACTTTTTGGGTCATTGGCAGTTACAGTTGCTGAACTGTGGTGCATGCTCATTATAGTTAATGGGAAAGTATTTATGCACATTGTGAAAACTATGGTCAGCACATTATGGGGTGTGCAGGAAGATCCTATTATAAGGTATAGGACAGCTCAAAAGATATGGCACATGTATATTGTTCTGCAGTGCTGGGCAATGTTGTGGGAGTGAGAGGCCTGCTTACCAATACATGTGATTCACTGTTTACTGTATATTCTGATGCTATTGAGAAATATGCAAGTTGGTGGGCCCTGTGCTCCCACCAACTTGCATGACAATGTACTTACCTATGCTTTTTCAAAAAGTAAGGCAATTCTTTACAAAAAAACTGCATTAATGCAACAGTTAGGGTTGTTCCACAGTGACAAAAGTGAGGAAATTTGGTGTTAGGGTTGAAAACCCTAATTCTGCATTCACCCCCACTCCCACAACCACCACACACACTCATACATACAAGTAGGGGAAGGACTAAGGCAACACAACCAATCACACACAACCAGCAGGAGGTAAATACCTGTATTACTGTAGTAAGTGGAGATATCCAACTTCAGGTATCATACATTATTTTCAAAGTTGTTCCTTGAGGTTAGTTCACATACAGGTAAACCAAGCTGCAAGTAACGAAAACTGTGTACCTAGCTTCGTTTTCAACGTATGGATGGTGAAAGGCATGATGGGCACCGCAATGTTAGTCTATGGGACACTGCTGAATTGTTTAACACTGTAATTTTGTCACCCTCAACTATTTTAGCACCAAAGCAGGAAAAGGGACATCTGGACATCTGTGGGAACAGAGCTTGCCACTTTGAAAATTTCAGCCCAAAGGACCCAACCGTTTGCTTGCAAGAGGATGGCAAAGATGTGCAGTCATCAGAGCATACTTTCTCAAAATACTTTCACAAACACGAAGTGTCACAAATGGAAGAAACAATAGTGTCGCTTGCAAAAGTATGCAAAATAGTGTCACAAAATAGTGTTGCAAACACAAAAGTGTTCAAATGGAAGTCACAGTAGTGTCACATTTGCAAAAGTATGTGAAATAGTGTTGCAAAATACTGTCGTAAACATGAAAGTGTCACAAACGGAAGACACAAGAGTGTTGCATTTGCAAAGGCATGTCAAATAGTGTCACACAATACTGTCACAAACAGGAAAGTGTCACAAATGTATAGCACAACACTGTCGCATTTGCGAAAGTGATTTTCAAAAGTATGTCGGGGAAGGTGCAAAATCCTGTTTTTGGTCTTGTAAACCCCAACATACCATATGTGTACTCTGTGTTATAGGTTGGTGGCAGCGTCTGGCCCAACATGCCCAATTGTCTATAGTGATATGTGTTTTGCAGTGCATGGAAGATCCGGGACCAGAGTTAGCAGTCACGACCCCATGCCACAGCCCAACATCTCTTGGTGTGAGGAAGATGGGAGCATGGGTGTGTGGTTTTGTGATTTAGACAGTTGTATGTTATTTCTGTTACATGCTGCTGGTTGTGTGTGATTGGTTGTGTTGCCTTGGTCCTGCTCCTACTTGCATGAGTATATGTGTGTGTGTGTGTGTGTGTGGTGGTGGGGGTGCGGGGGAAATGTGGAGTTAGGGTTTTTAACCCTAACACCGAATGTCCTCACTTTTGTGAGTTGGTGGTAGGGGGAGCAGTTGGTAGGGTTGTTAACTAACTTTTGAACGGATTAATAGTTTTCCATCAAACCTTCAAAAGGCACATCAGTGACCCAAAGGCTTTTTATCCTTAAACTTGCCTCACTATTTACTGTAATGGTAGGTGCTATGATGTTATAAACAAAAGTGCTATGAAGACAGCTGGAGAACATCAGATGCTTTTCTGCATGTCTTAGACAGGCTGCAAAGATGTGTTATTACCTCAGGAAAATTTAATTGATATTAAAAAAATGTATATTCTGTAATGAAGCATACTAGCTGGACTATTGTTATGAAAGTAAGTGCTGCAGTGTAGAGTTGTTCTTTAAAGTTCCCTTGACAATTATTTAGAAATTTCAGACATATTAATCAAACACAAACTGAACTTCCATGCTAAAATATTTAATCTTTCTCTCTAGCTTTTTGAGACTATTAGTGTGTCATAGGAAAGGTGGAAGAGAGGTCACTTTAGGAACTGGGTTCCATACTTGCACTGCGCATCATGCTGTAGGCTGTAGCTGAACTGATGCTTGCTACAGGCGCCCTTACATATTGGAATGATATCTGCTAATGCTTGCAGTTATATTTGGTTGTAATTATGCTTAATGCTACTTTTCAAAAAACAAAAGAAGTCTGAAACATGCCCTGCCAGTCTTATATAATGTAACAGATATAAATGCCTTGGTTTTATTAATGATGTACTCATTTGTTGTGACAATTTAGCTTTAATAACATTCCTGTTATATTCTGTATGCTCATATAAAGTTATATCGACTTTACTGTAGTGAAAGCCTTAGAGAAATAGTCTTGGACTGACCAGTTGCTAATTAATGATTTTTTATGTTGGGGTGATGGGAGGGGAGCAGAGAGAGAGATTTGGACAAAGGAAGGGTAAGAAAAATGTTGCTTGATGTTCAGGAATGCAAGGGTACAAGGAGAGACTCATACTCAGCGGATGGTGAAAGTGAAAACATGTATTTTGGGTATCTGAGGACTGGTGGGGGAGCAAGAAGGGATTAGGGACACAGGCAGGGAAAATAAAAATAATTTATAAGGATAACAGTATTGGGAGGTGGAAGGTGTATATGGCAGATGGGGGTAGGAAAATGTATTTAGGTAACATGGATGGACAAGGAATATCACGTAGGGAGAGTGAAGTCAGCAGACATGTGGAAGGTAAAGCATGCCTTTTTGTTGATATCTGTTTTGGGATAGGATGTTGGGAGGGATCAAGGACATCAAAATGAGGTGAAAGTAAAATGTTCAAGTGCATTGATGGCAGGAAGAAGATGAGATGAATTGGAGACAGTAAGGTGGGAAAGGATAATTAAATAATTGCAATGTGTCAGGGGATGGGGAACAGGACTGAATCAGAATGCAGTAGTAGGAGAGTCAGACTTTTTTTTTTTTTCATTTTAGGGCTGTGAGCAGAGCCTACAGCTTTTTTGGGGTCACTCAGTAGCTGTAAAAACAGTTGATCATGGAACCTTCCACTGGACTTTTGGAAGTATCCTTCCGAAAGCCTAATGGAGCTTGAAACCCTCCACCATGATTGGCCATTATGGAATAACAGCATCACTATTTCGGCTGTTACTTCCACATTCCATGGTGCGAGTCATGCATGTGTAGTTCTACTGGCGCCGTCATGCGGTGAATGGCAAAATGCCATTCATCACAACTGTGCATGCACGAGTGCTGCACATGCGCAGTTGCATCGCCACCACAAGCACCGGCAGGAAAGGAAACCTGCACCAACAGCTGGGTCCCCAATCCCCATGTCAGCATTATGTGGCCCCACCCACTCATGTGGCACATTGGGAGCCCACCCAGTGTGCCCAAATGTTTTTCTTACCCCTGCCAACACTGGGGTCCCCAATCCCCATGTCAGCATCATGTCACCACCCCCGTGCACTCATGTGACACACTGGGAGCCCACCTCAGTGTGAACAAATGGTTTTCTTTCCCCTGTTGAAATCAGGGTCCCCAATCCCTGTGTTGGCTTTATGCCCCCCCCACTGATGTGGCACACTGGGAGCCCACCCCAGTGTGCCCAAATGTACATCCACCCCCCACTCATGTGGCACACTGAGAACCCACCCCAGTGTGTCCAAATGTCTGCCTTTTTTTAGTTACATGTAAATAAAGAAAACAGTCCCCCTGACATGTTTCCCCATGTGTTTTTGTATCTGTAAAAAGAAAATGATCTCTCTTCTTCTCCCCAGTCCCCTTCCCCCATCCCAACCCTACCACTGAGGACCCTACTCCCCACCCCCACCCCTACTTACCTCCAGAGGTCAGTGCTGTCATCTTCTCTGGATCGGGACACATCTGTACTCTTCAAAGTTGAACCGCAAACTGAAGAATCAAAGGTCAGCATGCTATAATGTCATTCAATGTGAGTTTCAACTTATTTTGATAAATAAGCCTTTTTTTTTTAATTTTGGCCCCAAATTTTCAACATAGGGTTCTTTGGACCCCACCTTGTGAAAACTTTCACTATCATTTCATTACTCAGTCCCGAAAGATGATTTTGCGGTCGCTGTGTGGAATCACCTTTTGGGATCAATTCATGACATGACAGTGTCACTGACCATGTCCTGTTCCAGAGAAGATGACAGTACTGACCTCCAGAGATAAGTATGGGATAAGGGGTTAAGGGGAGGTGGGTGCTCAGTGGGAGGAAGGGGAGGGGAGGGGGGACTGGGGTGATGATGAGGGACCATTTTCTTTTTTACAGGTAAAAAAACTAAAAAATTTTGTGGACAGTTTTGTTTATTTACAGGGAACAAAAGCATAAATTTGTGAACACTGGGGTGGGCCCCAAGTGTGCCACATGAGTAGGGGAGGTACATGATGCTGACATGGGGATTGGGCACCCCGATGTTGGTGTGGGGGGAAAACAAAACATAAATTTGGACATGCTGGGGTGGGCTCTCAATGTGCCACTAGCTGAGGTGTACATGATGCCAACATGGGGATAGGGCACCCCTATGTCAGTGTGGGGAATGCAAAAACATAAATTTGGGCACACTGGGGTAGGCTCTCAGTGTGCCACATGAGTAGGGGGGTACATGATGCCAACACAGGGATTGGGCACCCTGATGTCATCATGCTGATGGGTGACAGAGGGAGCGGGAGGGTTTTCTTTGCTGTTGGTGCTGGGATGAAGTTCAGAGGACAGGAGCAGTGGGAGAGTGTGGGAGGTGTGTCATCTGAAAGATGGCAGCGGCGACGCAACTGCACATGCAAAGCACTCAAGCATGCATAGTTGCTATAAATTAGCTTTCTGCCATTCACAAGATGGTGGCACCAGAGGAACTGCACATGAGAATGAGTCACACATGCGCAGTTCTTGTCCCAGAATGTAGAAGTAACAGCTAAAATAGCGCGGCTATTACTCCATAGTGGCCAGTCGTGGTGGAGTGTTTCAAACTCTGTTGGAGTTTCAGAAGGATACTTCCAAAAGTCCAATGGAAGGTGCCATGATTGGGTGTTTTAAGACAAAACATGTCAAAATGGCAGTAGGCTCTGCCCACAGCCATACAAAGTGTCTTAACACAGACAATTGAACAGTTTTGCCCATCCCCATAACACTGAAACTACATGATTGATTTCTGCTAAATCTAGCACCTTGTAGTTTGGAAATTAATTACATTTACAGTAAGTTCTTCAGTGTTTTCAACATTTTTAGTTGTGGATCTCTGTTCAAGAAAAATAAACAGTAGTATGCCACATATGTGATAGATGCACTGTGTTTTTGGGTTCACAAACAAATACAAGCATACAAAGTTGCAAGCAGGAAAAGGCCGTATAGTCTGTCATGTCTGCCTGATGCAGAGCCCCATGTACAGTACTTGTGTTTACATTGGGCCCCATCCCCTCCCTATGCAGGGAAGGGAGAGGTGGTAACTGTGGGAGACTTTAACCTACCTCTCTAACCTTACCTCCCCCTTTACCATGTCCCACCCTTCATGAAGCTGATAGCCTTCTAATTGACAACCACAGTTGGAAGCTCATTACTCACTGTCACCACTCTCTCGGTAAGGCAGTTTTTCTTGATTTCCTTCTTGAATCTACCCCCACTGCCAGTCCGTAACTCTACCCCTTGTGTTCTTGTTTTCACTTAAGCTAAAAAGGTTCCTAATGGTTCCCAAAGATCCACCTTGTTTATACTTTTAAGGTATTCTGACAGAGCCATCAAACTGCCAGAGAGAAGGATGAGTTAATTCTGCTTGCTGTGGAGAGAGTTAGTGTGGAGTAGATTTTTGTAAGTTTGCTATTCTTTTTTAAACTGCAGGAGAGAAGGATTAGTTATTCTACTTGCTGTGGAGAGAGTTAGTGTGAGCGGATTTTTGTAAGTTTTGCTATTGTTTCATTTCATTTTTTTAATTTAGCTTAAAGTGGAATTTAGCTTAAAGATTTCTGTGGCTTGATGGATTGAACAGGGCATGCCCAGACTGGCCCACCCACAAAGCCTTTAAATTCTGACAGAGACATCTAACTACGGGAGAGAAGAATTAGTTAATTCTGCTTGTTGTAGAGGCAGTTAGAGTGGAGAGGATGTTTGTAAGTTTTGCTATTTTATTTTTTAATTTAGCTTAAAGGTTTCTGTGACTGTGTTTTTTTAATTAAGCTTAAAGATTTCTGTGGCTGTGTCTTTTGAACTTAGCTTATAGGTTTTTGTGGCTGTGTTTTTTGGAATTAAGCCCAATGGGGGGGCACAACGGCCCCACTTAAAGCCCGGTTGGGGACCTAAAGAGGACCTGAGGCAAATATCTAATTTCTTGACTGTTTGTGTTTGAGAGGGAATGTTACTGGCGAGTCTGTAATTGTGTTCATAAACTGCAATCAGTATAGAGAGACTGTATTTCACTATCTTGTATAGGTAGTGTGAACCATGGGTAGGATTGTGGGGTGCAATGATTGTGGGGCAGCCATATGGATGAACATACTGTGGAAACTGTGAGGGTGTTCAATATGCCACAGGCTAAGGAGGCTCAAGGAAGAGGTTCACTGGTTTGGCAGGGAGTTGGGGAGGCTGCGGGGTGAAGGGAGGGTTGCGTTGGTAGAAAGGCTGACATCTAAGAGTATCAGAAGCTACCACAGAGAAGGACAGTGGGTCAAGGGAGAGGTCAGGGGAAGGGGGTAACCTAGACAGGAAGCCAGCTGATGAAGGGTGGACTCTAGTAGGGCCTAGCAAAAGAGGAGCAGCAGTAGGCAGGAGGGAGGAGAAAACACATAGTAATGCAAAGAGGGTCAGGAACATGTTTGCTGTACTAGCGACATATGGGGGCATTACTAGTGGAGAGATTGAGCATGGTGTGGCAGGAGGAGGGATAATACTCAGAGAGGAGAAGAGAGAGAGGGAGGTTGGCAGTCAAACAGGAGGAGGGGAAGGGGTCTCAATTGAGAAGGTCAGGGGTGAAGACACTGGGGCAAATGGTAAATGCACCACCTTGAGTGGCCCCAGGAATGAGAACTTGGGTGGGGGGTGGCGATGGGCATAAGGAAAGAGGAGGAGGGTGCACTGGCATTGGGGGATTCCATAGTCAAGGGGATCAGATGGGGCAGCAAGTGGGAGAGGCACAGTCAGATATGGGTGGAGTCCATAACAGGATGAAAGGCAGACAAGGCAGGATTGGATATTCTAAGGTGTGCAAGGAGGGGTAGGAGGAAACTGCACATTGTGGTACATGTGGGGACAAATGACATAGCAGGGGAAATGGTTGAAGTAACAAGGGATAGGTCTGAGGAAGTGTGAAGGTTGTGTGAGGAGACTGGGGAGTCTGTGGCCTTCTCAGAGGTGCTCCCAGTCCCCTGTGCAAGCATAGTGACAAAGGAGAGGATTAGGAAGTTGAACACATGGTTGGTAGAATGGTGTCAAACTAAGGAGTACGGGATTGTGGGAGGCTGGGGCAGTACCTGGGATAATAACAATCTGTTTGTAAGGGATGGGCTACACCTGAGCAGGGAGGGGAAGGAGGTATTAAATCAAAGACTGGGGAGGTATATTGTGACAAAGGTAGATTTAAACTAAATAGGGGCATGGCAAGTAGACTCCGGGTAGGCAGGGACCTGATAGAGTGGAGTCACAGCCTACCCCCAGGCTAGCAGGGATGGACTCGGGAAGCCAAAAAGGGAGGGAGTAGAAGGGAGGAGATGGAGGACGATGAAGGGAAGGGGCAGGATGGAGGGTGGTCTCACTTAATGTGAGAAGCTTAGGCAACAAATCAGCTGAGCTACAGGCACTCTTGGCAGTGTGGAGGGTGGATATTGCAGCTGTCATGGAAACGTGGGCAACCGAGCACCGGGACTGGGATCTGGCAATCCCAGGGTACAAATTATACAGGAAGGACTGTAAGGGGGGGGTGAGGTGGCAGTCTATGTGAGGGACAGGATCAAATACACAAGGGATGAGGGGGAGGAAAGAATAGAGGCAATCTGGCTGCAGCTCTGAGACTCAGGGGGTAAGAAACTGAGGTTTGGGGTGGTATAAAGGCCACCATCCCAGTCTGAGGAGCTTGACAGGGAATTAGTGGGACAAATCAGAAAGGTATGTAGAAAAGTGAAGGTGGTCATCGTGGGGGATTTCAACTTGCCAGGGGTTGACTGGAGCTTTCTGGCCACCTCCAGTACTAGGGAGCATGTGCTTCTGGATGTGATCCAGGAAGGTCTTCTGATGCAGTTAATCAGTGTACTTATTAGGCTAAAGAACACTTTAGATCTGGTATTGTCAAATGGGGAGACAGTAAGGGAAATAAGAGTGGAAGACCCATTAACAAACAACGATCGGCAAACGGTGTGGTTTAATATCATGATGTGCGGGGAGCCAGAGAAATCAGTAACCCAGGTGGTAAACTTCAGGTGGGCGGACATTGAGAGGATGCGGGAAGTACTGAAAGGGAAACTGGAGGGCATAATGCACGAGTTGGACATGGAGCACAAATGGAATATTATTAAATGGGGGATTACAGAGGTAACGGAAGCCTGCACTGAGACACAGAGTAAGAGGAGCAGAGCAAGGAAACCATGCTGGTTGAACAGTGAGGTAGTGAAGGTGGTAAGGGCAAAATGAGAGGTGCACCAGAGGTATAGGAGGACAGGGAAGGAAAAGGACAGGGATGAGTATGCAAGATGGTCCAGGGAGGTGACCAGAAAAGTGAGAGAAGCCAAGGCCCTGAGGGAGCTGAGATTAGCACAAGAGATTAATGGGGGGACTTTTTCAGATACATCAGGGAGAAAAGGAAGTGCAAGGAGATAATAGTGAGGATAAAAAAGGTGGAGGAGTGGATGGAAAAGGGGGAGGAACAGGCAGAAGCACAGAATGAATACTTTTGCTCAGTGTTCACAGAAGAAAAGGGGGGACCACTGCCACCATGGGCTAGGAAGATGGGAATGGGGGGAAGGAGGTGACAGATAGAAGAGTTAAGGGAGATAGAGTCCTAGAGGGACAGAGGGCACTGAGGGTAGATAAGGCACCAAGGCCAGATGATATCCACCCCAGGGTGCTGAGGGAGATGGCGGAGGTGTTGGCAGAGCCACTGGTGGATCTGTATAGCACCACACTGGAGTTGGGATGTGTGCCACTGGACTGGAGGATGGCACATGTAGTGCCGTTACACAAGAGTGGACCAAGGTATGAACTGGGTAATTATTGTCCGGTAAGTCTCACCTCCATAGTGTGCAAACTCATGGAAATGATACTAAAGGAAAGACTGGTGTTGTACCTGGAGGTCAACGGCCTCCAGGATGTCAGGCAGCATGGGTTCATTTCAGGGAAGTCTTGTGAAACCAACCTGATAAAATATTATGACTAGGTGACAGTGAGCTTGATAAGGGTGATGTGGTGGATGTTCTTTAATTGGACTTCAGCAAGGCCTTCGATTTGGTACCTCATAGGCAGCTGGTGTAGGAATAAAGGCAAAAATTACAAACTGGATTGCAAGCTGGTTGAGTGGGAAGCTGCAACGGGTGGTGGTGGGAGGGGAGCTCTCAACTCCGACGTTGATGAGCAGTGTGTCACAGGGCTCTGTACTGGGATCAGTATTATTTGGGCTCTTCATATCAGGCATTGCACATGGGGTGGTGAGCAAGGTAAGTCTGTTCACAGATGACACCAAAATGGGAGCAGTGGTGGATGGAGGGGGGGATGGAAGCAGCTGCAGAGGAACCTAAGCAAGCTAGAGGAGTTGTCAGATAGGTGGCAGCTGGGGTTCAGCGCAAAGAAGTGTAAGGTTATGCACTTTGGGGCAAAGAATCCAAGGAGAGAATACTGGTTGGAGGGTGGTTAAGCTGGGGATAAGTGAGGAGGAGAAGGACCTAGGGGTAAGGGTAACAGTGAACATGAACAACACTGCCCAGTGCAGGAGAGAGGCTGCAAAAGTGAACAAAATGCTTGGGTGCATAGCGAGAGGATTTTCATCAAGGCGAAGAGAAGTGATCTTGGCCCTCTAGAAGTCACTGTTAAGGCTGCACTTGAAGCACTGTGTGCAGTTTTGGAGGCCATACCTGAAGCGTGATAGGCTACTGCAAGGGGTGCAGAAGAGGGCAACGAAGATGATATGTGGAATGTAGGGGAAAGTCTATCACAGCAGGCTGATACCTGAATATGTGCATCCTGAAGTATAGAAGGGACAGTTGGTACATGATAGAGACATTCAAGTATCTGAGGGGAATCAATAAAGATGTGGCAGATGGGGTCTTTAAGCTAAGGAGGGGAAGGGGAAGCCAGGGGGCATGGGCTAAGAAAAGAGTGGAGAAGATTTAGGAGAAATGAGGAGACACTCTGAGAGAGGTGGTAGCAAAATGGAACACACTACCAGAATGGGTAGTATTATGTAAAATATGTGAACAGCTTTAAAAGGGCATGGGACAGGGATATGGGGAGAGTGAGGGTGGGGGAGGTGGGAAGCGGCAGTGGGATGACAAGTGGGGATGGGGCAGCTGTAAACTAGGGGTGCTATCTGCACACTCGAGCAGGCTTAGATAGACCAGGTGGTCTGTTTCTGCTGACACATTCGTATGTTCTTATGTACTTGAAGGTTTCTATCATGTCCCCACTCTCCCTTCTCTCCTCCAGTGAATACATATTAAGGTTTCTCAGTCTTTCCTCATACAGCCTATCGTGTTGATCCTGGAACATTTTTGCAGCTCATCTCTTCTGTACCTGGAGTTAATTTATGTTTTTTCTCAGGTGAGGACTCCAGTACTGCAAACAGTACTCCCAGTGTGGATGCACCATGGAACTGTACAGCAGCAGGATCATCTACTTCCTTCTGTTGGTGAACCCTCAAACTCTGCACCCTCGCATCCTGTTAGCCTTGGTGGCTGCTTTTTTTGGATAGCATGGACTGCTTTTATTTGCTAGTTGTAGCTATCACCTGATCCTACTCCTCCTGTGATACCATGACCTTTACCCCACCAGTCTGTATTCTGCTCTTGGGTTCTTACAGCCAGTATGCATGATTTTGCACTTTTTTACATTGAGCCACAATTAGCAGGTACCAGACCACCTCTCTAAGTTTGCAAGGTCTTCCCTTAGAACCCCATCCTCCTGCACCTCCATATTCACTATCTCGTAGAGCTTGGTGTCATCCTCAAAGAGGCATATTTTGACTTTAATGCTGTACCCTAAGTTGTTAATAAACACATTAAAGAACATTGGTCTGAGCACTGACCTTTGTGGGACCCCACTGATCACATCCCTTTTCCCTGAGAGTTCCCCATCACCACTCCTTGAGTCCTTCCACTGAGCCAGTTTGCCACCCTTCTAGTTAAATTCTCACCCCTAGGTCCTCCAACTTTTTTTATCAACCTCTTATGGGGAACCAAATTGCAGTCCTTGCCAAAGTCTAAATACAGTATGTATGTTGTCATTGAAACCCCTTGGAAAGACCACACCACCTCTTTTTTCATGGTTCAATCATCCAAAGTTTATTTAGGTAGAAACCTTTAATTCTATATTCATCATTTTATATCCACACTTTTATTTACATTTTATTTACAACATCCTGGGTTCCAACACCCAACATACACCATATTCACATTACAACATTTAGGCTGAGGCCTACCATCCAATTCTTCATGCAGCCCAGGTGTGGCTACCCGGTGCAGCCCTTTCCATTTCTTCTTCTGGGTTCAGGTGTCCCCCCACCTGCCCCCCAGCCCCATTCTCCCTGAGGTGATTACCCCATAGAGAGCCCACCCCTGCCTAGCCATATCCTTCCTACAGTTTGGCCCCTATACCTACCTTTTATCCCACCAGCCCACACTGAGCCATGTCCATGGCTCATTCAGGCTTCCTCCATTAAAAACTAGGTCCTATGCCCCCCTACCCCCGCCATATCTCCACAGCCTCCTTAATGGCTCCTGTGAATGCTGCATTACCCACCCCTGACAAATGCACCCCACCCTCTCTGTACCAACCTGGGGTGTCATGCCTGATTAAACCCTGGGCAATGTAACCACCTCCTGTCTGCCTTACCCACTCTGCTAGCCTATGGTTCACTCTCTTACATGCTTTGTCAACCACCAGCAGATTCATTGCACCCCCTCCAGCTTCTTAGTTGGATAATTTCTGACCAGGCAAGGTCCACTCTCAGCCATCTGGCCTTTATCACGGACAGTTTCTTCCAGATCATGTGGACTAAGTACACCCATGGCAACTTGCCCAAGTCGTTGCCCCCCAGATGCAACACAATCAGGTCCAGAGTCGGATGGAATACGCTCCCTTCACCCAGCAGTGGCAGCAAGTCCATCCACCTCTGGCCCCTCTGGCCCAGCCATACAATCTTGGTTCAGGCTGGATCCTGCCCCAACTGTTTTCCCCCCATCAGGGTGCTGGCCCATTCCTCTGCACAGTGGATGACCGAGTGTCCCACTACCCACACCACTTTTTTCCAGCCAGACCCTAGGAGACAAAAATTACACAATGTTAGTTGTCCTGATCAAATGTACCTCTTGTACGCTTGCAACAACCATCTGCCTACCCTCTGAATTTCCTCCGGCGTACCACTGACCCCAGCCATGTTAGAGGCAGCACCTATGTGAAATGAGTGCGATGAGAAACTCCCAGGCTCCTCCCCCAAGAAAGCCATTCCTTTCCTTAGCACTGCCATAACCTATGTGGCCATGATCAGTCCTCACCACCGTGTCAGAAGAACACCCTCTCCTGCTGGCCGGTCCTTCCAATATTTGTCTAATGCGGCCAGCAGCAAATTCCCTTCCCGGCTTTCTTGAGCTCAACTGTACATCCTCTGCTCACCTGGTCCATTTTTGACCACCTCAGCCAAATTGTGGCCGAGGACATAGACCAGGTAATGTCCCCTGTCTGCAACCCACCCCCCATGTCCTTACAGTATTTGTTTGCGCCACTATCTCCCCCATCTGAAATGCCTCTTTATGCATTACCCTGAAGATGGCCATGAACAGTCGCCCTTCCTGCGCCAAGGAGCAGAAGCATGGCAGCACTGCTATGAGCCACCCCAATAACTCCGCTCTGACAGGCCTGCACCCATCTGCCCTCCTTCCCTGCAGTCTCAGCCACCCTTGGTGCATGCACCGCACAGCTGGTGCCCTGTTCAGTGCCCCCCACCAACCCGCTCGCCTGACAGACCAGCCCAATGCCAGCCAGGTGGACTCCCATCACAGCCCCTGTCATGACTCCCTTCCACTTAAACACCATGCACCTCATGATCTGGGCCTCCCTTACAGGGCTGCTTATCTCCAGCCCGAGACCCCCTCAAAAAACCTGGAAGCTCCTCCACACCGCCTCATAGGCCTTCAGCGTTTTTTTATGCCCAGGCACTTAGAAACAGTAGCTGGGCTCCTTTCATCTAATCTCCCAGAGTTCTTGCTGTACCCCAGACCTCTGTGCTGCTGCTGATGGTGCCAGTTACTGAAACATGTCCTACTGAAGATGTGAAAGGCTGTCAGTGATATCGTTCTTCACCCCCTCTACGTGCCTGGCTCTAAAAGTTAGATTAAGCCTTAAACCTTCCCAAATCATCTGCCTGGCACCCTCAGGACCACCCCATGGACCCAGATTGCTTATTCTTGATGGTCACCACAGCCATATTATTGCATCGAAACAATACTTTCTTGTTCCACAGCCTGTGCCCCCATACCCCTTAAAGCTACCCAAATGAGGAAAGCCTCCAGGAATGTGATGTCCCTAGTTGGCCCCCGTTCACTCCACCTAGGGTGCCACGGCTCAGAAATCCATTCACCCTGGAAGTAGGCCCCCAGCCCCAGCCCCCCCTCAGCATCAGTGAAGAGCTCCAGCTCTTCCCCAGATTTCCAAACCTCCCTCCAAAGGTGAGTGCCATTATACCCCTTAGGAACCATTCCCATGCCAGCAGGTTGTCTCTAATCCCTGCAGTCAATTCCACCCAGTGATGCTGTAGTCTGGCTTTTGCCAAGGCTCTTACTAGCCACCTGGTAAACACTTGCTAGGGACACCGTTGCCACAGGCAAATTCATATGCCCCAATATCTACTGAACCATCCTGAGTTGGGCCTTTTTGTCCCTTCATCCCCAGCAAGAGTTCCCGCAGCTTGTCCACCTTGTCCCCAGGCAGGCGAAAAAATTGTTTGTCCAGATCTAGCTCTATGCCCAAGAATTCCAACAGCTGAGCAGGTCCCACTGTTTTTCCTTCCACTAGGGGAACCACCCCCTTTTTCACATATCTCCTCGAATGCTATGAGCATCCTACATGTGCCCTCCTTACTCCCTCCAATGAAGAGAAAATCATTCAAATAATGCACTACTGCACCAGTGTCATGCCTTGTGGTAAAGATCCATTGCAGCCAAGCATTTGCTAAACATTTCGAATGTGGCGCAGGCCACAGAGCACCCCATGGGCATGGCCTTGTAGAAGTACTACTGCCCTTGGAACTGGAACCCCAACAGCTCCCAGTCCTCTTCTCTAACTGGTAGGATATGGATAGCGGACTCAATATCCATTTTTGACATCCAGGCCCCCTCCCGGCCCTGGTCAAGTCCACCACCTTGTCTAGGTGTCATATGCCACCATGCAGTGTTCCATGGAGATCCCATCATTGACCAACTCCCTCAGGTGGATAGGTGGTGGATCAGGTGAAATTCCCCTGGCCTTCTTGGGGACAAACCCCAATGGAGACACCCTCAGATTATTGAATGGGGAGACCTGAAATGGCCCTTCTATCCTGCCCACCTCTTTTTCTTTCTTGATTTTTTTCTCCACTACTACCTCCTTGCCCTTTACTGAAGCCAAATTTCTTGTGTGCATGGCCTTCTGTACCCAAGAAAAATATAAATTAAAACCTTTCAAAAACCCTTCCATCAGTATACGCCCATCCTTCTTGTCAGGATACCCTCGGGTCCACTCTCTGACCACCTCCTCCTTGATTGGTGTCCAGGCCAGTGAGTAGCCCTGTTTGCCCCCCCAGTCCCCTCTCTTGTTTACTTCCCCCGATTCCCCCCTCTCCCAGTCTGCCACCTGTAGTGCCTCCCCATTCCCTCCAGGCTGTCCCCTCGAAAGGGCTCGCTCCCTGTGCCTCCTGACTGTCTCTCCCCTTGTGCCTTGCATCTGATAACCGGGTGAACTCCTCCGCCCCCTGAGAATGCATGTTTAAATTTGCAAGTGGCCCACTTGCAGTTCGCCTTGTTGTATGCCCAACATGCTTTCGCCCCTCCCATACCTTTCCTCCCTTAACCCCCTGCACCTCCTGGCATGGACAGCATCCTTATCCACAGCTCAGCAAGTGTCACATCCCACTGAACATCCCCATGAGATGCTACCCTCTGCCGAAATTTCTCATCATACACAAGCCAACCATATCCTGCACCCAGTATGCATCCCGTATTATGGCCAACTACGTGAGCAGTGGGAATAGCCAGTTACAGTCTCTTCTACAACAGTATTGCATTGAAATGCGTAAAACCCTCCATCCATGTCCCAAAAGTCTTACCCTTATTTGCAATCTTCTCACTGGTCTTGCCGACAATGGCCAAGGCCACTGCCATTTCTGAATTCCCCACTGACTCGTACTTCCTTGCCGTATCTTTGTTCGACAAGAGCAAACATGTCCACATCTTCTCCCATCCAGATTTTTCCCTTCAGGGCCTGGGAAACATGGTCACCCAGAGTCATACCCGGAGGCCAACCATGAGCTCCCTTGTCGACCACCCCACCTGCCTCTGTTTGCCCCTGGTCCATTTTTTCTTTCTGTAATTCCCTCTAGGTCTTATCTACTTCCTCCCACACTTTATACCCCTGCTTCTTCATTATCCCTGCCAGGTAACCTTTCAGGCTCCCATCCACCATGATGTCCACCAACAGGACCTTACCCTCGTCCAGGTGTGGCTCACCCCCCCCGTCCGGGCTCTGCCTGGTCATCCTCTTCCTGGCCCTCTCCTTGTTCACCAGTGGCTTCTTCCTTTTGTCAGCGTTCTTCTCCTTCTCCTCAGCTGCCCTAGATTTTTCCAGGATTGCCTGCACCTGGTCCATCAGCTCTGTGGCCTTGCTAGCCAGTGCCTCGCTGGGCTTCTGTTTTGGTGCCTTTTTCAGTGCCATGCTGCCAATTACAAAGACCATGACAGTTAGCTATTGCAGCCCCTACTTAATAACAATTTTTTTTTTTTATCCCTTCCCACCCCACTCCGGCTTCCTGAGCCGGGAAACCTTGTTTTCCACCTCCGAAGATATGGAAGCCCACAGGTTATGCCTGCCTACTGGGCACCCCCCACAATGATCTGCTCTCCTCCTTTGTCCTGGGTATCCCCATTCCGTGCTGCTGAGTGGCTGCCCCCAGTCATGGGATCCAGCACAGCATTAACCTCAGGTCCCCAGTCAGTCTCCTGTAGTGTTGCTGGTGCTGCCTTGCCATGCTGTGCACCGAATCTGTGCTTAGCCCCACAGAATAGGAGCTGCCTTGGCTGTCCCTGAACCCAACATTCTAAGCTAGGGCAGCCAGGCACCCCTCCGATGCTGCATGCTTGTACATAGCTGCAGTCACCTCCTAGACCCTAGCTATGTCCCCCA
This sequence comes from Neoceratodus forsteri, assembly GCA_016271365.2. Lineage (NCBI taxonomy): Eukaryota > Metazoa > Chordata > Ceratodontiformes > Ceratodontidae > Neoceratodus > Neoceratodus forsteri. The sequence goes on along the minus strand of CM028131.1, from coordinate 1,199,769,445 downwards.
CTCTGTCCTTCCCTATGTGCCCCCCACCCTCGATCCCCATCAGCCAGAAACCAAGTGGCCCCGACCAACCTCGGGACTGCCTAAATTAGCAAGGATGTCTCTTTGTGTCCCCCTTTGCATCCTCTCCCCCCCCAGTTCCAATGCCTCCTCACCCCAAGCCTACACCCCGCAGGTGTCTGCAGGCATCCTGCAGCCCCTTGTCTGCCAGGGCATCCTCCTAGCCCAGCCCTGCCACGCTGCAGTAAAATGCCTGTGCACCACATCCCAAGGTGAGCCCCCGGACCCCCACTTCTTGCAGCTCATGTTTCTCTCTTTTTTTTTTAAACCGTCCCCTTGCAGGCCTGTCCCCCCAGTCTCTGTAGCACCACCCCAGAATGGCCCCCTTTTACCTTTGCAAATTTCAAACACTGCTCAGTAGCCAGCCACCGGGCCCAAGTCCTTCTCCCCTCACTCATGAGCCTGGTACCTCACTGTGAAGCCTCCCTGACCTTTTGGCTCACCTTCCACACTGTCCCCCAGCCACGTGGGCCCAAGATGGTGGCCACTCATGACTCCATGCTGAATCAGGCCTGTCCACAGGCCTACCCGCAGGTCCTTTTTGTCGACCACTAAAGTCACCCATAGCAATTCCCTGCAAGGGCTCCTGCCTTCCCAGGGCTGCCCTGTTGCTTCCTTAAATCCAATCCCTTCCCCCATCCTAGGCCTTGAGGGAGGGCTGGATGCCCACACACTCCCCCATCCAGCACGTCCTTCCTCACTGCAACTGCAGCCCACCGTATCCCACAATAGGCCCATCGCAGGCCTCCCTCCCCTCACTCCCCTTTTCCATTGGTCCCTCCCCCGGATCCACCAGGCTGCAGCCTGATCACACGGTCATTGACTGGGAAGTAAATGGCACTCTCCAAGCCCCCTTTTTGCCCTGGTGGCTGCCATGGTGAGCCTCAGCAAGCATGCAGTGGAATTCCCTGCCATACCCTGCTGGTCGCTTGTGCCTTGCCCTCCCCCGGGTGCCGGATTTCCTCATTCCAAAACCAGCAGCCCATGCACACTACTGGCATCAAAACTACTGATAAGCGACCTCCCAAACCTTCTGAGCAAAGCTTGAAATTAGACAACGGATGAACGAGCATCTGCCATGGCTGCCCGCTCGACCCCTCCTCCCATATTCAGTCATTGTAAAATACTCACCTGCTCACAATCACAAGCTACCTTTACCTTCTAAAAAATGCTGCAATGCCAATGAGGGAGAGAAAACAAAGGGCAAAACAGCAGTTACTTCTTGTTAACATGGTTGGCACCCTACACACATTCTAGTACTTCCTTAAGCATTACTTTCCTATAATGTATGGTGGAACGTTGTTATGTGTTGATGTTTATCTTTTCCTCATGTTGTTATGCAATCGATGTGACGTGATGAAGTTGTTAACTCCTGATAATACGTCACATCGATGACATAACAAAAAAAATAATTCACACGCGCATTAAATTCCAACATCAGTGCTGCTAGCAGCGGGATTCAAACTCAGCTGCAACTGTCAGAAACCCCCGTGTATCCACACAGTCACCATCAGTAAATATAAGTTGAAATACTAACCAGTTGTTCCTTTTGTTTTGTCTACTGTTTCCCAGCAGGTCTGAAGGAAAAATCACCTAGTACATTTTAAAACGCTTGCCATTTGCAGCACAACCCCTTCTCACCCACTTTACAGCAAGGCTGATTGGATGCCACATGACATTCAACCCCGATGCCTGTTTTCTGCTCCCCTTGTACTGTTTAGTGGGATAAGTTTTTTTTTAACTTTGTTGTTGTAAATGTAAACTGCCTTTAACAGTCAGAATAAAATTAAATGTGTTGAAACAAGCAACTCAATCCTGTTCTCATCTGTCTAAGGTAAGTTAACCACTGCTGAACTAAATGTGTAACTTGTCATTCTCAGATGCACACAATGCCCATACACTATAAAAGACAATGTATGGGCATCGATGAACAACAACACTAAGTGAGCATTTTCATAGTTCCCCTGGCAACCTAGGTAAACCCTCGAGAGTGCGGGTTGGGGAAGCACTCAAAGCTCACGTAGCGTTATTGTTCATCGATGCCCATACATTATCCTCTATAAGATACATAGCACTAGTCCTTAAGTTTGTAATACCTACAATGCCTATGAATGTTTATTCATGATTAATATATATATTTTTTTTATTTATGTGTAGCATGCCCTTGGCCTCCCTAGACCATCTCAACCTACCAGGCCCACTGCTCTCACACCTCACCTGAAATTCCCAGTCTCTTAAGCCCAAAACTCCAAATAGTCCTGTGCAAATTGAAACAAATTATTTTTTTTTTTCAAATTAAGGTTTATTGAGTTTTAACAATAAACACAACAGATCAAGGCAAACAATATACAAGTAACTTGCAGTACACAATACGTGAGTCTGTTCTCGACCCCCTTCCCCCCCAGTTCTCCACCCTCCTAACCTCATTAATCCCCCCCCATTCAACACAGTAGTTCATTTGAGACCAAATAGGTCAAAGACGGGAGAAATTGAAACAAATTCAGCAGCAGTAGAAAAGAGGCCCCCCCTTTTTGGCAGGCCCTTATCAACCCCTTTAGCTCCCCCTCTTCCTGCCCCTTGTCCAATCCTATGCTCCCGCCCCCTAACTCCTTACTACTCCCCTTCTCTGACCTCATGCCTGCTAGTCCTCCCCTTTTGTGACCTCATTCCTGCCTGGCTTCCTCTCCCGCTTTTCCTTTGTGTTCCTCACTGTAGCTCCTCCCACCCCCTCCCCCCCATATTCCTATCCTATCCCTTCCTTCCCAGTGGGCCCTATAACAATTTGGGCTACCCCTTAATTGGGGCAACCTCTTTTATCTGCATCCTGTCTACTGCCTTCATCTCCTAAAGAAGTTGATCAAGTTGATCTGGCATGGCCTCCCTGCCATAAATCCATGCTATCTCTCATCCTGGAGCCCATTAACCTCAAGGAACTTAACCAACCATTCTTTCAGGGTGGGCCCCATCATTTTGTCAAATTTAGAGCTCAGACTGCTGTGTCTATAGTTTCCTGCATTGTCCCTTAGCCCGCTTGTATGCAGTAGCACTATAGTTACCATTCTCCATTCCTGTGGCACTACACCTATATCTAGTGAACTGTTAAACAGGTCCATCTGCAGGAATGCAGTGTCTGCTGCCATTTCTTTCAGCACCCTGGTGTGCATGGCATCATGTCCAGGGATTCATCCACATTTAGAGTCTTTAGCCCCTTCAGGACTGTCCTCCATGATCATCACTTCTACCAAAATCCCTAACTCCCATCTTTCCCTATGGCACATGCCCATCTTTCTCCTTAGTAAAGGAGCAGAAGCATTCATTTAATACCACTGCCTCTTTTTTACTGCTATCTACCCACCCAGTTTCCATTTTTAGTTTAACAATTTCCTCTTTCATATCCCCTTTTCCTGTAATGTAACTGAATAAAGTCTTGTTCCCTTTCTTGACCCTTTTCATAATTTGCAATTCTTTTATTGCCTTGGTCTGCATGACCATCTTACCAGATGCATTTGCCTTCCCCAAGCAGGCTTCCCTGTCCTTCTATATTTAGGACTTCTTATACTTCTATAAGAGGTCCTCTTCTCCTTCACTGCCTTGCCCATGTTCCATGTAAACCAAAGTGGCCTCTTAGGCTTAGACTTCTTACCCTTCTGCAGGTTTCAGTCGCTGCGATTGTCCTTTCCTTAATCACTGTCCATTTCTGGCCTATGTCTATAACTTCACTAAGGCTAGCTAGGAGAATTTTTAATTATTTCACCAATTTTGATGAAACTGGCCTTCCTAAAGTACAGAACATGTGTTTGTATTCTCAGGATCTCCTTCCCTATATCAAAGTAGAACCACACTGACTTGCAGTCACTGTCTCCCAAGGGTTCCTCCACACAGATGTCCCTAACATGATCTCCGTTTGTCAACACTAAGTTTAAGATGGGTCCTTCCCTGATTAGCTCATTTCCCCCCTTGGACAAGGAACCCATCCTAGACTGTGTCCAGAAACAATTAGCTCCTATTACAGTTGGCAATTGGACACTCCAATCAACTTTGGGTAACTTGAAGTCCTCTATTATCACCACCTTTCCCTTCTCTGCTGCCTTCCTGATCATGTCACCTAACTCAGACTGTTCTTTTATTCTGGTTAGGTGGCCAATACACCACTCCAAGTTTTATCTTCCTTCCTGCCTCTGTAAGAACCAAAACCCATAGTGCTTTTATGACCCTCCCCATGTATTTGATTGTGGTTGTAATGCCTTCATCAACATGCATGTAATGATATTAAAAGGTTTTTCTTCTAGTTTGCATAAAGTAATCTTTTGCTTGCATGACTGAGCACAGCACACAACACATGTTTAAGGTTGAATTTACTAAGCCTCACTGTGTGAGCACCATAGATTGTTCATTTTAGGCCATAACCCATGAGTGGAACTGGTTGGGAAATTCATGGGCTCAGTTGCATCAGCACAATGATTTTAATAACTCTTATAGGTATCTCTATTTTGGTAGGGCATAGAAGCCCACATATTACTTGCATGAACCTTGATTTGCATGTCTATATCAACTGAAGCTTGAAAAAGTAACGTTTGAGCTCAATTCAATTCAATTTTTATTTTACCAGGTAAAGACACCATTGAGCAGGCTCATTTACAAGGTGAGCCTGGGAGATTGCAACATACATGATATTGCTAAGACAGTATTCCATACAAGGACAATACATTTTAACATAGTGTTTAAGCTATACAGGAATAGTTGCATGTTTGAAAACACTAACATCATAATTCTAATATTTACAGAGAGGAAATAAAACAGGGTGCTTATGCATTTGATAAGATTGGCATCTTAAATCTTAGTTCACAGTAAAGAAAACAATACAGTTAGAAAATGTTAGTCACCCCGTGTTCGGAAGGGCAGTTCGTGAGGACAAGATGAAGGGTTGGGAAATGATGTTTGAAGGTGATTAGGAATCTGGATACAGAAGTGATGTTCAGTAATGTTCAGCAGTGTTTTAGATACAATTGAGAAATCAGGGATTGAGCAGGACAGGTGCAATAAGGGTAGATTATTAAAGCTGCTAAGGGAACAGGACATGTATAATTGAGATAGTCTGTTAGGGTTGAGTGAGTCACTATGTAAAACATCAAAGTAGATAATTAGTGATATGGTATAGGAAGGGAAGCTTACAGGCATAGCAGAAATGAGGACATAGTTGGTGGAGACAACTAGAATGAAACATAGAAACAGAATTTGATGGCAGATAAGGACCGCTTGGCCCACCCAGTCTGCCCATTTTCCTACCTAACAGATAAGCTGCAGATCCTAGTTAACCAACAGCTTACTTCCTCTTACCCCCCACTAGGACTGCCTTATGTCTGTCCCATGCATTCTTGAATTCCCCCACTGTTCTTGACTCCACGACCTCCTCAGGGAGGCTGTTCCATGTATCCACAACCCTTTCTGTGAAAAATACTTTCTCACATTACCTCTGAGCCGTCCCCCTCTATCTTCAAATTGTGCCCCTGTTCTTGTGCATCTCTTTTCTTAAAGATGCTACCCTCTTGGACTTTGTTGATTCCCTTGAGGTACTTGAAAGTTTCTATCATGTCCCCTCTCCTTCTTTCCTCAAGGGTATACATATTAAGCTCCTTTAGTCTTTCTTCGTATGTCTTCTGGTTGCAGACCCTGCACCATTTTGGTGCCCTCCTGGCAGCCTCCACTCTGTCTATGTCTTTGTGGAGATGGGGTCTCCAGAACTGCACACAGTACTCCAGATGGGGTCTCACCAACTGTCTGCACAAAGGGATAACAACTTCCTGTTTTCTACTATTGATGCCTCTTCCTATGCATCCCAGTATCCCCCAGCCTTCCTTACTGTCTTCTCACATTGCTTGCCCACCTTTAGGTCATCTGATATAATTACCCCAGGTCCCTTTCCATTTTACTGTTGTCAGTATCTCACCCCCACTGTGTACGCTTCCCTGGGATTTTGTTTCCATAGTGCATTACCTTGCACTTTTTGCATTGAATCTGAGCTGCCATATATTTGACCATTCCTCCAACCTTTCCAAGTCCCTTCTCATCCTTTCCACTCCATCTTGTGTATCAGCCCTGTTGCAGATCTTTGTGTCATCTGCAAAGAGACATACTTTTCCTTCAGTTCCTCTGCAATGTCACTTATAAAGACATTAAAAGGACGGTCCAGTACTGAACCCTGCGGTACCCCGCTAGTAACCCTCCTTTCTTCACTGTGTGCTCCATTTACTACTACCCTTTGCATCCTGTAGTCTAGCCAATTTTTTATCCAGGCTACCACCTTGGGACCCACTCCAAGGCTGGCTAACTTGTGTATTAATCATTTGTGTGGGACTGTATCAAATGTCTTGCTAAAATCTAGGTAGACCATGTCCACAGCCCCTCCGTGGTCTACTACTTTGGTCATCTAGTCAAAGAAATCTATCAGATTCATCTGACATGACCTTCCCATTGTAAATCCATGCTGCCTTGGGTCCTGTGCCCCACTGACCTCTAGGTACTCAACAATTCTTTCCTTCAGAAGTGATTCCATCATTTTCCATACCACTCTGGTCAAACTAACTGGTCTGTAGTTTCCTGCCTCTGTCCTGCTCCCACTTTTGTGAAGGGGAATCACATCTGCCCTCCTCCAGTCCTCAGGTACCACCCCATCTTCCCATGATTTGTTAAAGAGAGTAGTCAGCGGTGTCACTAGTTCCTACCTTAGTTCTTTTAGAATTCTTGGGTGAATCCCATCAGGCCCCATTGCTTTGTCCACCTTCAATTTTATTAGTTCTTTCAGAACCCTTTCTTCTGTGAAATGGACTGGTATTGACCCCCATCTTCAGAGTGTTTCTATTGTTTGGTTTAGGTACCTCCCCCTCCTCCTCCTCCTTTGTGAATACTGAGCAGAAATATTCATTCAGTAACCCTGCTTTTTCACTGTCACACTCTACCCACATTCCTTCCCCTTTATTAAGCCTCAGTATCCCTCCTTTGGTCTTTCTTCGCTCCCTAATGTACCTATAAAAGATCTTATCCCCCTTCTTAACAGAATTGGCTATCCTTTCCTCAGTTGGGGCCTTTGCTATTCTGACTGCCTTCCTAGCCTCTTTCTGCTTTAACTGATAAAGTTCTCTGTCCTGCTCCTTCTGTGTTTTCTTGTATTTCCTGAATGCTATCCTTTTCTCCTTAACCTTCCCTGCCACCTCTTTTGAGAACCATAGCATTTTTTTCCTTCGTTGTGTTTTATTGATTTGCTTTACACAAAGGCTTGTTGCCTCTGTGATGGCTGTTTTGATTACTCCCCATTGTTCATCCACCCCCTCCTTCTTGCCTATTTGCTAGTGCTTTTTGAGGCACTCTCTCATTTTCCCAAAGTCAGCTCTCCTAAAGTCCAATACCCTTGCTTTTGTATGGCTTGATTGTATGGCTGTGTTTATTGTGAACCACACTGTTTGGTGGTCGCTAGTTTCCAGATGGCTACCACTTGAAATCTGAGATTCTTTCGTCCCCATTTGAGAGTACCAGGTCTAGATTGCTCCCTCTGAGTGGGTTCCAATACTAGCTGTCAGAGGCATGCCCCTGGAGGCATCAAGAATGACCCTGCTCTTGGATGTGCCTGCAGCAAGGTGCTCCAGTTAACATCTGGCATATTCAGATCCCCATTAACAATATCTCCCCTTTTCTGCCATTCTAAGGAAGCCTTCTATCATTTCCTTTTCCATTCCCTCCCTGAGATGGGGTCTGTATACAACCCCATGTGGATTGGTGTCATTTCCTGTCTCCAGGGTGACCCACAGTGCCTCATCTGCTCCTGTTTACTCTTTAGTTCTGTTGCTTTGATCCCTTCCTTTACATAGAGATCTACCCCTCCTCCTCTTTTACCCTCCCTGTCCCTCCTGTAGACTGTGTATCCTGGTATGTTGACATCCCAGTCATGGTTCTCTGTGTACCATGTTTCTGTGACTGCCACAATATCCAGGCGACCCTCTTCCATCAAGGCCACTAGTTCAGGCAGTTTGTTACACAGACTACGGGCATTGGTACTCATTACCCTCCACTTTTTGATAGCCTTACCCCTTTTAGCCCCCATTCCTGTTCTTACTGCCTTTGCCTTTTTTTACATTTACCTCTATTCTGCTCCCTAATAACTTCTCTACCTTGGTATTTACCTCACTAATTACCATCTTTTGTGGGGGGAGGCTGGGATTTCCCTGCTCCTTTTCAGTGCCTCCCCCCTTGGCTAGTTTAAATGCTTGCCAATGAAGCATTTAAACCTCTCGGCTAGGATTCTGGTCCCCTCGGACAGATGCAGACCATCGCACCAGTATAGGCTCTGCATCCTCTCAGGTGGCTCCCAGTCCCCAATGAAGCCAAAACCTGAGCTCCACACCAGTTTTTCAACCACTCATTGAATTCCCTGGTGAGGTGCCCTAACATCATCTTGCCATAGACAGGCAGCACCTCCGAGAAAGGTTACCATATGCGCTACTTGTCTGGAGGCCCCTCCCCAACTCTACAAACTCCTTGCACTGCTCTGATCCCATTCCTAGCCAGGTCATTTGTCCCTAGGTGGACAATGACATCCAGCTCCCTCCCTCGTGCAGCTCCTCCCATGATACTGAGGATTCACTTCCTGTCCCTTCAAGCCGTGGTGCCAGGAAGGCACCTTACCTCCCTCTCCCCTTCCTCCCCCATTTCTACCCCTAATGATTGAGTCCCCCACCAGGAGTTGTTTCCTTCCCCTGTGGGGTCCCATGCCACCCTCCTGTGGGTCCCCTTTGTGAAGGTTCCCAGCTCCTCCTTGGTCTCCACTGCAGGTGCCTCCATAGAGGAACCACTATCCACCAGAAGAGTGAATGAGTTGTGGAGAGGTACAGCTGGAGGGATGCAACTCTGTTCCACCACCCTCTCCCTCCCTGAGCCCACCCTGGTCCAGCCTCTCCTCTTTCTTGGCAACCTCTGAGGTAGTGGCATTGGCCCTGGTGGGCCTGGTGATCCCTGGGTGGGGAGGAGGGTTCACGAATCCTAGCCAGGTCAGCCTGGAGATGGACAACCTCCTCTCAGACCAGAGAGGTGTCTGCAAATAGGGCAGCATCACAGCCTCCAGAATGTCTCCTGAACACAGCCACCCCACAGCCATTGCACTGCACCACTCCTATCATGTCTTATTTTGTGTCCCCTCTACTGTTTCTCTGTATGCTTACTCTCTCCTCTCCTTACAACTCTCACCCTTCCTGTTCTGGGACAGCAACTTCCTATATTCTTCTGTACTCCTTCCTCCTTGCTCAATGTCAGACCACCAGCAGCTGGGGGGGAGAGTGAGCTACTTTTTTTCTTTAGGGTTGACAAAACCAATGTTCCTCTATGATCCTTCCCTTCCTACTGCCAAACAGGAAGTTCCTGTTGACAGTCAAATCCAGTAGCTATAAAAGTAGAAGTGTCTTAGAGTGGGTGGGATGGAGGGCAATTAGTAAGAAAAAAGGCTATCAACAGGAAGTTGTAATTTGTGTCACCTGCTTTTATAGTGTCTAAGCCACACCCCCAGTTAAGCTCTTTCCTCCTACTGGTTTAGCAAAGTCAGCTGATACAGTACCCTTCCCAACACAGAACATACACTGACTTTCTTTCTTTTCTTTCCTTTTTTTTAAACCCTAAATAAGACTCCTTCTACTTCTAATAAAGTATCTGTCTACTTAATCTCAACAGACACTGACTCCTGCTGAGGTATAAGTTTTAAATTAATAAGAAAATGTAGCTTCTTTATTTAGCTGATTTCTGCTCTACAAGCAAGGCTAGCAAAAAGAGTTGTAATTTGTGTCACCTGCTTTTATAGTGTCTAAGCCACACACCCCGTTAAGCTCTTTCCTCCTACTGGTTTAGCAAAGTCAGCTGATACAGTACCCTTCCCAGCACAGATCACACACTGACTTTCTTTCTTTTCTTTCCTTTCTTTTTTTAACCCTAAATAAGACCCCTTCTATTTCTAATAAAGTATCTGTCTACCTAATCTCAACAGACACTGACTCCTGCTGAGGTATAAGTTTTAAATTAATAAGAAAATGTAGCTCCTTTTAGTTAGCTGCTTTCTGCTCTACAAGCAAGGCTAGCAACAGGAAGTTGTAATTTGTGTCTCCTGCTTTTATAGTATCTAAGCCACACCCCCAGTTAAGCTCTTTCCTCCTACTGGTTTAGCAAAGTCAGCTGATACAGTACCCTTCCCAGCACAGAAAACACACTGACATTCTTTCTTTTCTTTCTTTTTTTTAACCATAACTAAGACCTCTTCTACTCCTAATAAAGTATCTGTGTTGCTTAATCTCAGACACTGACTCCTGCTGAGATATAGGTGTTAAGTTAATAAGAAAATGTAGCTTCTTTTAGTTAGCTGCTTTCTGCTCTACAAGCAAGGCTAGCAACAGGAAGTTGTAATTTGTGTCACCTGCTTTTATAGTATCTAAGCCACACCCCCAGTTAAGCTCTTTCCTCCTACTGGTTTAGCAAAGTCAGCTGATACAGTACCCTTCCCAGCACAGAAAACACACTGACTTTCTTTCTTTTCTTTCTTTTTTTTAACCGTAACTAAGACCTCTTCTACTCCTAATAAAGTATCTGTGTTGCTTAATCTCAGACACTGACTCCTGCTGAGATATAGGTGTTAAATTAATAAGAAAATGTAGCTTCTTTTAGTTAGCTGCTTTCTGCTCTACAAGCAAGGCTAGCAACAGTGGTGTCTACAACTGCTAAGGGAGACCAAATAAGTGCTGATTGTCAGAGTAAAAGATGTTGTCATAATTAATATGCTGGCCAGGCATAGCAGTTGCAGTTTTCCTTTAATGATCGTGTGAGCACAGTTTTGAAGGTGTTCATCCCTACAATCTGCATGAGTTTTAGAGATCTTTGCATATTGTTCTAGAGTTTGGGGAGAGCATGGCTTATGGATGAGGAGCCACAGTGAGTACTTATCCTGGGTATATCTAGTAGAATATATGAGTATCTTCTGAGTGTGTAAATTCCAGATGTAAGTTTAAGGTCAGTGATGTAGGAGGGAAGCTTGTTAGTAATGGCTCTGTAGACCCAGAAAGAGGCATTTTTTAATCTTGTAGTGCTAAGTGAAGTCCAACCTAGTTGTGTATAGATGGAGCAGTGGTGAGTACTGAGTGGAGCTCCAGTGATAAATTGTAATGCTCTGTGGTAAAGAAAATCCAGCTTAGAGCAGTGATGAAACAGTGGCTATAAAGGAAATTAGCATAGTCGACAAGAGGGAGAAATATGGTCTGTACCAGTCTTTTTTTGGCCTCATAGTTAAGCAGATGCCTAATTCTGAAGAAGATGCCCAGCCTTAGGCATAGCTTTTTGGAGAGATCTTCTATGTGAGTAGAGAAAGTTAGTCTGCAATTGAGCCAAAACCCAGATATTTTAATTTCCCCACTTTCTTTAGTGGTTCCCCCAGGAGGTCTTGATCTGGAGTTTAGTATTGGTGGGACAGGTACTGATAGGTTGGGCTTGAGAAGATATGAATATAATTTTGTTCAGTTTTTTAAGCATTGAGCAACAACTTTAGTTGCAAAAGATTTTGCTGCAGTAGGATGAATTCCAGCTGCAGCTGTATACATGCAAGCTCAAGGGTAGGCCTAGCAACACAGAGAGCTGTGTCATCTGCAAAAAGGTGAACATTAGCAGTACTGATTTGGGGCATGAATATTATTAATATAGATAGTGAATAATAATGGCCTTAGTATAGACCCTTGCAACGTCTCTTTGTAATGTTTTATGGGGGGAGGGGGAGAGATGGCTTTGGGCTTTGACTTGTTGTTTTCTATCTATCAAATAGCAAGCAAACCATTTCAGGGCCATGTCATCCAGGCCAATATCTCACAGCATAAGTAATAATAAATCATGGTCTATAGTATCAAATGCTTTGCTCAGGTCTAAGAAAAGTGTGTCAACATGGTATTTAGAATCTAATGTGACTTGCCAATCATTTGTTACCTTTGCCAGGGCCAATACCGTACTATATTTAGGTCTGAATCCAGATTGGAGTGGGTTTAGCATGTTAGTGATTTCTAGATGATTTCTTAATTGTGCATTAACCAGTTTTTCAAGTAATTTAGAAAGTATGGGTAGTAAGGATATAGGTTGGTAATTGTTAAGATCACTTGAATTATCAGATTTAGAAAGTGAAATAACCTGTGCAGCTTTCCACTCAGAGGGTAGGGTCCCTGGGAAAATACTCAAGTTGAACAGATGGACAATGGGCAGTGTTAAAAATTTAAAACCTATCTTTTGGAAGAATGGTTCAATTTGATCTGCTCCTGCACTTTTTGCTGGGCCCAATGTTATTAATAGGTTCTTGACCTATTTGAAGGTTATTGGACTACAACTAAATTTGACTAATTATTTGGTAGCCTTTGACAGGGAGCATGGCAAGTCTTTTTTGCAGGGTTACGTGAAAGATTTGCTTGCTGTAGAGGTATCAAAAGCTAACCCAGAAGTAACAAAGTGGTTATTTAGTTGCTGTAAGATACTGTTTACTAGTGTAGGTGTTTCTACCAGAGGTGATCTTGGAAGGCAGAAATGATGAGGAACTCTGCCCTTCTATATCCCTTAATGTTTGCCAATATTGACTGCACCATTTCTGGATGACTCCAGTGCAGATTGAAAGTATTTGTTTTTTTTTCAGCCCCTATAAGCTTTGTACACTGGTTCCTGGTAGTTCTAAAAGCCACCCAGTCTGCAGTGAGTTTTGTTTTGTGAGCCCTTTTTCATAGGGTATCTCTACCATGTAAGGCTGACTTTAATTCATTAGTGAACCAGGGGTACATTCTTTTCCTTGTTCTGATTTTTACTAGAGGTGCAGATTTTCAGTCACCTTCAGAATTAGGCTGTGAACCAGTTTATAGGCCTCTGCAATTGTGGGTCCTAGGTAAAAGTCTTGCCAATGGATCTTACTTAGATCTGTAAGAAGTTGGTGCAATTTAATTTGCGGTGATTCCTCTTAAATTAGAAACTGGAGGTAGCTATGGGCCTAGGTAAGGATCTGACACAGGCTATAGCCCTATTATCACTTATATCATTGTGGAATACCCCAGTGTGTGCAGTTTTGTGGGGGTTTATCTACCAAGATGAGGTTGAGTACAGTGCTGTGTGCAGAAGTTTTAATGTCAGGGACAGTGATGTCAGTGATTATTTGCATAAGACCATAGCAATCACATAGACCCTTTAAGGATTTTGAGCAAAGGAAATGCCAGTCAAGGCTGGAGTCTCCCATTATAATTGATTCTGATCCATGGGCATCCAGTAGTTCACAGCGGTACATTAATAACCCCAGGCCTCCTGAGGGTGGTCTGTGACAGCCTATGAGGCATATAGCCTCATCAAGTGATAAGTAGATTTTTAAGGTAACACTTTCAAACTCTTTAGAGGCAGAGGATATGTCAATTACGGCTACTGAAAGTTTAACCATGACATATATTGCAACTCCCCCCCAGTGGGTATATCGGTGTAATAAGGTGAGATGAATAGATGCACAGACAAGAGGAAAAAGTGCATAAAATAAACGCATATGCATTTATAATTTTTATTTCTCAAAAAAAAAAATAAACAATTGAACAGAAATCAAAAAGAAAACTGGTGTTAAATCATCACACAGAGATACAAATAAAATCTTCTCAATTGTAGCTTCACTCTTTCCTTAGTGAAAATAATTTACTGCTGGTGTGAAATACCTGCACACCTCCTCTCTCTTCTAACATCAGCAATCTACTGTCCTACCTAACTTCAAAAGAATCCCTGATCCTTTTATTCTCTCCCTCAGCATGACATCATAACCATGTGACTTTAATTAAGAAAGAAACTATCTTCTTCTTTTCCTATAGATTTTCACACTGGGTTGTGGGTGACTAGCAGGACAAATATATTCCTTTATATATCAAAAAACAGGTTCTCTAGTTTTAAAATAGACCTTAATTGGCAGGAGGGGGCATGGTTTGGAGGCTAAGCCCCTCCTGCTTATGTGACATCATACTTTCTAGTCTTTGTAAAATCAGTCATTTCATGGATTGCCAGTCTTATATTGGGAACGTTCAGGGTATCCGTCAACTACATTCATATATATATATATATATATATATATATATATATATATATTATAGTGGCATGGTAGTGCCACTATAGTTATGGTTGAGGAGCCATTTACATGTTAAACCCAAAAATTAGCACCTTAATAACTTTGTAACCATTTTATGGATTTGCCTGAAATTAGGAATACACCATCAAGACCCATACGGTTTGGGATCTGCCAAGTTTTGTACCAGTCGCATGTACGGCTGTGGAGTTATTAAGCATGACCTGCATGCGCATTTATGCTTTTCTAGATTTTTACTGTCGTCTCTACAGGTCGCATGGTTTGTGTGACCAGTCCAAAATCTTCAGGGGAACATGCGGCTGGGGTCCCCGGTGTGCCTTTTGAAGATTTCGTGAAAAAATATTAAACGGTTCAAAAGTTATTCAAAAAACAAGTTCCCACATAAGTCAATGGGAAAAGTTAACAAAAAGTTCGACAGTGTCGCAAATGCAGTTTTTACTTTCACAAATGGCCCTTTTACTGTCGCAAATCCTCCATTTTGTTTTCAGTTAGCGATCAGAAAAATTCTTGGCATTTAAAATTGGGACCCTCTAGCAACCTAATGCTTTTTGTGTTCACCTAGTCGGACCCTGAGGATGCTAGCCATGTCTTTATTTTGGGGTAAAACGCCCCAGAAATATGTTTTTCAAATTTCTAGAAAAAGTACTTCAGCAAAGTACTGTCGCACTTACGACACTGTTGAATGAATTTGCGAAAGCTTTCGCAAACTTTGACAGTACTTTTCTAGGCTGTGGGAAAATGACAGCAATTCTTTGGTACCCTGCTGCAAAAGAACGGTTTGGTGTTTTGGCCTGAAATTTGGACAGAATTCAGCCAACATCTCACAGATGTGCCTTTCAGTGTTTTGTTGAAAAAATATTACATGGCGGCAAAGTTATGGCACTCCAAAATTGACACTTTTTCCCATACGATAACATTACAGCGTCCGACCCATTACAGGAATCCTTTGGTGATCTGCTGCAAAATAACGGTTTTGTCTTTTGGGCTGAAATTTGAAGGGAACACAGCCAACATCCACCAGATGTGCCCTTTTGTAGTTTGGTGAAAAAATATTACAGGGAGCCAAAGTTATGGCACTCCAGACTTCTCTTTTTTCCCCACAGGATAACATTACAGCGTTTGCCACGCCTTTCAGGGTCTGTATCACGGAAACGGTTCAAGATACGGACTTTTCATCGGAAAGACACTTAGCCCCCTCATGGGGTTATGGCCAACAGCCATAATGTGCACCCCGATGCCAGTTGGGAGGTATGGGGGGGGCTATGGGGGCTTTCAACCCAACACCTAATTACTCATGTCGGTGTGGAACAACCCTAACTAATGCATTAAACTGAGTTTTTTGCCTCTAATTATATATATAGATATATAGAAAAAGAAAAATACCCATGGTTATTTATTTCTAAGTGAAACACTATCCTTAACAAAGAACAACAGATGAGGAGCGCACTCCCTATCTGTCTTCTTTCAAGGATTTTATGCCACTCAGAGCTATAATACAGCAGAAAGTCTTATTTCATACATAAACTTTCTCACTTCCCATAAATGTGTCTTACTATTGTCTATAGGTGTCTTTCTAACTCATTTTCCACATTATTAGAACATTTCCTCATTAAGCAGTCCCTGCAAGCAGGCTGTAATTTCAGCCGATGGCCGTTTCCTTTCATTTTGGCCTGGTGCCAAACCTACAGTCTCTCATTATGGCTCTGGGCTGATACAACAGATTAAAACATTTGTGTACCTCTTACGGGCACAACAGGACTTTATTCACTCACCTGTGGTGTCCTGTAATATTTCTTAAGCAAGCAGCTTTCTCTGTTTAGTCATCTGTGGAGAGGAAACAAAATCAGTGCATCGGGACATCGCCAGTGTTGCATCATGGCAACAATAAACATCTGCTTGCTTCAGCTGCACAGTCCTTCCATTTGCTTTATCACAATAAGCGGTTGTGAATTTGGAACACTGCGGCTATCTTCTGGGAACCTTCCAGCGTGAACATGAGCAGGGTCCCTTCGCGATGGTGCAAGCATGCAAATGTGCACACATTCCATTGCCGCTGCCACTCGCTTCTTCAAAAGAACCCTTCATGCTGTTTCTCTTCAGAACAGGTTACGTTTTTCTATACGGGGCATCAGAAAACCTGTTCTAATCTACGGAGATTTCTACAAGCTCTTTACAATTAGCTTATTACTCTTTTAATATTTCACACTGAAATTTTATTTTAAGTCTGAACAGCATTTAATGCCATGGAATAATTACTGAGCATAGGGATAGTAAAGTAAAGAGAAAGAGATTGCCAGGTTGGCCACCCTGCCAAGAATATTTTAGGATAGCTTAGGAATAAGTACCTAGATAAAAGGACAGAGTGAAATGATTTATGAATATACCTTTCGGCAATAAATTAAATTAAATGGGGGGGGGTTATTGGCATACCAGAAATCCTATTACAATCAGCCCGAAATACATTGTATGAGGGGATATTTATATTACGGTCAGGGTTTGAGGCTTTTAAGCAGAATTCCATAATAACTAGCACATCAGGTTTCATGAAGCATGTCCACACCTGAATCATGTCAATTTGTTTCAGCAAGCTGCAGGCATTAATGTGTAGAAAACTGAGGCCTTTGAGATGTGACAAGTCAGATGGTGCTGCAATAGGGAATGGGGGACCATGGTTTAGTTCGGCATTTTTTGGAACAGAGTAGTAGTAGTAGTATTTTCTTAAGGACATTTATCACTACTCTACTGGGCAATAGTCATCTTCATTTGGCAGCTTTTGGGATGGTGGTAGCTGTGAAGGGAGAGGTGCATTGATGAATATACAAGAAAGCATAGATAGCCACATGAACAGAGAGTAGTAGTGGACCCTGCCTGATGAATGATGATATTGGGAACTGTGAGGGAATTTTTATATATCCTAAAGCTATATTTGCTATTAAATGCCTTGAAGCTATGCTTGCTTTAAAAGCCATGCTGTAACAAAGTAATAATGAATGTAGTAGACATTTCTGAGTTCATGTTTTGTTCTTTTAAGGGTTATAGAATTTGTACTGAGGTTACTTGAAGTACATTTGTAAAAAACAGAAAGCTAGATAAAACTGAGCAGAACTGGTTGTACCAGCCTAAATAGCAGGCTTGGACATAATATAGAAATAAGACATGCCTGGGCATAAAATATAATAATAACAGCACGTAGTGGCATTTGAAAATAAGCTTGCGTTGCTATGGTGTGAGTGAAACTCATTGTCTCTCTCAGGTCAGCTTGACCAGGCATATGTTTTCTTTTTTTCTGTTACATTGCTGAAAACTTGTTATGCTGTTTTATGATTGGCTCATACTGAAATGCTGGTATTTTTCAAAATAAAAAGTGCAAAATCTAGCTTATAAAAGCTGCTGTAAACTTTAATCAATGACTATCTCCTTTGTAGAAGTCCCACATGCATGTGTGAGATATTTGATCAAATAAAGCGATGTTAAGACAAAACCCAGTGGTGTGGTTTTGGCCCCGTGACGACGGGAGTGGTTGCTCAGGTAATACTTACAGTGAGAAAATTTGCGATCACAGTTTTGGCGTAGTCGGCAGGATGAGTTCTTCGATCCGTGTCACCTCATGATCGGGTTGTTTCCCTTGGACAAAAAGAAGGACATTTTTGTGGAACCCCATCAGAATGTGACGCCTAGGGGCCGGCGACACTCATCATCACTGTAAGTACAAGAATACCTTGGAGCGAGTGTGCACTATAAAGGACAGGCCTAAATAATATGGGAAACAAGGGAAAAAAATAGCTGGGTCCAGAGTTAGTATTATCTGGACCGGCAAAATGTATGTTTGACAAGTTTGACCAAACAAATTACAAGGGCAACTGCACTGCCCTTTGTACTTGTAATTTGTGCTTGCTGCAAGTATATACTGTTAGAGCCAATGATGGCTTTCACAGATCAGGCTGCTTTTAGGAAAAAAACAGCAGCTGATTAAGTAAAGTTAGATAAGCAACATCTAGAGAAAGAAAAATAAACTACTGTAAATGTACGCACAGTAGGTGACTACAGATGGGATGATTTGAAAATCCCCCCCCCCATGTTGCCTATCTGTGTAGTTTCAAGTTTTTTGTATCAATTTCAAGTTCCCTTGCCTCCTATAGAGGCTGAAACATTTGATCCCAAGTACTGGGGACCTCTACCAAATGGATCTCAATCTAGTACTGTTAGAGATTTTTTTGTTGTGTTTTTAAACTGCAAACCAGAGCTCTGGAAAAAGACTTGGTTTGGCAGGTTACTAAAATAGCCAAAAAATTTTGAAAGGGTTAATAGCTGCAGTGTTTGAAATTATCATGAAGGTCCTGCAGTCAGTTTTCTTACTCAGACTAGTGTATCGGAAAAAAAAGAAAAATACCTTGCACCGGTAAGTCTGAATTTTTTATTCAAAGTTGTTTTATGTCTGTCTGTTTTATTTCTGTAATACATACTAAACAAGGTAATGCTCTGTCTTTCTCGTGCATATTTTCTAGCTTATATCTGTGTTCTGTAATTATGTTCTGTTGTCAAGGTTGAAATAGGATTGACTGCCTTGAGTGCACAACATATTACAGTAAAAAAAAAAAGAAAGCTTCTTTGCCTCATATCTGACTGTTTTAATTGGTTTTATTTTTAATGAAACATTTGTGCTGCCCTAAATAGGGTCAGTGAAGAACTTTTGTATGTAGTTGTTGGTTAAAGCAGGTAGTGTTAAAGGTGAAGAAATATGACGTCATAAATCGCAATGTGCAGAAAATTTGTAGTTTGCAAGCAATGTGCCAAGCCACTGTTAGGTGAAATGTAATGTGTTAACAGCTATAAATGGCTTTATCATACTTCTAGTTATAACCAAAACCTTTTTGCAAAATGGCAGGGTGCCATATTTTGGCTATGCGCCAAAAGGTGTAACCATGTTATACAAAATGTGTTCACTTACAAATGGTACGTTGTGTTGTGTTTTAAAGGTGTTGAAAGGAATTAAAATGTGTTTAAAAAGTGTTTTGTTCTGGAAAAATTTGGCATGGAAATATGTATAAATGTGTTGATTTAAAAATTGTCAGTGTTACAAGATAGGGGGAGGCAGCACATATATCTAAAACATGTACAGTTTTCTAATGAAACTATGGGCATTACCTCAGCAAATTGGTGTGAAACAATGTCAGTCTTATTTTGTGTTAAGTATTTCTTTTTGTGTATGTGTATGTGTGTGTACTGTCTTGGCCAGCAGTTTTATTGTAAAGATATTTAATATCAGTAGTGTTCAAGGACACTAAAAAATAAATAACTGGGTTTAAACGACCGTTGCATGCACACTGTGACCTTTTGCACGTTATTTGACCTTCTTGTGTTTCAACATTTTATGTTACTACCAGTTCAAACTTAATGTGTATTCCATACCTAAAGCACAACTTTTCACACAAAATGTATGTTTTCATAAAAGCACACCAAGAGTGAACCATGTAATTTAACTTTTTATTGCAAAACTAGTATTCTAAGTAAAGAGGAACAAACTTTTCTTCTTGTCTCACTGCTTCTGACTTGCAGCCAACACAGGCAATACTCCAGCTGGAAGGGGAAAATTATTCATCATCTCCCCATATTTTTATATATATATATAGTACGATTTTAAAAAAAGGACTATTACAGCTGTTTTTGAGAGTTTACCATCTACAGTTAAAAACAATGGTTTTGGTTTTTATGTGTGACCATGGTGAAATCATTTTTTGTCTTTTAAAATGCATTCTAAGAAATACGACGCACGGTATTACCATCAATATGGATTTTTATAAACTCAGCTGACATTTTGTCATGCTTAGGATAAGGGAACCCAGGACGCTGGCTTCTTTATCCTATGAAAATAATCTTGTTTTATTTTTAAACTGGTGTGTGTTTGTTTGTTGTTTGTCTGTGTTTCTTCTCTTTCTTCTAGAGAAAAAAAAGTTCTCCATCTTTATAGTAAGGTATAAAACTTACTAAACTAATTGTAATATTATCTTGTTATAATTTAAAGTGTAGTAGGTGGCGATCATGTCACCATCCACAGCTAACCTTTTTATTGCTACAGTATTCGAGCTGTCTCTTTCACTTCGAGCTGTCTCTTCCACCAGTAGGAGCTTGGGGAGAGGGGGTAAGCTACCCTTCCTCTATCCCTTCCAGTGTAGTACCCACAAAGGTTGCAAGGTACATCACTGGTCCCCCAAAGGGGTAAATAAAGAAAATGTATATTTGCCAATAATTGTTTCTTATTTACAGGTTTAAAAAAAAAAAAAAGACCCAAGGTATTTTAACAGCATAACCCAGCTCAAGCCCTTCTGTTTGCAAACAGTTAAATCTCACACCTATTATTGGTACAAGGGTTTCTGCCCTCAGCAAGTAATCAGTTATGCTGGAGGGTAAAGTTGTGTATGTATGTCCACACATATTCATTCTTTTAATTGTCTTTTCAGCTTTCTTATCCTGTTAAAACAAATGCAAAACAACTTTTGTCATTGCCTTACAGCAATTAATGAATGCATTTTTTTCAACCAGTAAATTCACAGTACTCTAACATTTCTGGACTCTAAGCTAAGTTTACAGTCTATATGTGTTGTTTAAAAATGTATTTTATGCATTATGCATTATGCTCAATACTAAAATTGTTCTATTACAAACATGCTTATGTTTCATGTTTATGTTATAATGTTTTGATATACATCTTGCTACACTGTATCATGTGTGTATTCAAAAAAGTGTTCCACATGTATAACGTTTTTAATGCTCATAACCTAACCTAAATACTGGGACCAGCATTGCTGACCCACCCCTACAATATGTTCCAAAGCAAAACCAAAAGTAAAATTAATGCTCCGTTTGTCTTATTGCTGACAGGTACCCCTAAAAAATGAGTGTACTCTATGCAAGTTTTGTCATTTTAAATTTTAACAATTATAATATGCAAAATTTAAATTGTACTCCAAACCTATGCTTCAAGCTTTACCCCACTCAGTACTTTGGAGTATTTTACTATACAGGGTAAAAAAAAAGTAGACCTTTTCACTTGTCACAAGTGCAATAGGCACTGTTATTAAATTGGCATAGGCCAACAACATATGTATTTGTCCCACTAATTGCATTGTGTAAAAGGCATATTGTTATGAACAATATGTTTGAGCGATGTAACTGCATTAAACAGGTTAGCAAGAGGAAAAGGAAGAGGAGACCATTATGGTTTTCCAAAGAGGGAGCAAAAAAAAGAAAGTGAAAGCCAAAAAAAATAACATTCAGGCAATACAAAAAGACACAGGCAAAAGGGAATAGGGAAAAGTACCAGGAGAAACAAAGGGAGGCAGGAAAGTCAGTAAGGAAAGCCAAAGCTCAGACAAAAAAAACATTGCAAAATCAGTGGTTAAAGGGGACAAAACCTTTTACAGGTACACAAGTAAAAAAAAAAAGAGACAAAGGGAGGAATAGTGAGACTAAAGGGGGAGGATGGGAGTCGTGTGGAGAATGACAACAGTAAAGCTGACATATTGAACAGGTATTTTTGCTCAGTCTTTACTGAGAAAGAGGGGGTAATGGGTCTGAAGGGAGTACAAGGGGTGAAAATGGTGCAAAAATGGATTGCATCACAAGTCCTATAAAGACAAGTTGAAGGAACTGAACATGTACTCCCTGGAGGAGAGGAGGGAGAGAGAGGATATAATAAGAGACATACAAGTATCTTACAGGGAGAAACAGAGTGCAGGAAAACACTATTTTTAAGCGAAAAAGATGTTCCAGGACTAGAGGGCATGGAATAAAGTTGGAGGGAGGACGATTCAGAGAAAACATGAAAAAAAATGTCTTCACAAAACAGGTGGTGGACAAGTGAAACACCCTGCCAGAGAAAGTGGTGGGGGCTGAAACAATCACGGAATTTAAAAATGCATGAAATGGACATAAAGGAATTCTAGAGGTCAGGGGTAAGGAAAAACAGACTTCTAAAAAAGCAAACTAAATTTACAAGCTCAAATGGGCAGACTGGGTGGGCCATAGGCCCTTATCTGCTGACACTGTCTATGTATCTATGTATCTATGTATTGTAAAATTACAAAATTTTATAACTCAGGTCTCAGTCAGGCCTGCTTGCAACAGACAGGAAAATAATGTTCATCACTGTCATAACTGCTTCTGTAATTTAAAAGCAGGAGGTAACCATAACATTGTCATAATTTACAAATGGTCAAATGGTATAATTGAACCTCGGCCTGCACCCCCAGGTGTGCGGTTAATGTCCAATTTTTATTTTTTCTCTTTCTAGTTGCCAAAATTTAGGCTCTGTCACACCACTCTTTACAAAACAAAAAGTTAATGGTTTAAAAAATTGTTATTTATGTGTTTTTTAATTCAGTGTCTAACACACTTTGCAAGTTTGCAGGTTTCCAAGGTGTGGCACACATAAAATCTCCACGTTCAACAAAAGTAATACTTTCATCTAAGTTGCCAAGACCTTCATCTTTTTCCTTAAAAAAGAAAAACAACTGCCACAGTTTTAATGTTATCACCATCTTTGTGCCTGACTGGTTCCTAATAAGGACTATTGCATAAATCCGGTTATTATTTGCCTCTGCAAGTGTAATGTTTTCAGCAAAATTACACCTATTTGTAAAACTTTAAATCAACTAAAAAAGGTCCAGTCAATTCAGACTCTGCAATCAAGCTTATTGTTTCTGCTTACTATAAAGTTAAGTCTGGGGAAGGGGCACTCCCCAACTCCAGCGAAAAAATTCTGCTTCAATTGACCTTCAAGCAATACATCCATTTTCTTCGCTGCTGCTTGTTCCAAACATGGCTGGTACTTTCTACAACCCTATTGCTCTGTTATGGACTGTGTTCTTAATGGTTTATTGTCAATTGTTACCTTTTTATGGACTGTTAATCTTTATGCCGGGGTGTAATCAGCTACGACAAAACAAATGCCATGCCAGTGTGTGTGTGTGTGGCTATTCCATTAAAAGGACTCAATGTACCCCTGGCCAGTGAGTCTACTAATCAGCCAGCTAGCAAAATAAACACTGACTTTTCTACTATGCTGGTGTTTTGTTTTTAAATTACTGTCTGCATTGCCTCATATGCCTTGTGGGGTTACCACCATTCTGCAAATGACATTTCATCTGTACTGTAACTACATCAACCTGTGAATACTTGTATGAACTTATAAACTGTTCATTTCATGGACTGTTATGTTTTATAAGGACTTATCTGTCAAGAGACATTATCAACAAATTCTTCAATCAAGCTCCCAGGGTGTGCCACACCTCAACACAAAGTAGCATCTACCTTATTCACTCTCAAAGTGAATTCCATAAACTCTTTTTCATCAACAAAATTGTCATGTTATATTGTGTTATATGTGGTGTCACATGTTAGCATTTTTCACATATTTCAATTGTGGTGTTGACATCCCTCAATTCTGTATTATGTTTTACAAACTCACAATTTGTGTTCTGTCTGTAACCAGCCCTGTGCCAACTCCAAAACAAAATGCTTTTTATAAATGCCTTGACTATCTGTATGCTGGCAACCAGTTTTAAATCATATACCTAGTCACCTAGTCTAACAGTCTAAAAGTAAAAATGTTTAGTTTTTTTTTGTAACCTTCAGTTATTAACTAATATCTTTACATTTATGTTCAATTTTTGTAAATGTTTGAGTCCCTCAGGGGCTTCCTATCTTCAGGGTGAAAATTATTAATAGTGGTCAGTGCCAAGGTTTTAGTAATCAGTGACCAAACTTTTATCAACAATGTAGTTGGCTAACCATAAAACTAAAAAATAAAAGGTGTAAAATGGCTAGTGTAAATTGCTAAAGGGCTAGTAAGAGGTAAAAATGGTTAGTAAATGACTAAATAATGCCAACATGTAAATTAGTATATCTAATGTAAAAGAAGCTGCATGTAAAAATACACTATGTCACTTAATATGTGTGCGTGTAAGACTTTAAAAGGGTTAATTGTAAAATTCTATACAATAAAAAAAAAAAAAAAAATAGCTAAAAGCATAAAATGAGGCCGTGGCCAAAATATGCACAAATTCCAGCCTTGCATTTTTTTCTAAGCTTGCTACACATAAATATGGGACCCATGGTCATGGCTTCAAGCTGTAGTTGGTGACTGGGTGCTACTCTTCTCCATTGGGTGACAGTACTTGTAAGTGGTCATATTGGCACTCTGGCTACTGACTGTCCTAATCAAACTTCTCCTACAATGCCTGTGCAACACAATGGTGTCACGGGGTGCCACCCACCTGCCCCCTTGCTACAACCCAAACAAAAGGACCCCATTAAACTGGAGGGAGTGTTTTCCATTACAAAATGAGCCAAATTGTAATCAAAATATAAAGCGAAAAAAAAGTAAAAAGGAATTGGTTAGTTAATACATAGTATCAAAAGGGGGGAGAGTGTGAGGGAATTTTTATATATCCTAAAGCTATATTTGCTATTAAATGCCTTAGAGCTATGCTTGCTTTAAAAGCCATGCTGTAACAAAGTAATAATGAATGTAGTAGACATTTCTGAGTTCATGTTTTGTTCTTTTAAGGGTTATAAAATTTGTACTGAGGTTACTTAAAGTACATTTGTAAAAAACAGAAAGCTAAATAAAACTGAGCAAAACTGGTTGTACCAGCCTAAATAGCAGGCTTGGACATAATATAGAAATAGGAGCATGCCTGGGCATAAAATATAATAATAACAGCACGTAGTGGCATTGAAAATAAGCTGTACGTTGCTATGGTGTGAGTGAAACTCATTGTCTCTCTCAGGTCAGCTTGACCAGGCATATGTTTTTCTTCTTTTTTCTGTTACATTGCTAAAAACTTGTTATGCTGTTTTATGATTGGCTCATACTGAAATGCTGGTATTTTTCAAAATAAAAAGTGCAAAATCTAGCTTATAAAAGCTGCTGTAAACTTTAATCAATGACTATCTCCTTTGTAAAAGTCCCACATGCATGTGTGAAATATTTGATCAAATAAAGCAACGTTAAGACAAAACCCAGTGGTGAGGTTTTTGCCCCGTGACGACGGGAGTGGTTGCTCAGGTAATACTTACAGTGAGAAAATTTGCGATCACAGAGCATAGTAATCGAGGGGGGTTTTTGATAGTATGTTCCAGGGAAGCATTTGTTCTGCACAGTATCTAGCACACTTGTGCTGTTTATAGGACATAATCTGGTAGGGCCATTTGCGAAGCAGAACTGCTCAGTAAAATCAGACAGTGTGTTACTGTATGCCATATATTGTGTGGTTCCATGACCCTTACTGTCCACGTCAGGCTGTGTTTCAGATGTTGGACAGGCCTGGTAGTAGCACTTAGAGGTCTGGGGTCAGCTGTAAAAGTTTCCCCAGTAAAATAAAGAACTAGCAGAAATTGCAGTATAGCGCAGTGGTCTAAGGTTCTGAGCTGCAAATCTGGTGACATCCAGCAGACCAGACCTGGGTTTGAATCCCACATCTTCCACTTGCATACTGTGTGACCCTGAGCAAGTCACTTAACTTCCTTGTGCTCCCAGGTCAGTCCTGTAAAAAAGCTTTCAGCTTAGTGTGCTATTCCTGGTTAAACAACTAAAAAAAAAACTTTGATAACTCAGGATTTGTGTTAGCTTAGATGGTGAGTGGGAGCTTTCTGCTGGACAATGAGTATTAAGTTTTAATGGAAAATTCGGTACTTTAACAAATAGACTTCACCTTGCCATGAGACTATGACTGCCTATAAATATAATACACTGAGTAGGACGAGTGGGATGGAGGTGGGTGGGGAACCAGAGCACAGCACCGGTGGGAAGTTAATTGTAAACTCTGAATCTTGTGGGGCAGGAGTATAGTTACTTAACACACTACCAAAAAATCAATTTAGCTCAAAAAGACAGACTCCAAAATAGTTTTAAAGCTACATTTAGCCCAAATTACTGTTGCAATACAGCGGTCGCCAGCTGTGAGTGGCCACCCACCCAGAACACTGTCCACAAGCACCCACATCCCCTTGGTAGTCTAGTGGGCCCCCCTCCCTCCTGATTCCCTGATTGCCAGTAAATGTAAAATAAGTCATACCCTGGCAGTCTAGTGGACCCCTCTCCTGATTCCCCGCTCTCCAGTAAATCACTGCAACATAATTCCCTGGTGATCCAGTGGCATCCCCCACCCCTCTCACCCACATAGGACCCCTTTCCCACCCTGCCCTCCCATCATCGGTGGGCAGCTGCAACCACCTACATACCGCCCAGCCACCCACTGAATGACAGGTACAGTATGGGCTTGCAGGGCATACTGTACTAGACAGTCCAAATACATGAATGACTTCATTCACATATCTGGGTTGTCTGTTACGGTATGCCCTGCAAGCCCATACTGTACCTATCATTAGGTGGATGGCCAGGCAGTATTTTTTTTTTTATTTAGTTGTTTAACCAGGTATAGCACACTAAGCTGAAAGCTTTTTAACTGGAGTGACCTGGGAGCACAAGGAGGTTAAGTGACTTGCTCAGGGTCACACAGTATGCAAGTGGAAGCTGTGGGATTCAAACACAGGTCTGGTCTGCTTAATGTCACCAAATTTGCAGCTCAGAGCCTTAGACCACTGCACTATACTGCAGGTTAGTTGTAGCCGCCCGCCTATTATGGGTAGGGGGCAGGGTGGGCAAGGGGTCCTCTGGGGGTGGGAAGAGTGGGGGGTGCCACTGGATCACCAGGGAATTATGTTGTAGCAATTTACCAGTGATCGGGGAATCGGGAGGAAGGGGGTCCACTAGGCTACCAGGGAATTACTTATTTTACATTTACTTGTGATCGGAGAATCAGAAGGGAGGTGGGGGGGTTGACTAGACCACCAGGGCATGACTTATTTTACATTTACTGGTGATCAGGGAATCAGGTGGGAGGGGGGGTTCCACTAGACTATCAGAGCTTAATTTTACAGTAATGTACCAGCGATCACTGCAACAGGAGGGAGAGGGGGTGCCACTAGACTACCAGAGAATTGTTTTAAGGTGTTACCATGATCATGGCTATGGGGTAGGGGATGCCCTTGGACCCACACTGTGCACACATTATGCTGTGAAGGGCTCCAGGCGCAAGTCACTAGACTGCCCTGTTCAAGACATGCAAATGGGGCCATAATGACATGCTAATGGCCCCATTTGTGCCTTGCATATATTATGGCCTCATTTGCATGACCTCTGCTGAATATCATGGCTGATGCACCTAGCACAACCTCATTTGTGCTGGTGCATCCCAGTGCTCCCTATCTGTGGCTTGCACCTGCACAGTGCCACTGCACTGTGCACAGTCCATGCCATATTCAATGGTGATGTGCCATGGCACATCACCATTGAACATCACCTGGTCCTGGCCACGGCACATCCCAGTTGCACTGCACCTAGGCTTGAGCCACTGCCAGGTGACGGGGGGGGGTGTTGGACTGTGATTTTCTTTTTACTTCCAATCTCTCATATCTCTGCATATCAGTTATTCAGAGTAAACTTACTCTGCTCTATTCAGTTGCCGCTCATGCAAGACCTTGGTCCAGGATCTCAAATAGCTCCAACCCATGAAAACTGCTGAATTATAGCAGATAAATGGTGGACATTTTACCGTGGCAGATATTGTACCTCATGCAGCTGATCTTCAAAGAACCATCTCACTTGTCATGACTCTGACCACGTGATAGTCATCTGCTCAAAAACAGGTGTTGATTGTAAGAAAACATTGAAAATATATCTTCAAGAAGTAACAGCATTTTATTTTTCTGCATTTGCACTTTACAACAGAAATTTGCTTTCAGAAGTCCAACACAAGCACTTTTCAAGATCAACCATATAGAATACAAGCATTCCAATTCCTCAGGCACAATGCATGGACCAAGAAATAGAGGAGAAAGAAACTGCATGCACTTAACAAGTTGGATAGAAGAGTATAGGTACTTACAGAATTAATGAATTACAGGCGTCCTTTATTTGCAAAACCCCATTCAAGTGAACAGAAGTCTCCAAAGTTACACTGAACATCTACAATTGTTTTGCAAATATAGAGTACCTGTAATCTATTACTCTAGAAAGCACATCCAGTATACTCATCTTTTTAGCTTGATCAGTGCATGTTGTTTCCTTCTTCTGTATCACTTGATTCTTCTGAGTTTTAGACAATAGAATTCATCCAGTGCAGAAAGCTCATCTTTCCTGTTTGCTCATTTTTGCAACACGTGGACAATCTGAGTGCCTGTTCTAATGTACAGTTCAGATAAAATGCAAAGTAGAAAACATATTAATCATTCAGGATATTGTATTACCTGTAGCTAGATACTACAAAACACAGGACAGGGATTCGAAATGCTTCTTCTTGCTATTTTCAGTTTTATTATTCTTCATTCAAGTTGGTAGTGTTTCAGCTAACTTGCCACCTCCTTAATAAGAGAAGCATTTTACTTAGCTTTCTTATCCATGCCTGGATATGTAGTTTAAATATAGTGTTGCAGTAGCACCACTACAGTTAGGGTTCAGGAGAGGTTTCTATGTTAAACCTCAAACTTTGCACTTTAATATCCTCACAACTGTCAACAGATTTGCACAAAATGTTGCATGCGCTATTTCAAGGGTAGATCTGTTGATGTACCAAGTTTCATTATGGTTGGATGTGTGGATTCTGAAATCTGGATAGAGAAAAAAGTAAACAAAAAAAAATCTTTTTTTTTGCAGTTTCTTTGTCATTGCCTAGCACCCATATTGTTTGGAATTTTGATCCAAAATTTTCAGGGTAGAAAGGGTGTGGTTCACAGATGTGCCTTTCGCTTGTTTTGGTGAAAAAATATCAATCCGTTCCAACGTTACGAAATTTTAAAATTTCTGTTCTGACCATGCTCAGTACAGTCTTTTGGATAGCTGCTTGGAGTGAAAAAATAATTTGGTTCATAGGAAAAAGGGTCTTTTTCATATGAAAAAGGATCTTTTTCATATGGGGGTAAATCCTTTTTTGTGAGGAAATAATTTGTATGGCCACCATCTTGTTTCCATTTATTAAAAAAAAAAAAGTTAAAACACCACAAAAATGACATCGTGCACACACACCAATGCATTTTGTTAATCAGGACTCCATTAGGTGGATTCTGGACTTAGTTTGTGGAAACATTATGCAAAAATGTATTTTTTTAACATTTAAAATATTTTGTTCTGTGAGCTGAAGCATGCCTCATTGCAAGGTGAAATGCAATCTGATCTAACCAATTTCCCTCTTTAGATGACACATTCAATTAAGTTAATATATTAAAGATAATTAAGTAACAAACAATTTGGCATTGCTTGTGTATAAAAAATATACACAAACACAATCAATTGTACAGTACTTTTAAAATCCAGTGCTTCTGTTAGTATGGGCAACATAAAAGGGACTGGTCACCTGCTTTCTGTTCTTACTATCCAAACTTGTTCGCTGAATGACTGTGGAATCAAATACAGACAATTCTATTAAAGACTCCCATTAGTAATGAGGCGTTACAGGCAACCTTATGTACCTTATGTTGCCTATACTGCCTTTGAATCACAAAGAAATATAAGACTTTGTAGTTTTATATTGATTTGTTTTTCACCAGAGGACTGCCTCATGTGTATCAGGAAGAACTACAGTGTAATACTTAAAGGGGACAGAAATTTGCTTACGTACTGTTATTGTATAATTTCTACTCTGTAATACATCCTTGTATTTTCAAACAAAACATCTGTCAACTGTTCACTTCTTTTTGCTTCTTGATCTTGAAGGGTGTTCTTGCTTTTTGGAACTGATGTCCTGCCCTCTTCCCCTTGTTTCTACTACACCCCTCCCTGTCCCTTTCTTGTTCGCTGCAGTTAAGTCTGGCCCCCCCACTTGTGTGCCCTCTGCCATTCCCCCCCTACTCCACAACTGCCCCCTATATCCTTGCCCTTCAGGAAAAAACTGCTGACCTGCTCCTTGCCACCCCACCCCTTGGGTCCCTTGTGCCCATGTCATTCTGCATCTACTCGCCGGGTGTGTTCCCCCACATTTTGAGCAAGTGTGCTGAAAATGGCATTGTGACCAGGATCAAAATGCCCTATTGTAACCCCAGCAACACCTCTGGGTTGCCCCATCCCATTTCCCATCTCACCTTCCGGCATGGACTGGTCGGTTACATAATCTGTCTACAGATCAAGTTATTTCGTATCCCATCTTACACCTCCATAAGTCGCATCCTTTGCTGGAAGAATTCGTCATAGTATATCCAACCCACTACACCTTTCACCAACGCCTGTCTTATTATCAGGGAGTAAACGATCAGTGGAATGCCCAACTCAGGTTTCTTCTCAAGTACTATCGCAAAACCAACAAACCACCCATCCCAAGTCTTTCCCTTAGTAAATTTGTCCTCCTACTTCTTGCCTAACAAAACCACTCGTGCTTCCTGGCTCACTAATTCAAATATATCCACGTACTCACCTTTCCATATTTTTTCTTTTGTGGCCAATGGTATGTGCTCCCCATTCTCATTCCCAAGGCTCCTAGCTCCTTGTTCCCTTTCCTAAGTCTCCAACCTTCCCCCTTTGTCACACTTGTATCGCCTTAATCTTCACCAGCACTTACTCCATCTGCCGCAACCCCCCTGTCCCGAGCACTGAAATAATTTGCCCTATGTATTCTTTTATGCTTTTACCTACTGCCCCGGACACATTACCTGGGGCTTTGTCTGCTCCTTGTGGCCTGCTGTCTACGGGCTGCCCAGGCCTGTCACCCTGTGGCAGAATGGCTGGTTGCACTATTGGCTGCAGCAGGACCATTGTGTTCAGGGAATCTGGTCTGGGTTCCACCGGCGGGACCACCACCCGGTCTTGGGGGGTACTGACAGGACTGGGACATAGGGCTGTGGTGATATTGGGCTAGCTGCTAGGGGAGGTACCACCAAAGGTGGCTGTGCCCTGGTAGGGCTGCATGGCCTCCCTGCCAGCTGCTTTCCCCAACCCCTTTTCCCTTCCCCACTTTCTGTTTCTCCCTGGATCTCCCCGGCTCCTCTCCTTCCACCATCTGCCACATTCTGTTGGTCTTCTCTGAGAGCTCCACAATGGCCTTGTAGGCATCATCTGTAGATGGCCTGTTCTTTTTTGGTGCCATTTCCGCTTGTTCTCCTGTGAAAGCTGTGGAGACACTGACCAAACAGGAAAAGAAACAACATCTTAATTAATTGTCTGTCAAAACTAGGCCTTGTATTGTTAGGAGCCCCCCACCGCTTGTTTTTGTTTTCTTTTTTTTTTTTTTTGTAGTTCTGTCCCTGTGCCTCTCATTCGGCCCAGCCTGTGATCTGTCATGCTCTACTGTCAGCAACTGGTGTCACCCCACCTAGTCTGATTCATCTAGCCTGGTTTTTGCTGCATGGCCTCTCGGCCCCATCACTCAGTGCGCACAGGATATCTGCCCCAACCTGCCACTACCCCCCTTTCTTGGGGACCCTGTTTCCCCCTTTTTTTTTAAACCTACTCCTGTTCCTTGCACACCCCTTGTCAGGGCTCCATCTTCCCACATACTCCTAGGGCGTGCAACGTCACGCCTCATGGCTGCCTCTTAATTAGGCCCTAGTCCTTCTGTCCAGGCCTGTACCCACCCTTCTTTCCCTTCCAGTTCTTTTCCCCCATGCTTGCCCTCGGCCCTCCCCAAAAAAAACATGGCTTAGCATCCCGTTTCTGGAGTCATTATCAGACACAAAATATGTGGTGTCACTCAGGCCTCTTGCCACTTGATGTGTGCAAAGCCAAATAATGCAGATAAAAACCAATAATTCAAAATATTTATGCACAGCCAGCCATGCGTAGGCCCAAATGTATCCCTAGATCAGTGTGCAGTGTGACCTATCATGGCATGTGACGTCATGCCATTCGGCCATCTCTGTCTCGGCCTCCAACACAACGCTTTGTCCCGCGTTCCCCGAGTACACCTGCATGGCCCAGATCATACTTCTCACCTGCACAAAGCCCCCTTTTCACTTGTCAATTCCTTGGGAAAAAGGCATGCAACATCACACCACGTGGCCATCTCCATCGGCCTACCCGCTAGACTTTTCCGACCAGCCTTCCAAAACCCTTACCCTGTCCGGAGTTCAAGGGTAACTATTCATGCTTCTGCAATGATTCTCCCTGGGCTAACAAACCCTTCCTTCACTTCCAAACCCTGGTAATGGCATGTGCTTTTGTGCTATGTGTCCATCTCTGTCGACCCTATGCTAGCCCCCCCCAGGTCGTCGCAACATAAATGCTCTGTCCCCACACTCAATGGTAACTAAGCACAGCATTATGCCAAGGATTAACAGCTTCTCCTTTTCCAGTCGCTTGCCTCCCACAGCTGCAAGGCCCTTAACAATCTGTGCACTAGGCCCTGCTGCCCAAACAAACCAAACCACATGCCTAAACACTCTGTCCCCACGCTCCTAGTAACTAAGCACAGCATCAGGCCAAGGATTAACGCTTCTCCTTTTCCAGCCACTTGCCTCCCACTGCTGCAAGGCCCTTAACAATCTGTGCACTAGGCCCCACAACCAAACAAACTAAACTGCATGGTGCTCTCACCCCCTTCGCATGGTCACTCTTCCAGCCTAATTCAAAGCTCCACTGGCCAACTTTCACCAAATACTGCTTCATGGTAATTGGTACACATGAAAAAACTTTTATACATGTCTACCTATCCTCGAACTTGTAATGAGCCTTCCAAACTCTTTTTTTTTTATTCTACTAGCCTTCTTGTTCCTTAAACAAACTCCTTTAAACCAGTGTTTATATTAATCAGCATGTATCTTTTACTTCATCCCTGGTTACTATAGTTGTTTGCTTCTTACCTTATTTTTGCACAAACCCCTGTTCCAATTGATGCCAATCTGACATGCTGCAGTTTCAGATAGATTAAAACTTCAGCAAAAAGTGGCAGAACCACCACTGTGCTGCCCCTTAAGTACCTCCTTTAGCCCCTCCCCTTCCTGTTGCCTGCCTATTGTTCTGTCTTCACCTGTCCCTCCCCTTACCTTCCCCCTTCCCTCTCTGAGCACACCAACTTCCGGTACAGGGAAGGGGTGCACCAGGACTACTTGGTCCGCCCCTTAAAGGGCAAACTCCATTATGGTTGGGAACCCTAATGCCACATTTCCCTACTTTTGTCAATTTAATCCTAACTAGTTCATTAACAAAGATTTTGCAATATATATATATATATATATATATATATATATATATACATATATATATATATATATATATATGCATATATACTATTTCACATGAAGAGTAATAAGGTTGGCTACACTGCCCTTTATTGCTAAAAAAATAAACTTCAAAAAACAAAACTCAATGGTCCAAATGAAAGATAAAACATGTAAAATGCATTTGGTAAAGGAGAATTGAATTTCTAAAGGAACTTTAAACTCAACTATTGTTTGAAATTCTAATGCTGAATTTCCCCAGTGGTGGGCAACTTCTGTTGACAGGTTCTCAACTTCTTTGTGAAGAAACATAAATACATTGAAATCAACAACCATGACAATGCATAACTATATTCAAATATTTGCACTAAAATTAGTCCTATAAAATATAAATCCTTGTCAAATCAGAAGGGATTAAAAATGTATTACCTCCAGGACTCTTGTCTTTTCTACTTATCTGCTGCATCTAGGAAGGATAATATAAAGTTGGCTAACTGTTTATACTATCTGTGCTGACTGTTGTCATTTTTATTTTTCCCTGAATATGAGTATTAATGATGATGGTCCATGCTAATGGCCTGACTAAATGTAGTAAATTCCCTTAGGGCAATAAGAGGAATCAACTACTGTAAGACAGAGATTACATTCCTGAGTTCCCCCATATTTTTATAGAAAGTAACATAGAACCAGATTGCTTTAGAAATGGACTGTGGATTTCAAAGCCTTTGCACCTTAAGATAAGGTGCTCAGTTCATAAAACATTACTTTCAACTTACAGTGGTGCCCAGTGTCAGGACCTTAAATGCTGTGAGACCTCGTGACATCACGTCATGATGCCCTTAATCCCAACTAGACATACTGTTTTGATACATGAGATAACTGAAGGCAATTAGGCAATGATCAATCTATCTATTTTTACCAGTTCTTCACTAAAGATCTTCATTGACATGACTAGACAACAAGGAACTTGACACTAGGCACCACTTTATCTGATCTTGTGTGGCTGTCTTTCATCAGAGGGGAATAGCTGAATGGAAATGGACTATGAACCACCCTTCTACCTACTAGAGGTAGTGTCTACAGGGATATGTGAAAAAGATCAGAAGGCTGTGGGTTCTATCCCCACACCAGGCAACTGGGTCAAATTCCAATACTGACACTATAGTGTAGCATGGGGAGTGCTGTATTCCTGAGATGCCCTCTTTTGGATGAGATGTTAAACTGAGGTCCCATCTGCCTGTTCTGTTAGTTGTTCAGGTGGATGTTAAAGATCCCATGGCACTTCTCGAAAAGAGTGGAGGAATTTCCCCGGTGTCCTGGGCAAATTTCCCCCATTCACTCAAAAATACCACCAGCAGCTTAATCTGGTTCAATTTCAGTTGGTTACCATCTGTATTCCTCCCCCCAGGTTGCCCCTGAAAAAGGGACTTCTAGTCTTAGTGCACCTACCTGGTCAACAAAATTCAATAATAATAATAATTTGTACTGTGATGGCCACATTGTATTAGCTGCATCAGTACATAGTAGATTTTAACAATCAGAGCTGGCAGTCTGGTACCCATCACAAGTACTAAAATTCACTACAAAAACACACTTCAGACCAAAAGAGTCTGGCACTTACCACATGCCAATTGAAAGAAAGTCACTGCTTCTGGGGTGCTTGTAGTAAAATAAGGTGTTTGATTTATTTGGTGCCATTCAGACAACAAAGCACACAAAAAAGTGCACAAAAAAACATCTGGCACATTTAGGGCAAAGTCCTTTATTAAAGGTGCATAGTACAGGAACCAGTATCCTTAAAAACCACACTCTGATAGAGTCATCAGGACGTGATATGGAACAGACGTCCACACTAGATAACTAAATATTTTGCAAAACTTGTGGAAATAAAGTGTATGGTGTGATACATAAATGCAATAAATAAGAGAAATATTAAAAACAACATTGCTATATTACAAGAAACTACAAGTACAATGTTGACACCTGTGTGTTCAAAAAAATTGGGTAGTCTGTATAAAAGTGCAGCTCATTTCACTTCACCGTATTACACAGCAAACTCATACTAATTAATATATTTAATAGATTATAAAGGCTACCACTACTGATGTGTAGGGTGTAGTTACCTCAAAGGAACTGTGTCTTGAAATGTGTAGCTCTTCTCTTTTATCCCCCACTTGTGGTTCAGGTTAAAGTTTATTGACAGCATGTATAAAAGATGTTTGCTACACACAATATTCATAAAAATAATTAAAATAAATATGTTTCTTGACACCAATCATTACAAATACAAATACATTCTTATGAAACATAATTCCCCACTTCACTTATACTTTTACTCGATCTTCAAACTTATACAGTACTCTTTCTGCAAAACTAGCTAGTGCAAAAATATCTACTATTTCGGTTGGATTAAGAATCCTTTCCAATCTCTTATTAGTTTCCATCCACTTAAATTTATTTAGCTTTAAGGATAGGAACAGCTCTCTTTCTCTCTCAAAGGCAAGACATTCCAACATAACATGTCTAGTTACAAGATTTATCATCTCCTTACAAATACATGGATAGACAGGATTTCCTGGGAATAAGATTCCATTATTTGATAATAATCCTAGTCTTAATCTTGTTATGGCTTTTCTTTGTTTTGCATTCTCACAAGCCCTTAAATATTTCTCTTCATTAAAGGTATGTTTTATTTTCTTATACATTATATACCACCATGAGTCCCTTATACTGCTCATGCCTAGTTGTTTAGCAGTATCTTCAAATCTTTGAGTAGCTATATCTTTAAGTTTCTTAGGGTCAGATGACTCGGTATACATGTTGTTATACAATATTCCATTCTTGTTAAATTCATCATTTAGTATTTTAAACCACTCTTTCTTAGTTAAACAATCAGTTTTTCCAATTTTTTCTGTTTTTTTTCTACCCAGCAATGATGAAGTAAACTATCATCTGGTGCTTTCATTATTTTTTTTAGAAAATTTAGACTCCTTTTTTTAATTACTGTTGAAATTGGCAATATTCCTGTTTCTGCCCTTATTGCCCCATTTAGGGTAGACCTAGGGACCCCAAGTAGTTTCTTTAGATATACATTTTGCATTATCTCCATAGGTTTGAGATTAGTGCCAGGTCCCCATACTTCTGCACCGTATAACATTATTTATCTTAGCTTCATAGCACCTTTTCTGTGCAATAAAGGAATTATTTGCAATTGTATTTGCAAATCTTGTAACTGCTAACATTGTCTTAGTGATTTTATTTATTGTTTTCTTTACGTGTGTATTCCAGCTTAGATTACTATTTATTATAACCCCCAGATATTGAAACTCTTTAATATCTTAAATAAAATCTGCCCCTATTTTCCATTCTTTAACATTTCTTCTTCCCTCTCCACAGACCATTATTTTAGTTCTTTCTATATTTAATTGAAGTTCAAGTTTTACAAGGGTTTCCTTCACTTTTATCAATGCTCTTTTTAAACCCAGCTGAGTCTGGGATATTAACACAGCATCATCTGCAAATAACAGAATTTTTACTTTCTGTTTGTTTACATTTGGTGGGAATGTATCTATCTCTTCTAGCTCATCCACTAGTGTATCTATATATAAGTTAAATAAGGTCGGAGCTAGTAGACAGCCTTGTTTAACACCAACTTCTACTCTTATATTACCAGTCATTCTACCTTGTTTGCTATACCATACTACTACTTTATAATTAGAATGCAAAGTTTTTACAATTTCTAAAAGGTCTTTATCAATCCCTTTTTTACTAAGAATTTCCCATAGAATGTGTCTATTAATTGAATCAAATGTGGCTTTTATGTCAAGAAAGGCCATAAAGATTTTCCCTTTTTTTCCTGATCATACATTTCTCCATAATATAGCGAAGAATAAAAATTTGTTCAATAGTTGACCTCCCTTTACCAAACCCAGCTTGATTTCTGGATAATATTTTATCTTCTTCTATCCAAATTTGCATTCTAGTAAGAAGTATTCTAGTAAATAATTTTGCACTTATATTCAATAAAGTTATTGGTCTATAATTTTCTGGTAGTGTTATTAATCCTTTTTTATGGAGGGGAACTATAACCCCTATATTCCACCTATCAGGTATTTTATTAGTTAGAATTATGTTCTCAAAAAGGGGTAATAAAACATCAGCCCACCACTCTGGATTCACTTGAAATAGTTCTGCACTAATTCCATCCACCCCAGGTGCTTTATTTTTTTTTTTTTTTGTCTTTTGATAGCTAAAATTATTTCTTCTTTAGAGATAGATAAGTTCCTTACCTTGTGCTTCATTGTTTCTATGTTACTAATTCACATAACACCACGTTTTCAAAAAATACTGAAGTTTTATCAAAAAATTTTTTTTGAAATGATACTCCCATACTTCTGGGGGAATAACTACTTCAGGATTAAATCTCATCTTACCTATATCATAGGCAACTAGTTGCCAGAAAGATGTATTATCTTTACAGGCTATTGCACCCTATAGATTAAACCATAAATTTTTAGCAAATTCATGTTTCTTCTTTCTTATGAGTATTTTGTATTCCTCCTTAACATTTTTAATGCTACTCTGTTATTTACTTAATTACAGCTTGTAACCCTTTTCCCTAATTGATTTATAGTTTTACGCATGCAGTTACACTCATCATCAAACCATTTTGCATTATACAAATTTCTGATTTTAGTCTCTGTTGACATTTTTTTAATTCTTTATAAAGATGATCTTCTAATTCTATATATAACTGTTGTAATTCCCTCTGGTTCTCTTTTATATTATCATGATGGTCATTTTCCTGGATTTGCCTATTCTTATTTAGTATCTTTGAATTGCCTAATAGAGTCTGAAGTTTCTGAATATTGTATGAGGTCCACTTTATTCTTTTTGTATTATAGATCATTAAATGATTTTCTATCCACTCTGTACATTCTAAATTCTCCTTTTTTACTCCCTTTACTTTAGTTATTAGTTCAATAGGTCTGTGATCATTGTCCCAATTATCTATCACTTTCAAATATAATATGTTGTTGTATGAAAAAACATCCACCCAGACATAATCCAGGGTACTCCCACCACAATAATGGTTATGTGTTAATCTCCCCATTTTATCACCATTACATCTCCCATTTAGAACCCGCATGTTCAAAGTATTAAAAACTTCCATAAGTAATTCCTCTTTTTTATGTATTTCCTTGTCCAATGATTTCCTTATTGGAACTCCTATGATATCATCTAAATTTCTGTAATTTGTTTTTTCTTCCAATAATTCTCCTATACGAGCATTAAAATCTCCTGCCGTTATTATCATTAGATCTGGGTAAGATGTTTGTAACTTCATTATTGTTACTTTTAGTATTTCAAGTACTGCCTTTAAACTGGGAGATGCAATTGGGAATGGGGGGAGATATACATTCACAAAAATACCAACATTTACTTTTTTTGTACTGTATAAGAATTCCCAAAATAAAATATATAGGGTCCTTAAAAATACATAACCCTTTCACTTCATGGCCTATTTTAACCATGGTACAAATACATCCTGAGGGTCTTCCATATTTGTTAATTGTCTTAGCTTCTAATACAAAACTCTGATATCCTTCCAGTAGACAATGATCTATAGTACTTGACCAAGTTTCTTGTAACATTATTATTGAGTACTTTTCCAGTAATTTTCTACATCCAATATCTTTTAATTTTCATGCTAAACCAGCAATATTCCAACTAATTATTTTCATTTCTTCCATATTACCTTGTGTGAGAGGTACATTTTGCACTAGTAGTCAACATTTTTCAACTGAATTTTCCAGTGTACAAAACTGATTTTGATCTCTTAAACTAGAACAATAATCATTTTCTATTTCAGAGACAACAGAAGCATCTGAAACATACCTCCAATCCTTACTACCATCTTCTTCTTCTTCTTCCTCTTCTTCCATTAATATGATACTATTATTTATTCTAGGGCCATTTTGAAGTCTTCCTTTTATTGTTTTTTTTTTTGTTCTCTATAAATAGCCCCTTCTTCTGAAAGAAGAACATGTTCATGAACATCTGGTACCATATAAGTTGTTACTCTCTGTTGCACCTTTACATTTGATTTTCATTGATTAGTCTTTTTAACTATATGTACTGATTTTGTAGTTGCTACATTTTTTTGGTTGTCCATATAACATTCTTTTTTCTCAGTTGTGTCCTGTAGTTTTATCCCCAGACTTTTAAACTGATCTTTATTTGTTAATATGTTTTACCTTGTTCTGGGGAATTTTACCACCAAACATATCCAACCTTTGTCATTTCCTGGCCAGTATCTATATACTGAACTTATATCAGTCCATGTAAAGCTTTTACCCAACATTCTCTTGCATATGTTGTATACAACAATTTTCAAAGTAATGTTATTTTCATTTTTTGCCTTAGGGATCGTATAGAAATACAGTGTAAGAAGCATTTCCCCTTTTTCAATAAAAAGGTTTCTGTTAATGTCTTCAACACTTGTTGTAAATTTTGGTATAATTTCTTCTGTTTCCTTTGGGTCATTTAGTTATATTATTTCAGAAGGTGTATTCTCCCATTGATGTATTTTCTTTTTATTTCCACTATCCCTGTGTGTACTACAATTTCCTTCCTTCTGATTATTTTTGTTTTTATTTTTATTTTCCTCTTATTCTTAGTAGATTTCTTTAGGTCATAAGCCCCTTCACCCTTTCTTATCTTGCATTTGCCATTATTGGTCCCTCTTTACACTTAATGTTTTTTTGTTTTATTAATTTTCTCTCTCCTATTTCTTGAACCAGGGAGGCCATCTGTTTTATTTCCTTCTCACCTATTTCTTCTCTTATTTTTCTAATGGATTTTTCTTTCAGCTTCTCATAAATTTTCCCACATTTTCCTGCTTTTAATTTATATCTTTCATCCTCATTTTCTGCTTGGACACAATTTTGATGGTTACACAGTAACCTTCTCAGATGTGCTGCCAATCTATGGCAGGGGTGAAGCTAGGGTACTGCACACCATGAAGTTTAATGAATAGTTGCAAAACTGGTGCAGAGCACAGGGCTTTGGCTTCATTGGGGACTGGGGGTCCACCTGGAGAGATGAAGGTCTATACTGGCATGATGGTCTGCATCTGTCCAGGAAGGGAAACATGCTCCAAGGTGACAGGTTTAAAGGCTTCCTGGCAAGCTTTTAAACTAGCCAAGGGGGGAGGTGCTGATAGGAAACAGGAAAGTTCAAGCCTCCCCCCACAAAACATGGCAGGTAGTAGGGTAAACACTGAGGTACAGAACTTGACAGAGGGCAGGACAG
Source organism: Neoceratodus forsteri (assembly GCA_016271365.2). Classification (NCBI taxonomy): domain Eukaryota; kingdom Metazoa; phylum Chordata; order Ceratodontiformes; family Ceratodontidae; genus Neoceratodus; species Neoceratodus forsteri. The sequence goes on along the minus strand of CM028131.1, from coordinate 1,199,728,722 downwards.
GGGCAAATGGAAAAATGGACAAGGGCAATAAGAGCAGGGATGGGGTAAAAAGGATAAAGCCAACATTAAATGGAGGGCAATGAGTACCAGTGCCCATAGTGTTGGAAACAAGTTTCAAGAGCTAGTAGCCTGCCCTGATAGAAGAGGAACACTTGAATATTGTGGCAGTCACAGAAACATGGTACACAGAGAACCATGACTGGGATGTCAACATACCAGGGTACACAATCTACAGAAGGGACAGGGAGGGTAAAAGAGAAGGTGGAGAAGCTCTCTACATAAGGGAAGGGATCAAAGCTACAGAACTAAAAAGTAAAGGGGGGAGCACAAGAGGAACTCTGGGTCACCTCACCTCAGAGACAGGGAATGGCATCACAATCCACACAGGGGTTGTATACAGACCCCCGTCTCAAGGGAAGGAAATGGACAAGAAAATGATAGAGGGCATTCTCAAAATGGCTGAAAAAGGGGAGATACTGTTGATGGGGGACCTGAATATGCCAGATGTTAACTGGGTGACATGGACTGCAGCCACATCCAAGAGCAGGGTCATTCTCGATGCCCTACAGGGAGCATGCCTTAGACAGCTAGTGGTGTAACCCACTCGGGAGGGAGCAATATTAGACCTGGTACTCTCAAATGGAGAAAGGAACACAAACTTAGAAGTCAGTAGACATCTGGGAACAAGTGACCACTGCACAGTGTGCTTCACAATAAACATAACCATGGAGAAAAGCCATACAAAGACAAAGATACTGAACATTAGAATGGCTGACTTTGGCATAATGGATGAATACCTGAGGAATGCATTAGCAAATGGCCAGAAAGGAGGGGAGGAAGAACAATGGAGAAAAATCAAAACTGCCATTATGGAGGCAACAAGCCTTTGTGTGAAATAAATAAAGAAAACAAAGCAGAATAAAAAAACACTATGGCTCTCAAAAGAGGAGTCAGGGAAGGTTAAGGAGAAAAAGGCTGCATTCAAAAAGTATAAGGAATCACAGACGGAGCACAACAGGGAACTGTATCAATTAAAGCAGAAAGAAGTGGGGAAGGTGGTCAGAAAAGCAAAGGCCCAAAATGAGGAAAAGATAGCCAACTCAGTTAAGAAAAGGGATAAAACCTTTTATAGGTACATTAGAGAGCACAGAAAGGTTAAGGGAGGGATAGTGAAGATTAATAAAGGATAGGGGAGGTGGGCAGAGGGAGACAGTGAAAAGGCAGAGATACTGAATGAATACTTTTGCTCAGTATTCACAAAAGAAGAAGAGGAGGAGTTGCCTAAACCAAACAGTAGAAGCACTCTGGATAGAGGGTTGACACCAGTCCATTTACAGAAGAAAGAGTACTGAAGAACTCCTAAAACTCAAGGTGGACAAAGCAATGGGGCCTGACGAGTTCACCCTAGAATACTAAAAGAGCTAAGGGAGGACCTAGTGACACCACTAACCACACTTTTAACAAATCATGGGAATATGGGGTGGTACCTGAGGACTGGAGAAGGGCAGGTGTGATTCCCCTTCACAAAAGTGGGAGCAAGGCAGAAGCAGGAAACTACAGACCTGTTAGTTTGACCTCAGTGGTGGGGAAAATGATGGAATCACTTCTGAAAGAAAGAATTGTTAAGTACCTAGAGGCCAGCAGGGCACAGGACCCAAAGCAGCATGGATTCACAGCAGGACAGTCATGTCAGACAAATCTAATCAATTTATTTGACTGGGTGACCAAAGTAATAGACCAGGGAGGGGCTGTGGATATGGCCTACCTAGACTTTAGCAAGGCATTTGACACAGTCCCGCACAAAAGATTAATAATCAAGTTAGCCAGCCTGGGAGTGGGTCCCAGGGTGATAGCCAGGGTAGCAAACTGGCTGCACAACAGGACACAGAAGGTAATAGTGAATGGAACACATTCTGAAGAAAGGGGGGTTACCAGTGGAGTATCTCAGGGCTCAGTACTGGGTTCAGTCCTCTTTAACGTCTTTATAGGTGACATTATGGAGGGTCTGGAAGGAAAGGTATGCCTCTTTGTGGATGACACAAAGATCTGTAACAGAGTTGATACACAAGGGGGGGTAGAAAGGATGAGAAGGGACTTGGCAAGGTTGGAGGAATGATCAGACATATGGCAACTTAGATTCAATGCTAATAAGTGCAAATTAATGCACCTGGGAAATAAAAATCCAGGAGAAGAGTACACAATAGCAGGGGAGGTACTAACGACAGCAATAATGGAAAAGGATCTGGGTGTAGTCATATCAGATGACCTAAAGGTGGGTAAGCAATGTGAGAAGTCAGTAAGGAGAGCCAGGGGGATACTGGGAAGCATAGGGAGGGGCATCACAAGTAGAAAAAGGGAAGTGGTTATCCCTTTGTACAGACAGTTGGTGAGACCCCATCTGGAGTACTGTGTGAAGTTTTGGAGAACTCATCTATGCAAGGACATAGACAGGATAGAAGCAGTCCAGAGGAGGGCAACTAAAATGGTGCAGGGTCTACATCAGAAACCATATGAAGAGAGACTGAGAGAGCTTAATATGTATACCCTTGATGAAAGGAGGGACGGGGGGGGACGTGGTAGAAACTTTTCAGTACCTCAAGGGAATCAACATAGTCCAGGAGGGTAACATCTTTCAGAAAAAGAGATGTGTAAGAACAAGGGGGCACAATTTAAAGTTAGAGGGGGGACGGCTCAGGGGTAATGTGAGGAAATTATTTTTCATGGAGAGAGTGGTGGATGCATGGAACCGCCTTCCTGGAGAGGTTGTGGGGTCTAAAAAAGTGGAGGAATTCAAACATGCATGGGACAGACATAAGGCAATTATAGTGGGGGGGGTTTGCAGGAAGTAGGCTGTTGGTTAACTAGAATCTGCAGCTTATCCAATAGGTAGGGAAATGGGTAGACTGGGTGGGCCAAGTGGTCCTTATCTGCCATCAAAGTCTATGTTTCTATGTTTCTATGTTACTGTCTTTTAGTAACATCTTACTTAACAAACATAGAAACATAGAAACATAGAAGTTGACGGCAGATAAGGACCGCAAGGCCCATCCAGTCTGCCCATTCCTTTTTCTACCTTATAAATGTGCCATCAGCCTTTGCTCTGTCAGTGATCTATCTATTCATAGTCATTTGTATTGCTCCCTTATGCCTATCCCATACCTGTTTGAAGCCCTGCACTGTATTCATAGCCACCACTTCTTGATGTAAGCCATTCCATGCATCTACCACCCTTTCTGTGAAAAGAATTTCCTCCATTCCCCTAATCGGCCTCCCTCTAATCTCATGCTGTGTCCTCTTGTCCTGCTATTTTCTTACATTTAAACATGTTAGACTCTTTCACCTTGTTTATGCCCTTAAGGTGTTTAAATGTCTCGATCATATCACCTCTCTCCCTCCTTTGCTCAAGGGTATACATATTGAGCTCCGTTAATCTGTCCTCATATGTCTTCTGATGCAGTCCCTGCACCATTTTGGTTGCCCTTCTCTGGACTGCCTCAATTTGAGTTAATGTCCTTGTGAAGGTGTGGCCTCCAATACTGCATGCAGTACTCCAGATGGGAGCCTAACCAATGTCTTGTACAGAGGGATTATTACCTCCCTCTTACGACTTGTGATACCCCTACTAATACACCTGAACACCCTCCTAGCCTTACCTACTGCTTTAGAGTTCTGCTTGGATGATTTTAGGTCATCAGTGATGATGATGCCCAAGTCTCTTTCTTCCTTTGTGACTGCTAGCAACTCCCCTCCCAGCCTATAAGTGGCTTCAGGGTTTCTCTTCCCTATGTGCATTATTTTGCACTTCTTTGCATTAAATCCCAGTTGCCCTCTTCTGACCATTCTGCTAGTTTATCCAGATCTCTTCTCATTCTGCCCACCCCATCTGGATCATCTACTCTGTTGCAGATCTTGGTGTCATCTGCAAACAGACAAGCCTTACCCTCTAGTCCATCTGCGAGGTCACTAATGAAGATGTTGAATAGGACTGGCCCCAGGACTGATCCCTGAGGTACCCCACTTGTGACTTGCATCTCTTCTGACTGTATACCATTTACCACCACTCTCTGTTTTCTGCCAGTCAACAATTTGCCACCCAGTTGACCAACTTGACCCACCCCGAGCCTACCTAGCTTATTTATCAATCTTCTATGTGGAACAGTGTCAAAAGCTTTGCTGAAGTCAAGGTGAGCGACATCAACTGCTCCCCTTGGTCCACCACTCTGGTTACCCAGTCAAAGAAATCTATGAGATTAGTTTGACAGGACCTTCCTTTGTAAACCCATGCTGTCTTGGATCCTGTGCCCCTATGGATTCCAGGTGTTGCACTATCCTTTCCTTAAGGAGTGCCTCATAATCTTGCCCACTACTGAGGTAAGACTGACCGTCTGTAGTTCCCCGCCTCCTCCCTGCTACCACTCTTGTGGGTAGGATCACATGAGCCCTTCTCCAGTCTTCTGGGACCTCTCCTGTGCTCAGAGACTCACTAAACAATTCTGCTAATGGCTCTGCTAGTTCCTCCTTTAGCTCCTTAAGTACCCTGGGATGTATGCCATCAGGTCCCATTGCCTTATCCACCCTGAGCTTAGCAAGCTCTTGTAGGACCCTTTCTTTGTGAAGGTAGTGCTCACCTCCCTCCCCCTGTGTCCATGATGCTGAGCTGTGGGCCTGCCCTACCTTCTCTTCAGTAAATACTGAGCAAAAGTATCTATTTAGGATAGATGCCTTTACAGGGTCCTCCTCCTCACATGCTCCCTTTTCTCCATTAAGCTTAAATACCCCTCTGGACTTTCTCCTTTCACTAATGTATCTATAGAAAGTCTTGTCACCTTCTTTACTGTTTGTGCTAGTGTTTCCTCAGTTTGGGACTTTGCCTGCCTTACTGCCTTACCTGCTTCCCTTAGGGCAGTTTGATATGCCTCCCTATCTTCATCCCGCTGTGTTCCTTATATTTTCTGAAGGCCAGCCTTTTGGCTCTGACCTTTTCTGCTACTGTATTTGAGAACCAAAGTGGTTTCCTTCTTCTTTTGCACTTCCTTTTCTGTCTAACACAATGGGATGTTGCTTCAAGTATTGTATCCTTAATGCTTGCCCACTTTGCCTGTACCTCCTCACCTGTGTTTCTTTTTGCCAGGCTAGCTTAACTCTGTTGGCCATCTTATCAAAGTCAGCTCCTCTGAAGTCCCATATTTTTGCCTTGAATGGGATGATTTAGATGTAGTAGCCAAATTGAACCATACCATGTGATGGTCACTGGCCCCAGGTGACCTTCTACCTGGAGATCTGTGATCCCTTCTTTGTTAGTCAGTACTAGATCTAGGATAGCCCTGTCTCTTGTGGGTTGCTGTACCAGTTGTTTGAGGCCCTCCTGCAGGGAATCCACTATGAGTCTAGTTTTGGCAGATGTTCCTGCTGGTATTGACCAATCTGTATCTGCATGTTGAAGTCTCCATTATCAGAACCTCCCTTTAGCTGTCATGTTTGTATATCTTCTAACAGTAATGTGTCTATGTCCTCCCTCTGGTCTGGGGCCTGTAGACAACCCCAGTTCTTATGCTGTCCCATTTCCTGTTTCCAGGGTGACCCACAGTTCTTCTGGCTCCTTATGTGTATTCTGAATTTCTGTAGCTTTGATATTTTTCATTAACATGCACGCCACTCCTCCCCCTTTTGCACGGTCTCTTCTGAACAATACATAGCCAGGTACTGAAGTCTCCCAAGTGTGGTTACTGGTAAACCACTCTCACTAATTGCTACTATGTCCAGTTTAGCCTCTGACATTATTGCCTGCAGGTCTGGGATCTTATTTCCCAGGCTGTGAGCATTGTGTACATGATTTTCCATTGGCCAGATTTTGGTGTGTTCGTTGTTGGGTGAAGTTTGGCATTACCCCTGTGCATCGTATGGGGAGACAAACCTTTTTTCTTACCTGGTGATGCAAATGAACGGCAAACACGCTGAATTCCTGTTTGACCACTAGCTGAGGGGGGAGGGGTGTTCTTCCCATTCGACGTATGGGGTGCTGCACCCCTCTCCCCATTTGCTAGTTTAAATATATCCTCCAAAGACGTCAAACTTCTGTCCCAATGCACTGACTCACTCTTTAGTCAGATGCAGTCCATCAAATTTAAAGAACTTTCGCTCCCAGAACTGTTGCCAGTTCCCTACAAATCTGTGTCCTTTTTCCTGGCACCAGTCCTTGAGCCACGTGTTTAGCTCCCCTATCTCCCCTTCTCTGACCTTCCGTCCATCTGCTCCCTTCTCCCAGACTGGCAGGATCTCAGAGAAGGAGATTCCGGACGAAATAGATGATAGTTTGCCACCCAGCCTAGTCAGGTGTTCCTTGGTCTCCACAACTGACCGGCTGGCGAGATCATTAGTCCCTATGTGTACTAGGACATCAATGTTTTCTCCTGCTTTGTGAACAATTTTAGCAATGCGGTCAGTGTCTCTCCATGCTGATGTACCTGGGAGACATCTGACCATCACCCCTGGCTGGAGATGGGTATCAACTCCCCGAATCATGGAGTCTCCTATGATCAGAAGTTTTTGGTTTCCTTTGTGCTTGTTTAGTTTTGGTTCCTGATTTGGGTGAGTATTGTTGTGCTAGCTCCTGTGCAGTGTCCTGCTCTGCAGTGTCTTCTGCCTCTTTATTTGATTTCAGAGATAGAGGCAGATACCTGTTTATAGTGTTTATATGGTTTTGGAGGTAATGTGTTGGAGAGCAGAGAGTGATGGGGCACCTGATTTGCTCCTCCTAATCACCTGCCAACCTCCTGGACCAACTACCCTCTGCAGTCGAGGTTTTCTGTTGGATGCTGGGAAATGGCGGGTGGTTCTTATAATGTATTTCCTCTTCAATATGAAATTTGAGCGTGCAATCTCTGCCCATGCTGCCCGGAGCTGAGACCTAAGATCTCAAAGGCCCAGCATGTGGACAGTGTCCTAAATCCTGTAAGACTGTCCTTCTGAAAATTGTTCCACAGTACCTGCAGTTAATGAAATCCATTCCAAATAAGTTGCTGGATTTGTAACCTAGTCAGAGTAATTAGAAGGAAAAAAAATGCAAGTAATGGTTTAATTGTGCTTTGTTTAACTTGTTATAACAAGTTAAATTACTAGTGCCCTGTAAATGAGATCACCTTGTGGAGGCCCCACTGATCCACCCCTTCCTGCTCTGCCACAGGAAATGTCACAACTGTGGTACCCTATAAAAGGAGTGTAGCGTGGGGTGGTTGGGGATGGGGGTGGGTGGCTGGGCCCTTCCCCTGCCTAAAAAGAAGAACCACGGACGAAAGAACAAGGAGGTAAGAGCAGCAACAATCAGTCAACAACAAATGCAGTAACCCTGAAAGCTTATCCTAATGTTAGATAAAACTGTAAAACCTGTAAAGCACCACCTGTAATAATTTCAGAGAAGATATACCCTGTAAGAAACACTTTGCTCCAGAGAAAAATAAAGCAGTAACAGAAGATATACCTTGCAAAGACAATTTGAATCAGAAGATTACAGCAGTAATCTGTTAGCACACCTGTAGGCACACCTTGTAATAATGCAGAAGAAGGTATACCAGCAACAACAATTTGAATCAGAGAAAAATAAAGCAATGAAATGTTAGCAACAAACAGTAGCAATCCCTGTGAGTAAAAATAAAAACACCACCACACAGTAAATCTGCTTAGCCAAACTAAGTCTTAATCCTTCTCCCTTGCTCTGGTAAGTTTCTCTACTCTGCCTTTCAAGCAGTCTTAGAAGGAAAGAGCTTAGGTGAAGCTAGGTGCCTTGGCCAGCAAACCAAGTCTTCTACTGACATGAATACAGGTGCAATGCTATATTCAGTGACTAGCGCCGCGCTAAGTGGTTTTGCGTGATTTAGCACAACACTTAGCACGGTGCACATTACTGCCCAGGAAAAGCTTGTCTTAACAAGGAGGTAAAGTTTAAAAGTAGGTCATTATTTAACACTATTCCATCTCTTATTTCCTTGAGAAGTTTCACAAAATGCCCATCCAATTGAGTTGGTTCTTTTCTTGTTCCACCCCTACCCTATTTTCTATTAATACTGGAACAGATGAACTTATAATATGTGACATATCAGGGGGACAGACAGATGGTGGCTCTAATCTAACACATTTAGGGCCAAATATTCAAAACTTTGCGCCGGGCAAAAACTGTTTGCGCAGGTTTAGCGTGGGATTAGCGCGGGTCTGCTATATTCAAAAAGCCAAATAGCGTGGGCAAACTGCATTAGCACCATGCAAAATTATAATGTATGCAAGGGGCAAACTGACATGAATACAGGCGCAATGCTATATTCAGTGACTAGCGCCGCACTAAGTGGTTTTGCGTGATTTAGCACAACACTTAGCGCGGTGCAGATTACCGCCCAGGAAAAGCTTGTCTTAACCCTGGGCAATTAGCTTTGCACAACACTATGGCTTTGCACAGTGTTTGCATGGGTTTAGCGTGGGTTTTGCACGACCCTAACAAATAAATATGACACATAAAGCCAAACATAGAGGAAGCATGCTGCTAACTGATGACATCACAATGATGCCATCATCTGCCACCAGTCCCAGCCATGCCAGGCAGTAAGTGGTGACCCTGCCACCAGTGGACAGCACGGCAGTGTGGCCGTACAGCACACACCTGCGGACCGCACTTCTGTGGACACCAACAGATGCCAGCACACACATGCAGCACTGTGGGCATGGAGGATGTTAAAGGGAGCATGTATGGGTGGCGAGGCTGTGCTATGGACCAGGTGTGGCCACAAGGCTGGGACACATCATGCAGTGTACATGGGCCAATATTGGGAGTACCCCAACACCAGTGTGCCTTTCAGATAATATATGCCTCCCGGCCACATACCGCACAGCTGTACAACTGCCATAGCACACAAAGCCAGAAATGTACATGTCACTGTGAGCAGCCATGCCACAGGTGCAGCATCTGTGGGTCACACAACAGTGTAACAGTAATGTCCAGTGTCAGTAAACACCCGCAGGTTGAGCCTCTCACTGTGTATAGTGTAGTCATCACTGCCCTACACACCATAGGCATTGCTGTGTCCACACCCTACTGGCCCCCTTGCTACTGTAGTTTCTGCTGTGCGCTGTAGCATGCCCTACAGTGTGATAGTTGCATGCAGCACCACCACCACCTGTGAGTATGCTGTCTTGTCCCCCGGGGTACAATATGCTGTGCTATGCTGTACTGTTTACATGTAGCCTGCAGCTATCATCGTGCACTGCCAGACTGACTTACAGGTGGAGCTGCGGTTGGTCCTTGTCAGCCCCTGTACTTCCAGACTGACCTACAGGTGGCTCTGTGGGACCCTGCAGTAACGCTGGGCAAACTGCATGCAAATCAGGGTATAATGAGATACTAATCCAGTTGTTTGCCCAGAGACTACCTAAGTAGGCTCATTTGCATGGCACTTTTGAATATGGCACATTTTAGCTCCGGGCAAACGTGTTTGCACTGGGCTAACTGCTTAGCTCCATGCTAATGTGTTAGCTCGGCGCTAACGGTACGGGGAATATTATACAGTTTTGATCACTGTTCTTTCACATATGCTGCTTCCTGCAGCTGTACTGGGTCCATGCGTTTGCTGGCACACACATTGGCCACATAGTTCATCTGTACCTGCCCTCACGTTGCTGTGCACTGTGTTGTTGTTGTGGGTTGCACTTCCTGGTTGCTTTATTCAGTGCTGTCTTATTCCAGGGCTATGTTTGCCCTGCACTGCCAGCCCAGTTTGCATGGCCTCATTACCATGCTATATTTGGTAGCTGTTTGCCCTGGGCTATTCCTTTTGAATATAGCTTGCTCTGTGCTCCGGGCTAAGTTTGCCCACCGGGCAGTGCTAATTTTGCCCTGGGGCAAAGTTTTGAATATCTGGCCCTTAGTGTAGGGGGTAATAAACTCATCAAAATCATCGAGAAAAGACTTACAGGGAATTGATGGGATTTATCTCTCTGTTCTCTTTCTATTTCTTCAGCTTCTACTTTATTTTTTTTATAGGTCACTAAATTTTCATGTTTCCATACTGGTTTTCTACTAATTTCTTGTCTCTCTTGAGTTTCAACCCCATCTGTTCTATTCCCTCATTATGAATTTGGGCTTTAACCTTTATACTTTCTCTTAGGTTTTGAGTAATTACTATTTTCTTCCCAATCTCTTATTTTTCCTATTAGGGGATGCTCTTCACTTTTTACCTCTAGGCTCACTTCCTGGTTAGAGTTTATTGGGAAAGAACGCAATGGAGGAAATGTAGAACTCTGTATTCTCAATATTTCATTTGCATTTACCAAGTTAACCTGACTACCGGGGGCAAGAATATAACTCATTATTTTCCTTGTACCAGGGTCCAATTTTTTTTTTTTTACCCTTATTAGATCTATTTGTCTTATTTTTAACTCTTGTTTTACTTTACATTTTTTTCCTTTAGCAGCTCTTATTTCCATAATGATAGAAAAAAAACAAAAAATTTGCACAAAACTAAAGAAAAGCAAGGACAAGATATTTGAAAAAATTTCATTTAACCAGATATAATTGAGTTTTGTAATTTGTTATAAAATCCAAAAATATAGTCCTCTAAAGGTATAAATTGTAACTTAATGAATTCAAGACAACAAATCTATGTTTATATTTATGTTTCTTGTGACTATATTCTCAGTGCAAATAATACTCCTCCAAAAATTATAGATAGTCTATATACTAAATATTCAGGAGTAGAGCTAATACTGCTGCACCTACCAGTTCTTAAGTGGTAGACTTTGCAAATTATTCAGCTCTCATTCTACTTCAAAATAGTTAATAAAAGTTAACAGGGCCACACATTTTTTTTTAAATATTTGCTGTATAAATTCCATAGCAATTCTACCCATTCATAGGTAAAACCACTCTCAGCTGAAGATAACACTCTATGACTTCTTTTCTTCCTTTCTTTCTTGTTATTCACCTCATAAGGTTCCTTAATACAGATTAAAGATAAAGTAAAGTACCTTAATAATGATGAAAAGTAACTTTCAATGTACCACAGAAAGTTGGTTTCCTAAACAAGCTGATCACTTTCAATACGGTATCACAGCTACTGGTTCTCAGCTCCTCCCAACTCCTAGTTCTCTTGTAGGTTTTCTGGAAATGGGGATGCCACAGCATAAGAAGAGATTCACCCTTTGTTTTTGTAGTGATAGCAAGGGTTGGAGAAGGCCAGTTTGGACAAAGATATACTCCCAAGGCTCCTTATTCATATACACTCCTTCGATGCACCCTTTTACTGGTCTCAAAACCACTAGCAGCAAGGGGGAAAGGAGAAAACAGACAGTACTAACAAATAATGATACTAATAGAATAACTACAACCAGAATAAATATCTCAATTATGCCCAAAAAGAATTCTTTATTTTCTCTTTTTTAATTTCATTATTCCAATAATTAAGTTACTATGTATTAAAATAAAATAAATAAGAGAATATAACTTTCAACTAATAATTCTGTATGAAATTAACAATTAATTTGCACATTAATTTACACTTTATACTTAGACTTGTTTTTTCAATCCGGGAATTAATTTACTAACAGTTTACTACCAAAAATCATTTACCTAAAAAGAATCAATAGCTGTTGGTTAATACTGGTTGACTTTAAAATATCTAAAATTATCTAAAAATATTTAGATATCTAAATTTATTGATATATATTAAAATACTATAACAAACAATTTGGTCTTGTAAGAGGCACAGAGAAACTTACTTTTGTACTATCGTATTCAATTTCAACCAGAAAAGCCAGCAGTATAAAAAACAATGCCGCTTCCTAATTACTTGTCTGGTGTTAATAAGAAAAACTGTCGAGGACTGACAAGGATTACCAGAGCAAATCCAATCCTATATATCGTACTGTGCTCCTTTCACCTTGTTTTTTATTCTTGTACCTTAGTTCCGCATCGGAATTTTTCTAAGACAGCGTTCTTTTACACCGACCGAGCGTCTAAAAAGACGCTGTAATTAAATATGATATCTACAGCTTAAAAACTATAAGGACTTCAGCTGCAGCGCAAACACAGGCTTCTACCACTCCAACAGGACCAACAGAACAGCATGAATGAATGGACCCTGTGTCAGAGCATGCACCCTATATGCTAATAGTCATATGACTCTTTTGTACCAATCAAACAAAAAGAAATAACCCCCAAGGAATTTTAAAAAACTTTAAGCTTTAAACTTTACCTTTACCTTTACTTTGCTCTGCTTTTTAAAATTTGCAGATTACTACCAACCCCCTACAATAAAACCTGCATTAACGGCGTTAACAGCAAAAAAAAAAAAACAACAGCTGCACGAGTAAAATTTACTCTGTGATACTGCTGTTTTACTTGATTGTTTAATGTTGCCCAAATGTTACCTGGTAGCGATTCATTCTACTAATTGTAATAAACGTACTTGTATATGTACGCCGAAACACTCTGTGTTGGTCAGAAAACTCTGTCTTACTCAAATTTAAACAATAGTTAGAACTTTACATAAGTCAGTATTGAAGAAACAGAAGTCTGAAGAAACAGCATGCTTTTACAATATTTCACTCACTAGCTAACAAAATAGGTAGATAATCAAATAGCTAGGCAGCTGCATGCCAGACAGAGAAATAAATATATATAAAATATATATAAAAATCAAATTCTCGATGACTCCTCAAACATCCGTTGGAAGTAGTTTGTAATACAGTAGGCCATTAGGACCCCTCGGGCTTTACTGGCGCTGTCCTCTGCTGCGATTTGGTTATGGCCACTGCTCCAATTCCTCACGCAAGCAGGGGTGTCCAGAGGCCTACACCTCGGTGATGTAATTCTTGCTAAAAACCAGCTTCAATATAACTCAATATAACTCAGAAGCACCAAAGAAAGACTGGAAAGGTTAATACGTTTTCTCTAATTAAGGTAACAGTGGCATACCTGTTCTGGAGAAAAATTAGCCTTGACTAACTCCTGCTGCAGCAGCTACTCCACAACGGCTCAGTGTGTGCTCCTCAATCATTACACAGCAAACTCGTACTAATTAATATATTTAATAGATTATAAAGACTACCATTGCTGATGTGTAGGGTGTAGTTACCTCAAAGGAACTGCATCCTGAAATGTGTAGCTCTACTCTTTTATCCCCCACTTGTGTATTCTTTTTTAATAAATATATATATATATATATATATATATATATATACTACCTCAACCCACCCTCTCAGCACCCACCTCCACACCTCCCGAACCATAAGAGGGACACTGGTGCTGCCCAATCCCCAGTGCCATGACAAGGAATCATCTGTGCTCTTTTTGTTTCCCACTCTGAAAAAGAAGCCATCCATTGATGTCTTTTGTGGCTGCAACTGCCCCCACCCGACCCTCCCAATCAGCACCTACCACTCCACACCCCCCAGGCCTTGCTTATCCATTGGGGGTCCAACATCTTAATCCTCTCTGGACCACAGACACATCTTCACTCTTCGAAGCTGGACCACTAACTGAAGAAACAGGTATGCACTTTATTGTAGTTCAACGAGGTTTAGAACTTAGTAGCATAACTTGGGCATTTTTGCATATGTTTGGCCCAAATTTCCAACATGCCTTCTTTGGGACCTTACTTCATAAAAAATTGCTCTGTCATTAGGTAGATGTATCCCAAAGGGGATTTCTCAGTCCCTTCACAAAATCACCTTTTGGCTGGGAGGTGAAAATTGTCTCTGCCTTTGTTCATGAGATGGGGCCATAAGAAGGCTGCGTCAAAAATTTAGTGTATAAATATTAAAAAACAACAAAGTTATGAGCCTACATTGAATTTTGTAAATGTAGGCTTGTAACTATGCAAGTTTTCAATATTTTCCCCCAAAATCACAACATAGTCATATCTTTACAGGACCTCATGAGTGTGACAGCTACCACTCTTCAAATCCTGGCCATTTTTTTTAATCCCAAAAGGTGATTTTGCAGTTCCTGAGCGAAATCACTTTTTGGGCAACAGTTCAAAATTTTCTCTGCTCTGGTTCATAATATGGGGTCATAAGAAAACTATGTAGATAATTTGATGTGAAAATATTACACTACAATAAAGTTATGAGTCTACATTGACTTTTGCGAATGCAGGCTCATAACTTTGGTAATTTCCAATATTTGTACCCCAAATTTACAACATAGCTATATCTTCACAGCACCTCATGAATGTGATAGTTGTCATTTTGCAAATACTGTCAAAAATGTTTTTTTTTTTACATCCTGAAATTTGATTTTGCAGTCCCTATGTGAAATCACCTTTCGAGCAGGAGGTGAAAATTATATCTGGTCTTGTTTCTGAGGTGGGGTAAGAAGAACGTTTTGTTGACAATTTGGTGTAAAAATATTAAAAAAGAAAAAATAATATGAGCCTACATTGATTTTTGCAAATGCAGTATTGTAACTTTGGTAATTTTCAATATTTTTACCCTGAATTTACATCATAGCCAAATCTTTACAGCACTTCATCAATGTGCCAGCTGTCATTTTTTAAATCCTGCACAAATTTTTTTTTTACATCCCAAAAGGTGATTTTGCGGTCTCTACATGAAATCACCTCTCAGAAAGGAATTAAAAATTTTCTGTGACGTTTTCATGAGTCTGGGTCATAAGAAGCCTATGTTTTAAATTTGATGTAGAAATAAAAAAAAAATATGAAGCTAGGCTGAATTTTGCAAATGCTGGCTCATAACTTTGATGACATTAAATAATTTTTACCCAACTTTTAAACATGGCCATTTCTTTATAGCACCTCATGCCATTTTTCAACTCCTGCCCACAATGTGTTTCTGAGTTCTGAAAGTTGATTGTGTAGTCCATGCACAAAAACACTTTTATGCCAGGAGTTGCACATTTTCTCAATCCAATTTTCAATATTTTAACCCCCAAATCCTCACCTGCAGCCCTATCAGCTCTAGCTACAATTTGTTGCTGGAAGTTGCTGCAGCTAAGCTCCCTTCCCACATACAGCACTGCCTCACTACACAGAATATAGAAAATGAAACTACAATTTTAAATCAACTAAATTACAGCAAATACCAGAAATAAATGGTGCTGTAGAGGCACAAAGACAGTAGACACTTAAACAGCAAGTTTACAGTTTCCTATGTCTAGCCTCACAAACATATATGAAAGCTTACTAGGCCCCAAGTTGTCTGCAGTAAAAATTTCTATTTATTTTTGCCAGGTTTAATAAATCCAGAAGATCGTATTTGGCCCAGTGGAGCCAAAAGTCAAAATGGTGCTTCTTCTGTATTGTTATTATATGCCCCATGTTCTCATGTTTTGTGATGTCACTATATGAGAGCAGGGAGGTGTGCTCCATAGAGTGGCATAGGGATAGTTTTCAACTGCATTTTATTATGATTTAAAGGTCTGATGATAACAAATCAAGGCCACCGTTTGACTAACAGGGTCCTTATTTGAGTGGTGGCCTTGATTTGTTGTAATCAGAACTCTAAATCACAATAAAATGCATTTAAAATCTGGCCCTATGTTACTCTATGGAGTGTGCCCCCATGCTCTCCATTTACTGACATCACAAAATGTGAAATGAGGGGGTGTCATAGGAATATGGAAGCAGCACTGTTTTGACTTTCGGCTCCTTGGAGTCAAATACAATCTTCTGGATTTTTTAAACCTGGCAAAAATAAATGAAACTTTTTACTGCAGACAAGTTGAGGCCAAGTAAGCTTTCATATATGTTTGGGTGGATGAGAAGTATGAATCTGCTGTTTAATGGAGTGATTTGTTGAAATATACTGCATGTTTTAAATGCTTTCCAAAGCTTTTAGGCAGAAAGGCAAAGAGCATACTCAACACCAGCGCTTTCTTCCTCACACTACACTGAATTCAGCCTATGCATGGCAATACAGCTCAGTGCAGCAACATGTGACCTCTGATCCCATGAACCCTTGCAACCTTCACCTTAGAGACACAATTCACAGGTGAAGCTTGCATTTTCTCCATTCCTGAAGTTATCCTTCAAGGCAACATAGAAATTTGCCTTAAAGGAGAACTTTGTGAATTCAGTAAAATTCACAAATTCTTTGTGAAGCAAAGTATTTGGACTTGCCCACCACTACTCTCTCCCCAATTTGCACTGTACCCTCTTTGGTCCTAGAACTGTCCTCCCTTTCCACTATTAGACATCAATATACAATATTTAACATGTGATCCTTCTACCCCACATATGTAGATGTCGAAAGGGAGAAGGGCAGGAGTAAATGGAGAAAGTGATGAAGGCAATAAGAACAGGGATGGGCAAAAAGGAGTAAGGCCATCAGGAAATGGAGGGTAATGAGTACAAATGCTCGTAGTCTGGGCAACAAGCTCCCTGAACTGGTGGCCTTGATGGAAGAGGGATGCCTGGATATTGTAACAGTCACAGAAACATGGTACACAGAGAACCATGACTGGGATGTTAACCTACCAGGGTACATAACCCACAGGAGAGACAGGGAGGGGAGAAGAGGGGTAGGAGTAGTTCTCTATGTAAAGGAAGGGATAAAAGCAACTGAACAAAAGACTAAACAGGGAGGAGAGGAGGCACTGTGGATCACCTTAGAGACTGGAAATGGCACCACAATCCGCACAGGGGTTCTATACAGACCCCCATGTCAGGGGAAGGGAATGGACAAGGATATGACAGAAGGCATTCTTAGGATGGCAGAGAAAGGGTAGATACTGTTGATGGGAGACCTGAATATGCCAGATGTTAACTGGAGCACATTTGCTGCAGCCACATCCAAGAACAGGGCCATTCTCGATGCCCTACAGGTGGCATGCCTCAGACGGCTAGTTTTGGAACCCACTCATAAGGGGGCAATCTTAGACTTGATACTCTCAAATGGGGACAGTGAGAGGTCTCAGATCTAGAAGTGGGTTGCCATCTGGGAACAAGTGACTATTAAACAGTGTGGTTCACGATAAACTCAGCTACAGAGTCAAGCCATACAAAAGTGAGGGTACTGGACTTCAGGAGGGCTGACTTTGGCAAGATGAGAGAGTGCCTCAGAAAAGCACTAGCAAACAGGCTAGAAGAAGGGGTTGAGCAACAATGGGGAAATATCAAAACTGCCATCACAGAGACAATAAGCCTATGTGTGAAGCAAATAAACAAATCAAAATGAAGGAAAAAGCCACTATGGTTCTCAAAAGAAGTGGCGGTGAAGGTTAGGGAGAAAAAGATAGCAATTAGGAAGTATAAGGAAACACAGAAGGAGTAGGACAGAGAACTGCACCAGTTAAGGCAGAAGGAAGCAGGGAGGATAGTCAGAATAGCAAAGGCACAAACTGAGGAAAAGATAGCCAACTTGGTTAAGAAGGGGGATAAAACCTTTTATAGGTATATCAGGGAGCATAGAAAGACAAAGGAAGGGATAGTGAGGCTGAATAGAATGGACGGTGGGTGGGTGGGCAGAGAGGGACAGTGAAAAAGCAGGGATACTGAATGAATATTTCTGCTCAGTATTCACAAAAGAGGAGGAGGGGGAGCTGTCTAATCCAATTAACAGAAGCACTTTTGATAGGGGGGGTCGATCACAGTCCTTTAACAGAAGAAAGGGCTCTGAAAGAACTGCTAAAACTGAAGATGAACAAAGCAATGGGGCTTGATGGGATTCACCCAAGAATTCTAAAAGAATTAAGGGGAGAACTAGTGAAACCACTGACTACCCTTTTTAACAAATCATAGGAGGATGGTGTGGTACCTGAGGACTGGAGAAAGGTGGATGTGATTCCCCTTCACAAAAGTGGGACCGAGACAGAGGCAGGAATTTACAGACCTGTCAGTTTGACCTCTGTGGTAGGGCAAGTGATGGAATCACTTCTGAAGGAAAGAATTGTTGAGTACCTAGAGGCCAGTGGGGCAGAGGACCCAAGGCATCATAAGTTCACAGTGGGAAGGTCATGTCAGATGAATCTAATTGATTTCTTTGACTGGGTGACCAAAGTAGTAGATCAGGGAGGGGCTGTGGACATGGCCTACCTAGACTTTAGCAAGGCATTTGACACAGTCCCACACAAAAGATTAATTGTCAAATTAACCAGCCTGGGAGTGGGTCCCAGGGTGGCAGCCTTGGTAAAACATTGGCTGGACAACAGGACACAGAATGTAATTGTAAATGGAGTCCACTCTGAAGAAAGAGGGGTTACTAGTGCGGTACCACAGGGTTCAGTACTGGGTCCAGTCCTTTTTAATGTCTTTATAAGTGACATTGCCGAGGAACTTGAAGGAAAAGTATGCCTCTTTGCAGATGACACAAAGATCTGCAACAGGGTCGATACACAAGGAGGCGTGGAAAGGATAAGAAGGGACTTGGCAAGGTTGGAGGAATGGTCAGAAGTATGGCAGCTTTGATTCAATCAAATACGTGCAAGATAATGCACCTGGGAAACAAAATCCCAGGGGAAGATTACACAACGGGGGGGAGGTTGTAGCAACAACAAAAATGGAAAGGAACCTGGAGGTAATCATATCAGATTACCTTAAGGTTAGCAAGTAATGTGAGAAGGCAGTAGGGAGGGCTGGGGTATACTGGGATGTATAGGGAGAGGCATCACCAGCAGAAAACAGGAAGTTGTTATCCCTCTGTACAGACAGTTGGTGAGACCCCAGCTGGAGTACTGTGTCCAGTCCTGGAGACCCCATCTCCGCAAGGACATAGACAGGGTAGAGGCAGTCCAGAGGAGGGCAACTAAAATGGTGCAGGGTCTGCAAGAAAAGACATACAAGGAGAGACTAAAGTAGCTTAATATGTATGTCCTTGATGAAAGGAGGGAGAGGGGGAATATGATAGAAACTTTTAAGAACCTCAGTAGAATCAACAAAGTCCAAGAGGTTAGCATCTTTTAGAAAAAGAGACCTGCAAGAACAAGGTGACACAGTTTAAAGATGGGGGCGGTTCAGGGGCAATGTGAGGAAATATTTTTTCACAGAGAGGGTGGTGGACTCATGGAACAGACTTCCTGAGGAGATTGTGGGGTCTAAAACTGTGGGAGAATTCAAGAATACATGGGGCAGACAGAAGGCAATTCTTATGGGGGTAAGAAGAAATAGGCTGTTGGTTAACTAGGATCTGCAGCTCATCCTGTAGGTAGGGAAATGGGCAGACTATGTGGGCCAAGAGGTCCTTATCTGCCATCAAAGTCTATGTTTCTATGTTTCTATGTACACTATCACCCTGAACTAGACCAAGCCAATAACTACAATAACCCACACTACGAAAAATAATATCTTGACAATATTATCTTATTTCACTTACTACAAATCTTACATTTTTAACCCCAAGACTATCTCTAGAGTTTTTTTCTCATTCATTAAGAAAAAATGCCTCTTGACAAGACAAATTATCTTGTTTTATCTTGTCAAGAAAAACAAGCTTATTTCACAGTATATTTTTCATATTTCAATGACCTTTAACCTTAGTGATCAAAAAGCTTATGTTACAGCTTCAGGGCATCATCCTGTTTTTAGACTACAATACTAGTTCTTGGAGCTTTATTTTTTCTCTCAATCTGGTTTTAAGATTTACTGTTTGGCAAGTGTTTTTTACCTTAGCTTTTGCAACTGCCAAGCTTGCAAACCATAGGCCCCTGATTTGAAGGTGTTTAGTAGCCCCTTTGCATGGTTTTAACCCTCCAATTTTTGTCACCCTCTTTCACAGAATATCATGTGCGTTTGCCCAGCCTGCACTCTTAACCTGTCATCATCATTGTGCATAAGTCCCTGAGATTTGAAGTCATTAATAGAAACATAAAAACTGATGCAGATAAGGACCACTTGGCCCACCTAGTCTGCCTATTTTCACTACTGTAATACTGCAGATCCTACTTGGTTGCTGACTTTACCCCCCCCTTCCTAACCAGTAAGGCTCACTTATGCCTATCCAATGTGTTCTTAAATCCCGTTACAGTTTCTGACCCAGCCACCTCCACTAGGGGACTGTTCCAGGCATCCAGCACTCTTTCTGTGAAGAAGTACTTCCTCATGTTTCCCCTTAATCTACCACCTCCTCCAGCTTCATAGCATGACTCCTTGTCCTTAAGCATCTTTTTTCTGAAAAATGCTTCTCTCCTATACTCTATTTATACCTGTGACATATTTCAAAGTCTCTATCATATCCTCCCTCTCCTTCTTTTCCTCCAGGGTGTCCATATTCAGGTCCTTTAGTCTCTCCTGATAGTGCTCTTAATGCAGGTCCTGCATCATTTTAGTGGCCCTCCTCTAGAGCACCTCTACTCTATGTCCTTGTGAAGATGCGGTCTCTAGAACTGGACACAGTACTCCCTCTTTCTGCTGGTGATACCCCTGCCTATGTACCCTGGCATCCCACTAGCTCTCACCACTGCCTTGTCACACTGTGTCATCCAGGGGAAAGGAAGTACAGATAAGAGTAGGGATTGCCAAACCAATTAGGGAAATGGACAGACTAGGTGGGCTGTATGGTCCCTATCTGTCGACAGATTCTATGTTTCTATGTTTGGCCACCTTGCACATGGAAAAGAAGTGGCTGGTCTTCCTTCTTTCCCTGACCTTTTGTGGGCTTGTATCTTCACACTGGTACCCCATTATTAGGGCACTGTGATTAGGGTGCTGTAATATGGGCACTGCAACAAAGATGTGAGTAATAGGGGCAATCTGGATTTTAGATTGTCCCACACTCACGCTCGGTTGGGCGTCCCGCAACTTTGTGCCTCTTTCATAGCACACCACTCCCCCCAGAGTTTATGTTATGAGGGTCCCGCGCACCACTCTGACAGTCTCCTGCACAAGGTCAAAGCAGCATAGCCATGTGGCTAGGTCCTCACTGGGTTCTGCCTTCTTAGCTGAATCTTCAGCCTCTGAGGTAGATTCCCCTGAGACTCCTTGGACTCCTGTTGTCCTTATTTCACCTTTTTTGTTTTAGAGCATTCTTGTCTGCCTATCTTGAATGTTTGGGGTCCACTAAGCCTCAATTGTGCCCAGTAGATTTTTGGAACATATCAACTATCACCCCTTGAGACACCATGCAGATGCTGTCAACCACATTGTCCTCTGCCAAGGAGCCAGAGGCAATATTGTCCACCTGGGATCTGCATCGATCAGGCACAGCAAGCAGAGGTTCCCTGTAGATTTCATCAATAGGAAATTGGGGCACATGTGGCACACTTTTGCTTGTCTTGCCACACATGGAGAGGATAGTGTCTGAAGAGACAGAAGGAACAGCAAGACAAAGAGCAGTCCTACATCCTGACGTCTTGTGCCACCACTGGTCTCCACCAGAGTAATTGATTTACAGAGATAGGGTATGTGCTAAAAGGTCATTGGACATGGGTCCAGAAAAACATCAAGCTATTAAAAACTCAGAACCTGTTCCAAATGAAAACCTTCAAGTCTAAAGCCAACAAGAGAGATTTTAGATAATTAAGACAGGCACTGCACCAGAATAACATAATTTCCATCATCACACAGCAGAAATAATTATTGTTTTGTTTAAGGCAAATATCATCCACAGAGCTGGAGCTTAAGTAAATAACTCAAACATCTGTGTGCATCAAAGTATATGCATTCTTATAAGGTGGATACCGAGTTAATAAACAAAAAGAAAACAAGGGCACTTGTGATGAAAAAATTCAATACTTTCTGTCATGACAGAATAAGATCTCAGATAAGCACAGTTCCTGACTAACTTTGCCAGGTGGTCAATAAAACCATTCACATCACTCTACCATAAGGCTGCACTGATGGTCCAGCACAACATGATGCATTACTGCACAGATGGCCATATCGCACATATGACCAGATGGCATTGGATTCAGAGTGGGAAGGTCATGTCAGACGAATATAACAGATTTCTTTAACTGGGCGACCAAAGCAGTAGACCAGGGAGGGGCTGTGGGCATGGCCTACCTAGACTTTAGCAAGGCATTTGACAAAGTCCCACACAAATGATTAATAAACAAGTTAGCCAGCCTGGGAGTGGGTCCCAGGGTGGTAGCCTGGGTAAAAAATTGGCTTGACAACAGGACACAGAGGGTAATAGTAAATGGCATCAACTCTGAAGAAAAGGTGGGTTACTAGCGGGGTACTGCAGGGTTCAGTACTGGGACCGATCCTTTTTAATGTCTTTATAAGTGACATTGCGGATGAACTGAAAGGAAAAGTGTGCCTTTTTACAGACAACATAAAGATATGCACATGGTGGATACACAAGGGGGGACTGGAAAGGATAAGAAGGGATTTGGCAAATCTGGAGGCATGGTCAAAAGTATGGCAGCTTAGATTCAATGCAAAGAAATACAAAGTAATGCACCTGGCAAACAAAAACTCAGGGGAAGAGTACACAGTGGGGGGAAGATTTACTAACAACAACAAAAAAGGAAAGGGACCTGGAGGTAGTCATATGAGATGACTTTAAGGTAGGCAAGCAATGTGAGAAGGCAGTTAGGAAGGCTGGGGGGATACTGAGATGTATAGGGAGAGGCATCACCAGCAGAAAACAGGAAGTTGTTATCCCTCTGTACAGACAGTTGGTGAGACCCCATCTGGAGTACAGCATGCAGTTCTGGAGACCCCATCTCCACAATTACATAGACAGGATGGAGGCAGTCCAGAGGAGGGCAACTAAAATGGTGCAGGGTTTACACCAAAAGTCATTTGAAGAGAGACTAAATCAGCTTGATATGTATACCCTCGAGGAAAGGAGGAAGAGGGGGGACATCACAGAAAATTTCAAGTGCCTCAAGGGAGTCAACAAAGTCCAAGAGGGTAGCATCTTTCAAAATAAGAGAAATGCAAGAACAAGGGGGCACAGTTTGAAGATAGAGGTGGGGTGGGTCAGGGGCAACATGAAGAAGTATTTTTTCATGGAGAGGGTGGTGGACATATGGAATGGCCTTCCTGAGAAGGTTGTGGAATCAAACACAGTGGGAGAATTCAAGAATGCATGGGACAGACATAAGGCAGTTCTGGTGGGGGGTAGGAAGAAGTAGGCTGTTGGTTATAGGATCTGCAGCTTATCAAACAGGTAGGGAAATGGGCTGAGTGGGTGGGCCAAGTGGTCCTTATCTGCTGCCAAAGTCTATGTTTCTATGACCAGAGTTCTGGAGTCAGGCCAGATCACAGCAGCTGCCACTCAGCAGAGCACTGCAATCAGAGAGGGATGGCACAAGCACCACTGCTGCACTGACTCCTGCAGTGGGGCCAAGGGAGTCTGCTTCCTCTGCAGGATATTGTGGCATGCAACTGAGGTCACATGATAGGCTACCCTCATGCCAGTAAAAATAAATGTGGTGAAAATACCCATGATCATCTATATGACAGCCTGATCTCTAAGGACTCTCCTGACTCCTAGAGTACACTGACATGGGGTCCTAACCCATGCAGTGGAGCGCCTCAGAGTGAGGATAGCCTGTAATGGCAGGAATTTTACTGAATGCCTTATAAGATAGGCCCAGCTTGCGGCATATTGCAGGCTTATGACATAAAATGCATAATGGAGCAGAAGTTGCTTCTGTAAGCCCATGAAGTATGCCCCATGGCTTTAATAGGAAAATTTCCCCAGTAACAGTGCAGACATTGAGCCAGACTACTGCAACAACATCTGAGTTAGTTCCACAACTTTTTCTTAGTTCATGCAAGCTGCATATTTAACCTCAATTTTTTTTTTTACATATCACATTTTATCTCAACTGCTGGCAGGGCTCAGTGGTGGTAGTGCCAAGCATCCATGCTCTGTTCCCCTCCAGTTTATCAGGGGATCATGCTGCAGGACACCGGGGACTGGAATGTTGTACTTTTATTCATCATGTGGCTGTTAGTTTTGGTCTCCAAAACCCTGAGTTCTATGCAAGTCAACCCAATGGCAAAGCTGCAGGGCAGCTGTATGTAACGTCAACAACCTGGGTTTGGGAAGGAGCTCAGTTTGTCAGAAGGCTGGCCGAGGGGGGGAGATCAATGTTCCCTGCATATGCCCTCCCTTTCTGGGGAGTGAGGCTGCCATGCTCAGCATCAGCACTGCACCAGGGTGAACACAGGTGAAAATGCAGCCAGGAGCAGCAAGAGAGGATGCTTACTGACTCTGTAGGTTGCTGTGCATGTGTAACCCTTGTGTGTGAGAGCCCTTAGGTGTTGGATAAACAGGGGAAAATTCACTGCCATCACAGAATGCTGTTCATATGCTCTGGCGTCATGCAGCTACCATACTAATCACTACCCTTATGAGTCCACAGCAGGGGGGAGGGACACTTGCATCATGCACAGCTTACTGTGCCCCTCACTACTAATGTGATTCCCCTGGGGTGTAGGAAGGAGACTCTGGCACCATGCACCCTATTATAGACTGACCAATCAGAACACTCCTTTCTCCTGCATGCAAGACACTCATTTTGTGAATGCGAAGATTCCCTGACAATAGGCATGTTCCGGGACACTTTTTTTCCTTTAACTGCATTGAGTGCTTGCTGTTCTATGATATTGTAATAAGTCACTCATCACCACTCGTTGTGGGTAAGAGTGTTTTCACTTGCCTTCTGCTCGAGCTACAGAAGCTCAGCTACACTGTTTACTCTCAAGCAGAATGCACATTAAAACCACTGTTATCCCTCAATGAGTGGCTCGGGGGCACATATTAATATTTAGATGTCACCTACCTAGATTTTAGCAAAGTCCTTGACACTGTCCCACACAAAAGGCTGGTTAATAAGATGGGTAGTCTGGGAATGGGGAAGAAGGTGGTAAGCTGGGTTAGGAACTGGCTAAAGGGCAGGATGCAGAAGGTGGTGGTAAATGGGACCCAGTCCAGTGAGAGGGGGTGACAGGTGGGGTACATTAGGGATCCGTCCTGGGTCCAGTCTGGTTTA
Source organism: Neoceratodus forsteri (assembly GCA_016271365.2). Lineage (NCBI taxonomy): Eukaryota > Metazoa > Chordata > Ceratodontiformes > Ceratodontidae > Neoceratodus > Neoceratodus forsteri. Next base: position 1,199,703,836 of record CM028131.1, on the reverse strand, counting down.
ATGTCTTCATTAGTGACATTGCAGAAGAGCTAGAGGGAAAGGTCTGCCTGTTTGCAGATGACACCAAGATCTGCAACAGGGTGGATACTCCAGACAGGATGGAGAGGATGAGGAGGGACCTGGAAAAGCTTGAAGGATGGTCTGAGGTGTGGCAACTGAGGTTCAGTTCCAAGAAGTGCAAAATAATGCACCAGGGAAGAGGAAACCCTGGGGCAAACTACAAATGGGGGGAAGGGGAGTTGCTGATGATCATCAAGAAAGAAAGGAACCTGGGAGTTATCATTTCTGATTACCTAAAGATGTCAAAGCACAGTACAAAGGTCACAGGGAGGGCCAGTGGCATGCTGTGGTTTATAGGCAGATTTATCACTGGCAGAAGGCAGGAGGTAGTGATGCCTTTGTATAAAATGTTTGTGAGGCCTCACCTAGAGTACTGTGTACAGTTCTGGAGGCCACACCTTCGTAAGGACATTGGTAGATTGGAGGGTGTCCAGAGGAGAGCAACTAAAATGGTGCAGGGTTTACAACATAAAACATATGAAGAGAAACTCAAGGAAATCAACATGTACTCACTGGAGGAGGGAAGGAATCAGGGGGACATGATAGAAACATTGAAGTACCTTAAGGGTATAAACAGGGTGCAGGGTGGAGACATCTTTCAATATAACAGTTGTATGCAAACACAGGAAGGAGGCAGGTTAAGGGGAAATGTGAGGAAGTTTTTCTTCACAGAGAGGGAGGGGGACCCATGGAACAGACTGCCACAGAAGGTTGTGGGAGCAAGCACAGTAAAGGGTTTTAAGCACGTCTGTGACAGACCCATGATAACCTTAGAGGTGGGAAGAAGGGGAGAGAAGCCATTGACCAGTTAGAGTCACAGGCTACAAACTAGTGTAGGGTTAGAGCAGACTACATGGACCAGACAGTCCTTATCTGCGGACAATTTCTATGTGTCTATATATCATGCACCTCAGAACCCATATGGGTCCCCGGTGGGTGGAGGGAAACTTGGGCCCCAAGTAGCCGGCTATATCCCTCAGTACCTATATGGGACCTTAGTAGGGGGACACTCGGGCCCAATGCAGGCTACATTCCCTTCACTACCCAAATGGGTCCCCAGTGGGGGGGGGGAGAGACACTCAGGTCATGTGTAGCCAACCATACTCTTCACAACTCATATTGGCTCGCTGGCAGGGGGAGGGACCCTCAGACCCACATAGTCAACCATAACCCCCCCCACTACCCATATGTGACAGGGGGCCAGCAGCTGGGCCCCATACAGCCTACCATACCCCTACCTACCCATATGGGTCTCCAGCGAGGGGTGGAGGGAGCTGTCCTCTTCTGGCCCTGCTTCAAGCATAAGTGGGGGAGTTGAAAGGTGAGGGCCAAAAATGAGGAAAATGGGGCTTGGTGGTTGCCAAGGGTAGTTGTGGTAATAATGGCACAGGATGGAAAAGTGGCAAATAAAAAAAAAGGTTTTTTATATTTAAAGTTTAACACGAATTTGCAGCTTTTTCTTACAGAGAACTTCTGGATTTATTCCACTTGTAGGATCATTCTACTGAGCAGAACTTATTGTGAGAGTTTGCCTGGCATCCTACTGCACTCAGACTAGAAGCAGCTGCAGTACTTGGAAACATAGAAAACCGTGCTGGAAAGCATGCATGCCACTTATTTCAGTCCCCCATTCACTGCAGGGGGAACTAAATGTTCAGGTAGTCGCGCGATGTGGGACATTATTAAGCGTAACACCAAAAACGAGTGTTGCGGCGATGGAGCGTTAGAAAGTGCTGATTGAATGTAAAATGGAGAGCCGGCCGCAGATTATTTAATTTTAATAAAAAAAAGGTTGCCAAATGGTACATTTCATCCGGAAGGTACTTTCAGAGCTCTGCAGGACTGCTATTGTGATAAGACTTCCCAAGGGTGCTCCGTGGCAGATAGTGGGATGTACCAGCCTGCGTAGGCACACATGGCCTGAGAAGAAAGACGCACTATCGTGGGGCTCTTCGTCCCGTTTGCCACCAATTAAGCTGCGAGTCTTCATCACTGCTGCCAGCGTTACTCAGAAGTGCCGCCAGTCCGTTCTGAGTTCGTGATAATTGGTCCAGTGCACTCCCGGTTTGTGGCTGTGCCAAGTTTTAGATTGACCCGGTATGTGAGGAAAAACTGTTGACTGTCGTGCCGGCAGCCTAGTGACCACACCTGATGTTTTGTCAAGTGGTGGGGGTCTCGAGTACTAGGTCACCGTTTTTTGTTAAATCCAGGGATGTTTCTCTTGCAGATTTTCTCGATGGGGCACGTAGCACTAAATCTATTAGTGCTCCAGTCGGCTGGGCGGGAAGTGTACGATTGATTTCTGCCTTTGCTGCCATGTGCCATTGGAGAACAACGTATTTGCTGGGTTGGTGCCAGCCGACGTTAATCTATTAGTTGCTGCTGGTATGTTGCGTGGATAAGTAAAGGGTAGTAAAAACACCCAGTTCAGCTGCAAATGCGTATTGGGGAATGTTGGGGGCTGCCTGAATGTCCATGGAGTTTGATTTAAATTTACATTTTGGCTGCTTTTAGATGATTGCAGTTGCTGGGCTGCTCACGTGTGTGTGTGTGTGTGTGAGTGAGTGAAATAGGGCTTAAATCAAATAAGTACTGTTGCTAATGCTGGTGGAATGAATTTTGGGCTGAGTGTCTAAAGTAAAAGCCCTTCTGCTGCTAATGCATTTAATTTTTTTTGGGGTGTGGGTTGGGGAGCCGCCGCCTGAATGTTAAGGTAATTTTTTGGGAGACGTGTAAGATTTGCTGCTGCATGTAATTGGATGATGTAGTTTGGCTCACTTTTTGTGAAATAAGGGCTGTACTGTAATGTATTTTGCTACTACATAGAAATATGGAAATTGTTGGCAGATAAGGACTGCTAGGCCTATCCAGTCTGCCTATAAGCCCAGTACTTGCTTATAGCTTTTGCTCCTCCCTCTACTTAACCTCTGTGATTCCCCTATGCCTGTTCCATGTATGTTTAAATCCACTCACAGTGCTCACTCACAGTTCCACCACCTCCTGTGGCAGCCCATTTCATGCATCCACCAGCCTTTCTGTATAGAAAACTTGCTCACATTTCCTCTCTACTTGGTCCTTCATGCCCTGCCCCTTTGTTCTTGTATTCCTCCTCTATTAGAAGATGTCTCCCCCCTGCACAGTGTTTATTCCCTTGAGGTACTTGAGTGATTCTATCATGTCCCCTCCCTCCTCTAGTGACTACATATTGAGTTCCCTTAGTCTGTTTTCGTAAATTCTGTGGTACAAGCCATGTGCTATCTTAGTCACCCTTCTCCAGATTGCCTCCAGCCTGTTTACGTCCTTACGAATGTGCGGCCTCTAGTACTCCATATAAGGCCTGTCAGTGTTTTACAGTGGCATCACTACCTCCCATCTTCTGCTTGTGATACTCCTGCCTATGCAGCCTAGCATGCCACTGGCCCTCTCTGCCCCTATATACTCTGCTTTGACATTTTCAGGTCATCTGAAATAATGAACCTAGATCGTTCTTCCTTGGTGACTGTCAGCAACTCATTCTCCCCCCCCACCCCCGGTCCTGTAGCTCTCCCCAAGGTTCCTGTGGCCCAGGTGAATAAGCTTGCATTTCTTTGACTTAAACTTCAGCTGCCACTCCTCAGACTATTTTTCAAGCTTCTCCAGGTCCTTTCTCATTTTCTCCATCACTTCTGAAGTATCCACCCTGTTACAAATCTTGGTGTCATCTGCAACCAGGCAGACATTTCCTTCCAGCCTCTCTGCAATGTCACTGATGAAGACATTAAACAGGACTGGGCCAAGGACTAATAATCCCCGACTGTCTGTTTACTTGTTCTGCTACTGTAACATTGTTCTCTAACCTCCTGGGTTGTGCCTAAAAATGTGAATTTTTTTTGTCTAGTGCACTTACCTGGTAAACAAAAAATAAATGAAGTAAGTATGGATGGCTAGTTGTCTCCAGACTTGGTGGTTCTGCTCTGACCACATGATGCCTATGATTATTAGTCAGAATATGAATGTGCTGTGAACTTTTTTGGCTAGATGGAAGACTTGCTAATAAATTTTGTTCAGTAAAATAATTCCGGAGTGTGACTGCTTCCATTTGATGAAAAGTTTGCAGAAATAATTCTGGGAGTGCCTACGAAAAATAGTACTATAAACTGTTAAAATAAATAAATAAAATCTGGCTTGTAGTTCCACCCCCATATTTTCTGATCACTGTACAGGCCTGTAGTTGCACCTATTTGGCCTGCTCTCCAGGCTGTCCCTGCCCAATTGGGGCCAAGGCAACATGGTCAGGATGGGAGTTGCCTAAGTCAGAGATCCACTGCTCTCACCCTCCTGCTGTTGCACTGCCATGGACACATGCTGGAGGAGGGAGGTGCCGGAGGATCCATGGGACCACTACAGATATGTTTGCCATCAATGCTGTCTGTGTCCTTCACTCTCCTTGCCCAGCCAAGAACTCCTCTTGTTAGTCCACCCCCCCATAGGAGCAGTGTAATTCTCCCCCGCATATTGGCTGCCATTTTTTCAGATAGGCACCTTTTTTTTTTTTTCCGCTATTCAAATCAGTGTGCAATGCACATGTGCAACTAAGCTGGTGATTCTTGTCGTATCCTGCTCACTGCCCGCCCTCTGGACCCTTCCAACAAGCCCCTTGGGGCTGTTCACATAGTCACAGTGCAGCTGATCAGCGGAGAGATACATATCTGCCCTACCCTTCTGCCTTCCCAAAAACCTCCATCTTTTCTCCCACCCACATGGAGCAGGCCACAGCCTAAAGTCTGTGTGGGCTGGGAGTTGAAAGCACCCACAAGCATTGTCACTTTAGTGTGGTAGCACTAAACTGATGGTTGCATAACAGCCGTCGCAACATTTCTGGTTGGCAATTTTCTGACTAGCCTGCCTGCTTGCTACATACAATTGGGAGCCCAGGGACCCCCTCCACCCAACTAGATGCCAGGAAAAAGTTAAACTTACCACATAGTGCAAAGAAAATGAACCATTTGCCAATGGCCACAAAGAAGTTAGCCCAACACACCAGCAGAGTTATACCTTTAAAACACTGGCCTCCTGGGACATCTCAAAACCCCTGAACCACCAGTGTCCCCTTTTCTTTGAATAATACAGGGACAACTAACACAAAAGCATCCCCATTAGTCCATCAGGGCTACTACTTAAATCTACTTGCCACCTAGGTGGGCTGGGGGGGGGGTTGCTGTGCACCCAGTATCACTTGATTCTTCTTTATTAACTGTTTGTATTTTATTTTCTACCTCTGTTTTCCTTACTTTGTCCTAAAGTGTATTCTTTTTCTCTAAAACTCCTGTTTTTTTACTCCTGTGCTGTACTATGCCCTTTTCCTGTCTCTTCGCTCTGTCTCTACTCGTTACTACAAGTTCCCCATACTAATCTGTAAGTACCTGTCTGAGAAGACTATACTAATCAGATAAGTATTTTTGTTTATTTATAACCCTCTAATCTCTCCTCTAGGACCTCCAATACTTTGTGTCTCCTCAACCTTCTCTGTTCTTCCCTTTCAGGTCCTACCAGAATTCCCCAAACCCAGGACATCCCAATTCTGGATTCGCTGACTGATGGAGTAGGTAAGTCCTGTTTAATTACTTAACTGCCCTGTAGTGTGACTGGCCTATAACAAGGTGCCCACACCTTTATGTGTAGCAACTTTACTTATTTTTTTGGCCTGCAAAGGAGGACTACATCATCCCCAACTGGTGTTTGTTGGAGGTCTCCACTTATATCCGACCTTGCTTATATACGAGATGATAGTAGAAGTCTCTAAGGTGGTAAAACTGCAGGCACAATATAATGAACCTCTCTTTGCGCAGAACAAGCTGTTAACCTCACACTGACAGGGTAGTGACATCATGAGGCCATGAGAACAAAGCTCGAGTGCCCTCATGATGTCACTACCCTCTCAAGATGTGAGATTTACCAGTGCATTCTACAAGGAGACAGGTGCATCGTTTATAATGATATGAGCAGGCTGTTTCTAAAATATAAAGGTGACAGGCAAACCCCCTCATGAGCACAGATTTCAAAACTGTACCCAGTACTTTTTTTTTCTTAAATGTTTACTGGGTGCTGTTTTGAAATACGTGGTTGTGAGGGGGTTTGCTGTCACCTTTCCTAATCAGCTCAAACTCCAGGCCCTGTTTCTGGTTCACTGAAGTGTCAGTAGTGCAGCTGTTCAGAGAAATAATTCATGGTCTAAATGGTGAATTATTTTTTGGAACATTCTAAAAATTGGATTACAGGTTTTACAAGTCATTACGGAGATGGGCTTTATATTTATATTCAGAATAGCCCAATTGCCAACCCCCTCCCCCAGTCCACAGCATGGCCACCTGCTCTTATCAGTCGGCCAGCTGCTCAATACAGCATGAAAGCACCAGCGAGTGAGAGAGAGTGGCGAGTGTCCTTGATAATGCTGGGAAGACTGAATCTGCATAACTTCATGACCTATACCGCACTGCCTCCTCCCTGCCGATCATGCACACTGTTGAGCTCTGATGTTCAGCTTGTGGACTGATAGAGCTGGTGGCAGTCTGTGCTGTGGGTTGGGAGAAAGGGGACCAGACCATGCTGAATATCTTGCTACATGTGGCCCTGAAATCATGGCTAGGGGGTCAGGAGGGCAGCCTAACAATGACTATCTGTGGTTTGGGGGGGGGGGCTTTTAAAAATGCCAGGAGTATGCAGTTATGTTTTAATCCATATGGAAGAACAGGGAAGGGGGTGAGGGTGTAAAATCAGAGTGTGGAGGGTGTGGCATAGGGACTAGCCTTTGTTACCTGGGTAAGGAAAGGGTCTTTTTCCTAATTTTTTTTTTTTTAATTCCCAAATAAGAGTACCATGAATAGTGGGAAATACTTGGAATGCTATTTGCGATTTTGTGGTATTTGGAAATGTTATTTAGTATGTGCACACAACACCCACAGATGCTGATGTTTTGCTATGTACAAGTTTTACTTTTATCCTAGTTACAAACATCTTTACAACTTTTTTTCTGTTTTACAGTGCTGACCAGATGTTGTCCTCATATCCTCCCACCCACCAACATCAGATGTACAGTCATGGTCAAAAATATTGGCACACTTGCATTTTTTTCAAATAACTCACAGTTTCCTCTAAACATAAGTTGAAATTAACAACAGTACAGTATTTGGTCTCCACAATTCTTTATTTCTCTGTTAATATTACAGAACCTTTGTTTTTGTTCAGAATTTAGTATATCCTTTTAAATCAGAAAATGAAAAGAAATGGCATTGACAAAATTATTGACACCCTAGACTTAATATTTGGTAGCACAGCCTTTGGTCAAAATAACTGCAATCAACCCTTCCTATAGCCATGGATGAGCTTCCTGCACCTCTCTACTGGCAGTTTGGCCCACTCTTCTTGTGCAAACTGCTCCAGTTCTCCCAGATTTGAAGGGTGCCTTCTCCCAACTGCTGTTTTCAGATCTCTCCACAGGTTTTCAATGGGATTTAGATCTGGACTCATTGCTAGCCACTTCAGAACAGTCCAGTGTCTTGTCTTGAACCATTCCTGGGTGCTTTTTGAAGTGTATTTGGGGTCATTGTCCTTCTGGAAGACCCATGACCTTCGACGGAGACCCAGCTTTCTGACACTGGGTTCAACATTGTGCTCTAAAATGGCCTGGTAATCTCCAGATTTCATGATGCCATGCACACGTTCAAGGCACCCAGTGCCAGAGGCAGCACAGCAACCCCAGAACATCACTGAACCTCCTCCATGTTTGACTGTAGGGAAGGTGTTCTTTTCTTTGAATGCTTCATTTTGTTTTCTGTAAACATAGAGATGATGTGCTTTACCAAAAAGCTCTAATTTGGTCTCATCTGTCCACAGGACATTCTCCCAGAAGGATTTTGGCTTGTTCAGGTGTGTTTTGGCAAACCCCAGTTGGGCTTTCTTATGTCTTTGTCTCAGCAGTGGGGTCCTCCTGGGCCTCCTACTGTATAACCCCCTCTTTCATTGAGTTGGCAACGGATGGTGCGAGTTGAAACTGTCATACCTTGTGTCTGAAGGTCAGCTTGAATCTGTCTGGCAGTTGATCGAGGTGCTTTCTCCACCATTCGAACAATCCTGTGCTGCAATCTTCGATCAAGTTTCCTCTTGCGGCCATGTCCAGGGAGGTTGGCTACAGTGCCATGGGCCTTAAACATCCTGATAACATTATGTACGGTGGAAACAGGAACATCAAGGTCTCTGGAGATTGATTTTTAGCCTTGAGATTGTTCATGCTTGGCTACAATCTTCTGTCTGACCTCCTCGGACAATTCTCTGGCTGTCTTTCTTTTCTCCATGCTCATTGCGGTACACACAGTGACACAAAACAGGAGAATGAGTCCATTTCTCTATTCAAACTGGTTGAATGAGTGAGTTTTATATTGCAGGCACCTGCAACTCACCACAGATGAGTTCAATTCCAAAGTGAAGGAGAATCAGCTGCTTGAAATCTAATTATTTCTAACTACTTCTAAAAGGTGCCAATAATTTTGTCAGGGCCATTCAAGTTTCTGTGTGGAATAAGCTAAGACTTAGTAATTTTTCTCTTTTGTGTTTTTTTTTTTTTCACTGCAAACCAAAGAAATACACATGTGGATACCAAAATATTTTTTTATTTCAACAATTTTCTGGAAGGAATGGTGCATTATTAGAAAAAACTGCAAGGGCGCCAATATTTTTGGCCATGACTGTACCTGTCCTCTACAGACCAGGTAAGGAATCCATTACTGATATGTAGGATAGTCGCACAATAGAGCATCCACATCTGTTACTTGGCAGCAACAAATAAAACTGAAAACAGAGGCCTGTACTGGTGTGGTGCATGGGTAATGGAGCTTGGTACATTGGGGCATGAATAGATGGCAAAGCACTGTTCTGTGGAGATGGGGAAGGTTTGTGAGCATTAGTATAATGGTGGCTTTTGATGCTTGTTTCTAAATGCATTTTATAAAGTAATATGTGCTTGTATGTGTCGTGATACTGGTCATTTCTGTGGTCATTGTCTGAATGTTTGCTTCTAAAATGCAATAAAAAAAATTTGAAGAAAGCTATACTGTATTGCTACATGTTTTGTTTTATATTACAGTTAGTCTTGTTAATTTATGTGTTTGAGGAAACTGTGTACAGATGGGTTCTGCTGCACATCTCATGGGTTGTTGAGGGGAATAATTAAGCTTATCCAAATTAAAGTTAATGGTGTCCTGGTGCATGAATCATGCTGGCACTGTGCATGATTAATGGTCCATTAAAATACAAAAATGCCATTACAGGAAAAATGACCGTTAAAAAAAGGTAATCAAAATGTAATGGTACTATTATTTGTGAACCAGTTAAGGGGAAAGTAGTTATGTGTTTTAATGGGTCAGAGTCCATTTAATATAGCCATTGATATGATACAGTATTTGCCATTAAGCAATGAAACCATGTTTGAATTTTAATGGAGACCATTACTGTAATTTTTATTTATTGAAATGTTCCACCGGGAGGGTACACTGAACACTAATTTGCTCGTCTCACGGTGCAGCCTAGGGGAGGAGGGTATACAGAAATAGTCAATACACATGAAATGATAAAATACAAATAATTGAAAGAAGAGTGTACATATAATCGCTAGGACATAACAGGGTTACATTAAGCACGAGTACAACAATGACATTATTGTAGGTAGGTGCAGAAAAGTAGTGAATTAATATAGAGTTAGATCATTTGACTCACAGTTAATGGTTGTCCAACGTCATCTGACTTGTGTTGGTCAGATGGCTTTCTTGCACCATTCCCCCAAACTTTGGAATGCACTTCTCACCCAGATTTATCACTCTTCCTCCCCTTATTCTGTGTTGCTCTGCAAAACTTCCTCTCAGTGAATTGCACCTGTAATTAAATCTGTTACTGCGCCCTTTCCTAATTTCCCCCCTACTCTATCTTTTCTGTGCACCGGGCACGTCCTGCCCCCTTTCTTCCTTCCATTTTTCTCCCAGCCTGTATCTAACTCTCCAGCGGCCTTCTGAAAGCTGGCTATATGTTACACCTCACTCGGTAAGTTTAGCACTTCTACTGCAGCATTGGCTGTTCACAAATGTTAGGGCATGAGTAGGAGGGTAGAAAGCTAGGAAGCAAGATATGCAGGGAATGTGCCAAATCAAAATTTAGATACTAATTTTGCACAGTGGTGGTGACCATGGTTTTCTAAAGAAGAGAAGGCCAGGGAGTGTTAAAGGTGACAGTGATGGGTCAGAGGGGGAGCAAATTTGTTAAAAGGAAGTGTCCATGTACAAACGGGCCACACCTCGTGAGGCAGGGCCTGATTAGTACGTTCAGAAAAAGTTGAATGTTTTACCTTTGCTGCCTTTAATTATAATTTATTTGGTTAATGCTGTGTCCCTCTCTGCCAGCATTTTAGAATCCAGCACCCCGAGCAGCATGCTCACAGCTACGTGTCACTGTCCCCGAGAATGCTATATCATGCGGGGAGCGGCTGCGGGTCCGTTCATGAGATTTCTGTATAGCTGGAGCTTCTAATACCTCCGGTTTTGAACTTACAGGTCTCGGTGCTACACGACAGATGCCACAGTTCCCTCCATGGGGGGGGGGCAGGAGGGAAAAGGATCATCATTCCCATCCAATCCCCTTCTGGCAACTCATTGGTGGCCTTGGCAACCCCCCCAAGACTCTCTGCCAGTTTGGCACTCCGTACTACTGTTGATGATGCAGGGAGCATAACAGTTGATGTCTTCATCCTGCCCCGAGTTGGTTGATATGTGGGGTAACGTGGCTGCCTGCACCCAAGAGAGATCAGTCCTAGGGGATGCTGAATCCTCCCTAATGATGGCCCCTGAGTGACAGAGTCTATTCCTAAACTCTGGTTGATTTTGTGGTACTGGTCCTGTGTCTCCCCCAAAACATAACCCACTTTTTTTTTTTTTTGTTATCCTCTCCAGACCCTTCCCAGCTGACTCGGCTGATCAGTATTTTTATTCTTCATACTAACATGTTTTTCCTTTTTGTGTCTACAGGCATGATAGGGTGTTGACCAGGTGTATGAGGACACTGACATATGTATCAGATAAGTAATGTGATTTGTTTACCCTACATGGTTTGTAATAGTTGGTTCATAAAGAGTTGCAGGTCCTTTGTGACCCCACTGCTGTTCTTGTTTTACAGATATGATTGACTGTTCCCGAGCCCCCGTATCTCAGGCTGTACAGGAACCAAGTAAGAGATTTTTTTTTTGTGCTAGAATGTTAATTTGTAACTGTGCAACCCCAAATATTATGACATTGTAGGCTTTCGTTTGTTGGGTGGTTTTCAGGGTTTGAAATATCTGCACTCTTCTGCTGAGATTCCATTATCAGAAAGGGGGGGTGTACTGAAAAAACTAAACTAATGCAAACATTCGGATGGAAGAATGCAAAGAGCACAAAGTACACAAATAAAAACATTAGGGGTTTGAGTCCTAGGAGTCTTGGTGAATCGGTGGTGTGATGCTCCTTTGGGTTGTCAAATCTAATGCCCACCCCCTCCCTTAAGCAGACATGATCTCTTGCATCATGCAGGACCATGTGGAAAGAAAGCTACAACATAGAAGCTATTGGCAGAAGAGGACTTATTGGTCCATCTAGTCTTTCTTATCTATTGTGCTACTATACACCTTAATTTATCTCTGGCCTCCCCCCCCCCAGCCCTGTCACGAAGTTCTGACTGTGTTTGTCCATGCATGTTTGAAATCTGTTACCATTTCAGTACCCATCACCTCTGCTGGAAGGCTGTTCAGGTGTCCACAACCTTTTGCATGAAGAAATATTTCCTCACACCCCCTCCAAATCTCCCCTCTTCCAGCTTCATATCGTGCCCCCTCATCCTTGAACATCTATTTTTGTGCAATATGCTACTCTCCTCTACTGTACTGATACCCTTGAGGTATTTGAATGTTTCTGTCATGTCTCCCCTTTCTCTCCTTTCCTCCAATGAGTACATATTTCATTCCCCGAGTCTTTCCTAGTAGGGCTTCTGATGCAGGACAAGCACCATTTTGGTTGCCCTTTTCTGTACGCCTCCACCCGGGCTATGTCCATCTTGAGATGGGGCCTGCAGAGTTGAACGGAGTACTCCAGGTGTGGCCTTAACATTGATCTATATAGGGGTAAAACTACTTGACTTTTTCTGCTGTTGATATCCCTCATTATGCTCCACAGCATCCTACTAGCATTCCCTATTGCCTTATCATACTGCTTTGCTACCTTCAGGTCATCAAATATGATGATCCCCAGATCCCTTTCCTGTTTTGTTGTTAACACCCCCTTCCCATGATATGTTGCCCTTGGGTTTCTGTGCCCCATGTGCATAATTTTATATTTTTTTTTTTTGAAGCCCAGTTGCCAAACCAAACGGCACTAGGTCAGAATAGCACCAGCAATGCCACCGGCATCATGAGCACGGCAAAAATGACGTAAATTTTGTTTTTATGTGGTGGGGGATCCACCTCTGCATCCCCCACTCCCCTTGCACTGAAGGTTTTCCTCTGGGGGGGGGTGGATCATGGGGAAATTTGTGTTACCCTGGAATACTGTTTACATGGCCCCACCTAAACAATTCTAAGTCCCGAGTGCACAAAAAGATACCACTGGCCAAACTGCTCAATGCCCCAGCCCTCTGCACCACAGGAGCAGCTCAGCCAGCCTCCTGGATCCCGGTGCCCTTCTATGCCATAAGCATCACGGACAGCGAACAGTGGAGTGCTTACTGAAAGCACTGTAAATCCCCACTGTCCGTGTTAGTGCTATAGGGACTAGCACTGTCTTGACCGGCACTGTTTCTGTAGCACTAATCTCACTGGGAACAAACCAAACCCTTGACCAGTCTTCCAGGTTGTGTTTTTTTTTTTTTTTTTTGGTAATATCTTCCTTCATTCCCCCTGGTGTGTCCACTCGGGTGTGGAGTTTTGTGTCCTCCGCGAACAGGCATACATTTCCTTACAGCACCTCTGTGATGTCGCTTATAAAAACATTGAAGAGGACCAGTCCTACTGACCCCTGTGGAACACCACTGTTTACTGCTTACCTAGCCTTCCTCCGAGTGAACTCCATTTACCACCACCCTGTTGAGTTCTGTTACTAAACCATATTTGTACCCATTTTACTATCTGTGGACTCACAGCCATGCTGTCTAGCTTGTTTACCAGTTTTCTTTGTGGAACAGTGTTGAAGGCCTTGCAGAAATCCAAGTAGGCCACATCCACTGTTCCTCCCTGATCCACCTCTCAGGTAACTGAGTCAAAAAAAAACTCCTGTCAGGCTGGTCTGGCAAGAGCTACCCCTTGTGAACCCATGCTGCCTCAGATCCTGCAAGTCACTGGTGTTAAGGTATTTCCTAGTCTTTTCATTAAGTAGAGTTTCTATATCCTTTCCCACCAATGAAGTCCATCTTACAGTTTGGTAGTCTCCCGTCTCCTCCCTATTCCCACTTTTGTGTAGTGGGGCCACATTTCCTCCCCTCCAGTCCACTGGAACTTCCCCTGTGTCCAATGATAGCTTGAGTAAGGCTGCCAGAGGTGCAGACAGTTCCTTCAGATTCCTAGGGTGAACCCTGTCCAGCCTCATAAAAGGTCTACTTTTCGTTTTGTTAGCTCCCTGAAGACTAGCTTTTGTGTGTGTGTCTTAAAAAAAAAAAAAAAAGGCTAGTGTCCACCTCCTTTCAATACCCTTCTCCACTGTGGCCTATCATCTACCCCTTCCTTTGTGAATACTGAACAAAAGTACTTATTCGGTATGTCATGTTTCTTCTGGTCCTGTTCCACACTCCTCCCCTCCCTTTTTAGTCTTACTATCCCTGCCTTGCTTTTTTTTTTTATCTTTTTGCTTAGGTACCTGATTAAAGTTTTATCCCCAATTTTTGCAGACAGTGTTTTACTCTGTTTTGTGCTTTCGCTCTCTTTTTTTTTTTTTTTTTTTTTTTGGTAGTGTTTAGCCTCCTTTCGGCCTACTGGCATGCCTCTGTCCACCAGTCCCGGTTGCTGCCTTGGCACCCCTCAGGCCCTGTATCCCCCACGGATTACTCCCCATGGTGGGGTGGAAGGGGGTAGGTCCGCGCCCCCCCCCCCCGAGCATATATCCGAAGCAGGCCCGGAATACACTGCCAGAAGAGGTCATCTCGTTGAAGACAGTAGAAAACTTTAAGAGAGGCTGGGATAGGCATGGGGGGGGAGTAAGAATCATGGGTAGGGAGGATGAGAGGAATGGGAAGGAAGGGCTGGGCCAGTAGCTCAAGGTGTGGACTCTGCAATACAAACAGACTAGATAGACCAAATGGCCTTCTGCTGGCTTCGTATGTCATTTCGGATGTGCCTACATTCTGCCACCCTGTCTTACCTGACTGATTCAGTTAACCACATGTGCTGAGCATACTTCTTTTGCTACGAGTGAGGCACTGGTTTAGAACTTTACCTTGTGCTTCAGACAGAAGGATGTGGGCTGAGGGAAGGGGATGGGCATTAAGGTTTGCAGCCTCAAGGAACACCATACAGCTGATTTGCCAAGACTCATGAGGTTCAAAACTTTTTTTTTCATTTTCTTTCATTGTATGCTTTGCATTCTTCATCTTATCTTCATCAATGTAATTTTTTTGCAGTGAGTGTGTACTACATGTATGTATGGAAGGAACGTGATGTGGTGTTTTAGGGGTACTCAGTCACCATATGCAAGCAAGAGGGCACTATAGTGTAGTAAGTAAAAGTACTGAGCTGCAAACTTTGGAGACCTCTGTTTGAATCCCATCAGCTCCCACATACAGATGTGAAAGCTAGGATGCAGTGCAGAAATGTTGCAGAATATCACAGAATGCTGCAGTTTACTGCAGGAGCCATTGTAAGTCAACGTCAGTTAAACCCTTTTGTCATGAAGGATTTTGTGGCATGTCGTTACTGCACTTCATTGTGGCTGACTCCACTGTACATACTTTGTGACCACGAACAACTTCATTGTGCTCCCTGGTCGCTCATGGAAACGAGATCCGGCTTAGTGTGCCTTTCCTGGTTAACAGTCTCCCCTTCCTATACGCAAGTTATTCTGCACCACTAACATTTGAGAAGTGAAATTTGTCAGGTCGGGGAAGGGGGGATTTGGAGTGTGGTTGGTATTCTGGTCTCTCTGTGTCTTTTGAGATTTCCTGTGCCCAAAGTTACAGCAAATTCTTTTATTTCCCCTGTCCTAGACTGTAGAAAGAAAACAATTTCATTTTACATGGCACCCTTCGTGTAAAATGTTTTCAAAAATGCTTTACAGTAGAGGAGGACAGAGAAACCTAAAATTCGTCGTGATAAGGTGCTAACTAAATTAAATGTCCTAACACCAGGGTACATAATCTACAAGAGGGACAGGGAGGGTAAAAGTGGCGGAGTAACTCTCTGCATAAGGGAAGGGATCAAAGCAACAAATCTAAAGTGTAAACAGGGAGGAGAGGAGTCACTGTGTGTTACCCTGGAGACAAGAAATTGCACCACAGTCTGCATGGGGGTTGTATACAGACCCTTGTGTCCTTACCTTTCCTCAGCTTGAACAATCTGTCAGCACCAGCTTTGTTTATCCCCTTCAAATACTTGAATGTTTCAATCATATCCCCCCCCCCCATCCCATCTCTCTTCCAGGGTGTACATATTCCCTTCACATAGCCTGTCCTTGTAGGCTTTGCCCTCCATCCCCCATAACATTTTTGTCACCCTCCACTGCAGCCCCTCCAACAGATTAATGTTGTCCTTCAGATACAGATGCCAGAACTTCACACAGTACTCCCAAGTGCAGCCTAACCAGTCACTTGTAGAGGAACAGGAGCACTTCCCTATGCCTGGACAAGAACTCCCTTGCAATACACCCCAGCATCTTGTTAGCCTTAGCTGTGGCTTTCCTGCATTGAGCAGAGTTGTCCATGATCCCGTTATCAGCACCCCAAGGTCCATTTCTTCCTCTATGTCCCCAGCTTCACGCTACACAACTAATAGTCCCTTTTTGGGTTCTTTGCCCCGAAATGCAAAACCTTGTATTTCTTTGCATTGAAGCCAATCTGCCACCTCTCTGACCACTCCTCCAGTTTGGTTAGGGCCCTATGTAGTTGTTTCCACCCGTCCACTTCATCAACTACCACACCATTGGAGAGTGCCTCGGAAAAGCACTAGCAAACTGGCAGAAAGAAGTGGTGGAGGAACAATGGGGAAAAATAAAAACTGTCATCACAGAGGCAACAATCCTTTATATGAAGCAAATAAAACAAAGGAAAAAGCCACCATAGTTCCCAAAAGAGGTGGCAGGGAAGGTTAGGGAGAAAAAGATAGGAAGTGTAAGGAAACATAGGAGAAGCAGGACAGAGAACTGTACCAGTTAAAGCAGAAGGAAGAGGGGAAGGCAGTCAGAATAGCAGAGGCATAAACTGAGGAAAAGATGGTCAGCTCAGTTAAGAAGGGGTATAAAACCTTTTACAGGTACATTAGGGAGTGTAGCAAGACCAAGGGAGGGATAGTGAGGCTAAATAAAGGGAAAGGGGGGTAGAGGGTGACAGTGAAAAAAGCTGGGATAACGAATTAATATGTCTGCTCAGTATTCACAAAAGAATAGGGGGGTACTTAAACCAATCAATAGAAGCAGTCTGGATAGGGAGGTTTGATACCAGTCCATTCACAGAAGAAAGGGCCCTGAAAGAACTCCTGAAACTGAAGGTAGATGAAGCAAATGGACCGGACAGATTTCACCCCAGAATTCTGAAAGAACTAAGGGGAGAACTAGTGACACCACTGACTACCCTTTTTAATAAATCATGGGAGGAAGATGTGATACCTGACGACTGGAGGAGGGCGGATGTGAGTTCCATTCACAAAATATGAGGAGCAAGGCAGAGGCAGGAAACTACAGACCTATTAGTTTGACTTCGGTGGTAGGCAAAATGATGAAATCACTTCTATAAAAGAAAGAAGTATTGAGTACCTAGAGAGGACAACAGGGCACAAGACCCAAAGCAGCATGGAATCATAGCAGTAAGGTCATGTCAGACTAGTCTAATTGATTTCTTTGACTGGGTGACCAAAGTAGACCAGGGAAGGGCTGTGTAAATGGCCTACCTAGGCTTTAGCACGGCATTTGACACAGTCCCACGCAAAAGATTAATAAGCAAGTTAGCTAGTCTGGGAGTGGGTCCCAGGGTGGTAACCTGGGTAAAGAATTGGCTGGACAACAGGATGCAGAGGGCAATAGTAAACAGGGTCCACTCTGAAGAAAGGGGGCCTACTAGCGGGGTACCACAGGGTTCTGTACTGGGACTCTGCCCTATTTAATGTCTTTATAAGTCACATTGCAGGGGGACTAAAAGGAAAAGTATGCTTCTTTGCAGAGGACACAGATCTTCAACAGGGTTTATACATGGGGGGGTGGAAAGAACGACAAGGGACTTGGCAAGGTTGGAAGAATGGTCAAATATATGACATCTTAGATTCAGTGCCAAGAAGTGCAAAGGAATGCACATTCGAAACAAAAACCCAAGGGAAGAGTACACAATGGGGGGGGGATTAAAAAAAAAAAAAAAATGGAAAGAGACCTGGGGTAGTCGTATTGGATCTAAAGGTAGGCAAGCAATGTGAGAAGGCAGTAAGTAGGGCTGTGGGGATACTGGGATGCATAGGGAGCAGCATCACCAGTAGAAAACAGGAAGTTGTTATCTCTCTGTACAGTGAGTGAGACCCCCATCTGGAGTACTGCATGCAGTTCTGGAGACCTCATCTCCTCTGACGTAGACAGGATGGAGGCAGTCCAGAGGAGGGCAACTAAAATGGTGGAGGATCTGCACCAGAAGCCATAAGAAGAGACTAAAAGAGAACACTCTTGAGGAAAGGAGGAAGAGGGGGACATGATAGAAACGTTCCAGTACCTAAAAGGAATCTGAGTCCAAGAGGGTAGAATCTGTCAGAAAAAGGGATATGCAAGTACAATGGGGCACAATTTGAAGATGGTGGGGGGGGGGGAGATGGCTCGGGGGGTAACATGAGAGAAGTGTTTTTCATAGAAAGGGTGGTAGATGCATAGAACAGACTTCCTGAGGAGGTTGTGCCAAAAACAGTGGGGGAATTTAAGAATGCGTGAGACATACAGTACATAAGTGAATTCTAGTGGGAGGAAGTAGGCTGTTGGCTAACTAGGATCTTCAGTCTATCCAGTTGGGTAGGGAAATGAGCAGACTGGGTGGGCCAAGCGGTCCTTATCTGCCCTCAAAGTCTATTTCTATGTTTTAATTAAAGCGACCACTCAACTAACTGGGTTCCTGTAAGCCGAGCAGTCACTTTGATTAAAATTCCAATGCTAAATAGTATTAATAGAAAATAGTTCTTTTTCAAATCAATAAAATGCACACACGTAGCCTTCGTTTAACTATATCTCAAAATGTGGCTGTGTGCTGGTGTGGGGTCTTGACTCTAATATAGGGAAGTGCCACCATTTTATCGGCGTGGTCTGGGACTAAAGTTACGAGTAACGTGACTTTTTAAAATGGAAATTGTATGAAGAAATATTTCTATCTGGCACCTTCTGGACAGGTCAGTTGTTAAATATGTGTGGGAGTTGCTACTAATAAATTTAAAAGCTGCTGTTTAAAGGGGGGTGGGCTACAGTTGACTCTTTGCATGTGAATTTTTATTGTCGAGAACAAAAAGGGGCTATTTTTGAAAAGTGCATAGGAGCATCACTTCTAAATAGCGCATGCCACCATTGAGCTAATGCTGCTGCTGTCCAGGTAATACTTAATCTCATTTACTCCAGTCAAGAACAAAGGCAGTTTGTGGATGTGGCCTTTTTAAAGTTTGATTCCAATAATGGGCATGGAGAAGGGTGCCATGGGATGCAGTGTGTTATGTGCCACTGGACACCAGGGAATACTCATCACAGTGTTGGGGATAGACAGGAGCCACTGGACACCAGAGACTGTGTGGCACAGGGTACAAGGAGGAAGAGGTGGTTCTGACACCAGGGGGTGCTTAACAGGACAAGGGGAGAGGTGCTATATAGTGTTTGGCATAGAGATGGTGGTTGGGGCCAGTGGACCTCGGGGAATGCTGGGCACAATATAGGGAAACGCTTATAAAATAGGATCTTAAGATATTGGTTTTAGATCAATAAGCAGGTTTAAATCTGGGGCAAAGACATACTGTAGTAGAAATTTTTCTTTATTAATTGAGAGCAATTAACTTATTTATGGGTTAATTGAACACATTTTAATTGGCAGAATTTTTTTTTTTTTTGTAACCTAGTATTTATGCTCCTGACCACCTCGTCTCTCCCCTGTCTCAGACATCGTCTGAACTGCTGTCCCTGGTCTTGCTGCGATCTGCCCCTAGAGTACCATGGATCCACACACTAACCAAGGCACCCGGATAACCTCCCAAGTGGGGTGAGGAGACACTCCCCCATACTCACCTCCCCAAAGCCAACATGCTTAGATGCGGATCCTGTACAGCGGGGTCTGCCGTTGCGAGCCCGAGACGAGCAGGGAGGTGTCGTTGCCTGGGAGAGACCAAGGGTTTTTTCCCTTGTTCTCCCTAGACGTTGGCGTGCAATGGGGGGCCAATGAGCTATAAGGCTCTGCCCCCTGCCAACATGTGCTCAGTGCCCATGCTACTGCTCCATTACCGCACCTACCCACCGGGCTTCCCTAGATGGCAGTATAGTGACGGGAGCTTGCAGTGAACCCCCCAGGAGAAGAAGAGCAACCGTTGGGCGCTTCATTCTTCTCCTTCCCAGCCGACCCCCGGCACTGCGGGCTCATTCTCGAACCCGGGTCACTGGCGTGGTGTGAGGTATGGTGTCCAGCACCTCAACCCACAGTGCCACTGGGCCGGGCAGTATTCTTATTTATAGCTTTGCCTACATAGAAAATCTTGCTTCAAAATTTTTCATACTTCAAGCATAAACAGTAAATGTCTGGATTTTTAGGAAAGTCTGAATTTAAGATTTTCTAGACTACATTATGTCTAAGAACTCTTGTTTTAAGACTTCTGCAAGATTTGTCATACTTAAATCCAAATATTTTCATGCTTAATTTATGGGTAGCAGTCTGAATTTAAGATTGTCTGGACTAAATACGTTTAAGAACTCTTGTTTCAAGACATCTGTAAGATCTGTCATGCTTAAATTAAGCACTTAAATGTCTGGATTTGTGGGAAAGCAGTCTGAATTTAAGATTTTCCGGACTTCAGTATGTTTAAAAACTCTTGTTTCAAGACTTCTGCAAGATTTGTCATACTTAAATCAAGCATGTAAATATCTGTATTTATGGGTAGCAGTTTGAATTTAAGATTGTTTGGACCAAATATGTCTAAGAACTCTTGTTTCAAGACTTCTGCAAGATTTGTCATACTTATATTAAGCCGAGAAATGTCTGTGTCTTTGGTTAAACTCTTAATTTGAGATTATTTGGACTTATTTCAGTATGTCTAAGAGCTCTAGTTTTTAGTTCAACACTCATATTTTAAGATTTAGTGTCTTATTTTAAGAAATGTTACGGTTTTACGTCAGATCTAGAATCAAGTCGTATTATCTTATTTTTTGAAAGTCTTACTAAGATAATTATCTTACCCTATTGACAGATAATGTTGCTTATTTAAGGATTAAATATACGAATGTAAGTTTGTTTTTTTTTGGTTTTTTTTTTTTTAATAATTTTAAGATGTCATTTTTTTCGGTGCAGTTACCTAGACAGCATCTGAAGCATTGGGTTTCCCAGGTTTAAAAGAAGATCAACCTTTTCACCACCACCAAGTGCAGCTATAATTTTCCAAGAACTTTGTGAACATGACCTAACTTCTTTGAAAATCTGCCAGAACTGAAATATCAGAATCTGACCACTAGCGAATTAAATGCTTTAAAGGAATTAAACAGTAAGAAGGCTATCATGCTGAAATCAGCTGATAAAGGTGCCAGTATTATTATCCTAAACACTGCTGCTTATAGGGCAGATGTTCATTGCCAACTAGGTGACAAAATATTCTACAGTAAACTACATCATGACCCCACAAAAAGAGTACAAATGGTTTATATATAAAATTGTAAATCCAGCTTTCGAAGATGGTCATATTGATAAACACATGATTTTCTTTTGACAGACCATTCAGTTTTCCCCATGACTTATGTACTGTACTTCTAAGGTACATAAATCTCTCGGATCTCCTCCAGCATGACCGATAGTGGGCAGCTCTACTTATGAGCCATTATCAGAATATGTAGAGGTTTGTATTATGCCATTTATAAGCTCTCTTAAGGAGTACCTGAAATATTGAACTGTCATCTTGCAAACTTTAGAGGATATAATATACAGGTAGGTGGACAAGGACTTGTATCTAGTTACCATGGATATTGAGTCACTATACACCAAAATACCTTGTAACTCATGGAGGGGGGGCATTAGAAACATAGCCACACTAAATGAATATAACAGCTGAAAGTTCACAGCCCCCAGATAAGTTTTTTTTTTTTTTTTGAAGTTATCAGAACTAGTCTTAAACTATAATACTTTTGGTTTTTTTGAACATGACTTACTTGCAAATCAAAGGGATGCCCAGCATAGCTTATCTCTAACTAGGGTTGCAGGAGCAACAATTTGTATAAACAATGACAGGAACCCATTTTGTGAAAAACTATCGCTATGACATTGTTTTACTGACAACTTGTGTGTCATAAAACATTTAGTGAAAAACGTTCAACAAATGAAAACATGTGGTCCACCCATCTTGCAGATAAAATCTGTATTAATGTCCTGGAACTCAAAATACAGAAAGAAGAAAATGGTAACATGTTAATATTTTTCATAAGCAAACGGACCACAACACCCTCTTGATGGCATGCAGTTGCACCCACACCATATTGTGCAAAATAATCCCAAGGGCCAGTTTTAAGGATTGTATCACAGAACATGATCATGAAATTGAGGCAGCTACAAGCTAATAGATATGCTAAGCTTAAATATATGAACAGTGTAATTGCAAAAGCAGACATGTATGCCAGATCCCAAAATAAAGATCTGTTACAGCTGACGGTGCCAGGGGATAGTGACTCCAAGTGTTTCAACTTTGTTACCTTATTCTCTGCACATACCCGTAAGGTAGAATCTTTTATCAGATCACACTGGTATTTCTTGCAGAGAGACAGTACCCTAGCTGAAATCACAGAGGAACTGCCAAGAATTACCTACTGGAGGCCTGCTTTGTAGGACATTCTGTTCCACAGCAGGTGGATGAGCTTTAAGCCCACTACTTGGTTGTCAAAGGGCAGGGATGTTTTCCATGGAAAATATGTAACTTTACAGCAAGTAAATGTCGGGGTAACAAGTTCACCAACTCCCACACAGGCAGACAATTTACAATTTGCCAACTCATAACTTGCAATATCTCTGGCATTATTTGTATTTTAATATGCTCCTGTGGTGCCTTTCCTAAAACTGAATTTTTCCCCATTTTAGTCAAGGTGCTTTGGTGAGATTTGAGGGATGAATCTCAACCACACACACCATATCATAAACAAATGCGTATAACTCCAAAAGTATACATGATACATGCAAAGTATCAGCATGAAAGTTGATGAGCACAAAAATGCCTTTCCAATGGTGCTATGCAACCAGTTGTAATTGATACGGTTTTTATGTTAAACCTGCTGAAGTGCCAAAAAATTGAATTTTATTCAAGCTGCTTTAAGCCCACTACTAGGTTGTCAAAGGGCAGGGATGTTTTCCATGGAAAATATGTAACTTTACAGCAAGTAAATGTCGGGGTAACAGGTTCACCAACTCCCACACAGCAGACAATTTACAATTTGCCAACTCATAACTTGCAATATCTCTGGCATTATTTATATTTTAATATGCTCTTGTGGTGCCTTTTACATTGCCATATCTGGCAGTTAAGAATAAGCAAGACCACTGATTTACAGTGATATAAAAAAATGAAATTCCATTTTCATGACGTGAAATTCTGGATACTGACTAGTGATTCTTAGTCTTAAGTTCTGGATTTTACCAAGATTCTACTGCTTATTTTATTTAGTTATTTATTGAATTTTGGTAACTGGATTGGCCCTCTAAGACAGGATTGTCCATTTTACAGGGGTGACCTGGGAAGTGCAGTACATTGATAGTGCATTCATGAGTACAAGAAATTAGACAAGTAGTAGTCATTTAGTAAGAGAGTATAGTACATCAATTACATTCAGTTATGCAAAATAAGCAATGTAAAGCACAGTCAACAAAACCTTATGTACAGACATTTACAGTATTTTGTTTTTCTCAGATCAGGAGATAGAGACAGAGTGGATAGTTATACTAGGAGAATCATGCAAAGAGTGAACAGGGGTTAGGAGTCAGAAGCAGGAGTAAGGTGGGACAGTTAGATGATGTAAAAGCGAACTTTGAAATTGAGAGAGGAAGGTGCTGGCCGGTATAGGAGGTAGAGTTCCAGCAGGACACAGCAGAAAATGCAAATGATCTCAGAGCCATGGAGAGTCATATGTTTGGCACTGAGAAGGGGCAATGAGGTAGATGTGTGGGCACGTCGGGGGAGAAGATGTTGAAAATAGCAAGGCAAGGAGGAGTGAAGCAATGGATAAGCTTATGTATAAAGCTTAGTGAGGCATAGCATAATTTTAATTCATAGGGTAGCCATCCCAGGGCGGATAGGACATTGCAGTGATGGTACTGAGAATTGTCCCCAAGAGCAAATGAGGAGGGGCAGGAGTGTGGCATTTGCAATCTTGCAGCAGGAGGTCAATGTAAGGAAAGGACAGATGCGGTAGAGGACACCAATTTTTTGGTTTGTAATTTTGGTGATGGCTGTAACATGCGCATCCAGGATAAGTGAGGGATCTAAGTTGACTCCCAAGTATTTGAAGTACCAGCTTGATTTGAGTGCATCCCCAGTATGTGAGAGTACAGCCAGAGGGGGGAGGGTTGGTGGGGATGAGTTGGAAAATAACATGCTCTTTGTTTTTTTTAGTGTTAAGGATAAGCTGCTTCTGAAGGAACCAATCCTCAAGGGTGTGGAAGTCAGAGGCCAGCACTGAATTGAGCCACCTGATATCAGGAGAAGAACAGTAGATGATAGCATCATCTGCATATAGGTGAACAGAGGCCCCACCACAATTATTAGGGAGGTTAAGAGAAAGAAGTATTGGGCCCAATGTGGAGCTCTGGGGGACACCATTGGCAATGGACCTCATGTCAGATAGGGAGCCTGCCCATTTAACTTTTTGGGTACTGCCATAAAGGTAACTTTGGATCCAGGTCAGGGCAGTGGAATCTAGAATAAGGACATGCAGTTGTTGTATTAGAAGGCCATGGCTGACCAAGTCAAAAGCCTTGGTCAGGTCTATGAAAATTGCTTCAGTGGCACGGCCATGGTCCATTTCATGGAATATGTCAGAGGTGACTTTAATCAGAGCTGTAAGTGTAATATGTTTTTTCCTAAAACCTTGCTGAGAGGAGAAAATGAAGATCAGGGTAATCCTGCCGGTGGTGATAGATTATCCACTCTTGTATTTTTGCTAGGGGGCAAGGTACTGAAATAGGCCGGAAGTTTTCCATTGTTGAGTTGGGACCTCCCTTGTGGACGGGGATGACCACTGCTACTTTACATTTTTCAGGGACAACGCAAGTAAGGAAGCATTGATTAAATAAATCACTGACAGGGCAGGCATCAGCTCCCAACTTAAGAAATTTAGTCTTTAGAGTGTTTTGGCCACATGTGCTGTCAGCATTTAGATTTATGAGGAGATGACTTATGCCAAAATACACCATGATTAAACCGTGCACAACCCAAGTGACCACCATTTCAATTTTGGGTCAGTTGACAAGATCTGCCCCAACCACTAAGGGGTAATTATGGCAAATTATCAGCCTGGTACTTTGCTGTGAGGCATTTTAAGATTTTCAGTCTGGGTGCATGCTTGTACCCAGGACTGAATGGATACTTGCTTCCATTTTTTAAATATTCTTGACAAATGTAATTATATGATTATTTTTTTTGTATGTTTTGGTATCCGTTCTACTTCAGTGATATTAATTTGCTGCATTTTCTTTCCTTTTTGCAGATTGGTTCTGCATCAGGCTGTGTCTTTATATCTTTCAAGTAGCCAGCCTGTAGAAATTTCAGTCCCCAGTATCAACCAGTGATATATACACATCTCACCTTTTGGAATTTATCACCATTTTAATTCCAGCAGTTGCAAAAAAAAGCTGTCATTAGACATGTTATTTAATTAGCTGGATCAGTTGGAGTCAATAAGTGTTAGAAATGTTATTCGCCAACTTCTAAAATACGTAGTCCAAAAAGTGCTTGCAGTTTTTTTCTGATATACAGTAGCAATGGTTTATTTAATAGTTCTCATACTTATTGCATTTATGTATCACGCCGAGCACTTAATTTTCACAAGGTGTGCACAACTTCTAGTTACACAGTGTGGATGTCAGTTCCTTATCAAGTCCTAAGTCATCATCAGAGTGTGGTATTTAAGGTTATTGGTTCACTCACTATGCACCTTTGATAAAGGATTTAATCCAAAACCCATAAGGTATTTATTTGTGCACTTTGTTATCTTAATGGCACCAAGTAAAATAAGCACATTATTTCACTAAAAACACACCAGGAGCAGTGTCTGTCTTTCAGCTGGAGGGTGGCGAATGCCTGACTGTTTTGGGTTGAAGATTTAACTGTTTATTTTGAGCAACTCCATTCTGAGTGTGGCCTCTGTTCTTGTTCTGTTACTGCAAAAACAGACACAATAAGGGAGAACATCACTGATTGTAATTTCTGTTTTTACATGTAGACAAATTTCAAGTGGTGATATTACCTATCTTCAATTCATTTGTTTTGTAGGTAGGCTTAGAGTTGTATTTATGGCTATGAATTATTGCAGTGTTTGATAAGGTTCTTCATATATCTTAGATGCAGTTTTATGATTTCTGAAACATCACAAAACTGAGGACATTACTATTGCTGGTAGATGCTGTGTTGGAGGCTGTAACTTAGTGCTTTTCCTTGGGCAACAACTCCAATTAGGCTTTGCAGGGGACTCCATATTTATCCAAAGCCACACTAGAGAAGTTCTGGGAGGAAATGAGGGAGTAAAATACAAGGAAAGGTTCAGAGACAGTGCATGGTGAGTATAGTATGTGGCATTACAGAAGGAGTGCAAGCCCATGAAATTACAGGTCAAGTCAGTAAGATAGGAAGACACAGAGGATTAAGGGTGGTAAACTCTTTTTAATACATGGCAAAAAAAGGTAAGTTAGGGATGAAAATAAGGCCCCTGATCATTGGGGAGGGGGCTTGGTCTGTGGCAGCGGAAAAGTGGAGGCACCAAATAACTACTTTGTGTCAGCAGGAAATTCAGGGAGAATAACCAAATGGGGTGAAGGTTAAAGTTGAAGTACATGTGACTAGGAGGCAGTGCTGGTCACACAAGAATTAGTAGATAAGTATCCAGGGGTGTAAATACAGGAAATTCCAAGAGTTCTGAACAGCACTCACTCTATGGAAATACTTGAGTTAAACTGGTTTGTGCCTTGGTCTCTAACTGATAAATTCCAGGATGCCTTACAAACAGAGATAGTGCCATGTAAGAGGAAAACAGCAAGCACTGACACGCTATTCAACAAGAGAGAAAGGTTGGATCAGTATACAGTAACTATAATCCAGTGTGCCATAGCTTGTCACCTGGCAAAGTGCTTGAGTCAAATATAAAATATTTTTGTAGTTTAGCATAAGGAAGAGAATGGTTTGTTTTCTTATGCAAAATATGGTTTTGCAAGAAATAAATCTTACCAAACCAGCCGACATTTCTTTTTTTTTTTTGCAGAGATACAGTGGCGTTAACCAGGATGTAACACAGTAATGCTGCAGCATATCACAAAATGCTGCAGTATACTGCAAGGAACAATGTAGTTCAATGACATTTAAGCCCTGCTGATATACAGTATTTTGTGACATGTCACTTACTGCAAGTTATTGCATTGTATCATGGCTGGCTATACTGTTCATGAAATAGAAAAAAGGAGAGGGGCCTGGCAATGGATGTGGTCTATCTGGGCATCAGCAAGTCCTTCCAACACTGCACTGCATGAAAGAAGTGACACTATGGAGTTCATAGAATGTACAGGAAGTGGCTATCAGATTGTCTGACAGGACCATCAACCACCACTCTGTGTCTTACCTAAGTCACAATACAGAGTAGAAGAATGCTCTGATGTAAGTACCCTAGGGATCATTGCACTTTTAACATATTTATAAATGTACTTGGGGAAGGCAGAAGGGAAGTTTGACTAAACTAAATTAGGATGAAAAGTGAACATGGCAATGGGGAGTGATGTATTACAGGGGAAGTGTAAGATGTGCACTGGCTGTGGGGCAGTAGTCTTCCTGGAGACATTCAGGGGGCTGTGATTGCTGCCCTATTTGCAGGCAACACTCTGCTCTGAGGGAAGAGGTTGCCTGTCTCTAGACTGTCCAGGCAAGGAGCAGGAAAACCTCCCCCACCCAGGGAACACCAGGGTCACTGCTGCTACCTCAGAGGTTGCCAAGAAAGAGGTGCAGTTGGACCATGGTGGGGTGAGGGTGGTGGAACAGTGGTGCATCCCTCCAGTTGTACCTCTTCACAGTTCATACTCTGTTCTGGCGGAGTGTGGTTCCTCTATGGAAGCACCCACAGTGGAGACCATAGAGGATGTTGGGAACCCCCACAAGGACGACCCACAGGAGGATGGCACGGGACACCACAGGAGAAGGAAGCAGCTTCTGGTGGAGGATTCAGTTGTTATGGGGCATAGAACGGGGAAGGGAGGGGAGAGGGAGGTAAGATGCCTGCCTGGCACTATGGTTTGGAGTGTCAAGAAGTGAATCCTCAGGCTTACAGGAGCAGCTACACAGGAGAGGAGGCTGGACATAATTTTCCACCTAGGGACAAATGACCTTGCTGGGCATGGGATCAGAGCAGTGCCGGAGGAGTTTGTGGAGGGGCCTTAGACAAGAGCATTCATGATAATCTTCTCTGAGGTGCTGCCTGTCTATGGCATGGGTGGGGCTAGGGTACTCTGCACCATGCGATTCAATGAATGGTTGAAAACTTGTGTGGAGTACAGGGTATTGGCTTCATTGGGGACTGGGGTCCACTGGAGGGTTACAGACCTGTACTGGCACGATAGTCTTCATCTGTCCGGGAGTAGAACCAGGCTCCTAAGTGATAGGTTTAAATGTGTCATTGGCAAGTTTTAAACTAGCCAAGGGGGAAAGCACTGATAAGAAGCAGGGAATTCCCAGCCTCCCCCCACAAAACAGGGTAGTTAGCAGCGTAAACACCAAGGTAGCAAGGTCAGTAGGGAGCAGGACGGGGTAAATGGAGAAAAAGGAAAAGGCAGTAAGGGCAGAGATGGGGCTGAAAGGAGTAAGGCCATCAAGGAAATGGGTGATTAGTACCAATGCCTGTAGTCTGGGTAACAAGCTTCCTGAACTAGTGGCCTTGATGGAAGAGGAACGCCTGGATATTGTGGCAGGTGGAGAACCGTGACTTGGATGTCAACATACCAGGGTACACAATCTACTGGAGGGACGAGGGTTCAAGAGGTGGAGGAGTAGCTGTCTACAGAAGAGAAGGGATCAAAGCAATGGAACTAAAAGGTAGATGGGCAGGAGAGGAGGCCCTGTGGGTCACCTTGGAGACAGGGAATGGCACCACAATCTGTACAGGGCTTGTATACAGACCCCAGTCTCAGTGGGAGGAAATGGACAAGGAAATGACAGAAGGCATCCTTAGAATGGCAGAAAAAGGGGAGACCTTCTTTATGGGGGACATGAATATGTCAGATGTTAACTGCAGCATGTTTGCTGCAGCCACATCCAAGAGCTGGATCATTCTCGATGCCCTACGGGGGCATGCCTCAGACAGCTAGTGCTGGAACACACTTGGGAGGGAGCAATCTTAGACCTGGTACTGTCAAACAGGGATGGAGAGAGAATCACAGATTTGGAAGTAGGTAGCCATTTGGGAACAAGCGACCACCAAACAGTGTGGTTCATAAGAAACACAGTAGGAGAGTCAAGCCATACGAAAGAGAAGGTACTGGACTTCAGGAGGGCTGACTTTTGCAAACTAAGTGAGTGCCTAAGGAATGCACTAGCAAATGAGCAGGAAGAAGGGGTGGAAGAACAATGTGGAAAAATCAAAACTGGTATCACAGAGGCAGTAAGCCTTTGTGTGAAGCAAGTAAAACAAAATGAAGTAAAAAAATACTATGGTTCTCAAAAGAGGTGGCGGGGGAGGTTAGGGAGAAAAAGATAGCATTTGTGAAGTATAAGGAATCACAAAAGGAGCAGGACAGAGAATTATAACAGTTAAAGCAGAAGGAAGTGGGGAAGGCAGTCAGAATAGCAAAGGCCCAAATCAAGGAAAAGATGGCTAACTCAAGAATGGGGATAAAACCTTTTATAGGTATGTTAGGGAGCGAAGAAAGAGCAATGGAGGGATAGTGAGGCTTAATAAAAGGGAGGGGAGGTGGGCAGAGGGTGACAGTGAAAAGGCAGATATACTGAATGAATACTTTTGCTCAGTATTCACAAAAGAAGAGGGGGAGGTACCTAAACCAAACAATAGGAGCTCTCTGAACAGGGAAGGATTGATACCAGTCCATTCACAGAAGAAAGGGTCCTGAAAGAACTCCTAAAACTCAAGGTGGACAAAGCAATGGGGCCTGATGGGATTCACCCCAGAATTCTAAAAGAACTAAGGGGAGACCTAGTGACACCACTAACTACCCTTTTTAACAAATCATGGGAGGATGAGGCTTTCCTAGACCATTCGAAGATAAGTACGTGTTCTTTACAACTACATGACAATTTTCAATACTTTCAGGCCCTTGATTTTCTTAAATCTTTTCCGTAACCTATGTTGATGGAGGTGCAGAGATCTCAGATAGCAGGCTTCCTATGAAATACCTTGGAGGGTAATGTCCCTCTGAAACATTTGATTTACCTTATTTATAAACTTTTGGTTTATTTTAGTGGGGATTCATTATGAAAGAATGTGCTTGGGAGGCAGACCTAGGTATAGATTTGGCTGATTCTGTCTGGGGATCCTATCTGGCCTCTATACATTGGACTATAAGCTCTTATTTCTGGAAGAAATTTTCCTAGAAATTGGCCCTTCTTTTTTTTTTTTTTTTAGAACACCTGCAGTACAGTTGAAATTTGTTCTAGGAAGGGGAGCATCTTGCTGGAGAGGGAGTGTTTTTTTTCCCCAGCTACATATGGTCATATTTTTTGAATTATATTGTTCTCAACCTTACTTTAATGTTCTACAGGAGGCTTTGACTGAGATTTTTGCTACTCCAATATGGCTTAAAGTAGAGTTTATTCTTTTCAAACAACATGAAGTCTTGCTGTATTCTGACAATAGCAGTGAGTCCCAGCCTTCGAACTGCCCCGGAGATGAAAGAGTTAACTTTCCATGCCAGGCATGGAACGCTGAGCTCGAGCTCGGTTGAGACTCTGTCTGTTGTTGTTTGAACTCAAACTGTCAGATTCTTTACTCCGCCTCACTGAACAGTCACTCCGGAGATTTCTCCTTTGCTTGGTTCATTTTGTCGGTTAAAGTACCATTTTTCTCGGTTTTTAACCGAATTTAAACCGCAACCTGTCGGTTCAGTCTCCGTCTGTGGTATTCGTGAGTACTAGATAGGTTTATATTGTTTTTCTATTCTGTGTGGAACTTGTAAACGGTTCATCGGTTCAGTTTGAACCGATCAAGTTGTTGTAAAATCTTTATTTCTACTTTTAGAGTGTGGTTACCGGTTCTTATCGGTTCTAAAAAGAACGGACTTTATGTTTTTTTTTCCATGATCCGTAACACGGTCAGGAACCGATAAAGAGTGTCTTACCTGGCGGATTGCCATTAAAAGGGTACGTTTGGTTAGGACTGGCACCATGTCTGAGAAACCCAAAAGAAAAACCGGGCCCACTGGGTTTCAACACTGTAGTTTGTGTGGGGAAGTCTTTGCTAAGGCTGACCCCCACACCACCTGTGTTTATTATCTGGGGTTTGACCACCTCAATGCAGACTGCCAAATTTGTAAAACTTTTCCTGCAGCCACCCTAGAGAAGAGAGTTGGTAGGCTCAGGGAAAGGGAGGCCAGAAAGTTTGCTGAACCAGATGGCCAGCCCGATTCGGTTCAAACCGAACCAGAAGGAGTGCCCTCTGACCAGGGCGAAACTTCTCCGAGCAAAAGGAGAATCGATTCCGAGGAGTCGGTTCCGGCTAAGAGAACAAGGAAGGAAAAATCAGCTGTTGTGGATCCAAAAGTTTCTTCTCCAACCGCTGATGAAATAGCCAAAGCGATAAAAATTGTGCAGTCGCTTTCCCTGGTTCCAACTGAACCAGCACCATCAGGAAGGCGCTCGGTTCGGCCAGTTCCATCGGTTCAAGATTATGATTTAGAGGAGTATTATGAACTGGAGGAGGAGAAAGAGGAGTATGAGGAAAGTGAATGTGGTTTTGAAAGTCTGGATGTGCCCATTGACCCGAACATCTCCCCAGACATACCTTCAGGGGTGTCTCCTCCTAGGCTTTCTGAGTCCCCCTCCCATTACATGTTTTATAAGAAAGTGGCTGAAACCCTTCAGCTTCCTATGGGAGAAGCTGTGGATGACCAGGAAGAGCCTGACTATGTGGAAATGATGGATATCCCAGAGTCTAGGAGGCTGTCTATTCCCTTACACAAATCTTTTGGGAAACAGACATTTAAGATTTTAAAGACTCCTAATACTATATCTCCTGTGGATAGGCTCAGATATGGAGTTCCTTACACAACAATGCAGCCATGTTGGGGTAGTGCAGGCTGCAGCCTGTGATAAGGCTAATATTCCCTTGGCTTCACACCCCCCAGACAAGGACTCCAGGAGGATTGATGCCATGGCAAAGAAACAGTACATGGCAGCATCCTTGGGACTCAGGCAGGCCAATTATATGGCCTATACAGCTTGTATCAGAAATCCAGATGGGATACTGTCATGACTTTAGCAAAACAGGTCCCTGGCCAGCTTGCCAAGGAGCTGGAGCAGGTGGCTGCTGATGGTATTGAGGCATCCAAGGTGCAATTTCATGCTGCAGTGGACTCCAATGATGTTTCATCTAGAGTCATGGCTACATCTGTGGCACTTCGTAGAATGGCTTGGCTCAGATGTACTAGCCTGTCGCAGGATACCCAGACTAAGGCCATGGATTTTCCTGTTAGGTAATCTTCTCTTGGGGAGCAAACAGAGAATTACATGAAGAAAATGGATGAATACAGGACCACCTATAGGAGTGCCCAGGCCAAGGAAAGGCAAGCCACTCCTCAGAGGCAGCATCCCAGGGGCAGGCCTTTTCATAGGCCTTTCTACCAAGCCCAGGCCTCCTCTTCTGCCTATGCTCAGGGGGGTTCTTTAGAGGGAGAGGCAGAAGGGGTATAAGCAGACCTGCTTCTACCTCTCAGCCTAAACCCCCTGCCAAACAGGCACCCTGATGGGTTTGCCAGGGCCAATTCTCCACCACCTGTTGGGGGCAGGCTAGCTTACTTTGTCCAGGACTGGAAGTCTCTGACATCAGACAAATGGGTCCTGCAAGTAGTAAGCCAGGGATTGGTTCTCAGCTTCAAAAAATTTCCAAAACTGAGAACCAGATCCTTTCCACCTGCAAATCCCTCAGAGACACTTGCCTTGGAGGCAGAGGTCTCTTCCCTCCTGGCTCTCAGAGCTGTGGAAAGGGTGCCTCCCCTACACCAAGGCAAAGGATTGTACTCCAGGTACTTCCTTACCCCAAAAAAGACAGGAGAATGGCGGCCCATCCTGGATCTCGGATACTTTAAACAAGCACCTTTTAAAGCCAAAATTCAAAATGGTGACTCTGGGAATAATTCTACCCTCTCTAAGGCCAGGGGACTGGCTAGTCTCCCTGGACCTCAAAGATGCCTATTTCCATATTCTCTTGAGAAGCTCCCATCGAAAGTACCTCAGGTTCGAGCTGCCCTCAGGCCATTACCAATTCAGAGCAATGCCCTTCGGCCTAACCTCGCTCTAAGGGTGTTCACAAAATGCCTGGCAGTAGTAGTTGCTTTTCTAAGAAGGCAAAGGATTGCCTTCTTTCCATACCTGGACGACTGGCTCATAGTAGGCCAGTCCCCAGACCAAGTCAAGTTACACCTATAGATAACCCAGCAGTTGCTCATCTCTCTAGGTTTCCTTCTGAATCTTTCAAATTCAGTTCTAGAGCCTGTTCAGCTCCTCGCCATCATAGGCGCAGAGCTAGATACAGAAAAGGCCAGAGCCTTCCTTCCCCTGGACAGGGCAAGGACTCTTATCACACTGGCCTCTTCATTCACCCTTCAGGTGTCTCGACCAGCAAGGCATTTTCTGCAGCTCCTGGGGCACATGGCTGCTTCTACAGCTGTGGTGCAGGGAGCAAGATTTCAGATGAGGGACATTCAGTTCCATCTGAGAGCCTTTTGGTCTCAGAAAAAGGACCCTCTGACCAAACTAATACCAGTAAGTCAAACCCTGATCCAGGCCTTCCACTGGTGGCAGGATCAGAACAATCTATGACAGGGAGTTCCCTTTGTCACTCAGTCTCATTCTTTAATCCTTACTACAGATGCCTCCCTCTTGGGGTGAGGGGCACACTTGGGAGACCTGACCACCCAAGGGTTGTGGTCCCCTCAGGAATCTCTGCTTCACATCAATCTATTGGAACTCATGGCAGTGTTTCTAGCACTTCAAGCTTTTTCCAAGTCTGTTCAGAACAAAGTAATTCAGATTAGGACAGACAATACCACCACAATATAGTATATCAGCAAGCAAGGGGGCACTCTGTCTATGGCCTTGTGCACAGAAACAATGAAGTTGTGGTCTCTGGCTTATTCTCTGAACACCTCCCTCACAGCAGTACACCTCCCAGGCAAGGACAATGTCCTGGCAGATGCTCTCAGCAGGATATCTCAGGGCCATCACAAATGGTCACTGGATCCCCTGGTTTTGGAGGTGATCTTCTCCAGATGGGGCACCCCACAGATAGATCTTTTTGCAGCCCCAGACAATCACCAACTTCCCCTGTTTTGCTGCAGGCCCCCAGTGTTGGGCTCAGTCCCCCTGGATGCCTTGGTTCTCAATTGGGAAGGGAAGTGCCTGTATGCTTCCCCCCCTTCCCTCTCCTGTTCAAAGTGCTAGTCAAAATCAGGTCTGAACCCTGCAAAGTGATTCTGATTGCTCCAGATTGGGCCAGACAGCCCTGGTATCCTCTCCTGTTGTCCTTAGCAGTCCACCTTCCCTTGTCTCTTCCCAGGAGTTACCAACCTGTTAACCTGATCTCAGGGGAGGATTTGGTACCCAAATCTCAAATCTCTCAACCTCAAGGCATGGCTCTTGAAGAGTTAGAGTTTGCTGATTTACACCTTTCTCAAGGTGTTATGGATATTCTAAAGGCTTCTAGGAAGCCTTCCACCAGAACTACTTATAATTCCAAATGGAAAAGATTCTCCATATGGTGCTCTGGGAAGCATATTTCCCCAGAGTCTGCTGACCTGCCCACAGTCCTTGACTATATGGTCCATCTGAATAACTTGGGACTCAGACCAGCCATACTAAGGGTGCATCTGGCAGCTGTCTCTGCTTTTATTTCAGCAGGTAAGCCCTCTTCTCTTTCAGCTCTCCCTGTATTCTCCAAGTTTTTCAAGGGATTGCTTCATACCAATCCCCCATTCAGGGACCCTGCCCCTGCTTGGGACCTTAACATTTGCATTGCTCAGCTTATGCAACCCCCCTTTGAGCCTTTGTCCTCAGCAGAGCTTAAGTACTTGACTTGGAAGACTGTGTTCCTGGTGGCCATCACTTCTGCCAGGCGCATAAGTGAGTTACAAGCCCTGTCAGTGAAGCCTGATTTTATCTCTTTCCATAGAGATAAGGTGGTCCTCAGGACTAACAGGAAGTTCTTACCTAAGGTGGTTTCAGACTTCCACCTTAACCAATCATTATCTCTTCCTGTGTACTTCACTGACCATTCCTCCTCTGGCGAGAGGAGGTTGCACAGTTTGGATGTGAAAAGAGCCCTTAGCTACTACATAGAACGTACCAAGGGTCACAATTTTGACTCCCTCCAACTGTTCGTCACTTATGGTGAGGTTGGTAAAGGAAAACCTGCTACTAAAAGATCCATTGCCAGGTGGATTGTCTCTTGCATTCAATTTTGCTATGAAAAACTAGGTAAGATTCCACTCTCAGGCCTGAGGGCTCACTCTACCAGAGGTACAGCTGCTTCTGTGGTGGCTGCCAGGGATATTCCTATCTTAGAGATATGTTAAGCAGCTACCTGGAAAACAGTTCACACTTTTACCAAGCATTACTCTCTGGATATCCAGGCTAGGAGTGATGTTTGGTTTGGCACAGCTGTGCTTCAGAGCCTATTTCCTAAGTAGGTTCTGTCCCTCCTCCATGGAGGTACTGCTTGGTAGTCTGCTATTGTCAGAATACAGCAAGACTTCATGTTGTTTGAAGAAAAAATTACTCACCTTAGTAATGTTTCTTCTAATGGAGTCTTGCTTTATTCTGACCTCCCCCGCCTTCCCCTCTCAGAACCCTTGTTTTTGGGACATGGGTGGGCAGTAGCAGTGTTGGCACTAGAAGGTGCCCCACCCTTTTTTATTATCACCCTCTTCTTTGGGTGAGTGGGTGTTGTGTTATTTCATTTTTTGGGTTTCCTGACTTGAGTCTTTGTTTTGGGACCAAAAAATTTGTTATATTTAGTAGTCAGTTTGCTAGTGTAGGTTTACAGCTTCCACACAGGACCTCAATGAGTTTAGCTCGTAAAGATCTGACGGTTTGAGTTCAAACAGCAACAGAGTCTCAACCGAGCTTGAGGTCAGCGTTCCATGCCTGGCATGGAAAGTTAACTCTTTCATCTCCGGGGCAGTTCAAAGTTTGGGATTCACTGCTATTGTCAGAATACAGCAAGACTCCATTAGAAGAAACAACACTACTAAGGTGAGTAATTTTTTATTTTCGGTGTACCCTGAAGACCTTCGAGATTGGATCTCCTGTGTGCTATTCAGGATTTGTTCTTTTACAGTTATGAAAGCCATAACTAAGAAGTGGCTTTCTTCCATCCCTCCTACTATTGAGGAACAGCAGAACCTTATGGTACAAGTACATCATATGGAGCGACTCACAGCTCTCATTAGACATACCTCTGAGCATTTTGAGATGTTATGGAGAAAATGGGTCTTGTATATAGGGAGGTACTAACCAGACTTTGCTTCTTAAGGAGGAGAGAAACCAGGCCTTGGGTGGAGTATGGAGCAGGCAATTAGTATCTAACTTGGTCGCTGGGTGGATTTTTCTTTCTGGAATATTACTGTTTTCTGTTTTATGGTTCCTGGATATGCCTGGCATTTGTTTGTGTATTTTCATATTTATGGCTTGGATGTGTTCATCTGTTTATGGTGTTTCTGGAAATATTAATAAAAATAAATCTAAAAAACAATCATCAGATGATGGTGTGGTACCTCAGGACTGGAGGAGGGTGGATGTGATTCCCCTTCACAAAAGTGGGAGCAAGGCAGAGGTAGGAAACTACATACCTATTAGATTGACCTCAGTGGTAGGGGAAATTATGGAATCCCTTCTGAAAGAAACAAATGTTGTGTACCTAGAGACCAGTGGGGCACAGGGCCCAAGGCAGCATGGATTCACAGTGAGGAGGGCATGTCAGATGAATCTAATAGATTTCTTTGACTGGGTGACCAAAGTAGTAGACTAGGGAGGGGCCGTGGACATGGCCTACCTAGACTTTAGCAAGGCATTTGGCACAGTCCCACTCAAGATTAATAAACAAGTTATCCAGCCTGTGAGTGGGTCCCAGGGTTGTAGCCTGGGTAAGTAATTGGCTGGAGAACAGGACGCAGAGGGTAATAGTAAACATAGTACACTCTGAAGAACGTGAGGTTACTAGTGGGATAACGCAGGGTTCAGTACTGGGACTGGTCCTCTCTAATGTCTTTATAGGTGACATTGCAGAGGGGCTGGAAGGAAAAGTATGCCTGTTTTCAGATGACACAAAGATCTGCAGCAGGGTTTATACACAAGGGGGTGGAAAGGGTGAGATGGGACTTGGCAAGCTCGGAGGAATGGTCAAAGTATGGCTGCTTAGATTCAATGCAAAGAAGTGCAAAGTAATGCACCTGAGAAACAAAAACCCAAGGGAAGAGTGTACAATGGGAAGGGGGGGTACTAACAACAAAAATGGGAAGGGACCTAAGGGTAGTCATATCAGATGACCTTAAGGTAGGCAAGCAATGTGAGAAGGCAGTAAGGAGGGCTGGGGGGATACTGGGTTGCATAGGGCGAGGCACCACCAGTAGAAAACAAAAAGTTGTTATCCCTCTGTACA
Organism: Neoceratodus forsteri; assembly: GCA_016271365.2. NCBI lineage: Eukaryota > Metazoa > Chordata > Ceratodontiformes > Ceratodontidae > Neoceratodus > Neoceratodus forsteri. The sequence continues at coordinate 1,199,666,280 of CM028131.1, read as the reverse complement.
GACAGTTGATGAGACTCCCTCTGGAGTACTGTGTGCAGTTCTGGAGACCCTATCTCTGGAGGCAATCCAGAGGAGGGCAATTAAAATGGTGCAAGGTCTGCACCAGAAGCCATACGAAGAAAGATTTAAAGAGCTTAATGTGTATACCCTTGAGGAAAGAAGGGATGGGGGGACATGATAGAAATGTTCAAGTACCTCAAGGGATTCAAAAAAGTCCAAGAGGGTAGCATCTTTCAGAAAAAGAGATGTGTAAGAACAAGGGGCACAATTTAAAGATAGAGAAGGACAGACAGGGACAACATGAGGGAGTATTTTTTTCATAGAGAGGGTGGTGGACGCATGGAACAGCCTTTCTGAGGAGGTTGTAGGGTCAAAAACAGTGGGGGAAGTCAAGAATGCATGGGACAGACATAAGGCAATTATAGTGGGGGGTAGGGGGAAGTAGGCTGTTAGTTAACTAGGATCTGCAGCTTATCCAATAGGTAGGGGAATGGGTAGACTAGGTGGGTCAAGCAGTCCTTATCTGCCATTAAAGTGTATGTTTCTGTGTTACTTGACATATGGTGAGAAATTGGATCACACACAAACTGTATGTGGTATAACAGTGAAACAGCTCAACCAAAAACAGGACCTTGAGATTTTATTGGCAGTAAGTTTAAACTAGGAAGACAATGTGCTCACACAGAGAAGACATCAAACACAATGATGGGATGCATTAGAAGGGGTAAGGTGCTGATCAAGAGTGGTGATTTCTTCCCCACACAAGACTTTAATGCATTGCCTCCACAGACTCACTCTGAGATTACACCACTTGCCTCCTGAAACTTCTGCATACTTTTAACAGTGAATCCTGGGCCTTTCTAAGCAAAATCAAGCCAAAGTCAGCATGTCGCAAATAAATGCTAATAGCTCAATAACTGTACATGCTAGACACAAAGTATAAGTGGCAGAGTTATTCAGCACAAAATTGCCTTTCCAATGGTGGCAAGCATCTAATAATAAGTAATTTTGTTTTTTTCTATGCTGATCGAAAGAGCAAACTAAATATTTTTTTCACTAAAAGGCAACATAAGCCATTTTTTGTTCGAAAATATGGAAAATATCAACACCAAATTTAGCATACAGACAGATGGTGTTTTAATATTATGTTTGTTAAAAAAATATGTATTTTTACTATAAAACTGAATTTTTCCCTATTTTTGTCAAGGTGCTTTGGTGCGATTTGAGGGATGAATCTCAACCACACGCACCATATCATAAACAAATGCAAATAACTCCTAAAGTATACATGATATGTACAAAATATCAGTGACAAAGTTGTTCAGCATAAAATTACCTTTCCAACTGTGCTATGCAGTCAAATATATCTTATATTCTGTTACACTGTATATTAAAATATATGTGACTTCTCCAGACGTTGCAAGGGCACACTGGGAGTCAGTAGCTGACTTCTGCAGACATCCTCAGGACACACCAGTATATTTTACTGACGATTACAGGCGTTTGCTAGGAGACAATGAGTTAATACCACATCTGAAGTACTACATCCAGTACTGGTCACCACAGTACAAAAGGGCAATTACAGAAATTGAGAAATTCTAGCACAGGTCTACTAGATTAATGACGGGGGGCAAGAGATGCATGGCGAGATGAAGCATATTAAATTTGCTTAGCCTGAACAAAGCAGATATTCATGGTATTCAGAATATCAAAAGGATTTGAAAAGGTGAAATATGCACAGTTGTCTTTGCTGGTGAGTGTAAGAAGAATGGCCCCTATGCAGTTAAGTGCAGATTGCCTACATGCCATGGATCTGCAGTGCATAGGCAACCCTAAAAAAGAATGCCACACAATGGAGATCTGGCAGAACCCTGGTGGCATTCAGGGAATGGATGCACATCCTTTCCACACTAGGTTATCCCAGCCAGTCATGCAGCAAGCTACATGCATGGCCAGTTTGGGGGGTATTTCTGGGGACACACCCACACTCCACATCATTCTTGAAAGGTCAGAGTGCCAGGCAAGGGAGGGCTTAGGATATGGCAGCGGGGACTCTGTCATATTTTGTGCACCCCCCAGTTGTGATGGGAGACATGATCACCCCACCATGTTGCCACAGTCCTCTGGGTTGACAAGGAGGACTGGAGCAGCCATTCAGGCACTCGCCCATACTTTTAAAATATACAGACCCAAGCCTTCCCAGAATCCCCTGCTCTTCGTGGTGCAGGGGATCCACTAGGAGAGCAAACAAACAATTATCCGCGATACAGTCAAACAGCCTGGTGCACACAAATGAGCAGCCAGCTCGTGGGAAGAGGTAGAACTAAAGAAAGATTTGTGGCACTCTCACCAAAACAAAATGCATGAAAATGAGTGAATAATCCACTGGTCAGTCTGTGTGCAATTGAGTGCGTCTTTGAGCCAGAATTAAAGATATCCTTTTGGATTATTGGCTTATTTTCGTGCATTTTCTCTGATGAGAGTGCCACAAATTTTTGTTTAGATCCACTAGGAGACCAGGAAGGGCATCTGATTGGATGCCTGCCTGTGTCCTCTGATCTGCTGCTATGCAGCTGTGCTCTGGAGGGGCAGGGCCGTCAACAGATGCATGGCGGTGGCCAGTATTCATGCATGCCAGCCCCTGTGGACCTGTCTGGGGATGCAGAGCTGTGTGGGCCAGGTACACATGAGCTATAGTGCATTTCCCTCTTTATGAGGATGTGCACTCCCAACTGAGGAGGAAAAGGTGAAATTAAAAACATAGCTTCAAATAATGGACAGTTAACTCGTGAAACAGCCTACTCATTGAAGTTGCAGAAGCCAGCAATGCTCAGACTTTCAGACCAGGACTAGACAGATTTCTAAGTGAGTATGAGAATGATGGCTGTACACAGCATTGGTAGTGGTAATATTAGAGTTTTTGGGATTTGTGTCCATTTTTATGGCTGTGGGCAGAGCCTACAGCCATCTTGCTGAAGCTCAGCTGGAAAATGGTTTATCATGGAACACGTTTTGGACTTTTCAGTGTATCCTCCAACTAATGCAAATCGGCTAGAGAGGCAAATAAGGAAGTCCTGCAAGCTAAAACCACAGAAGGAGCAGCAGAGCCAGCCCGCCGGTGCAGCGGTGGGATTTCCGCTTGCGATGCTGGCGACCCGGGTTCGAGAGCGGACCCGGATCGTCGGAGGCGGCGGGGAGAAGGATTGAGCATCCGATGGGCAGCTCTCCTTCTCCGGGGAGAAGTGCGGGCAATACCGGACTCTGGGGACTCCTGGGGGAGGCGGGAGAACTCGCTGCTGACGTTCAAGCGGGGGTGGGAGGCGGAGCGGACTCTGACGTCATTGCACGTCCCCGCCTCCTTGGGGGAGGGAATATGGGAGGGAACAAAATTCCCACGCCTTGCGTCTTGGTGACGCTCTGCCCCAGGAAAGCCCTGATTGGCCACCGGAGCGGTTCCCCCAACCAGTCACAGTTCCGCGGTTCGATATAGGGGGTCGGAATCACGGCCCCACTCTCTGGGGGGTAAGCCAGGGATGACCGGGGGAGACGGCAATTTCCGGTGGCCGGGGCTCCAGGGGTCTGTGACCAGAGTCGATGGTCGACGAGAGGCGTGGGGAAAAATGAAATTAAAAAAAAAAAAAAAAAAAAGGCAGCAGACAGCTGAAGGAATTAAGAAGGAGGAGAAATCTTTCTTTCACTATGTAAGTGAAAAAATGGACAAGAAGGATGGGATTTTTAGGTTTAAGAAAGGGGAGGAGTGGGTGGAGGATAATGGTGGAAAAGCAGAAATACTTAAAGAATACTTTGGTTCCACTTCACCAGGGATAAAGAAGGACCAGTGCCTTCAGGAGGGACAAAGAGGAGCAGGGGGAATGGGGAACATAGATGTTGTAATAGAGGAGGATAGAGTGAGGGATGGGCTGCTAGCATTAAAGGTGGACAAATCGCCAGGCCCAGACAGAATGCATCCAAGGGTACTAAGGGAACTAGCAAAGGAGCTGGCAGGGCCACTGACAGACCCATTTAATAGCTCTCTAGAGTCAGGCGTGGTGCTGCAGCATTGGAGAACAGAACATGTGGTGCCCCTTCACATAAGCGGTCCCAAGAATGACCCAGGGAATTACAGACCAGTCAGTCTGACCTCAATTGTGGGCAAGCCCATGGAGACCATACCAAAGGAAAGGTTGGAGGGATATCTAGAAGACCATGGTCTCCAGGATTTGAGAACAAAGACAAAAGGAGCACTGCAGATGGAAAAATAAATGCTAAAGTAGCATTTTATTATGAAATATCTAGAGGGGATGTCATTACAAATAACTACATAAAATCTACAGCAACAAACAATCTGCTTAGGGCAGATAGTGCACATCCCAAAAGTCTGAAGGATTCCATCCCCTGTGGGCAAGTCCTTCGTTTACAAGGAATTGCACTGAGGATCTGGATTTCTTCACTCAGGCTGAAGAATTGAAAGGCAGATTCATTGAAAGAGGTTATAGAAATGATATCTTGACACAGGCCATAAATAAAACCTACACTTTGCAAAGATAAGAAATATTAAGGGAAACACCTAAAAAAGTATCAGATTCCACTAAATGTGTTATTTGTGTTACAGAGTTTAACAATTGGTCAGGCCAGATTGGAAATGTTATTTATAGGAACTGGCACATCTTGCATGCAGACAAAAATCTAGGTGTTGCAATAGGGAAACACCTTGTATCGCTTTTTCAAGGGGAAAGAATTTGAAAGATAGGTTGGTCCGTAGTAGACTCACCAAACCAAGAAAGAGCACGTGGTTGGGCGAAAAATCCACAGGGAGCTATAAATGCCAAAGATGCAACATTTGCAGTTACTACAAAACGGTCTGAATTTATACTTCTGTAACAGGACACAGCTATACAATGAAGGATTTTGTAAACTGTGACACCAATTTGTAATTTATGCTTGCGGTGTGAATGTAGTCAGCTTTATATATGGAGAACTACCAGAGCATTAAAGCAGAGAATACAGGAACATGTAAGAAATATAATTAATGTTAAGACTGACACTCCAGTTGGATTACATTTTTTTTTTCTGAAACATAATTCAGATCCTAAACATGAAGTTTATGGACATTGATTGGCAACAGCCCCATACATTTGAGGGGAATAGAACCAATGAACTACTGAAACAAGAAAGTAAATGGATTTGCAGATCAGGCACAATTAAACCAGATGGACTCAATGATCAATGGGACTTAAAACCATTCTTAAAAGCCAAAAAGAAAATGTGGAAGTAAATTTATGATAGCATTTGCTTATATGTTAACTGTTTTGTCAGTGTCTTTTTCTCATCTAGGTCCAATGGAGAATGTGTGCCTGTAGATCCCCACCTGAAATGGAAGGTCCTTCTCCCATTCTTTGGATGGAAGTTGTGTAAGGGTGATCACACTGCGACATCTTCCCCAGTCCACCCTTTCCTTGTATATGTTTTTTCCTCTTGTGCCCCTTCCCCTTGTACCTAAGTCTATTTTCCCATCTTTCTTCATATCTTCCTTTACCCTTTCTTTCCCACTTCTCTTCTTTTTCTCTCTCCCCCCCCCCCCCAGTTCCTCTCCTTCTTTGGCTTTTTGTTCTGTATGTCTGTGTTATAATTTGAACTGTTGAGTTTGATTACCTTAAGCCTTGTACTTCTTTGTATATTTCTATGAAAATGAAGCATTATGGTTATAATACACTTGTTTACCTTAAAGATATGGTCTGTACTAAAGATATAACATTATTGATGGAAATATGACCTTAATCTATTGTAGGAATAAGTATATTACTGATGTTCTATTAACCATAAAAGATAAAGAATATACATTTACAAACAAAAATATTTTAATTAATTTGTATGATATTCATCTTCTCTATTTCATTGACTGAGTACAAAGGAAACAGATAAAACAGTATTTTTCTCCTATGCATATGTTATAAGAACAATTAGGTTTCACTATTTTTTGTTTATTAACGCACTTAGGCACAGGTGTAGTTATTTGGTTATTGATGTCTCAATTTGATTGTCAGAGGTTGTATTTAAGTCTTTGTAGCTCCTGCTAGCCATACCCCCTTTAAAGGCATGAACACCGAAGTGCAGGGGTTCCTGGTTCATTTGTTACTGGCAAGTAAATAAAAGGCTATTTTAGAGTTTATTTTTCCATCTGGAGTGCTCCCTTGGTCTTTGTTTGCATGTAATTAAGGTTAGCAACCTCCAGTAGGAGCACCCCCTTGCTAACTGTGTGCCACTCTTAACTTTGTTTTAGACTCCAGGATTTGAGGCAGCATGGGCTCATTGGTTTGGGGGGATTGTGTAAAACAAATCTGATTGACTTCTTTAAATGCATCACTAAGACATTAGACAGGGGCCAAGTGGTAGACATCCTTTATCTGGATTTCAGCAATGCCTTTGACTCTGCGCCCCACAAAAGGTTGATCAGGAAATTGATGGATCTCAGGGTTGGGGATAAGATGGCCAGATGGGTGGAAAACTAGTACAGGAACAGAACCCAGTGGGTGGAGAGTTATCTGGCACCAGAAAGGTCACCAGTGGGGTACTGCTGGGCTTGGTGTTGGGGCCGGTGTTGTTCAATGTCTTCATCAGTGACATTGGAGATGGTGTAAAGGGCAAAATGTGCCTATTCGAGAGTGGACACAGCTGAAGGGATACAGGACCTACATGATGACCTGGAAAAGTTGGGGAGTTGGTTCAGGATCTGGCAGCTTGGCTTCAATGCCAAGAAATGCAAAGTTACACATATTGGAACCAAGAATCACAAGACAGAGTACTACTTGGGTAGAGTCCTAGTATCTGCATCAGAGGAGGAGATGAACCTGGGAGTGATGATCACTAGTGATCTGAAGCTCTCCACACAGTGCAAGAAAGCAGCAGCAAGGGCAAACGATGCTGGGATGCATAGTTAGAGGGATCAGTAGTAGGAGAGAGAAGATTATACTGCCCTTATACAGTCACTGGTAAGGCCACATCTAGAGTATGGAGTTCAGTACTGGTGCCCACACCCCAAAAAGGACATATACCTGCTGGAAAAGGTACATAGGAGGGCTACAAAGATGACAGTGGGTCAGCAGGGCAAGGTATATGAAGAGAGGTTGAGGGCACTGAACATGTGCTCCATGGAGGACAGGAGAGAGGACATGATTGGAACTTGAAGTACTTTAAAGGTATAAATAAGGTGGATAGGGAGAGCCTCTTTTAATTGAGTGGCAACCACAATGCAAGGGAGGCACAGTCTTAAGATAAAGAGTGGGAGGTTTAAGAGGGTGGTCAGAGGTAAGAGGATGCACTTCTGCACAGAGAGGGTGGTAAACACTTGGAATGCACTGCCAGAAGAGATGATCTCATTGAATACAGTGGGCAGCTTCAAAAGAGCCTAGGATAGGCACAGGGGGAATGTAAGGATCATGTGTAGGGAAGAGTGGGGAGGGATGCGTGGACAGTAGCTCTAGCTCTGGACCCTGCAATATGAGCAGACTAAATAGATCAAATGGCCTTCTTCTGCTGGCTTCTTAGTATGTTAGTATGACTCATACTGTGCTTCCAAAGAGCATTTATTTTTCTCTGAGTGAAAACATTAGGAGTAATGCCAAACAAATGTAAATATCTCAGAAAGTGTACAAGTCACACACACACCACTAACATATATGTTGTCCAGGACAAAAAGACCTTTCAAATGATGGTTGTCACTAAACTGAATTCATTGTATATATTTTTTTAAATATAGCCATGCAAAAGGTGAAAATAGTGAAGAGAAATGAAAATTCAGGTAATCAAGTGACCATATTTTAAAATATATAATTAGTGCAGCTTAGTGAATAGGCTCATTTGAAAGGTATTTTTGTCCTGAACAACTTTCATGCTAGTTGTGTACGTGTGACTTAAATACTTTCTGAGAAAGTTACACTTGTTCTGCATAATTCCTGCTGTGTTATCTCAGAGATAAGTGTTGCAGTTGGTAAGAAATTGGCTAGGGGATAGCTGACAGAGGCTGGTAGTAAATGGAGTTCATTCCAAGGAAAGGAGGGTGATGCAGGGGTGTACCTCAGGGATCAGTGATGGACCCAGTCCTCTTTAATGTCTTTATAGGTGAAATTGCAAAGAAGCAGGAAGGGAAGGTTTGACTCTGCATGATGACACCAAGATCTGCAGCAGAATGGAAAAATATGAGAAAAGACCTTAGAAGTCTTGAACAGTGGTCAAGGTTATATCAGCTAGGCTTGAACACAAAGATGTAAAATAATGCACTTGGGGCACAGAAATCCAGGGGCAGAGTACAAAGTGGGTGGAATGGTAGTGACAACATTAAGAAAGCACACACAAAAAAAAAAAAGCTTTTACATACGGTTGATTACTGTTTAACAGTAGTATGCACCTATGGCTGCCACTGTACATCTGATGCAAACCCATAATCATGTTCCTTACTTGAAGCAAAAGGGGGGGAGGGGGTTGAGGCCATAACTGTCCTTTTTGTATTAAAGGGGTCAGATTTTTTACAGCAAAAACAAGGAAAGGTGTCATTTCCAAAATGTGCATACAAACATTACCCCTTTTATTCAGACAGTGCCATCACTGGCAGCTACCACTTCAAGACTGCTATTACCCCCACCTACTACAATCACAGTAAATCCAGAAGTAGTATAGCAGCACTGAGATCAATATGGTTAAGGCACAATTACCAGAAATTACTGCATAGAAAAGAATGAGAAAGTGACACTGGTGACAAGCAAGTCCCAGACCAGATCTCTAGTTTTTTAATAGTCTCTTCCTGAGTCTGATTTTTACAGCTACTGTACATGGTCCATGCTCCACAGATGTTATGCCATCATCAGATTTGCATAAGAGCACTTTGGAATCACCTGACCAGACCGCAGTTTGATGTGCTGCCACAGTGCTCCAGGATAATTTCCAATGATTCTGTTTATGCAGCCCTTCCTCTCCACGGGCCGCACAAACACATCCTTTTCCAGGTGCACTACTTCTCCTTTCCACAACTGCAGAAGTGATGACCACCGTGGACAACATGGTGGCACAAACTGTGCATGTATGAATATCGTGCATAAGTAGTCATGTCAGTGCCGACATGTTGCACATGACTGACTGCTGGGCAAATTGCACGTACATCAGTATCATGCATGTGCAGTACTATAATCGCTGCACTACTAGTTATGGGTGACTCCAGTGTGGCGAGAGCACTACATATTCTTTTCAACACACTTGTCACTCCTAAAAGCTCTCCACAGCCATATTGGCTCTGAGCAGAACTTGTTAAATTTGGTATAGTCACTGCCATCAGGCAGAAGGCGTAGACAAGATGGGCCCAATATCTTTCCATTACAACATTGCTGTTATTATGCCAAGAGGTCATCATTGGTGAATCCCTTTCCAATCTCTCCCAGTAAGATCTGTTGTACACCAGGGCTGTGTGTTTGGCCTCATCCTGCTCTTAGTTTTTCTAAATTACCTTCCCAAAGCATATGACTCATCATACTTTCACATCTACGTGGATGATATTGTGATTTTTTTTTTCTGTCATCCCTCTGCCATGAACTGGCTGGATAGATCCAGTGTGACTTTATTTATTTAAGAATTTTAGCAGGGGGCACACTGAGCAGAATACTGCTTGATTCCAGGTGTGCCCTGGGGGGAGAGGGACATTAGATGCAACTGACAAAAGTTTAGAGAACAGTATAAGACATTTTACATAGCAGTGCAAGCTAGGCAAATACTAGCAGACTTTACTTATGTCCAACACTTGCTTGGCACCCAGTGTCGTCACGTTACCCTTAATGCCAAGACAGTTACCTTTAAAGAAGCAGTGCAATGCAGAATGTTTTTTGTTCCAAACAAAATAACTTCAGCTACAATTAAGGAAAAATGGGCACTCTGCACAATGCCAGCATGCCTGCAGAAACCAGGTACATTGGCATTATATGCAGGAATGCCATGGAGGGGAACCTGTGCGGCATTCTCCAAGGGGGCACACACCTGATATGCCCAAACCCCAGCTGTACAGACAGCAACATGAAGGGGGCAGGCCAGAGATGTGCCAGCGGCATGCTCAAAACCACAGTGTGCTTTGTGCAGGGGGGTGCAGTAGGGTGCAGGCTATGCCAGGGCTGACCTTGTTGTAACCCACTGCGCATCTCCATGGGCAACACCCATCAGACTCTGGGGGGGGACAGGGACAGAATACACCATGCTGCCCCATCCCACTAGGCAGTTGGAGAGGGCAGGAGCAGCAGGACGGGTGAGTGCCTGACACAGCACCTGAGTGGTGGCACCAGGATGGTATGGTGCCAGAGGAGGTCTGTGTCACTGCCCCCCTATGGGAGCCTCGGGGGTATGGCCACAGTGGGGTGGGGCACAGCTGCTATTGTGGGGGTGCAGGGCAGGCTCTATAACCATGTCCAGTATGGTGCTGCATACCTAGGGCTGGGATAGTGGGAAAACTGGCTGTAGGGGACATGCCACATGTGTCCAGGTGCCTGCAGTAGGCATGCTGTACCCCAGACCCAAGCCTCGCTGTGTGAGGGATTTACTGTGGATCCCAGGACAGACATCCCATTGGATGCTGACCCAGGACCTTGACTCTGCCCCTGGCCACTCTTCGGAGTCTTGCGCATTTGTGGGGAGGAGCCATGGACAGGTGGGTGCAGGTTGTTCATACCGGCATGTGTGCACCTGTCTGTGGGTGCGCAGCTACACAGGAAGGGTACATGTAATTTACGCATAACCACACCTGTACTGTGCATAGCACCCAATATTAGCATACTTGTCAAATATAGTTGTTTTGCTACCTTACACGCTGCTCACCATAAGTCAGTCTAAATTTTTCTATCCTAACCCTTGCCTGGTCTATAATGCTAGTTCTATGCAAAATGTAGTGGCAGTCTTAATTAAAATGGTTATAAAATACTCGCTTTTGGTGGAACTATAAAAGTGTACCACCAAACAAAGCTGGAAGATGTCTAGAATCTTTTTTAGTGCAAAACATGGGCCAAATTTTTGCACAATTCCGTTGCACTGTTGCTTTAAATGTCAGAGTGTTTGGCTTGAACATCTTTTTTTTTTTTTTTTTAACTTCTTTCTATTCAGCTGACCCCCCCTCTGCAGCATCCTCTCCAGGCCTTTCACCTGCCATCTTTGGGACTTAGTCACCTGCCTTGTGCAGTACCCAACAGTTTGCCCCCAAGTGGCGGGACTCTCTGATGTTCCCAAGCCATGGGGGAGAGTTTAGCTCAGATGTGGTTTGTAGGGAAGCCCAGTAGATGGTACATGGACTGCAGGAGAACATCATGTCATACTGACTCATCCAGCAATCTTTCCCAATGTTCTCCCTTCTCATGGGTGCTTTGTAGACATGGATTGCAGTGATGTGAGCATGCATTCATGCATGCTCCTGTCACAGTCAGGAAGCACTGACCCTCTGTTCTGGGCTTGTTTGTACCATGACCTGTGTTCATGTAAGTGGCAGTAGTGCAGCGGGGTATACATCCCTCCCTCCCTGGAGGAGAGCTTCCTCTAGGATACTCAGTCTTCCTCCTCCTCCTTCCCTACACCAGCCCCCAACAAACTGAGATTGTTCTGATCACTGGTTGCCAGCATTAAGAGAGGTAGGTCTACTGTTGAGCTGACTGGTTTGATCATCATCTTGATTTCTTCCTCCATTTTGATGCCATCCACCAGATATTCCTTCCAAAACATTCTGCACATTACAGGCACAAAGCCAATGTAACCCATCATGCCCATCAGCGGACTTTTTTGGAAATGATCCTCTTTCTTTTGACTACAAGGATGTGCTGCACAGTAGTCTTCAAAGATATACCCTTGCCAGACTGAAGCATCTTAACTCCTGTCATTTAGCCTGTACCTGCCCTCCCTGTACACATCTGTGTTCCCTTTACTATGCAGTCTCAATCCTTTCACACAAGGCTAGATGCTACTCTCACTGTGTCTCCCTCATCTCCAAATTTGGGTTTAGGTCCCTCCTCTCCTACAGCATCTCTTATTTCACGCTGCTCCTACCACCTCATAAAGTTTGACTTCAGCTCCTTTTCTCTTCCTTGTAGTAAAATCTCTGCCGGTCAAACTGCTTACTCTCATATGTTCCCTAGCCCATCTGAACCTCCTCCTCCTTTTCATTGCCTGCTAACTAGAAGATTTTACTCTGTGGCCACACCTCTCCTGTATGTTCCTGCACTTAACCCACCTCACCTTCACTCACTCCCAAATTGCCATTTTTTATATCATTACTACTACTACCACCCCTTTTCTGGACCTAAATTATTAGTACAGCAGTGCCAGTCATGATGCACCAGAGTACCTTGCTGTAAATGACGTCATAAAATACTGCATGACAAAAGGTCTTAATTTCCATTGAATTGCACTGTTCCTGATAGAGTACTGCAGTACTCTGCAGTTGTACTGTAATAATATTGCAAGATTCCGTGTTGTATTGGAGTGCCACTGCACATACAATTACTCTTCATCAGTCCTGGTCTCTTTTCAAACAACATGAAGTCTTGCTATATTATAGACATTAGCAGTTTGATCCAGCTCTAGAACTGCCCTGGAGTGAAATGGTTAAAACCATTCCAAAATAGAATTTTGGCACGAGAGCAGCTCTATCTGTGTCATTTCAAACTTGAACTGTCAGATTCTTTACTCCTCCTCAGTGAACAGTCGCTCCGGAGATTTCTCCTTCTGCTCGGTTCATTTCTCGGTTTAAAAAGTGTTTTCTCGGTTGGATTTAACTGAGAATAGTTTTATTTTAACCGCAAAACCGTCGTTCAAGCTCTATCTGTGGTAACCGTAAGTAAATGAAGGTTTTGTCTGTGTGGAACTTTGTGTTATCGGTTCGGTTTTGAACCAATCAGTGGGTTTAAACTCATTTAAAACTAAAAGTTACTATTTTAGAGTGTGGTTCCCGGTTCTTATCGGTTCTAAAAACGGATTTATTACGTTTTTCCAATACCGTGACACGTTAGGAACCGATAAGGGTGTCTTGTCTGCACTGCCATTGAAAGGGCAAGTTTTTGGTTAGGCTGGCATTATGTCTGAGAAACCCAAAAGAAAAACCGGCCCACTGGGTTTCAACACTGTGATGTTTGTGGGGAAGTTTTGCTAAGGCTGACCCACACACCACATGTGTTTATTGTCTGTTTGACCACCTCCAGTCAGACTGCCAGGTATGTAAGAATTTCCTGCAGCCACCCTGGAAAAAGATTGGGCAGGCTCAGGAACTAGAGGCTAAAAGTCCGCTGACCCGATGGTTAGCCTGTTCGGTGCCAACCGAACCAGAGGGAGTGCCCTGACCAGGGCCAGACTTCCTCAAAAGAAAAGCTGATTCTGAGGAACCAATTCCAGTAAAGAAACAAGAAAATAAGCAGGTCTGGAGTCCAAAATTCTTCTCCAACTGCTGCAGAGATAGCAAAAGCCATACAAATTGTCCAGTCACTGTCTCAGGGTCCGTCCGAACCACCACTATCTGGTAAAAGGTCGGTTCGTCTGTCCCAGTGGTTCAGGATTATCATATTGAGGAATTTTATGAACCAGAGGAGGGGAGGAGGATTATGAACAGTATGAATGGTAAGGTCTGGTGTGCCCATTGAACGGACATCTCCCCAGACAGACCTTTAGAATCTCCCCTATGCTGTCTGAGTCCCCATCTCATTTTATGTTTTATAAAAAGTTGCTGAAACCCTCAGCTTCCTTTAGAAGAGGCTGTGGATGAGCAAGAGGAGCCTGATTTTGTAGAAATGATGGATATTCAGAGTCTAGGAGATTGTCTATTCTTTACATAAGTCTTTTAGGAAACAAACAATTAAAATTTTAAAAGCTCCTAATTCTGTGCCTCCTGTAGATAAAAGATGGACAGAAGGTATACATTGTCAGGCCCTGATACAGAGTTCCTTTCTCAGCAATGCAGTCATGTTAGTAGTTCAGGCTGCTGCCTGTGATAAAGCTAATATTCCCTTGGCTTCACATCCTCCTGACAAGGATTCTAGGAAAATTGATGCCATGGCAAAAACAGTATATAGCAGCCTCTCTGGGACTCAGGCAAGCAAATTATATGGCTTATGTAGCTAGGTATCAGAAATCTAGATGGGATACTGTTATGCAGTGGCCAAGCAGGCCCATGGCCAGCTGGCTAGTGAACTAGAACAGGTGGCTGCTGATGGCATTGAAGCCTCTAAGGTTCAGTTTCATGCTGCTGTGGATGTTAATGATGTTTCCTCTAGGGTCATGGCCACATCTGTAGCTTTTCGTAGGTTGGCCTGGCTCAGGTGTACTAGTTTGTCACAGGATACCCAGACTAAGGCTATGGATTTTCCTGTGGTGGGAAATTCTCTGGAGAGCAGACAGAGAATTACATGAAGAAGATGGATGAATATAGGGCTACTTACAAGAGTGCCCAGGCTAAGGAGCGGCAAGCCACTCCTCAAAGGTATGCCCCCGGGGGTAGGGGTAGGCCTTTTCACAGGCCTTTCTACCAGACTCAGGCCTCCTCTGCCTATGCTCAGAGGGGCTTCTTCAGAGGCAGGGGCAGACGAGGGGTGGGCAGACCTGCTCCCACCCCCCAGCCTAAAGCTCCTGCGAAACAGGCACCCTGATGGGGTGCCCAGGGCCGATTCTCCTGTACCAGTGGGGGGCAGGCTGGCTTACTTCAGTCAGAATTGGGCTTCTTTAACCTCAGACAAGTGGGTTCTGGAAGTAGTTAGCCAGGGTCTGGTTCTCAGCTTCAAAAAGTTTCCCAAGTTGAGAAGCAGACTTTTTCTACCTGCAAGTGCTTCAGAGACCCTCGCTGTGGAAACAGAGGTCTCATCCCTGTTGGCTCTCAGAGCAGTAGAAAGGGTTCCTCCCCTGCATCAAGGCAGGGGTCTGTATTCCAGATACTTCCTTACCCCAAAAAAAGACAGGAGAATGGCGGCCCATTTTAGATCTCAGATATCTGAACAAGCATCTTTTGAAACCAAAGTTCAAAATGGTAACTCTGGCAATGATTTTACCTTCCCTAAGGCCAGGGGACTGGCTAGCCTCCCTGGACCTCAAGGATGCCTATTTCCATGTCCTAATCAGAAGATCCCATCGAAAGTACCTCAGATTCGAACTGCCCTCAGGTCATTACCAGTTCAGAGCAATGCCCTTCGGCCTTACCTCTGCTCCAAGGGTATTCACAAAGTGTCTAGCAGTGGCAGTGGCCCACTTAAGGAGGCAGAGGATTGCTGTTTTTCCCTATGTAGACTGGCTCATTGTAGGCCAGTCCCCAGAACAGGTAAAATCTCACCTGCAGGTCACCCAGCAGCTTCTCACCTCCCTGGGTTTTCTGCTAAACCTACCAAAGTCTGTTCTGGAACCAGTCCAGGTACTCACCTTTATTGGGCAGAATTGGACACAAAGCTAGCCAAAGCCTTTCTTCCCCCAGAAAGGGTAAGGAATTTAGTGGCTCTGGCCTCTTCCTTCACTCTGCAGGTCTCTCGACCAGCAAGACACTTTCTGCAGCTCCTGGGGCACATGGCTGCATCCACAGCTGTTGTGCAGGGAGCCAGATTTCAAATGAGAGACATTCAGTTTCACTTGAGAACCTTTGTCTCAGAGAAGAGACCCCCTTTCCAAGTTGGTCCCAGTGACTCGAACCTTGATCCTAGCTCTCCAGTGATGGCAGGATCAGAACAATTTAAGAGTGGGGTTCCCCTTCATTTCCCCTTCTCACGACTTGACTCTCACTACAGATGCTTCCCTTCTGGGTTGGGGAGCCCACATGGGCGACCTTTCCACTCAGGGAGTTTGGTCCTCCCAGGAATCTCTGCTCCACATCAATTTGCTGGAACTCAGACCTGTCTTTTTAGCTCTTCAAGATTTTTCTGCATCTGTCCACGACAAGGTGATACAAGTCGGAACAGACACCACAACAATGTGGTACATCAACAAACGGGGGCACTCGGTCTTCGGCCTTGTGCACTGAGGTAATGAAGTTGTGGTCTCTGACCTATTCCCTGAACACTTCCCTCATAGCAGTTCATCTTCCAGGGAAGGACAATGTCCTAGCGGATGCCCTCATCAGGATTTCCCAGGGCCATCATGAATGGTCCCTGGATCCTCAAGTGCTGGGGATAGTTTTTGCCAGGTGGGCATCCCTCAGATAGATCTTTTGCAGCCCCAGACAATCACAAACTTCCTCTTTCTGTTGCAGGCCTCCAGTGCTGGGCTCAGTTCCCCTGGATGCCCTTCTTCTGGATTGGGAAGGGAAGTTCCTCTATGCTTTCCCCCCCTTCCTCTCCTATTCAAAGTACTAGTCAAAATCAGATCTCAGCCTTGCAGGGTGATTCTGATTGCCCCGGCTTGGGCCAGGCAGCCCTGGTACCCACTCCTTCTGTCTCTGACAGTCCATCTTCCCCTGTGCCTCCCCAGGAATCACAATCTGTTGACTTGTGCCCAGGGAAGGGTTTGGTATCCGGACCTCAATCCTCAACCTCAAGGCCTGGCTCTTGAGGAGTTAGAGTTTGCTGATTTACACCTCTCTCAGGGTGTTCTTGAGATCCTAAAGGCTTCCAGAAAGCCTTCCACTAGGGCTACTTATAGTTCTAAATGGAAAAGGTTTTCCATTTGGTGTGCTGGGAAAAATATTTCCCAGAATCTGCTGAATTGCCCATTTTGTTAGATTACATGGTACATCTTAATTCCTTGGGTCTCAGACCAGCTACCCTGAGAGTTCATTTGGCAGCTGTGTCTGCTTTTGTGTCACAGGAAAGTCATCCCTTCCTTCCTCTCATCCTGTGTTTTCCAAGTTTTTAAGGATTACTCCATACTAATCCTCCTTTCGAACCGCCCCTGCTTGGGATCTTAATGTTTGCATTGCCAAGTTAATGCAACCCCTTTTGAACCTCTGTCTTCTGCAGAGCTTAAGTACCTAACTTGAAAACTGTTTTTCTAGTGGCTATCACTTCTGCCAGACGATAAGTGAATTGGGTAAGCCTTGTCAGTGGAGACTGACTTTATTTCTTCACAGGGATCAGGTAGTCCTTAGGACTAATAGGAAGTTTTTGCCTAAGGTGGTTTCAGATTTCCATCTTAATCAATATATCTCCTTCCAGTATTTTCACTGATCACCCTCCTCGGGTGAGAAGGTTGCACAGCCTAGATGTTAAGAGAGCTCTTAGTTATATAGAGCTGCATAAAGGTCACAGGTTCAATCCTCCAACTTTTCCTTACCTATGGTGAAGTTGGGAAAGGCAAACCTGCCACTAAGAGATCAATAGCCAGGTGGATTGTCTCTTGTATCCAATTTTATCAGAAAGTGGGCAGAGCCCCCCCCCCCTGGTTTGAGGGCTCATTCTACCAGGGGTACAGCTGCGTCTCTAGCTGCTGCCAGAGATATCCCTTTATTAGAGGATTTTCCAGGCTGCTACTTGGAAAATGGTACACACTTTTACCAAGCATTACTCCCTGGATGTCCAGGCCAGGAGAGATGCTCGCTATGGCACAGCTGTTCTTCAGAGCCTATTCCTAAGTAGGTTCTGCCCTCTCCATGGAGGTACTGCTGTGTATTTCTGTTAATGTCTATAATATAGCAAGACTTCATGTTGTTTGAAGAAAAATTACTCACCTTAGTAATGTTGTTTCTTCTAATGGAGTCTTGCTATATTATAGACCTCCCCAACCTGCCCCTCTCAGAACCTCTACTTTGGGGTGCGGGCAACTTAGTGTGGGCACTACTTATGTCCTGTTAGCATTTTGTCCCCTTTGGGACTTTGGGGTGTGTATGTACGCTGTGTGTGTTTCATTATACTTATGTTCCATTTTCATATTATTAGAATGGTGTTAGTATTTCTGGTCCCCTGACTTGAGTCTTGGGTGTTGGGACCATCAATGGTTGTTATTATTTAGGTAGCCATTTGGCTAGTGTAGGTTACAGCTTCCACACAGACCTTAGTGAGTTTGGCTCAGAAGATCTGACAGTTCAAGTTTGAAATGACACAGATAGAGCTGCTCTCATGCCAAAATTCTGTTTTGGAATGGTTTTAACCATTTCACCCCGGGGCAGTTCTAGAGCTGGATCAAACTGCTAATGTCTATAATATAGCAAGACTCCATTAGAAAAAACAACATTACTAAGGTGAGTAATTTTTCCTTTTATTCTATGTACATTATAAGCCTCCTGACTGAGGTAGGTGGGGCTCCCCTGAGCCCTATCCCTGCCAATTCCCAGTGGCTCTCACATACTTCAGGGTTATCTGCTCTACTCAGTTAACCCCATGGATTGCACCCCATGGTTGGGTCAGTAAGAGGAATGCTGTCCCCTCCCTCAGATAAATTCGGCATTTCCAGCTGGCAGGGTCCTGGTGGTGGATCAGCATGCAGAGCATCGTGAATGTCTACTTCACTACCATTTTCCACCTGTTTTCTCCCTGAAACCCTTTGCTGAGGCATGCATACTGGCGCATACATGTGAAGGCATGTGCAATCTATGGAGTCCCTCAGCTCACACCCTTCTTGTTGCTCCAGTCCTGCACTATGACTAGGCCTCCACCTCGTGGAAACCATTGAGTGAAAATGATTGTACTCCCGGGGACAGGAGAGGAGAGTAGTCCATTGGGTACTCAACCCCCCCCCCCCCAGCAATAAGAGATCGCTCCTCACCTCGGGTCACCAACATTGTGGATGGTAGCGCTACTGTAGTACCACTGGGCCGGTGTCATCCTAGTGTGCCATTTTGTATTGGTCTGCCACCAGGACCCTTACCTTCTCTTCTGGTCTGCCAAACCCATCTCTCTCTACTATTTTGGATGTCTTGCTGGACTGTGCAAATGACTGAGTCGGATGCACAAAATAAAAGTAGGATAAAGATTCATTCCACACAGTTATAGCTGCACACCAAAGGACTAGCCTCTGAATGCTCACTAAATGCCAGCCTAATGGAGTCTTCTAGAGAGCCCCTGTAACACAGTTATCTGTAACCTGAGACCACCATACTGTGAGGTTCCTCGGAGGGGTGGCAACTAGCCTTTAAGCCCCCGTGCCTAAGTGCACTTCACATCACCCCCAGAGTCGTGAAAGTGAGTACCACTAAAACAAATAGTAATATAACATAAAACGAAAAGAGAGAGAAAACAGGTGAGAACTATGAAGAATTACAAGGTGGCAGTAAAATGTGAAATGTGAACAACATGGAAGTTCATTTAAAGAAGGCATTCCTGTGGTGAGAATAAAAAAGATGGTAATGCAGTATATGCAGTTTTAAATGCCATTAGAAAAACATGCATGCATAGAAACAGGTACATAAGGACATTTACTGCAGAAGAACAGTCCTGCACAGACAGTGAGGAGGACCATGATCATCAGAATCATGAGTCCAAAAAAGTTTGAGTCCTGGGTGTACAAAGTTTAATTCTTGAATTGACTATTCCGGTCCGTAGAGATGGAATTATAAGTTTCTTGAATCAGGTCTTCAGAGGACAGGGTAAGGTCCACAAAAGCAACCCAAGAATTCTGACAACTGCCCAGATCACACCATTTAACTCTGTAAGTCCAGGATTTGTTCACAAATTTCTTGCAGAGAATTTTCTCGATCTGGTACACAGGAGTGTGTACAAGACAGTCCTGAGAAGAGGGCTGCGGAGCCCCAGGAAGTTAACAGAAACATAGACTTACCATTTAGCCCAGCTAGTCTGCCCATTTTCCTACCTACTGGATAAGCTGCAGATCCTAGCTAACCAACAACCTATTTCTTCCTACCTCCCACAAAAATTGCCTTATGTCTGTTCCATGCATTCTTGAATTCCCCCACTGTTTTTGACCCCACAACCTCCTCAGGAAGGCCATTCCATGTGTCCACCCCCTCTGTGTGAAAAAAATACTTCCTCAGATTGCCCCTGAGTCGTCCCCCCATCTTCAAATTGTGTCCCCTTGTTCTTGCACATCTTTTTTCTGAAAGATGCTACCCTCTTGGACTTTTCTGATTCTCTTGAGGTACATAATCTGGGTTAAAGTCTGGTGCAAAGGGATCCAGCTGCAAAGAGCTGGGAGTGTGAGCTCTGCCTGAACTGGTTGCAAATTGTCAGAAGGAATTTCTGATTTGGAAAGAATATCAGACTGAAGTTCAGCTTCATTACTGGGGAGGAGTGGTATCTTATGGGAAGGTGTTACTCAAGCACCCATGCTTCAAAGAACTTATTTGGACTTTTATGCACCAGCTTCCCATCTGACTTACATCGTAGATGGACATGAACTGGAGGAAACTTTTCCACAATGTAGAACATACGAACATACGAAATTTGCCAGCAGATAAAGGCCTAGAGGTCTATCAAGTCTGCTCGAATGTGCAGCTAGCACCCCTTATTCTGCAGCTGCCCCTCCCTTCCACCCTTCCCCTTCATTAACCCTCCCCCTTGTCCTGTCCCATCCTCGTTTGAAGCAGTCCACTGTTCTACTGCATACCACTTCTGCAGGTAACGCATTCCACCCAGCCACCACCCTCTCTGTAAAAAAGTGTCTCCTCATCTCCCTCCTGAACCTTCCTCGCTCCAGTCTCATATCATGGCCCCTGGTGGCCCTCCCTCCTTTACTTTGAACAGCCCCTCTGTACCTGTCTTGTTTATTCCTTTCATGTATTTAAAGGTTTCAATCATGTCCCCTGTCTCTCCTCTCCTCCAGTGAGTACATGTTCAACTCCTTCAACCTCCTCTCATATGATAAGTCCCCAGACCCTTGATCATCTTTTGTCGCCCTCAGCGCTGCACTCCCTCCAGTAACTTAATGTCCCTTTTCAGATACACGGACGCCAGAACTGCACGCAGTACTCCAGGTGTGGTCTAACCAATGACCCATACAGTGGCAGAATCACCTCCTCCCTCCTTGAGGATATACCCTTGCAATACAACCCAGCATTTTGTTGGCCTTGCAACTGCCTTCCCACACTGTGCCGAGTTGTTCATTGACCCTGTGATGAGCACACCCAGATCCTTCTCCTCCTCTGTCTGGGCTAGCTGCACCCCCTACCTGGTAAGTCCTCCTTGGGTTCTTCATCCCAAAATGCATCACCTTGCACTTTTTGGCATTAAAGCCCAGTTGCCAGGTGTCTGACCAGGTTTCAAGCTTTGCCAGATCATCCTGCAACCCCTGCCATCCCCCTAGGTCATCCACCACCGCGCCAACCTTGGTATCATCAGCAAACAGACTGATCTTGCTCTTGATGTCCCATGATATGTCTGCAATGAATATCCCAAACAACACTGGTCCCAACACCGAGCCCTGTGGGACACCACTCGTCACTGCCCTTGGGTGTGAGAGCTCCCCACCCACCACCACCCTCTGTTGCCTTCCCTGCAGCCAGTTTCCTACCCATCTCACCAGCATTGCACCTGCCCCTGTGCCTACTAACTTCCTTCCCAGCCTTCCATGTGGCACTGAGTCGAATGCCTTACTGAAGTCCAGATACAGGACATCCACTGCATGTCCCCCGTCCAGTTGCCTAGTTACCCAGTCATAGAACCCGACCAGGTTGGTTTGGCAGGATCGCCACGTATGAAGCCATGCTGTCTGCTGTCCTGTAGTCCTTTGGCCTCTAAGAGGGCCACCAGCCTCCTTCAGGATAGTCTCCATTAGCTTACCCACGATGGATGTGAGGCTCACTGGTCTGTAGTTTCCGGTTCATCCTTGGGGCCACTCTTGTGGAGGGGCACCACATGAGCCATCCTCCAGTCCTGAGGTACACACCCGAATGTAGTGAGGCATTAAATAGGTCTGCAAAGGTCCTGCAAGGACCTCTGCCAGCTCCTTCAGTACCCTGGGTGGATGCCATCTGGGCCTGGTGCCTTGTCCACCCTCAGTGCCTTCAAACCCTCTCGAACTCTGTCCTCCATGATTTCCCATCTGTCACCACTTCCCCCTCGCCTGCCATTTCACCCATCTTGGGTGTCACCTCTTCTCTTTAGTAAATACTGAGCAGAAGTACTCATTTAGTGCTTCCGCCTTATCATACCCTGCTTCCACCCAACCCCCCTCCTTCCTAATCCTTACTATGTGGTCCTTACAGCTCCTTTTCTCCCTGATGTACTTAAAGAAGTCCTTCTCCCCCTTCTTAATGCCTTGTGCCAGCCTGAGTTCCGTAGATGCTTTGGCTCCCCTTACTGCCCTTGTCACCTCCTTCGATTCTGTCAAGTACTCCTCTCTGTCCTCCCCCCTCCCTGTTTTCTTGTATTTCCTAAAGGCAGCTCTTTTCTTCCTTACCTTTTCCATGACCTCCTTGCTCAACCAGCTCGGTTTCTTAGCTCTAGCCTTCTTGCTCTGGGCTTTGCAGCAGGTTTTGGTTGCCTCCACTATCCCCAACTTTATGAGCTCCCATCTCTGGTTAGTATCCATACTAGATTGAATTCTGGCCAGGTACCCTTTTACCACTTCCCCCATCCTCCCAAAGTCAGCCCTCCTGAAGTCCAGCACTCTTGTGCCAGATTCCACTCCTTCCTTGCCCATATCCAATGTGAGCCATACTGAGTGGTGGTCACTCCCTGACAGCGGTTCCTCCACTGTAAGTTCTCTCACAAAGTCCCCATTTGCCAGCACAAGGTCAAGGGTATTCCCTAACCTGGTTGGGACTTGCAAATTCCTCAACATGACAAGGACTCGCACAACAAGCTATCACCTACAATGCAATAGACAAAGCGAAAAAATTATGAGCTCCCATCTCTGGTTAGTATCCATACTAGATTGAATTCTGGGTAAAAGGGACAAGTCCAAGGTTGGAGCAATTTCTTTGTGGTGCCCAAAACCAAGACAGGTTTGTACAAGTAGACAGTGTCCCCCACAGAAAATGACGGTTCATGAGACTTAGCTGCTGACATTTTCTGCATGGCAGATTTTCCTTGTCCCAGTGTGGTTATTGCAACATGTCTAACAAGTTCAAGTTGTTCAAGTACAGGGATGAGGTATGAGGAAGCTGATTTTGGAACTTCTAGCAATGAAAGATCCATGTCCAGTGGAGTTTTGGGATGTGTCCATGAACCAGTAAGAATGGAATGTGCTCTGTACTATCGATGCAACGGCTTGTATTGTAATCAAACTGAAGAAAGGGAACAAAATGGCCCTATGTGCTGTGAGTTTTATCCAGGTGCTTGGAGAGTGTACTTATGATGGTAGACATAATTTTTTCGCTTTGTCTATTGCATTGTAGGTGATAGCTTGTTGTGCGAGTCCTTGTCATGTTGAGGAATTTGCAAGTCTCATGAACAATTGTTGAAAGATATTTGGTGCCCCTGTCTGAATTTAAGAGGGGATATCATGATGACAGACAACTGTGTTGAGGAAGGAATCTGCTATAGTAGCAGCTTTGATGTCTTTTAGAGGAATTAGTTTGAGGTATTTGGTGAGGTAGTCTACATAAACAAGAATGTATTTGTTGTCAGAGTAGGTTCATGTAAGTAAAGGTCCACAAATGTCTGTGCTGACTGTTTGGAATGGTTCCGTGGCTACAGGTATTGGAATGAGGTAAGCTTTTGTTGGTTTGGTGGGAGGCTTTCTCTGGAAGCAGGGCTGGCAGAACTTAAATTAGACAACATTCTTGTTCATGTGAGGCCAGAAGAAATGGAGCCTTGTCTTTTCAAGAGTTCTGTGACTCACCATATGACCTCTGCTGGGCTGGCAGTGCCAAGACTCTATAAAGCATCTTCAGTTGTAAGTAAGGGATGAGCATCCTGCATCATGCAGGCATTGAGCTTTCTGTAGTCCACCACAAAGCAATACCCCTTGTCCTTCTTTACCACCAGTAAGCATGATGCACCTCAGGGACCTCTAGAATCTTAAGTTATGTCTTGTTCAAGCGTGTCCTTGATCATGTCTTCTAGGACTTGTTTCTGTTGTCCCACCTTATAGACTCACTGGCGGATGGGTTGCTGACTGGGTTGCACCTCAGTGGTGTGTTGCAGGATATCACAGTGTCCGAGTTTATCAGGACCAACAAACACATATGAGTATTCCTGCAGATGAGTTAAAAGGTGTTCTTTCTCTGTTGAAGATTCTGGGAGTTTGCAAGAGGAAAGTCGTTTATTAGGGGGTAACTTGGCTGAAACATAGAATTTGATGGCAGATAAGGACCACTTGGCCCACCTATCCTGCCCATTTCCCTATCTAGTGGATAAGCTGCAGATCCTAGTTAACCAACAGCCTACTTCCTCCTACCCCCCCACTAGAATTGCCTTATGTCTATCCTATGCATTCTTCAATTCCCCCCACTGCTTTTGACTCCATGACCTCCTCAGGAAAGCTGTTCCATGCATCTACAACCCTCTCCATGAAGAAACACTTCCTCACATTACCTTTGAGCCAGCCCTCCTCTATCTTCAAATTGTGCCCCCTTGTTCTTACATATCTCTTTTTCTGAAAGATACTACCCTCTTGGACTTTGTTGATTTTCCTGAGGTACTTCAAAGTTTCTATCATGTTTCCCCTCTCCCTCCTTTCCTTGAGGGTATACATATTAAGTTCCTTTAGTCTTTATTTGTCTTCTGGTGCAGACCCTGCACCATTTTGGTTGCCCTCCTCTGGACAGCCTCCATCCTGTCTATGTCTTTGTGGCGATGGGGTCTCCAGAACTGCACGTAGTACTCCAGATGTGGTCTTACCAACTGTCTGTACAGAGGGATAACAACTTCCTGTTTTCTACTGGTGATGCCTCTCCCTATGCATCCCAGTATTCCCTCCAGCCCTCCTTACTGCCTTCTCGCATTGCTTGCCCACCTTTAGGTCATCTGATATAATTACCCCCCGGTCCCTTTCTATTTTTGTTGTCAGTATCTCACCCCAATTGTGTACTCTTCCCCTGAGTTTTTGTTTCCCAGATGCATTTCTTTGCATTGAATCTAAGCTACCATACAGATGACCATTCCTCCAACCTTGCCAAGTCCCTTCTCATCCTTTCCACCCCACCTTCTGTATCAACTTTGTTGCAGATCCTTGTGTCATCTGAAGCTGGAGTTGTGGTGATAGCACTTACAGGACTAGAGTTGGTGGGACCAGGTTGATGTTCTTGAATGAGATGGAGCTGATCCCATTTAGACAGACAGACGGAAATCCTGACATTGCCTATTTGGAGATGATGAATGGCTCATCTGTAAAGTTGCCAAATTTTTTGAAAACTATGCCATTATGTGCCACTTGCAAGGTGTTTCCCCAGAGTGGACCTGAAGAATGCAGAGTGGTGGATCCCGTGTTGATGCCAACAACACCCTGTGGGAGTGGTTCACCCTGAATCTTTTCAATCAAAAATTCTCCATCTTAGGAGGCACAGTGACTGTGTCTACAGCTGTGAGTTACTTCCAAGGGTCAAGCGACAGTTTGGTGCAAAGTCTAGGATGGCTTTGTGAGATTTAAAGAAGTCTAGGCCAAGAATCATTAATGGTTATACATCTGGCAGTAGGAAGAGGAAGAACTTGACAGTAGCTTGCTGCGAGCCGAAGTGTAGTCTTAGATGGACCACACCTGTGATGTGCATGGTAGAGGCATTTGCTTTAGTAATGTACATTAGGTCAGCTGCAGAGACCTTGGTTAATTGATGAGGAGTTTTGTTGTTCATGACACAAGTGTTGATAACTGAGATTTCTGCTCCTCTGTTAACCTAGGCATGCATGGACACATCTTCAAAGGTCATGAGGACATAGTGTGATAGGAGTGGTGATCTGATGATGGGTTCATTTGCCCCTGGAAGTGTAATGGTGTCAGAGTCAGTAGTTGGATGATGTAGCCTGCATGCATTGCGAGGGTCAGAGGGGTGGTCAGTTGAACTGTTCCCGTACTCAACAAAAGGCCCAAGTTTGTTGGGCAGCACTAGTTTCCCTGATGCTGGGAATATTGGTGGTCATCTTGCTAATAATGCTGTGGTGGGCTTCGTTGGTTCCTGTTTTTTCTAATGCCATACTTTAGTGTTCTGCATACTGCAGCAGTATGCCCCCTGAATCCACACCACTGACAGCTAATGGGCTTGTGAGAAGGTGGAGGTAAATCAGGTGGCAGCCAAGGTGATTGCAGAGCATTGACATCGGTAATGGAGGAAGTAGGTGAGCTCAAGTGTAAGGTACAAATACAGAAAGGATCACTCCAGATTAGAGAGGATGTTGCTGGCAAGTTCACACTAGAGAGACAGTACATACAGGACTCGGCACTCATTACCTGCCACACAGATTGCAAACACGCCAGTCTCTTCAAATATTTTACTTTATTGTGAAGTAACATCCAGAAATAGGAGAGATGTAGCCCTGGGAGGGTCCCACAAAAGTCCTAACATTTCACACCCCTTTTGGATGCTCTGTAAAAGCTGACACAGCATCTGAAAGGGGTGTGAAATGTTGGAATTTTTGTGGGAGTCTCCCTGAGCTACACCTCTCCTATTTCTGGATGTTGCTCACTACCAAAGTAACCTTGAAGAGACTGGTGTGTTTGCAATATGTGTGGCAGATAGTGTGTGCTGAGTCCTATATGTACTGTTTGGAGCCCATGTTTTCTTGTATGAACTATCCTTTCATTTTATACTAAAATCAGACTGATTGGTCTATAGTTTGTCATTTCACTCCTCCTGTGCTTGTATAAAGGAATCTCTCAGGCTTCCTTCTAGTACCCTTGTATCATGCCTTTTGCCACAGAATACATGATGATTTTTGACAATGACAGCTAGCTACACTGCCAGTTTCTTATCAAATTTAGCTGCATTTCATCAGGGCCAGCTGATTTATTTACCTTTATGTTCCATAACATATTTATCTTTCCTTTGCATAATATCCTGTGAACAATTTCCCTTATTTATTTTTCTCTTTCCTCTACCCTTAGTCTTGGACATTGCTTTGAGTTACCAAAGAGCCACAATGCTTATTTAGTCTGTTGCAGTTTTTTCATCATTAATTATAACTCCATCTACTGACTATAGTCCAATTTTTCTATTACGTATTTATGTATTTGAAAACTGGTATCAAGGAAAAGCACACTGAGCTGAAGTCCATTTCCAGGTGCATCCTGGGGAAGGGTAGAAAGGGGGAAGCATCAGAAATAACAAAATTGTTATGAGGTATAGTAGTGATAAGCAAAACAAGACTACTCTCAGGTAATTAAAAGTCAAATAATAAAAACACCAGTTTTGCACTGATATGATATGTATTTGATAAACAGAAATAGATATGAAAATTAAGATAAAACAATACATAAGGTGTCCTACTGGAATAAAGTCATGCAAGCGAAGAGTCTAGAAGACTGAAAAAAAGTGGAAAAGATGCAGGACACCCAGAGAACCTGTGCAGAGGAGATAGTAGGGGCACAAGCAAGAGGGAAATAGAATGTTCTTTGGGGAAATATTTGAGCATTAGATAGGAGAAGGAGAAGAAGCAAAGGGAAGCTGGTAGACTGTTCCAGATGGCAGGAAACCTGGAATAGAAAGCATATTTCCAGGGTAAAAGTCTGGTAGGCAGGAACAGAAAAGTTACCAGAATCGGAAGAGCAGAGGGAATAGTTTGCAAGAGGGAGAGGGGATAAGAGACAGATAAGGTAAGGGAGGGAAGACAATCAGAATTTGGAATAAAATGAAGCACAGTGCAAAAGACACAAGGAGTCAAGAGTAGGGAAGGAGAGGCCTTGATAGAGGATACAGTGATGAGTGTGTGTGTGTGGGGGGGTTAAAGGCAAAGCTGCAAATGGAATGAGACAGAGTCCATTGTAGCAAGAGATAATTTAAGATCTGCCTCATGGTTCACATCTGCATAGTTAAACACTAGTAAAATCATTTTGAGGACAATCCGACAGCAGCCAGGAAATGGAATGCAAGCTTTGCTCAAGTGTATGGCACTAAGTTTAGGGCAAAGTCCTTTATGGATGACGTTGATGTTTGGGGAAAAAATCCAAGTTTTGATCAAGCCACATACCAAGATATTTAAAAAAGATACCCTCTAAAGGGATGTCATCAAGGGTGGTGAAGATGGGTGTAGCTAGCTTCTGCCTGATGACAAAGAATATCAGTCACAGTCTTTTTAGCTTTCAGCAGTAGCTGGTTTGGGTTGACCAGTGCTGGACATTATCAAAGTCCAGTTGCAGCAATGATTCAGTATTAGAGGCTGATGCCCCAGTAGAGTAGAAATGGTATTATTTGGCATACATACACTGGCTAGAACTAACACAGGCTGAAGCAGGTCATTTACATACAGGAGAAAAGAACAGGTTCAAGAATGGTACCCTTGGGAACCTAATCTGACTGGTGGTAGTAAGAAATATAGGAAGCAAACAAACTGACAACCAAGGCTGAGTTATCTGCAAGCATTAGTTTGTTCAGCAGTCAGGGGTAATCAACAGAATCAAGGCCTTTGTGAGGTCAGTAAAGATGGATTATTTAGTGTGTCCTAGGACCAGCCCTTAAGGATAGAATCAGTGACCATAGATAGGGAAGATACAGTGAAATGCTTTTTTTTTTTCCAAAAGCCAGACTTGAAAGGATAAAGAATGCAAGAAGAGTCAGGAATGGCAGAAAACTTGGAGAATACAAACCTTTCCTGAAGATTACCCAAAGTAGGAAGGAGAGAGATAGGTTGGTAGGTCCTGGGAGTGGATATGTCACCACCATTATGGAGTGGGAGAAATTTATGGAGCGTGAGAACATTAGCTTGCATCCAGGGAGGCCATGCCAAGGAAATAGAGCTTGAGGAGGGCAGGGATAGTGGAAGCAATGATGGGAGCAGAACATACTGTATAAGGAATTCAGTGTCTGCACCCTCTGGGCTATGTCCCTTAGAGGGGTTGAAGGCCAAGAAAGCAAAGAATGGTTATTGCAGAGGTAATGGGGAAAGACAATCGGAGAGGGGGGCAGACCTGGGAAGAAGAGGAAGGTGAGAGGGAAGAGGAAGATGAAGCTGGAATAATGAAGTCAAACCATGAAGTGAAAAAGTCTTTTAATAAGTGCAGCCAGGCACACAGAGTTTGGGAGGTTTTAACTTCCAGATATTAGACTAGGGATGGCAGACTAAGTGGGGATAAGGATTCAGCGAGGGAGTGGATAACCTTCCAGAACTTTCTGGGGGAGTTAAGATTGGTCTAGAGGTTTTCTGATAACTGCTGTGATTTGAATTCCTTGATAGCTTTTGTGTAGGCATTTATAAGATGTTTATAATACAACAAATCAGGGTGAGAAGCAGATGGCATGTGAAGGTGCCAGGAGTTGTTACAGGCCTTTAACTGGTCAATGGTCTCCATGGAGATCGATGATAAGTGAAAACCACACACACGTACGTTAAGTGCATAAGGCATTTTTGTCCCAAACAGCAGTACATTTGGCCTGAAATAGGGAGGGAGCCTCATTAATATCAGTAGACATAGTGGGGACCAATCAATATCCAAAATTTTATCAAGAAGAGCGGCCAAGTTGAGAGACCTAGTCACTCTGTTCCAAATGAACATGGGGGGGGGGACTCTGGGAAATCTGATCTCAAGGACACAGTTTGTCATCAGTGATCACTGAAGGCATCCAGTTGGGTGCCAGCAGAGGCCCAGTGGTGGGGCTAAGAGAGAGAACCTAGTCATCAGAGAATGATTAGAGGAATGATGGTTATGGCAGGTAGGTTCAGCAAAGAGCTTGGTGAGATTCATGGCATCAATGGTATGGACAATTTCTGTAGGGGTGGGGGAGTCCTAGTCAAGGTTAAAGCTGCCTAGTAGCAAGTATTCACAAAGGTCAGGGAAGAACATAGGAACAAAGGAAAGATACGAGTCTGTTAGATGTCAGCCTAAATGACTCACTGATTTTCAATAACTAAAATCAGTTGTTTTATCACAACTGTATCCAAAACTGATTTAAAGGAGGACTTCATGGATGTGCTTTGGCCACCACTTCAGGAAGGCCATTTCAGTAGTTCACAACCCTTTAGTTGAACCATGCATTATCCTACTTGTTCTGTATAATTTTCCTTTTTGCTGAAGATTGAGATCTTGTCACTCTGTTGTCTTTCCATCAAGCCCTACATATTCCAAAAGTTAATTGTCGTACAATGCCTTATATACTAAACATAAGTCTCCCCTAGATCTTCTGTATTCAAGGGAGAAGATCTAGTTCCCTTAATCTGTCAGTACAAGTCAAGTCTGATACTGCCTTTACTTTTTTAGTTGCCCTTCTCTGTTACCTTGTCAAGTATACAAATGCTATGTTTAGTAAGAGGTGCCCACAATTGGGTACAGTATTCTAAATGGGGTCTCACTTAGGCCCTGTACAGTGTATCACTGCTTCCCTGTCTCTGATTTTGATATTACAAGAAATATACCCCAGGATCCTGTTCCCCCTTTTAGCTACCTCTTTACAATGTTCCTCAAACAGCAGCTTATTAGGGACAACAATGCTGAGATCCTTTTCATTTTTTGTGTTTTGGATTGTATGATCATTTAGTGTGTATGATATAATTTTGTTTCTAACTTCAAAATACATGATCTTACATTTTTTTTTACTTTCAAGAAAAATCTGTGTTCCTTATCCCACATCTCAAGTTTATGTATTTCCTCTTGAAACAGTACTATATTGATGTCATTATAAATAATTGTTCTATTTCTGCATCATCTGCAAATTTGCAGATCCAAGCATTATTCAAAGTCTGCATTGATGAGATATAGAGGTTGTAAAGAGTACACCCCGAAACCTACTCGAGGTACTCGGCTTGTCACTTTACCCCACCCAGAGACAAAACCTGTGATACATACTCTTTGCCTCCTTTCCTCCGGCTGTTAGTTAACCCAGTTGATAATGATACCACCAAATTTTAAATTGAGTCTTTTTATTAAATTCTGGTGAGGTGCCATGTCAAATGCCTTTAAAAAGTCCAGGAAAAGTACATCTACTGGGAGCCCTATGTCTGTGGCCTTGCTGATGGGTACAAAAATTTGGAGTTGATTGGTCAACAAGATCTTCTGGACCTAAACCCATGTTGTGTAATGTCAATCAAATCATTCACTTTATGGTGCTTATCCAGTTCTTCTTTTAAGAATTTGTCCATTATTTTACCTAAAATTGATGTTAAAACAGCAGTGCAAGAATGTAGTGAAAATTTTGACTTATACTGTTTTATTCTATTTCAGATTGCCCCTTATCTACTGACTTGTATGATGCCCTTCTTTCCACAGTTTGAGTCTGCTTTAGTACTATTCTCTCATCTGAAATAATAAAAGGAACTCTCCTTTTAAAATGGCTTGGATCAGGTTTTCATCAGTATTCTCGACTGTTTTTGTACATCAATTGTTTAAAATCACTTCTGTTGTGACTAGATTGAATTAGGATACAGCAGGCAGTGTTCCCTAACGTTCTGGAACAGTAGGTGTTCAAAACCAGCTGGGAATAGTGATGAAAATCTGATCTTAGCCATATTAAAAGGAGCGCTCTTTTTATTATTTCAAATGTGAACAAAAGTACTAAAGTAAACTCAAGATGGAGAAGGGCATCATAAAAGTTTGGACATAAGGATTAATCTACAATACTGTAGCATAAAAAAAGTATTGGTCAGAATTTTCACCAGATTCATGCACTGCTGCTTTAAACTTATAGGCTGGTAATTTTTATAATCATCTCTTGAATCTTTCTTAAAGATAGGGATTACATTTGCTTCTCTCCATGCTGCTATTATTTTCCTTTCAGACACTGAACATGAAAATATTTTAGCTAAGGGCATGCCAGCTCATCTGCTATCTCCTTAAAAAATCTCAGATGAAGTCCATCTGGCCCTGGTGATTTGTTGGGATCTAATTTTACGTATTTACTTTTCACATCTTATTTATTGATATTGTTTTGGTTTGGTTGTTAGTAATAATATATTACATGGTTTCATCAATAGGTTGGAAGATATTTAAAAAATTATGAATAAAAATGACGGCCATAGTTTCACCATTTCTGATTAAATCCTCTTCAATCCTAATAGGACCAAGTTTCACCTTCCCATTTTTATGTTGGCATGCTTGTGCAGCCAATATCTTGCGGTAGTGCAGCTTTGGAGGTGCAGTCACTGTTGGGCGAATGCAGGGCACACATCAGTAGGTGCGTCCCTCATTTCCCAATCAGCCTGCATGCTGGCACCACACCATGCATACATAATGTGATTACATCTAAGAAAAGGACTACTGCAATCAGAGCAAAGCTCATCAGATGCAGCGGACCTTGCCTGTATGTGCTCGCCAACATGATGAGCATGGCGGCACAGTGGCCGCCAAACTGCCGACTTCAGGGGTGCAGAATCTCCCTGTCAGCTTACCCCACCCGTCTATATGTGCCAACAAGGAAGCCCACTCCCTGCCGGCATTAAGAACCCCCCCTTTGTTAAATGCTGAGGGAGTGCCCAATCCCCCTGGGCTTGGCCCCCCACTTTCTTTGTGTGCCAGTGGGGGTGCCCAATCCCCTTCGGCATAAATTCCTCCCCCTCCCCTTGTGTTGTGTGCCAACGAGGGCACCCAATCCCCTGTAGGCTACAGATGCTCCCCCAAACAATTAGGTGGCATGCTGGGAGCCCACCCCAGTGTGCCAAATTCCCTACAAGAAAAAAACTATCTTGCAGTGTTCTATTTAGTTATTTTACCTGCAAAATGAAAATGGTCCTCGTAGTCTCCCACCCCCACCCACCCTCTGTGCACCCTGCCTACCCACAGCCCTGTCACCCCATACTTACCTCAGGAGTCCAGCACAATGATCTTTGGTGGACCAGGAACATGTCTGCACTCTTCAAAGCTGACTGCGAACTGAGGAAATACCGATTAGCTGTATAATGGAATAAATAGGGTTTTTTTCAACTTTTGATGAATATCTCAGGCATCTTTGGGAATTTTGGCCCCAAATTTTCAACAATGGGTTTTTGGGACCCTTCCTCATGAATTCTTGCACTGTCATGGCGTTATTCAGTCCTGAAAGGTGATTTCGCATTTACTGTGTGGAATCACCTTTCAGGACAAAGTAACAAAATGACCATGCCACTGTTCATGAGAGGGGCTCTCAAAAAGCCTATGTTGCAACTTTGGTGGAGAAAAATAATAAAAAAAATGACACTTTTATGAGCGTGCATTGCACAATGGCTATGCACGCTCATAAGTTAGCGAAATTGCAATATTTTCATGCCAGATTCACAACATTGGCATTTTACCACACCTTCTTGTGAACCATACAGCTTTCATTTTTCACATCCTGGCCAAAATGTGTGTTCGCACTTCCAGTGCAGATTAACGCAGTCACTGTGGGAAATCAGTGTTTGGGACACATTATGAAAATGATCATGACACTGTTCATGAGCAGATGTCCTAAAATGCCTGTATTGAAAATTTGGTGACAATACTCCATAAAATGACTGTGTTACAAGCGTGCGTTGCACAGTTTGCATGCACGCTTGTAAATTCACAAACTTATAATATTTTCACTCCAGATTTTCAACAGTGCCATTGTTCTGCACCTCCTAATGAACAGTACAGCTGTCATTTTTCACATCCTGACCAAAATCTATTTTTGCACTTCCGGCGCAGAATAGCATGGTCGCTGTGGAAAGCCCATGTTCGAGACACATTATGGAAATGGCAGTGACACTGTTCATTAGCAGATGTCCTAAAATGCCTATGTTAAAAATTTAGGGGCGAAAGTCAATAAAATTATTGTTTTACGAGTGTGCGTTGCACAGTTTGCATGCACACTTGTGACTTTATGAATTTGTAATAGTTTCACTCCAGCTGTTCATCATTGGCATTTTCCATACCTCCTTATGAACAGTACCGCTGGCTGAAATGTGTTTTCTCACATCCAGAGCAGAATTGCATGATCGCTGTGTGAAATCAGTTTTTGGGACAGTTTGAGAAAATGACGGTGACACTATTCATGAGCAGAGGTCCTAAAATGCCTATGCTGAAAATCTGGTGCTGAAAGTCCATACAATGACTGTGTTGCAAGCGTGCATTGCGCAGTTTCCACGCACCCTTGTAACTTTGTCAATCTACAACATTTTCATTCCACATTTTCACCATTGGCATTTATGCACACCTCCTTATCAATAGTCCAGCTGCCATTTTTCACAGCCTGCACAAAATGTGTTTCCACAGCTGTGGAGCACAATGGCATGCTTGCTGTGCAAAATCACCTTTTGGGACACATTAACAAAATCACAGCGCTATGCGTCTCTAGCTCCGCCACTGCCAATGCCAGCGTGACAACATTCGGCATTGACAAATGCTTGTTTTATAAGTGCTGCAACCCCCAACCAGACATCATGCAAGGGAAACAACATTCTCTGTTGGTCAGTCTTTGTGTTGCAGACATCCTTTTTCTTTCACAATTTTGGACTCGTAGCATAGCTTGACATCAAAGAAAAATAAAAGTATTCTGACCCGTAATTATGCTCCTCAACTACTTATAGTCTTTTAGGCCCTGTAACATAAACATGGAAAAGTATCAACATGCTCCCACATTCTGACAGGAGCTGTCCCTTTAGATCTGTCACTTCACCAGCAGGAATAAAAAGTGAAACATCTACACAAAATGGCAGATTATCTTTTTGGCCTACCTGCATCACAAAAGCATTTTCCTAGAAACTTTTCTACAGACTGTACTGAGGTAAACACTACCAAAATAGGAGACTGTACTTTGATTGGGGAGGCAGAAAAATCAGCTATTTCTGTGATCGCTGAAACATAGAAGACTACATCTCTCAGTAAAGAAATCTTGTCAGCTAGATACCACATGCACAATGCCTTGTTTTGAAAATAAACATATTAGAGCATTTATTGTTGAAGCCACTACAGAAATATGAGACTGCACCTCACACTAAGGAAATCTGAAAACAACTTCTTATTGTACCCACAATGCCTTGCTTCATATGTACCTACTGCATACCCCTTTCCCCTCTCTCCCAGGATGCATCTTCTGGAAATGAGCTTGTCTGCTCAGTATGTCTTTCCTAGTAAAACTTTTAAATAAATAAATACTTATGTCTACATATTAAGTGCTATATTGCAGTCACTATACCAAAATAAGGGACTGCACCTCTGAGTAATGAATATTTTAAGTCAATTTTATAATTTACCCAGAATTCCTTGTTGCTGTATGTAAAACATTGACAGTTTCCTTGCATGACATCATTCTGGGGTTGTGGCTGTACACAGAAAACTGGAGAGCAGGCAGAAACAAAGTGCTGATAAAACATAAAAAAAAGACACCGACAGATTTTTTGCAAAACAAATTGCAGCTTCAACATCTGACGCTTGGGTGGCAATGGCATACTATGTGAAAAAGGCATCTGCGAAACTTCAGATAATCACTTTAAGGCTGCAGCCAAAAAGGAAAGGAAGTACAATTCATGCTTGAAACAGTCTCATGTTTACTGTTTGCATAACTATAGAATTATTTTAAATAGCCATTCCTTTTCTCTGCCAAACTGGTTTCCATTTTACTTTTTTCTGATTGAATACTTTTTACACTTCTTTACTGATTTGTATGCCTCTCTCTCTATACACCTCTCTCTCTCTGTCTGCCCTTTACTGTTTAAAAACCCTTTGTTTTCTTTTAATTCCTAATTTCATCCTATTTTTTTAATCCAGACATGTTTTTTAGCTGTATTTAGAGATCAATGGAACTGTATATTTGTTGTCCCTAAGATTCAGCAATTTACCCTTAATGCTTCTCTTTACTTTTGTCATTTACATCTGCTCTGTTTTTTCCAATCCCAGATCCACGAGTTCCTTTCATTATAAAATATAATTATCCTGCACTTCTAGTTAACTGATTCTCACTTTTCTGTTACCCTACCCATTGTTGATTAACAGTAAACTTAACCATACTGTGATCACTGCTACCTCCTAGTGACTCTGTAGTTTGACACCATTTTATGGCCCCCATGTTATTTAAAATGAAGTCTTATACAGGCTCTTCTCTGGTATTTTCTTGCACACATCATACATTATAGCCATTAATTATGTAAAGAAAGCAGTCCCTCACAATAACTTGATGCAGTACCTGGCTCTAAAGTATAATGGAAATCTCTCATAACCATATTCTAATGCATTTTTTATTTCATATTATAGTTGAATATTCTGATCAGAATTACTCTGTGGCAGTCTGTAACACACCCAAACTGTTAGTATTCCTCTTACATTCTTTTTTTAACCGTATAGTCTCTTTATCTTCATTGGATGATATTATTCCCAGAATTTTCCCAATATTAGTGCTTCTCTTATATCAACTGCAGCTGTGTCAGGGTTGCAAACCGGGCTACTTTGCAGGGAACAGTCTCAAAGAGGACACTCTACACAGCATTTTAAATTAAATAAAAACTGCTTTACTTTCAGTAACACACAAAAGCACAGAGCTTGCATTCAGCTTTTTTATTCTTTTGGTAAATGGGCAAGCCCTGTTTACAGGGGCAACCCTGGAGCATTGTGTAGGTTAAGTGACTTGCTTGGAGTCAAACAATATGCAAGTGGATGTTGTGGGAATCAAGCACCAGTCTGCTGGATGTACCAAGCTCATTATTGTAACAGATTGTTGCTCTAACCTTTAGACTATACTGACAGACAAAGGTTCTTACAGTTATGTCTCTAGCTGTCTCCATATAACAGAAACCTCCTTTTCCCCTTGTTCACCGTCCCTCTTTATTGGGTGCAGGTGTAGCTTGTTATTTGTATTTCATGTACATATCTTCTATGGTATGATATTTTTAACCATTGTTTGCTGTGAAAATAGGCAATTTACTCATGGTCTGATAACATCATTTAAATAAATAAACCTAAAACTGAAATTAGCACTCCCCCTACCTGTGAAGCATAGCCAACAAGTGTAACCTGCAGTGCAGTGAAGTCTAAAAGGCCAACTTTAAGTAAGAGGGGTTTGGTACAAATCCCCTCACAGCCCCTGTCAAAACCTGTGTTGCTGGGTTGTGAAGGGGTTTATGAGTGAAAGGAGCATGACAGACATACAGCACAGCCAATCTTGCAGTAAATGACATGTCACAAAATACTAAAGTAAGCTTTTGCTAATGCCAAATGCTTGCAGCTGGTATTAATGATGTACTGGGTCAAGGTGAAGATCCCAGGCCATACCGGAGGACTAAGGCTCGGACCTGGGGAGGGGGGCAGTTATGGTGGGGCAACAACTGACAAACCGAAGGGAAATTAAAAACCTAAAAAATATAATTTCACTATTCTTTGCTTGGAGAATAGAGGGTTCTTAGTGTAGAGGTTCTACTGCAGTATTGCTGCTGTAGTCTGGTGTATGTAGGTGACTTTAGAAAGGAATGTCTTCTATTCCCACCAGTCTCATGTGAGAACATCATAAAACTGAACTGCAGGCTGTGGTCGAGCTGTGCTCTATGTTAGGAATAACTGGAGCAACCAGGGAAATATTTTTCTGATCTCTTTCCTTATCTTTCTTAGCAGTCTGCTGCAACAGTGCCATTTTCCTATTCTATTTATTTCCAATTTTATGCCTCAGCACATTGACCACCTACCTAGGCAATCTCCCCTCTGACTAATCTTTCTCTTTCATTTTTTTCTTTTCTGTCCATATGTGGTGCTAAAGTGGCTGCCATGCTGAGTAAAATGCTTGATATGCATATGAATAAGAACAAGCATTTGTCAATGCCAGATGTTTGCTGCTGGGATTGCTGTAGTAAAAGGTCTAGGAGGAGATCCCTTTGCTGGAAGACTAATGTGTGCTGGGCTTGGGGGGGGCAGTGATGGTGGGGCAGCAATAGACATTGATGGTTTTCTTTTTTATTGCATTTATTTAAAAAAAATAAACTATGAGGGAGGGTTTTCTTTATTTCGGGTGGAGACACTGGGGGATTGGGCACTCCAGTGTCAGTGTTATAAGTGGCCCCCAGAAACTGTGGGGTTTTAGATGCTCTGTGGTGCATTTTAAGGCTGACATGAATGATAAAGTAAAGTTCTACTAGGTCTTACCCCACCCCTAACTCCAAAGAAAAAATATTCTATGGCTGGCCTCAGCTACCCAGAGACTGCAGCTGTGCCTGGCTATGAGCAGGACCATTTTGCGGACACACACACACACACACACACACACACACTTAGCATGAAACATACTGTAACTGGTCTGTTTAACTCTAACTGCAGTTGGGCCTGGCTGAAAGTAAAACCATTTCCATGGTTTTACCATATTTTTTTTCTTTAAACAGGGAATATGTCAGTCCCCACCCCAAGAAAATGTTTAAATACTAACAAATTTGCAAGTTGTTGTATTTTGAAGGGGTAAACTAAACTCCAGTAGTTTAATAAGTAGGGTTGCCACCTTTGGATGATGTGAAAATGGGACAATACACCACACCCAAAATCTCTCCCCTAGCTCCACCCCTTTTTATAACCAATAATAATTCAAATTCTCAGGTCTCATACCTTTCAAATGGCTATATTCAGCCTCTGTCTATAGTACCCAGTGTCATTATGTTGTCATGCACATTTTTGATGCCTCCCATTATGACTATATTAAACTGTACTGGACATATGGAGTTTTTTTATTACAATTTGTTTATCCCATGGGGTCTTGCTGATACCCATTTACTGCATGGACTGGAACATGAAGAGGTTAAGAGATTTGCCCAAAGTCACACAGTGAATGTTTTGCTCTAGCAGGGTTTGAACCTGCAATTTCCTGTTCCACTTGTCAGTGCTCTAACCACTACACCATAGGCATATTACAGTGCACACACTTTGAGACCACAAAGACCCTTGCATCAGGTGCCTGGGATTATTGCCCCAAAAGCTTAAATGCAGTGCATAGTCTTGATTATGATGGTCCAATAAACTGTCACACTTCTCAAGAACAGTATATATACAGCAGTTTATCAAAGATCACTACTGCTACAGATATTCTAACAATATTTCACTACATATAAGGTTTATTCAATAGTTCCCTCGTGTAATGACAAACCGTAACCTCCAACAGGATTTGAAATCAGGAATTTAAAGGAGCTTCTGTATGCACTAAAAGTTCTCTGCCATTTGAACTGAAGACCATCTCTTTTTCCGTGAACAATTCTGGCATTTCACTGACTGCTATACATGCAATCAAAAAGAAAGTCCTATTCAATAATTTTGATAACATGCTCTTAAAACTCAGGAAGTACATGTGTAATTTTTGGGTAGCCTTGTTATATAGTCCACCACACTGTTGCTGGGACCCTATTAAAAATGAGCAGGTAGGTACTGTAACTCACTAGTTGTTTTCCCTTTCATATGCTTTCATGCTTTGAAGAAATATGTTTTTAAAGATACCTCTGGATTGTCTTAAAAGTATAATAGGTAACTGTATACTGTAGTTCTTAGGCATTCCAAGCAGTGTGGCAAGGTCCCACTTTTGATATGTACATAGCTATCCCCTGCCACACACATGCAAAGATCTTCTATCATCAACATCTGATCCCCCTTCAGTTCCACTGCTGATGTTGCTGTGGGGCAGGGGGATGTTTCTACTCAGATTTCTGAAATACCTTTAGAAATAAAACAAAGATCTCAAGGTGTGTGTGTGTGGGGGGGGGCTTCCATCAGTTACAGCAAATGTTGCTGTTTTATGAGGCTAAGCTATGTGATTCAGGAAAGAGATCTGAGCTGACAGCCTGAGAGTTAAGTAAGTGCTGCTCCTGGCAGACAAGCACTTTTTCCTGCTGTTTATCTGCAAAAGTGGAACATTTGATGTCACACTGATACTTGAAATAGGTGACAAGATGGGAGTGCAGAAAGTGGGACTCTCCTGCATGAATTGGGACAGGTGGTAACCCTATTTAATAGACAACTAATATTTAACAAGCAGTTTCAAATTCCATTGCCATAACATTGAGGGGGTAAGGTGCAAGCAGACTGAGAGCACATCATGATATCAGCTGTGTTGTGTTTAAATAAAAGGAAAGAGCCTATTTATGGTTGTCTCTGTTGGCACATTCTTTTGAGCTATATCAAGTTTCAAGCTAGAACAGCACCATAATCAGGCTTGCTGATGATTGGTGTGATAGGGCCAAGCCCCAAGTAGAGTGTTCTGCAT
Organism: Neoceratodus forsteri; assembly: GCA_016271365.2. Classification (NCBI taxonomy): domain Eukaryota; kingdom Metazoa; phylum Chordata; order Ceratodontiformes; family Ceratodontidae; genus Neoceratodus; species Neoceratodus forsteri. The sequence continues at coordinate 1,199,626,244 of CM028131.1, read as the reverse complement.
TGGACCACTGTGGCATGCATCTCAGAATCTTGTACATAGCAAAATGTTTGACATGCATTGACGTGCATGGCAAACATAAAACCTGCTTAAGAATGGTGACAGAAATGCCTGGTGAATCCCTACACTAAGAGAGGCAGCTAGTTCCATATTGGGAGTGAAAGGGTTACTCAACTGTCTCAAAGAACGGCTTCTATAGCTAATCAGGCAGAAGTCTCCCAAAACAGATTTATAGCCTTTCCCATGTGTAGCCCACATTACAGCAGACTCAGTGCATTCCAAATAGCATGCTTCAGACACAGACATTGCTGACACAGACAGAGAGAGAGAGAATGAAAGAGCTGATTTATGAATGTATCTGTCGGCACAATGTTTTGAAGTCCAAGCACTTCATACCTGAGTATGTCATAATCAGTGTTACTGATTATTGGTCAAGCCCCTTGTAGACTCATCTGGATTGGATCACTGTGACACACCTCTCAAAACGCTGTATCATAGCAAAGTGCTTTGCCTATGGCAAGAAGTTACACTATTTCCTGCAGCATATTACAGTATTTTGTGACATACTGCAACATTACTGCATTTCATTTTGGCTGGTGCCACTGTATACTCAATCACACAACCTCATCTCAACATTTACCTTTCCTGGACCTTCTGAATAGTTTACGATCTGCCATGCTTTAATTATTCCTACAATATTTGCTTTCTCATCAGTATACTGTACCTTCCGATTCCTCCATTCTATTAACATATTAAGTGATTTTAATTTATTTTCAGAATGCCCCATCAACTAGAAATACATCTTCATAATCTCGTTTCCTTTAATAGATAGCACTGTTTACGTTTTCAAACTACAGTAATTCCTAGATTTGACCTAGTACAGTGGTAGCAGCCATGATGCAATGACATAACTAGCATTAAATGATGTTACAAAATATTGCAGTACAAAAGCTCTTAACTTCCATTGCATTATATTGTTCTCTGCAACATACTGCATCATTACTGTGCTGTGTCCGCACTGGCATAGCTGAATATAAAACTCAATTTAAGTGGTGGCCCAGGTGATGTTGATGTGAGTTATCTAGTCATGGGTATTTTTGTAAATGTAAGTGAAATGGAAAGGGAGAGAAAGGGCAAGTATTCTGCTTTAACGTGATATGATTTTGTCTCTGGCAGGTGACATCTATGTTACCTGTGATGAATTGTCTAATCCACCTGGTGTTCTGTCAAATGTGATACATCATGGTAATCTCGATCATTGGTGTCAATGAAGAGTTTAATAGTATTTGTGATGGTTTCTGTTAGACTTTGCAAATACTGAGCACTGACAAGACTGGCATCTTTGCACAAATAGAAGCGCTCTGTTCAGAAAAAAAACAATCAGATGTAAGTGCTTGTAATGTATAATCAATAACCAATTCCACTGGCATTTGTTCTATTTTTTTTTAATAATTGACTGTCTTAATGTTCTCAGGCAGGGAACTAAAATACTTCAGGCTTCAGTGTCTCAGGAATCAATGGCCAAAACATATGAAGGTCAAACCAAGAGTCTTGTACTCTATCTTTGCCAATTTTTATTGTATTGTACAGTATGTCTATTTGAGTAAAAGAATGAAGAAAACAACATAGAGACAGACAGTAGTTTCAGAGAAAATTAATTCAGACATTTAGTTTTTCATGACTCACTTCAGAAAATAACTTCTACAAATCCCCAGTGCTCTGGGAAATGGAAATGTTACAAGTACACTGAAAATAAATATGGCTTGGAATAGAACATTTAATAGGACGCTGGTTCCATCATGTTATGCTGCACTGTAGCTCCACCAGTATAACTGTTTCATCTGAGCACTACAATGTCATTGCATAGCCAACTATCAAACTTTATTGTGGGTGGAACAGTAAATACAATAAAGAAAGGTATAATGTTAAATAACAGAGAAGTACTGTATTTCTCTGTACTGCTTACATAGCTCTATATTGTATTTGTATGTATCGGAAGAATTATATAAGGAATTGTTCTCAAATAATTACATTTATTGCCACATGTTAAGGAAAAGCAAGTACAGTTTTGCAGGATCAAAAGTTTAATATGGGAGCCGTTTTATTACTGGTGGGATTATCCCAGTACAGTTCAATTTATTCAGACACATCCAAACCCCATCTATGGATACATGTCAGTTGTTACCTTTGTTTAGTTTGTCCTGTCATCCTTTATTTATTTATGTGATACACTATCCTTTTAATCAAGAGTCATGGCTTTGATCCAACCAAGTTAAAAACAATGCTTTTTGGGAAAGCTAGGTTAATGATCTACAGATCTCATTGTTCTATCATCTATTGCTTAAATTCTTTCCTATACTGTAGCTATTTTAATTTAGAGAATGATACACACAAAATTTGGAAGAAATATAATTTTTTTTCTCTCATGTACTTTCTCTGATTTTCTCATTTGTCTTATCAAGAAAGCAAAACATACAGTACATTAAATGCAGTAGTATGCATATAGTACATTCATATTTGCTGCCTTCTTTCCAAAATTTATCTCATTAGTGTATGGGTAGCCAGACCACCCCTGACATTTTGCTATTTTCTAAAATATGGCTATCTGCAAAGATACCCTCTTTCATTATTGCCCTTTCTAATGTCTCTGTCTACATATCAGGACAAAGGTAAAAGAGGTGGGGGCATAGTCCATTCTGTATCCGCTTCCCTAATTGTGTCACTAAATTCACAGTTCACTTTTGTGAGGTCTCACAAATAAGTGTATGGACCAATTATCATTCTACAATCTATCCCTCTGCCTATAACAGGCAACTACTCCTCACCTGGAAAATCTGGAGATGTAGTTGTTGCTATTAGAGATGTGCAAAGTTGCTAAATTTTACTATGTGAAATATTTCTCGAAATTTGGCCATTTTTCAAAATGTTTCGCAGAAGCAAAATGCGGAATTTCACCTGTGGATGGTGAAATTTTGTCCATGGATCATGAAGTTTCACATGTGAAATTGCTACATTTGGGTGGAATTTTGCATTTAGTGGGTGAAATTTTGTACTTTCACAACACGCAAAATATTATGCCAAAGAGCTGAACTTCATGAAATTGCTGGCTTTGCGGGAATTTTGGCTACAAAATTTTATTTTGCAACATCTCTAGTTGCTATTGTCACCTTGCCTAAATCAGCACTCTGAGCACATTATTCTAGGACACCTAGATCTCAACTAGCTTGACCCTAAATCCTCCTTACTCTGCTTTAAAATCAAAGCCCTTAACCTCCATCAATTGCCGTTTAATCCAACCAAGTATAAAAAACAGTCCTCAAACCACTCCCTTATTGGTTGGAGCTGATCTTCTCATCCCCACTGTAATGTATCAGTCAACACTCTCCTGGACCTATACAGTGATTATTGCATCACTTACTGCATCTGCAAAAAAAATAATTCACCAGTTGGAGCTTAGTATATGGTTCTCTGATCCTGATAAGTCTTTGATGCATTTCTGCTCTATTTTCTAGTCACGTTTGAGACACCCATGTTCCCATCAGGAAATCTAGACTAAAGGATTCACACATCTCTTGGGACCTCCCTGAGATGATTGAGTTAGGAAAATAAAGAGATTGTTCCTAGCCTGCCCATAAGGGTTTGGGTGCCACCACTGACTGATTACACTATAACAGGATCCAGAACCTCTATACCACTACTATTAGAAATGTCAAAATCACCTATTTTTATTCCAGATTCATCAGGGATTCTCCATCCCCCTCCAAATGCTAGAATATTGTAAAACAATCTGCTGCAGGCCTCTTGCTATGAATCCAGAATTACTAACCTCAAATGTATCAATAGTGAGGTCACAGACCCTCTTGGCATTACGAATGCTTTAAATACCAAATTTGTGGGAGGGACCCATGTGATCGCCCCCCTTCTCTTACTAGCTTCAGTTCCAATCTTCCTCCTGGAAACTTCATAAGCACTAGCCCAAGCTTTGGCTGCTTATGTATTAATCTGAGCTTGCTTTGGGAGATGACAGAGAGGTGTGCGAGAGAGCAGCTGCACACTGCATTGTGAAGAAGATTCAAACACAGGCGGGACTTGATGAAAGGCAATTTTAATTCTTAAAACAGGTATGCCACCATTGCCTGAACTAAGAACCTTTTTTCAAGTCCTTTCCATGCTTATTTGAGTTGCTTGCACTTGTCTGCAGTGCCATTTGCTGTTCCGTGTACCGACAGCAAGACCTAGGAGTCCGAATATCCGAATGGTGGTAGAGCCTGTTTCGACTATCAGCACTGCAGTAAGGGCTTCTGCTGTAGGATTTTGATCCTCTGTTCTTTTTTTTTTGTGGCATTGTTTATTGTAAAGCACATTAGTCACACCCCTCTCTCCAACGACAAAGGGGTGCTGTCCAAGCGCTACTAACTGGTTGAGGGTTTGGGAGTTTGGTTACTTCAGCAACATCGCTCTGGGTTCTGTTCTTTTACTCTGGGTTTTTTTTACTCTTGTTTTGTCTGTTTTGCTTAGCAAGTCATGGCATGTTGTGATTTACTAAGCCCACTGGGTTACTGAGATAGCTGGGCTTTAATGCTGAATGAAACTTTATTTTAGAGACACTAGAAAGTAACTAGCAGAGTCTGACTGTGGGTCAATGTTACAGATTTTAAAATCTAATTACTATATTACTACACTTTTATATATCATTACTTTTGAATTTACCTTTGAAATTTGCACCAGTCACATGCCAGTTATGACCGACCAGCCTTAAAGTGCATGTGTGGTGTTTTCTGATCAGATTCATCATTTTAAACTCTGTACTCCTACAGACAGGACCTACACATGGTCAAACTGAAGATCTCAGGAAGAGATTTTTAGCAGGCAATCTCTAGATTAGTGGGGAGTAAGTTTTTCTTGCTCAATAAAGATAGTTCCTTTTCAACTGGCAAAGAGATTTTATATTTATTTTAGTTTTTGTTGACTGGGTAAGTGCACTAGGCAAATCCTGCCTATTTTCAGGCATGACTCGGGGGAGGATACAGATGAATGCCAACTGACCTTGAACCAAATTAAGCTGTAGATGGTATTTTTAGTGAATGAAGGAAATTTGGCTAGGACACTGGGGAAATTCCCCTACTCTTTTCGAAAATTGCCATGGGATTTTTAACATTCACCTGAACTACCACCAATCCAGGCAGATGGGACCTCAGTTTAACGTCTCATCTGGTATGACTCTATTTGAGCCATTAGTAAGCATTACTGTAAGATTTTAATTTTATTCACGCAGTTTATGTCCGCAGTTTAGCACAACTGTTGATACTAGATAATGAAGATGGGATGAGTACTACTAGTTAAAGAGCAGGGGCAGGATCCACAAAGAAAGCCAAAATTCCTGCAGATGCGGGAAAAAGGCCTGCTTCATTGCGGAAATGCAGTTGCACTATATTCTCAAAGAAAGCCAGCGCAGCTGCAGATTTCCACAAAAAGTGCCACAGGTACTGCAGTTTAGCTGCCACAGGACTTGCACAAGTGCTGCAAATCTGCAGCTGTGGAGGCTATGAAGGCACAGCAATAGGGAACCACAGTAGCTGAAGCAGCAGACTGTAACAGTGCTGCTATAATATGAAGCTGACAGCACACACAGAGACCTGCAACCAGTGCCCAACTGGGACCACAGCAGAATCACAGGTACCAGCAATACCTTGGCACCACAGTGGTCAACTGTCCCTGCTGGTCATCCCTCTTTGGGGTGTTCCTGTAGCCTGCAGGGGTAGCACTTGCTGCTGGCTAGTCAGGCTCTACTACTTGTGGGGCTCTATCATGGGCTGCACTGGGTCTAGTGGTTGTTGCCTGTTGTCATATAATGGCAATGTGTGATTTCAGTGCTGTAACATCAGCCACTGCTATACTGTCTGAGATGCTATTACCTGTGGTACACCTCTACCTTAATTGATTCCTATTGCTGGGGCACTACTGCTGTGTGCTGAGGGAGAGTTACACCTCATTCCACTGTGTGTAACATTCTTTCCTCAGCTGCAAAAAAAAATTTGCTGTGAATAGCCTTTCAGGGACTGTGCCTTACTTATCTCACACTTTTTGTCCTCAGGGACTTCCGCAGCTGCACTTTTTTCCACTGTCCATAGTGTTTTTTTTCTGCAGCTGCAGAGGTTTTTGTGAATAGCACTTGGAGCAATCTCCCCTTTTCTTCCATAGCTGAGGAAGTTTTGGGGACTTAGGGAAGGTTTTACATCTTCTGAAGGCTTTGAGAATCCGGCCCAGGTGCTTAGCAAGGGTGCATATCTTAAAGAATGACGGTTTGGGGCCTTTAGATGCCTCTGCAATCATTCAGCTTGCTTTTAATTGTTTCTTTACTTATTTTTCCATCATTTTATTTGCATTTTGCCAACTGCTTGTGAAAAAAGAATCCAATGGAATCCCTGTATTACGATGTCAGAAAATCTTTACTGGCAAGGTTGCCAGTGTATTTCAATGAGAAACTACAAATCTGTTTTCAGATTAATTTTATGAAGAAATAACACTTCCTGCTATCAAAATATTATATATTTAATAGAAATATGTGATTTTTGATGACGTGATATTTTGTTATATTTAGCAGGTGACATTTTCTTCATAACCAGATTTTACGTGGAAAGAAGTAAAGAGAAGCTAATTATTGTATTCAAAACTGTAAAATCATTCAGATGGAGCACTGTAGTGCAAGCATATAAAAGGCAACGTTTATTGATGAAATAAGTATAAATTTCTTTTGAAAAAGATGGAAAAATATATTTAGTTTCCCATTGAGATACACTGGACTTTTAAGTAGCTGGTAGTTTCTGAGATCATAATACCAGCATTGGCATATGCACAGGCCAGCTGGCTACCCCTACACAGCAGAATACAATACCAGACCTGCTTACTTACCAAAAAGATTCTCCTTGGTCTCATGCCACCAGGTGCTAGCTCACTCCTTACTACCTACAGTGGCACTCAACAAACACGTGGTGCCCAATCTCTAACCTTTCAGGTTCCCAGATGTCGTACCTCCATGGGTCAGCAGTCCTTTATCTATAGAGCCACTCAATGGTTCAATTCCCTCAATAAAGAAGCACTTTCCTCTACTACACTTGGACCCTTCAAAAGGAATCTCAAACTTTACCTCACTTCTACCACTCAATGTGACTGCTTCTCTGAACAGAGATCTCTCTAAACACCTCCCAGCTCACTCATGTCTCACAGCCTGCCCTTTCCCAGTCTCATTCCCTCTGGCACCGGGCCTTCCTTGTGACTCCTTTCCTGCTCCACATCTCCACTGGTACAAGACATTTTCCACCCCCATCGGACAGTGGCCCATTAGCATGCCAACTTCCTGTCCTGGTCGCATGCCTGCAATACTAACTGCCTATGGTGCCCTCTATCTCTTATTACCGCAGCCAGCTGCCTACTCAAGCTGCTCGTTATATGAATATTATCTCAAAGTATGTTATAACTGAGTATCTTTATTTTTTCTTTTAGTTGTTTTGGTTGTTTATTTTGCATTCTTTTACTACCTCTGTATATGTGTTGACCCTCATCCTTTGATGTGGAACCTTTGTAAATGAGCAGTTTCTGCTCAAAGGTATTTGTAATCCAAGAATTTTATAAATAAAAAAAAATTCTACTGAATTCTTTTTTACTAGTTGTATGAAAAGCAAAGGTGAAAATCCAATTGTTTCACTGCACTAACAAATATTTTATTATAAAATTAGAAAGTAATTACTAACACATCAAAATACAGTAAATACAATAGTCAGTATTCTATTTATTACAAGTAAACACCTGCTCATTAAGAGCCCAGTGTATTTCAATGAGAAGCTAAATATATTTTTTTGTCTTTTTCAAAAGAGATATTTTTGTCAGCAAACTTTGCCTTTTATGTTTGCATTACAGTGCTCCTCTGTATGATTTTACATTTTTGAATACAATAATTAGCTTCTCTTTACTTCTTTCCAAGTAAAATCTGGTTATGAAGAAAATATCACCTGCTAAATTATAACAAAAGATCACGTTATCAAAAATCACATATTTCTATTAAATATATAGTATTTTGATGGAAGAAAGTGTGATTTCTCCATAAAAATCCCACTTGATAGGGAACGTTTAGAACAATAACATTTATTGTTAAAAATATGTGGCAGCAGCCCACCATTACATATGTGTCAACGTTTCAAGTTATCCAACTCTTTTTCAAGACCTTGAGCAAGTGGGAAATTTTTCTTCCCTTTACTGCGAGTAGCTGTTACTAGTTTGAAGTTGCATTCAGTCCCGTTTAGTTTTTTGGCACTGCAGGATGCTCTGAGGCCACAACTCTCTTTGTGTTAGTTACATATAGTGATGGTTGTGTAGAGTCCAAGTCTGGCCAGCAACAGAAATCATATAGTACACCCCTTATTTAAGTGTAAAAAAAAAAAATGGAGTCCAATACGTAGCATCAGGGACATATGGGCTGTTTCAATTATCACTCACTTCAAGTTCAACAGAAAACAATGCAAAGTGAACGCAAAGTCATTATGAGGAAAAGTAGTGCATTTCTCTGGGGACTTCGCATAGCATGTAGCAATGTGGAGTGGGTGACTTCATCTCTTCTTCACTGGTGGAGTAAAATGTTGCTGCATCTCTACTTGACAATTATCAAATTAAGGACAAAAATAAGGAACAGGTAAAGCATACCACTCAGGATTCAAACTCTAGTAAAAATTAGCATTTAAATAAGGAAAATGAGCTGATTAATAATTCAGCCAATATATTCAAATATATTTAATAAATCACTTACCTACTTTCCATCTTACTTGAGTACTGATTTTATAAGGGTGAGGAAAAATCAATATGCAGCCTCACTAATTTAATGGAACAGTTGGTCATTTTAAGAAGCAATATGGAGACATTAAGGGAGGATGTGGCAATTAATGGAGGCAGATTAGAGGATGTGCTCATAATTTTAAGGAGATAGTATCCCCTAGAAAGCTCTACAGTGCTAGAGCAAGCTCTTATGAAAAATTAAACTGAGTCCTAATTTCTCAAGCATAATGATCCCAGAAAAATCTAAATAAGGGAACAATAAAAGTATAATGCAAGAGAAGGGGATTATTAAAACAAAATGAAGAATCGGTCACCAGATAGTTATGAAAACACCAGGAGTAAAGAGAGTAAATACAAAAAAGAGAAAAGGGAGAAAGAGCAAAACAAAACTGGAGAAAAAAACAATGCCCCTCCCCCCTTCGCAGGAACCCCTAATATGAACAATGAAAGATACAATAACAGGCAGGACCATGAACAGGTCAATCAGATGGAGGTGGCAAAAGATAAAGGGGGCTATAAATAGAGAGATCATTTTGATGGATGCTGAACCATTCCTGGAGGCTAGGAGAAAACCAAATAGGAATGAAAGGAATCCTTCTACTGTATGGGGATTACATGGAACCATTATGGGTAAATGCAGGAAAACAATGACTGACCCAAGTATTACTATAAGGTAAGCCAAGACATCACAGAGTATGAGAATCTTAAATAGCAACATAGATGGTCATAATCCTCATAAGCCTCAGAAAAGCACATTATGGCCTAAGGGGAATGAAGCAATCTTAATGATTCTGGGCATATATGTTAAACAGAATGACAGTGAAGAATCCCTTTTGGAATTGATAACTTAGCTGATTGTGAAAGATTTATGTGAGAAACAACAACATAGACACAGAGAGTTTCAGCTTTAGAACACACTAGCAGGGTAGTGTGAATTTTATTTAAAAAAAAATGTTCTCTAAAGATTTGCATAAAGCAATTTTACAGCATAATAAGAAAATAAACAAAATAATGCACTCAAAATAAATTTAAAGAAAGCTATTCAGCTTCAACACAACCCCCAACCTTGGTTGTGTTGCCACAGAGTGGAAAATAACACTTTCCAACATCAGTGTCTTCCTCTGTCTTCTGTGCCACATGTATGCAGTACTTTCTCTGCTGCTACCTGAGACTCATCTGTTTAACAAAACATTCAGAGGGATTATATACAAGTTACTTGTGATGTCACACAGTCATCTGATCCACCTCTATTCTAATAACATCAACATTTCCTTTCTAATACATTAAGCTGAGGGATCAGACAGACCAAAGCATACAAAAACATTATATGACTATCATCAGTTCTTTTATATTCACCACAGTGCTATAGATTGGGATTTATAGCCAAAATAATCTTAATTGGGTTTCTGGGAACCATGACTGCGTCCCCTGGACAGTATTATGGACTGTCCATGACCTCTTTCTAGGACTGAAATTAGCCTCCATCTGGTCCTGATGTCCCTTAAGGTGCAGTCCCATTTCAAATCATCTGCAGGTAAGCAGCTACAAACAGTACCAGAATGTCTTTTAGTTGTTTTAATTCAAAGGACACTGTTTTAAGAAAACCTGCAGCTCTTTTCATGCTTGTAAACTTGTATTATCTCTTGGGAACACAGTGTGAGAGGACCAGCAAATTCATTTCATTTGGACTGAACCAGAACACACTCATTTGTTTCCCCCAAATTCAGCCATGCTATGAATGCCTTAGGAACTCATTTTAAGAGCTCTTTTTGTGGAGTCTAACTCCTTGTTCCCCTGTGAGAGCTTTGTCCATGCTCTGTGCAAATAGGCAGCAAACGCTTTTTATTTACCTTTTCTTATCTGGGCATTTACTAACATATTCAGCCCTCTTTTAAAACACATATGCTGCCTGTGCAGCTTCTTCATTAAATCCTGCACAGTCGCTGGTATACATGCTAACCAACAGCCTCGAGGTGCATACAAGAATGGGGGGGGGGCTCTTGACCTAGGATTTGCTTTACCTCCATTTCCCAGTTATTTTTTAGGAGCTGAACCTTCCTGCTCCTTAAAATACAACAACAGGCATTTTTATTTCAAGGAAGCCCTATCTATCCAGGTGTTCCTGTACACCAGGATCTTTTATATTCTCACTACCTCTACACAGAGGTGTTTAAGGTATTTTACAAAGATGGAATCTAAGTTCCACAATGGAGCTTTTAATGCACCAACTACAATAATGCATTGCCAAGGACAGTGAAAAGGTTATACATAGCAGGAAAAGAATAGCTTTAAGAAATTACACTGGGAGGCCCCCCTCTTGTAATGGGAGAAAGTGAAAAAGGACAAGGGAGACCCATAACAAGGTAAGAGGAACTACTGCAGTAGACTTAAAGATGGGGGTAAGATACGGGGAGTAGTCCTGGCAAAAGCTTCCTATTTATAGGGAGGGGCAACTCTGCCACACTGATCAAAGCTGAACTTGGGTCAAAGGATGAGGGGAAAGCAATCTTATGAGTCTTTAGAGATCATGAGGACAATAGTAAACTCATATATGTTTTGATGAATGAGATGAACAGTGCATGCAAAGTTTGGGCAAAGATGTCCACCTTTAGAGATTAGGCCTGGAAACTTGTGCCATGATTAAATGGAGCACAGTGGTATTTTTCTCACACATAGATTATACAAATAAAAAAGTAGCTATATGGGAAGAAATAAAGAGTATTATCTCAGATCTCAAATGGGATTTTAACAAATCAGAAAAAAACTTAAAGGAAAAAACAATATCAGTCTTTAGCATTGATCCCTTAAAGTAGGAGAATCATAGAAACTTAAAGGTAGGAATGCATTTCCTAATACACAATACCATGAGAATACCACAGGAATATGGGACAATAGGAATAGTCCAAAGAGTAAACAACCAAACATCACAGATTAATATTCATATTAAGGGGGAACAACTTGCTGATGTTAGAATAATATGAATATTAATCTGTGATGTTTCCACCCTGGATGAGCTGGGGATTTATGTAGTTGACTGGGATAGCCTAAAAAAGCCAGTAGAAAGTGATAGTGAAAATGTAACACAACTACCACATAGTTTTACACAAAATTGATATAAGGACACAACCTAACATCTTGTACCGGGGGCAATCAACCATAAAATGGCAGAGTTCCTGTCTGGGGAGATTGCTGCCAGGAGGAATCGATCAGCTATGATTTTTTGGACTGTTGATAGGCTGTTACATCCTACCTGTCTGCTGCTGAAAAAAGCCTTTACTGATGCCTTATGCGAAGAGTTTGCTCAATTCTTCTCAGACAGGGTGTCTTCCATCTGGCAGGGGACTCCCCCCGGTGAGCCATTTTGTGACTGACAGTGGCTGTCTTGGGTGTCCAGAGTGCTCTCTTCCTAGTTGGGGTGAGTTTTGACTGCTGGAGGTGGCTGAGTTCATTGAGATTGTTTCCAAGCTGAGGCATACTTATTATGAACTAGAGCCAGTGCTGACATGGTTCCTTATGGGATGTGTCAACTCCATTGGCCCGGTGTTTGCCTTGATTGTTTGGTGTTCTTTGTCAGAGAGGATCTTCCCAGATGCCTTGAAGAAGGCACTGGTGAGACCCCTTCTTAAGAAACCATCCTTAGATCATGATGTCAAGGCAACCTACTGATTAATCTCCAACCTTCCATTTTTTGTTAAGGTTGTTGAGGAGATTGTGCAGCTTCAGCTTGAAGAGCACCTCATGGTCCATGATCTATATGAGCCTGTCCAGTTGGGGTTTCAGGTGAGGCATAGTATAGAAACTACATTAGTTTGGGTGCATAATGACCTCCTCAGGGTGAGGGACCAAGGAGAGGGGACACTTCTCATTCTCCTCAGTCTCTCCTCAGCATTTGACATGGTGGACCATTGTGTGTTACTTGATAACCTGAAGGAATTTTGTGGACACACAGGCACCATCATCTGCTGGTTTGAGTCCTAGCTCATGAACAGTAGGCAAAGGGTTGTGATGGACAATTTCTCCTCCTCCCCCTAGCCCCCTGGTTTGTGGAGCACCTCATGGTTTGGTCTTGTCACCAATGTTGTTTGCCATGTACTTGCTAATCCTGGGTGAGATCATTAGGAAATATAGCTTTGGTATTCATTGCTATGATGATGACACCCAGCTGTAGCTTTCCTTTGCCCCCCAGAACAGCCAACCCAGTGGATGTACTGAATAATTGCCTTGCAGAGATCAAAAACTAGATGGCCTTCAGCTGGTTGTGACTCAGCTCCAAAGAGATGGAGGTACTGGTTGTGGAGTCGACCAGAGGATGGAATAGGATGGCCTCTGGAGCAGAGACAGAGCTTTGTCTTGTCTCTGTTCCATTGAGATCTTCATCTAGGTTGTGCGATCTTGGTGTTATTCTGGACAGTGGACTGACATTTGACTCTCAAGTGTCATCCATGGTCCATATCAGTTTCTTCCATCTGAGGAATATTGCCAGGATCAAGCCCCTGGTTCTGCCCCAGGACATCCTGACCTTAATGCATGTCTTTGTGATGTCAAGGCTTGACTACTGTAATGCACTCTACCTCAGGATCTCTGGGGGGGGGACCTTCCTCCATCTGTTGCTAGTCCAGAATGCAGCTGCCAGGTTGTTGATGTGGCAGTCAAGATACTGTCACATCACCCCAGTGCTGCGTGAACTACACTGGCTGCCAGTCAGGTGGAGGATCCTCTTCATGGTAGGCTTGCTCACCTCTAAGGCCTACATGGCCTGAGCCCTGGCTAGCTGGTTGACCTTCTTACACCTGTTGCCCCAGTCCAGTCCCTACAATCCTCCTTTAAGGGCCTCCTTGTGATTCTCAGGACAAGGCTTAAGATGGTCAGTGACAGAGCTTTTAGTGTCGCTTGCCCCATCCTATGGAATTCACTTCCTTCAGCTGTTAGGGAGGCCCCTTCAGTTGAGATTTTCAAAGCCTGCCTCAAGACCTTCTTGTTTAATCAAGCCTTCCCTGATCCTGTATTTTAATTCCTTGACTGGTATTGGCTGCTGTGATTCTGCCTTGTCTCAGGATTATGTATTTATTTATTGATTCATATAATTTTATTTATTTATGTGTAGGTTTTAATGCATTTTACTGTTTATTATTCATTTTTGTTATGTTTGTCTGTTGATTTTGATTGCATGGCTCCCAGAGCCTGTGGGACTTGGGTCCTTTAAATACAATTAGCCTTGTCTTGCCAATAAAGGACCTGACATGGTTTAATAAAAAATGGCAGGCTAAAAAGAAACTAAATGCTTCAGTTAGATGGACCAAAAGGAACCCCACTAAGAAGAATTTTGAGTCTCTTAATAAACATAGAAAATAGTATACCCAACTACTGCAGGAAGAAAGGGAACATTTACAGGAGGAACATTGGAGCAAAATGCTGGATGTATTGGAAACAGGTGATGGAGCTCAATTTTGGAGATTGGTATCCAGAGGCACAGTAGTGCACTCACATGAAGTCTTAACACCAAATCCACAAGAAACCTGGATTACACACATTCAAAAACTTTACTTTAAGGATCAATCCAGGGATATGAACAGGTGGCAGACTGAGGATCTGGATTGGTCAACTATACTGCTTAAGATGACACTTGGGGAGGTAGAAAAAAACTATAATAAAATGTCCAATGAAAAAAGCCCCGGATCCAGATAAGATTCTCACTGAGGTCTATAAAGGACTACTTAAATATATGGGTATTGGTACTTACTAATTTGTTTAATAAGTGTTTAAAGTAACAGATTTGTACCAGACTCTTGGGCTAAGAACATTGTTGTTCCTATTTATAAAAAGGGGGCCCTTACAGACCACCAGAATTATCAGCCCATCAGTCTTGTGGATTCTATCTCCCAGGTTTTTGCACATACAGTATCATCTTGAACAGATTATTGATATGGATAGATAACACACTTATTCTTTCCCCATTGTAAGCACGGTTTAAGAAAAAATGTTCCACAATTGATCATATTTTTGTTTTACATCTGTTAGAAAAATGTATAAAAATTAGGTAAAGCAAATTACTTGTGCTGTTTAAAGATTTTTCCACTGCATTTGATTCAGTGGACAGACCACTTTTGTGGAAGACTCTGGTAAAGTATGGTATCAATCACTATTTACTTATACTAATATTACAACTCTATAGTTATAACAAAACAAGTATTAGATATGATAAGATGGGAAACGTGTCAAGATATACACAATCAAATTCTGGGGAAAAACAAGGCTGCCTTTTGGCTCTGAGCTTGTTCAACTTGTACATAAATCAGATTATAAATCAGTGCTCTGACCCAAACTTCCACTCACCAAAGATAATGAGCAAAGAATGTCATATGCTGACTTATGCCAACGATTTAGGCTTAGTATCACTAACTAGTTCAAGTATTCAGCATAAGCTGAATAAAGTAGAATCATATGCACCAGATTCAAACTTAAGATTACTTTATCTAAAACAAAACTATTAGTTTTAGGGTGTAAAAAAAAGTTATACCTGCTGTTTTTACCAAGAAAAAATTGACAAGTTAGACAATATACATTCCTAGGCATTATTTTTTTGTCATACAGGGAATTTGACACCCCATATGAACAACCAGCCAAAGAAAGCAAAGCGTAATGCTAGAGGGCTACTCAAATTTAATTCTAATTACAGGGGATAGTCAGTCATCCCACCCTTGTGGGCAACTGAGATGAAATTAAATCCTGTTAGTCTGTATGGTGCAGAGGCTTGTGGCTATCAAGTGACAGAAACTACAGACACCCCATATAATAGCTATAAAAAATCCTTATTGAAATTTCCAAATTCAACTACAAACTGTGCAGTATGAGCAGACTTGGGAAGGATCTCTATTAAATCAATAGCATCTCTTAGACTTATTGAGCTGGAATTTCAAAGCCCCAGTGCAAGCTGCGACAATGGCAGCTTGCACCAAGTGCAGTGCGCCCGGGACCCTGCACCCGAATTTCTATTGAACAGGGTCCTGGTGCCTAAGTCCAGCGGTATGTGGCAAAGGGGGTGCTGCACCCGACTTATGGCGCACACACCCAGAATCCCACAATGGCTGTAGGGAGTCTGCAGCACCCACGGACAGGGACTGGCAACTGGGCCCTGGTCCCTCAACACCACCACACCAATGGCACCAGCACTGCAACACTCCATGGTACCCAGGTGGGATAGTGCCCCTGTAGCATCATCGCCTCCCATCCCCCAGCCATACCCTGATCTGGCAACTGGCACTGCCCTCCACACGCCATCCCAGCTGGCCACTGAATGGGCAGTCCATATGTGTACTGTATACTGTACACACACTGATGGCTCATTCAGTGGCTGACCATGGTGGCTTGCGGAGGGCAGTGCCGGTCACCGGATCGGGGTATGGGAGGGGGTGGGAGTGCTGAGATGGGTAGGAAGGGTTGGCAGGGTGCATGGACATGGGTGTTGGGGACCATGATGGGGTGAGGGGGACCACCGGACCACCAGGGATTTCTCACCAGGGATGGATGAGGCAGGCCACATGGTGATACCTACAGGGCAACCCCCAGGAGCCCTCTAAGTCCCCTTAGACCTGCTCCTCACTGGTCTAAGGGTACTTGGTTCCTGGGGTGTTCTCTCAAATTCTGGATCCAAGGTCTGCAGCAGTCTGGGTCTGCCGAAAGCCACCAGTGCCATGCCACAGCCACTTTCATGGCACAAGGATGGTGCTAGCACTTTGGTGCAGGCAGCCTGCTGGGTGACACAGGCTGCCTTTCAAATTCCAACTTGGCACAGCCCTTGGTGCAAGGTGTCCTTGCATCAGAACTGTTTGATGCAGGCACCTTGTGTCAATCAAAGCCCTTTGAAAGTTGGGCCCATAGTATATTGGCTTAGAAAAATTAATAACAAAACTGCTCTGCCAGCCACATGGGCTTTATTAGAAAAAGCAAATTGGTTACAACAAGGCCTGACCTCACTGTGCATTCAACATCTTATAAATACATTAAAAGAATTGGTTATGAAAGCATATGGCTTCTGTATTTGAATAAAATTACAATTTCATTATCTTATCAAAAATATTTAAACAAAGAATATTCCAAAAGTCTATGGAACATGAAATTACCTTAATAAACAAACTTAAAATTGTCCAGTGGTATACAATAAATAAAAAGCAACATAATTTTGAATACTATCTTACTCTGCCTGTCTCACCAGAGTATAAAAGATTAATGACAATGGCTAGGATGGAGCTATTACCTACCAACTGGAGAGAGATTCCAGGTTTAATATAAAGGGAGACAAACCTTTGGATAACACTTGCCCATGTAATAATGGATATGTAGAAACTCTTCAACATGTAACACTTAAATGCCCCATCCAGACAAAATGGAGGAAAAAGTACACAGAAAAATATATCCTTCCATATGCATATACATTGAAAGATGCTGTATACATGTTGTTGCACCCCCTTGATGTGAGCCAGGCTGCACAAGTGGCTACATTTCATAAGAAGATGATAAAATATAGCAAAACTATCAAAAGTAATTGACAGTGCACATTACACTCTATGTGATGATCTTATTAATGGAAAGTCATAAGAATGACCCAGAAGGTAACCTTACGATCTATCAGAAACTCTTTCTGGATTAATATTGTAATTAATTCTCTCCTGGTATATTGATATAAATGCACCCTACTTGAGGATACTCACTGTTAACATCAACACTTCTGTTAAGAATGTGCAACAATGACATCCTAGTGCAATGTCAATGTATATTCTTAGTCTCAAAATATGCTAGTTATTTAAGAAGTGTAAATATGAAGCTGATCTCCATAGGATACTTTTGTATAGAAATTTATTTTTAATCATGTTAAGTAAAGTATTATGATGTATTAACCCATCTGAGGTCCTCATAAGCTGTCAAACACTAAGCCAAGCATCCCTAGATTTTTGAAATAAGCCATATTAAAAATTGCTGTTACACTGGCCCACATTATTAATTGTTCTCTCTTCTTGTTTTATGTCCTTGCTCTGGAAACACATGATTGTGATTTTCTTCACAAAGGTAGCCACACAAACTCTCCAGCAAGTTACTGACCATTGATTTACTTCCTGTTCTCTCCAAAATCCTAATTTGACTGATCCAAATACAGAAAAGGCCTTGACCAATTGTCATTTTGCAGACAATTCCATTTAACACTCTAATTGCATACTATAAGAAGACCCAACATCTGGCAGATAATATATGTGACTGTAACTTGAAAAGGGGATACTATGCATATGCTCCTATTTGTCCATTTTATGAAAAATGAAGGAAATCACTATTGGTGAAAATTCTTGGAGAGATTCCTCTCCCCTTGGCAATGGTTTCAACAATATTAAATATTTTGTTGACATCTAAAAATACAAACATTATTAATAGATTGGGCCTGTTTTTACAGAAAAAGACAACCATGAGGATGTTACTTTTGCAAAAGGAGAATGTTTAGGCACTGTTAAAATTGTCTGTTTGACAATAATATGTTTTGAAAGAGATAGAAGGAGACAAGTTTCAGCATTAACTGGAGGATAAAGGAATATGGGGCAAGATAGAGAAACTTATAGGAAATGAAATTATGTAAACTGTATTATTAAAATAATATCAACAAATAATGGAGATTATTTCACAGACAATAATAAAAGAAATAAAAATGAAAATAAAAAGAAACCTGAATGGTATAATAAAGAATGCAAGCCAGCTATAAAAACAGTGACTAGACAGAGTAAAAAGATTAAAAAAGAGGGAAATACAGCAAATAAGAGAGTCTTTAATAAATCAAGGAAAGAATATAAAAACATAGTTAATAAAAATAAGACTAAACATAAAAGACAGTTATAGAAGAAATTCGAAATTGCAGTAGAACATAAGGATAACAAAAAAATCTGGGTAATTGCAAATAAAGATTTAGCTGAGTATAGACATAAACCAGAAACAAATATAGAACCACAGCAATTGGTAGAATATTATAAAAACATATTTCAAACAGAAGAAAAATTAAAGAATACAGTAATAGGAAAGGAATGGACAAAGGTGGAATTGGGTATTGATTTAATGGAAATACACATGGCAATAGAATCCTTTGCATCACATAAAGCACCTGGGCCAGATGGAGTTCCAATAGAGGTGTTGAAACAAAACATGGACTTTGTTGCTACAAAAACTGTTTTAAGTGGTTATGGAAAATGGGAACATCCCAGAGAGCTGGAGGTATAATATAATAGTACTATTATTTAAGAAAGGGGAACAGAATGATCCTAGCTTATAGGCCAATAAGCTTGATAGACTACATTCAAAAAGTGCTTGCAAAAATCATAAACAATGGAATTTCAGGATGGATAGATAGGGAAGGTAAACAGGATGAGGTTCAAGCTGGTTTTCAACTAAGCTTTTCGACTATTGACCAGTGTTTTACATTAACACATTTGATTTATAAGTACAAGAATGTGAAGAAACAAAGTCTGTATTGTGCCTTTGTGTATTTAAAATCAGCATTTGATAGAGTAAATAGAATGAAATTATGGGAAGTTTTGGAAAAATTAAAGATGGATAAAGGATTGGTGGAAATAATTAAAACATTATATTATGATAACTTCACGCAAATAAGATACGACTCTAAAGGAAACAAAAGTTATCCATTTTAATCAAACAGAGGAGTTAGACAAGGATGTACATTGTCACCTATATTGTTCAACCTGTATCTAAATCAAATTTTAGAAAAGTTGTATGACGCAAATCTCCATTTACCAAAAATAGGAAATTGAGCCTGCCCATATCTGGCTTACTCAGACGGCATTGTGTTGCTGTCAAACAGTTAACTGGGCATAAAAAGAATGATGGGAAAATTTGAAGAGGAATGTAAAAAGGCAGACCTGAAAATAAACTATCAAAAAACAAATGTAATGGTGTGTGGTAAAACTAGCAACAAGTACACCTGCAAAATTGGTGAAGAACTAGAAATAGTCAATGGATTTTGTTATTTAGATGTAATAATAACAAAGACCTAAACTGGGGAAGACACATTAAAAAAAACAGTGTTAAAAACTAAAAGAGTTTTGCCAGCAATGAATAATTTCTTCATATAAATATGGTGGACATTCAGTATTAGGATATCTGAGAGTAGTTAATGCCAAAATCTGTAGTCAGTGCCTGTACAGGGCAGAAATTTGGGGACAGGATGGAAGCAAGTGAATAGACAAATGTTCAAATATGCATTATAAGAAATTATTGGGGGTTCCAAATGGTACCTCTTCTGCAGTGACAAGGGCAGAACTGGACCAATACACTGTGGAAAGTTAATTTAAAATAATATGTATAAACTACTGGCTAAAAGCAGATATGATGGAGGGAAACAGATTGCCAAGGAAATGTATAGCAGAATCAATTGAATACCTAAGAAAAGGGTGTAATGTTTCCCAGTATAGGAAATATAGAAAAAATAATAAAACCAAATAGGTTGATGCATAGTCTAATGGATAGATTTAGAACACCTATAAAAATAGTGAGAAAGGATATAAAAACAAGAATACAGGACATTGAAATACAGAAAGATATAGAATATTGTAAACAAAATAAGAGATGTTTATGGATGGCAAAAAACAAATGAGAGCACAAGCTGGAGAATTATTGAACACAAATTAAAGATCAAAAAAAAAAAGCATAACTAGGTTTCAATTTGAAATGTATGAAAGTAACTGGCTTAATGCAAAATATAGGAAATGGAAGGATGAAAGGAAATGATGTAAATGCAATCTAGACCTGGATAATTTACAACATACAATGACACTTTGTCCCCTTTATGGGAAAGAAATAAAAAAGTATTTAGGAGAGGTAATGAGTAACTTAGAATATGAACCTAAAGATATGGTAACGTACCTTCTAAAAATGGAAAAATATACAGAAATTGATTGTGTGGCCTCCTTCTTCTCCTCGGTAGAAAAAAGAAATGTCATATAAGGTTTATGGAATGATGGAGTTGGTGACAAGCCTAGATTCCAAATTTGTGAGAAATTATATGGGAAAGAGATGTTAGACCAATATTTTGAATGATTGTGGTTACAGGGAAAGTGCAATATTCTAAAAGATACAATAGAAGAAACGGAATTTTATAAATAGAAAAAAATGTATAAGCATATTTCTGGAAACAGAAGTGAGAAGAAATCTGTGAACAATTGCTAATGAGGGAAATACTGCTTGTCAAATATATGAATTTTATATGGAAAAGTGTTTTATATTGATCAAGAATTGTAAATAAGAAAATGAAATAATTCCATAAATTTATAATGATGTAAGCAAAGTGCTTTTAAATTGTAATGACATTATCTATGTCAAACAATAAAAATCTATTGATTGATTGATTAATATGTTTTGGATTACACTTCCACTTTATAGTGATCATGTGTAACAATGGCCTGCATTTATTACCATGTACTGTGTATGCCTTTAACTCTTTTTTTCATGTTTTCTGTAAATTGCAATGTTGGAATTGTTGAACAAATACTAATTTATTTATTGGATTTTGTTGACTGGGTTGGCTCACTGAGACTTGCATCCCTTTTTCAGGAGTGACCCAGAATAAGTTATATACACAATATGTCTGGAAATTACATAGTACAGAATCATATTCAGCTGATCAACACAGAGTACACAGTGACAATGGTAGTTACGATAGCTACAGTATTGGGGGTCTGCAATAATACATAGCAGATTCAGGCCACAGATTAGTAAGACAAAGTGCATTGTGCTGCGTTACAGTACAGAGAGCAACATAAGTAAGTTCAAGGGATGAATTTGAGGCCTGATGAGGGCACATAGGCACCTTAGCCTCTATGGCAATGGTGAGGCAGGGTTAGGCTCA
This sequence comes from Neoceratodus forsteri, assembly GCA_016271365.2. Classification (NCBI taxonomy): domain Eukaryota; kingdom Metazoa; phylum Chordata; order Ceratodontiformes; family Ceratodontidae; genus Neoceratodus; species Neoceratodus forsteri. The sequence goes on along the minus strand of CM028131.1, from coordinate 1,199,604,529 downwards.
GCAGGGACAGCAATTTAGTATCAGGGTTTAGTGACCATTGAGTGACTTTTTGAAGGCCTGATAGGTACAACATTCCTGGAGAGGGGCAGGTGGTTTGTTCCAGAGTTTAGGTACCATTTGTGAGAAGGATCCACTACCAAATGTGGTTCGGTCTGAGGAACCACCAGGAGCAGCTGGGAGGAGGAGGAGGAGCAGAGATGCCTTTTCTGGGCTGCCAGGCCATTAAATCTCTGAGACTTGGAAACAATTTGTTAGTGTGTCATAGATCAGGCAGAGGGTTGGGTGATAGAAGTGCTCTTTGAGAGGGGACCAACATAGTGAGGCAAACATATTGCTGTGGTGTTTGTGGTTTCCTGCACCAGATGCAAACCTGCCAATTTTGTTGAACATAGCATTGAACCTAGTAGAATTTGTACCTTTCTGAGAGGAAAGGCCTGGGACCTCTTCAGTAGCATAGAGGGGAGTACACTGTTGGATACTGATAGGTGGGCTTTGTCTTTTAGGCAGAATTCGAAGCTGTAGAGCAGCCCCAATTTTGAGGAAAAAAGCTTAGTAGTGCACTCAGCATGGATCGTGAAGGTGAGCTCCTGGTCAAGCCAGACTCAAAGGTATTTTATTGTGTCTACCACTTCCAATTTGGCAACCACAGAGACAGAGATCTGTAGGGGCTTGCTGTAGTCAGGGCCCTGTTTTCTGGAGCCAAACAGTATGACATCAGTTTTTTTTCCCTTTGAGTACTTGCCAATTTCAGACAATGTTTTGTGTTTGAAGTCAATATTAAGTCTAGCTGCGATAACATTTGGGTAAGGGCCAGTTCTACACAGGGCCACATCATCTTTATATAGCAGCACTTTGGCTTCACCACAGCTGCAGTGGAGCTCATTGATGAAAAGCAAGATAGAGCCTTTGGGGACCCCAGAAAACTCATGCTGGGAAGAGAGGCATGACCCCCACTTGACTTATTTTGTTTCCCTTACAAATAGCTTCTGCACCACTGGCAGGAGTGTTGTTGAGATCCAGGTGTTTCAGTTTAAAGAGTAGAAGGTCATGACTGACCAAGTTGAAGGCCTTTGTAAGGTTGATGAATATAGCCCTAGTGGGATTACTGTAGTCAGAGGCAAGGAGGATGTAGGTAACGAAGCATACAAGGACTGAGTCAGTACCATGGTGTTTGTGGAAGTGGTGCGGGAAGTCATTGAGTAGGGAGCTGGTTTGTATATAGGTCAGCAATTGATTGTACATGAGCCTTTCTTGTACTTCAGCAAAGGTACTGAAACTAGAGATGGGGCGATAGTTCCCAGATGGTTCCCTGGCTCCACCCTTATGCACAGTAACTACATGTGCTACCTTACAGTTCTGAGGGACTGTGTCATGAAACAGTAAGAATTTAAAGAAGGCAGCTAGCAGAGGAGCTTCCAATTTTTGGAGTCATGGTGGCACAAGGTTGTCATGATGCACAGATTTTTCTGCTTTGATTTTCAGGAGCTGGTTCAGGACTTTCTTGCTAGAGACCACCCTGAAATGAAGGCTGGGGTGACTATCTATAGTAAGGGAGCCAGAAAGGGGGATGGCAGTAGGGTCTTTACAGGCATCATGGTCAGTGAAAAATACATTAATCACCTCAGCTATCAGCTTGGGATTGCTAATCAAATGTGTGTTGTGGAGAATATCTTGATGCTGCACACTAGTACATCCTTTAAGGAGGCTATTTACTTGCATCTAAAACCTCCTTGGGTTATGTCGATTGCTGGTTTGAAGACTCTTTAGGTAGGAGGCTATGGCCATTTTTAAGGAGCATTAAATTGTGTTCTGGAGTTTACTAAAAGCAATCCAGCCTTGCTGGTAGCCTTCTGCTTCATCTGGTGGTGTTTACATGTTAAACATGTAAACTGAAAAAAATAAAATTTCTCCAAAATCCATGACAGACTGGTCTCTAGACAACTTTTAAACTATTACACTGTGCATTCCTTCTTTTCTGACTACCAGTCTGGATTTCAAGCATCTCACTCTACATCCACTTCCCTCCTATGACCAACAACTCTTCTCACAAACATGGATAAGGACCTACTTATGTGTGTAATATTTGTTTACTTAGCTAAAAATTTCAGCTTGGCAGGACATACTCTTCTTCTTATCAAACTCACTGGCTCAAGATTCACTTCCTCATCTCTTTTCTGGTTGTCTTCTTACCTTTCAGACTGTAGTCAATCTGCCTCTACTGGCATAGCCCTCTCTGCCATCAGGCAATTTAGTATGGGGGTTCCCTAAAGGCTTTGTACTTGGACCACTTCTCTTAAATGTCTTCGTTATTGACCTGCAACAGATTATTGAATCTTGCAATATACATTTGTATGTGGGTGGCACCATCATATACACATCTGGCTGCAGTGCCACTGATCTCTCTGCTACCCTGCAATCTAACATATATCTACTCTCAGCCTAGTTTGATGCTAATTGCTTAGCCTTAAATCATCCAGAACTGTCTCCATGCTTTTTGGTACCAAAAACCCTAACCTAGTCATCAAAACCTTAAAAAGGTCTATTTTGAAATCAATTATTGAGTATAAGTACCTCAGCATCCTGCTTGATAAATCCCTGGATGTTTCCTCCTGTATTTGCTCACTGGTTTCTAAGACCTATAGAAAGCTTGGAGCCCTCCATAGGGTAGAAGGCAGTGCCCTTAAATGCCAGTTATTGAAACTTGGTACTGTACTAAATTCTCTTTATTGATTTATTCTTTGCTCACCCATCTGGATACACCACTGCATACTAAAAGACTCCAGCTATTGTTTTCATAGAGGTTTGGCAAAATTCAGTTTTACCTGCAAAATTCTGGTGAAATCACCAATTTTGCCAAGTGAAACATTTTGCATAATTGTGCCTTTATGGCAAAATTTCACCTGTAAATTTCAGCGAAATTTTGCTGTCAATTTTGCCTTTCGCCTGCACATTTTTGCTGCATATAAGTATCAGATGAAATTGGGGGGAAAAACGCTTATCACATGACTTTCTCTCTAGCAGACTGCTGGTCACATAGGTGACTGCACTTAGGCAGAAAGCCGGACTAAATGTACTTCCTCTAGCACTCTTTCAGCCAAGTAGTAGGAAGTAGGAGAGACTACAGCAGGAGCATGGGTGTAGGCAGGCATACTCCAAGCACTCAATGGTGTGCAATTTTATTTAAGGGGGGGTAGCAAATAGGCTCTGAACTGCTTCTTTTTTCCATGAAAACTAACAAAGATAATACTGAACCTTTCTTTAATTTTATTCATAGGAGTCGAAACTAGAAGGACTGGTCACTAATATTCTCTTTGCATCCCAAGGACAATACAACTTTACAGGCTCTGGGCTGGTATGTGGGTGTCTTAGGGAGCAATGCATGGCAACAACCACTGTCATGAGATACAAAAGTTGTATTTATTGTGCCAAATGAGGCAACAAACATGGTCCTGGTGTACATTTGTATATTGTCTGGCTACACCCGGGAGGGGGGGAGCTCACCCTAACAAGGATGGAGGGTTAGAAGTGAGTCCACTTGGTGTGCAGATCTGAAATCCCTGGCTGCACCTCTGAGCAGGAGAGCTAAAACTTTTATTTATAAAAGATAGTGTTTGTATGTGTTTTTCTGCTTATTTGATTGTTATATGTTCCCCATTAGTTTAAAAAGTTAATATTTTCTGTTAGTGTTGTTTCTGCGTTGTTATATTTTTCTAATTTTTTTATTGTGTGTGTGTATGTGTGTGGTGTGTGTGTGTGTGTTTCACTCCCCATCCCCAAATCAAACCCCGCATCTTTCTTTTTTTTCCTTTACTTTTATAACAAAGAAAAAATTTGTTTATGATGGAGAGTAGTAGTGCAGCAACAGCATCAGGAGGATCTGCGGTCCGCCTTAACAGGCGGGTATTTTCCAAGTGACCCCAAGAGAAAAATGTGCCCGTGACCCCCCAGCAGCAGAAGCACCTCCCCACTAACAGCAGCTGTAGGAGAACCTTGTGCACCCCAGCACCATGTGCCCCCCAGGACAGCAAGAGCAGCAGGTTTTAGAAGAAGCGGCCACAACGCGGATGCATCAGCAGAGAGATCGGTTGATGAGTCCCCTTCCAAGGTCTCTCCATCTCCCGTTTGGTATTTTTTTCCACAAAGGTTGGAGATAACAGTATAGAATGAAACAGTTAAGAAAGCGCTATTATTGCAAAGTTAAACGTGAATTTTTTTTTTATGCCTAACAACATGTGCCCCCCACCACCTTGCCACCTTCAGAAATGTTAACTTTGTGTCTCTCCCTTTTTCTAGCCATCATGATAATGTTTTATTAGTGCCTCACCACAACCACCACCACCACCACACATTCATCACAGCCCCAGTGAGTAACCTGGTCCAAAATGTGCACTTCAGTCACAATTTAACAAAGCCTCTTGCCGCCACACTATTCTTTTCAGACTACAGCAGGAATGGTAAAAGGAGAAATATGACAGGAGAAAAGTTTGATAAACTTCTGACTGAAATATGGTCTGAGTGAGAATGTGAATGATGTGCCCTCCTCCAGCACCACCACTCATACATTAAATAGCTGTTTTAGGACCTGATTGCAAAGTATTTCAGTGAGAATCTCAGGCAGTGCAGATCATGCCAAACAGGGCCTACAACTCTAGAAATGTTCACCAAAAAATGTTACATCAAATTGAGACTGAAATGTGGAGTCAGTCCTGATGTTTTAGGGTGCCCCCAATCAGCCAGACATTAGAATGCTGTTTTGGCCACTGTTTGCAATTGTTTTTTTGGCCACATCTTGTTTCTGCCAGTGCAGCACAGGCAGTAAATGTCCAGAAAGGTTGCATGAAAAATAGTACATTAAATTGAGACAGAAATCTAGTCTCAGCCGTGATGTTTTATGATGCCCAAACCACCACCCAGACCAAACAATGATGTTTGGTCCACTTTTTCAATGGTCTTTAGGCCCTATCTTGTTTCTGCCACTGCAGCACAGACAGCAAATGTCCACAAAAGTTGCAGGAAAAATGTTACATTAAATTGAGACAGAAATCTGGTCTCAGCCATAATGTTTTATGGTGCCCAAACCACCACCTGACCAAACAATGGTTTTTGGTCCACTATTTACAAGTGTTTTGGTCCCATCTTGGTCCTGTCAGTGACACAGGCAGTAAATGTCCAGAAAAGTTGCAGGAAAATGGTACATTAAATTGAGACAGAGATCTAGTTTCAGCCATTATGTTTTAGGATACCCCTCCACCACCCAGACATTAATCCCGTCTTGAGGAATCCTTTATATATACAGTCAATTATCAACTTGGATAATGTTCACCATATCTGGGTTGATAATTGATAAATTATCTTATCTGTTTCTCTGTAGCTGTCTTTTATTTGCTTATTGTGTGTCCACTGCTTATCTGGTAATTCTGCTGTAGTTGTGTATGTCCTACTTGTCCAGGACCATCTTGCAAATTAACTTGCTCAAGGATGATTCTGCCTGGTTAAATAAAGTTTAATTGATTAAATAGCTGTTTTAGGTCCTGTTTGACAAATATTTCTGCCTGAAACTCACTGCTGCCGGTGCCAAACTGGGCCTACAAGTCCAGAAATGTTTGCAAAAAAATAATGTTATAGTAATTTCAGACAGAAATCAGGTGTCAGACATGCAGTTACATGGTTCACATCCCTGTGAGGACCCAAATGTGCTGATTTCTGTATCATTTAACTGATTTTTCGGCCTAACTGTGGTGCTGACATTGCCTAACATGGCACAGAAGTCCAGAAATGGTTCCAAAAAAATTGAACAGTGCATTCAGACTGAAATCAGCTCCCAGTCATGATGTTTTATGGCACCTTAATCCCCACCTGGACCAAATGGTCTTTTTATCCACTGTTTACAATTCATTTTAGGCCACATCTTGTTTCTGTGAGTGCAGCACAGAATGTCCAGAAATGTTGCAGAAAAAATGGTACATTAAATTGAGACAAAAATTTGGTCTCAGCCATGATGTTTTATGATGCATAAATCACCACCCTGACCAAACAATGGTCTTTGGTGCACTGTTTACAATTGTTTTCGGCCCCATCTTGGTTCTGCCACTGCAGCACAGGCAGTAAATATCGAGAAAAGTTGCAGGAAAAATGGTACATTAAATTGAGACAGAAATCTAGTCTCAGCCGTGATGTTTTATGGTGCCCAAACCACCACCCAGACCAAACAATGATGTTTGGTCCACTTTTACAATGGTCTTTAGGCCCTATCTTGTTTCTGCCACTGCAGCACAGACAGCAAATGTCCACAAAAGTTGCAGGAAAAATGTTACATTAAATTGAGACAGAAATCTAGTCTCAGCCATAATGTTTTTATGGTGCCCAAACCACCACCCTGACCAAACAATGGTTTTTGGTCCACTATTTACAAGTGTTTTTGGTCCCATCTTGGTTCTGTCAGTGCAGCACAGGCAGTAAATGTCCAGAAAAGTTGCAGGAAAAATGGTACATTAAATTGAGACAGAGATCTGGTTTCAGCCATTATGTTTTAGGATGCCCCCCTCCACCACCCAGACATTAATCCCACGTCTTGAGGGAATCCTTTATATATACAGTCAATTATCAACTTGGATAATGTTCACCATATCTGGGTTGATAATTGATAAATTATCTTATCTGTTTCTCTGTATCTGTCTTTTATTTGCTTATTGTGTGTCCACTGCTTATCTGGTAATTCTGCTGTAGTTGTGTATGTCCTACTTGTCCAGGACCATCTTGCAAATTAACTTGCTCAAGGATGATTTTGCCTGGTTAAATAAAATTTAATTGATTAAATAGCTGTTTTAGGTCCTGTTTGACAAATATTTCTGCCTGAAACTCACTGCTGCCGGTGCCAAACTGGGCCTACAAGTCCAGAAATGTTTGCAAAAAAATAATGTTATAGTAATTTCAGACAGAAATCAGGCGTCAGACATGCAGTTACATGGTTCACATCCCTGTGAGGACCCAAATGTGCTGATTTCTGTATCATTTAAATGATTTTAGGGCCTAACTGTGGTGCTGACACTGCCTAACATGGCCCAGAAGTCCAGAAATGGTTCCAAAAAGACTGAACAGTGCATTCAGACTGAAATCAGCTCCCAGTCATGATGTTTTATGGCACCTTAATCCCCACCTGGACCAAATGGTCTTTTTATCCACTGTTTACAATTCATTTTAGGCCACATCTTGTTTCTGTGAGTGCAGCACAGAATGTCCAGAAATGTTGCAGAAAAAATGGTACATTAAATTGAGACAAAAATTTGGTCTCAGCCATGATGTTTTATGATGCATAAATCACCACCCTGACCAAACAATGGTCTTTGGTGCACTGTTTACAATTGTTTTCAGCCCCATCTTGGTTCTGCCACTGCAGCACAGGCAGTAAATATCGAGAAAAGTTGCAGGAAAAATGGTACATTAAATTAAGAAAGAAATATGGTCTCAGCCATGATGTTTTAGGGTGCCTCCCCATCACCCAAACATTAAATAGCTGTTTTAGGGCCTGTTTGCCAACTATTTCTGCCTGAAACTTACTGCTGCCAGTGCCAAACAGGGCCTACAAGTCCAGAAATGTTTACCAAAAAATGTTACATCAAATTCAGACTGAAATGTGGTGTCAATCCTCATGTCTTATGGTGTGCCACCACCTCAGGGATCTAAAAGGGGTGCCAACCCGTGTAGAGAAAATGAATTTCTCCTGCAAAATGCTGCTGCTACTTGCAGTTCTTTCCTCCTGCTGCTGTTGTTTCAATTGATTGAGATAGAAATGTAAAATTAGCATTTCCCTATCCCTATGCTATTGTACTAATTGTCTAGCTGTCTTGTCTGACTGTGTCTGTGGTAGTAGCTTGCCTGGCAGTGGGGGAGTGAATGATATTTTCTGGTTCTGTAGCTTGCTGCCTGCTGCTGTCTCTGACTACTGCTTTCCAAGTTGCCACAAGAACTACTGTTCTGGATGGTTGATGCCTGGTGGATTATCTTCATGCAGTCCATACTGATGCTGCTGAACATGTAAGTATCTGTCTTCATTTTTTTTCCTGTGCAAGATAAGGGTGTTGATGGGTCAGTATTATGGCTTCTTGAGTTCTAATATGCTTGTACTGCTCTTATATTATTTTTCAGTGTGCCGTGGATGACATCACCATGCCGAGCTGTGAGGAAGGGAGATCTGTGGATCTTCCCAGTTTCCCAATGCAGACGGTGAGTATTTGGATTTTCATACAAGTGTGGTATGTCTGTTACTGCCATCTGATTGTCTGAGCTTGATAGTAATTGTGTTATTTTTTGCTTTTGTCAACATCAGAAATTCCGGTGAAGTTAAGTATTGTTCCATCCTGCTGCTGCTTGCTGCTGAATCAGATCTGGGGGATTTATTTAATCATGCAATGGTTCAACTTTCACAGTCCTTGAGGTAAGTATTTCTTCATTTTTTATGGTCTTCTGTGGGGGGGGTGGATGGTCATGGGTGGTGGTGGGGGATCTTTTTAACAATCCTCAAAATTTGTTCTCATTTTTTTCTTATTTCAAGGTACACAGTGCTGGTAGGGGAAGGGAAATGCCTGCTAGTGCTACTGTGCTTCACCATGGACCTTGGTCTGGATTGGAATCATGTGCACCACACAGCATGTTCCTGTGGGGAATGTCCTCATTTTAATGACATCACCGGGTATGGTAAGTATACATTTTTTTCTCTGCTTCTTCTTCCAACTTGTTAGGTAAAACCAGGTATGCAGATTGATGAGTATCCAACATTTTTTCTTATCTTTGGTCTTGTTTAGGACATTTTCCTCTGTTGAGGTTTCATCGTATGCCATATCTTGATGACTACATGATCAATCCAGGCCATGAAGGAACTGTGTTATGTCTGTGGAAGACAGGGGTGTTGCTTGAACTGTGATGTTGGTCACTGGACTGGTCTCCATACCATTACCATTAATGAGTAATCACCATTGCCACCACATACAGGAAGGAACTATATGTGAAAACAGATGGTTAAGATGGTGTTTAGTAAATAATTAGGTGGAGGGGGTTAATGTCTTGTCTAATCAATGGAGACTGCATAGCTGCAGTAATCATGGACATTTTGAATCCATTACAAAACAGTGAGGACAGCAAGAACCTCCCTCTGCCCCCTACACCTCCCCCCCAGGTCAGGAACCATTGTGGTTTTGCTGTACCTTAACCTGGAACTGTAGCATGAGTAACCTTTTTTGGGGGATTTGATGTTGTAAGTTGTTAAGCCTCTTCATGATTACTTTTGTATTTAATGACTTGCATCATTAAAGATGGCTACCATTCACCATTTGTCAATACGTATTCTACTTGTGGTGTTAACTGTTGAATTAGCATGTTACATTAATATGCTAGTTGTACTAGTCTAGGAGCCAGGGTTCTTGTACATGTCACTGACACTAAGTGGCAGAAAACATTTTTTCAGTCACATGGAGTGTATGGCTGTGTCAGGTCAGAGCAGGTCAGGTGATGAGAGGGGGCAGTGGGGCAGTGTGGAATTTGCCATCATGGGCACTTTTAAGGACATCCAGTCAACATATCTTGCTGTAAGATGGGGCTGATATAGTAATTCAACATGAAAAGTAAGATATTTTTGGAAGAAAAACATTATAACTGTAACCATGTAATTGCAAAATCTTTACAGTTATGGCAATTACATCGCTGCTGCTTTATATACATAGATACACAGACAGGGTTGGCAGATAAGGGCCTACAGCCCACCCAGTCTGCCCATTTGAGCTTGTAAGTTTACTTTATGTTTTCCTAGAAGTCTGTTGCCCCTTAACTCTGACCTCGAGAATTCCTTTATGTCTATCCCATGCATTCTTAAATCCTGTGATTGTTTCAGCTCCCACCACTTCCTCTGGCAGGATTTTCCATTTGTCCATCACCCATTCTGTGAAGAAATTCTTCCTCATGCTTCCTCTAAATCGTCCTCCCTCCAACTTCATCCCATTCCCTCTTGTCCTGGAACATCTTTTTTGCTTAAAAATAGTGTATTCCTGTACCCTGTTCCTCCCTGTAAGATACTTGTATGTCTCTATCATATCCCCTCTTTCCCTCCTCTCCTCCAGGGAGTACATATTCAATTTCTTCAACCTGTTCTCATAGGACTTGTGACACAATCCATGTACCATTTTTGTTGCCCTCCTCTGAACCTTCTCTACCCTGTCTATATCCTTATGTAAGTAAGGTCTCCAGAACTGTACACTGTACTCCAGGTGGGGCCTCACTAGTGGATTGTATAGTGGAATTATGACCTCCATTTTCCTGCTGGTGATGCCCCTGCCTATACATCCCAGCATCATATTTGCTTTACCTGCTACCTTGTCACACTGTTTCCCTACCTTGAGGTCATCAGAGATGATAACCCCAACATCCCTTTCCTGTTTGGTGCATGCTATATCCTCACCCCCCAGCTGATATATTGTGCCAGGGTTTTTGTACCCCATATGCATTAACTTGCACTTCTTTGCATTGAATTTCAACTGCCAAACCCCTGACCATTCTTCAAGTTTCTGCAGGTCCCTTCTCATTCTGTCTACACCCTCTGGTGTGTCTACTCTGTTACAGAGCTTTGTGTCATTAGCAAACAGGGAAATTCTGCCTTCTAGGTCCTGCGCAATGTCACTGATGAAGACGTTGAATAGAACCAGTCCCAGCACTGATCCCTGTGGTACCCCACTGGTCACTCTTCCCTCTGTGGAGTGACATCCATTTACCACCACCCTCTGTGTCCTGACGCCCAGCCAGTTACCTACCCATTGCCCTACTGTCCTGCCCACATCTATATTCCCCAGTTTGTGTAATAGTCTTCTGTGTGGCACAGTGTCAAAGTCCTTGCTGAAGTCCAGACAGGCCATGTCCACTGCCCTTCCCTGATCCACCTCCCTAGTCACCCAGTCAAAAAAATTCAATGAGCTTGGTCTGACATGACCTCCCCCTGGTGAAACTATGCTGCCATGGGTCCTGTAGTCCATTGACAACCAGATGTTCCACCAATCTCTCCTTCAGTAGTGCTTCCCTGATATTTTCCACTACAGAGGTGAGGCTGACTGGTCTGTAGTTCCCCGCTTCCTCTTTGTTCCCACTTTTGTATAAGGGAACCACATCTGCTGTCCTCCAGTCTCTGGGCACCTCCCCTGTTTTCAGTGATCAGCTAAACAGGATTGCCAGAGGTTCAGCCACCACCTCTCTTAGTTCTTTAAGGACCCTGAGATTCATCCCATCTGGCCTCATTGCTTTATCAACTCTTATTACTTCCAGTTCCTTCAGCACCCTTTCTCATGTAAAGGCACTTGTGTCCATTTCTGCACCATTTCTACCCATTGTACTCCCTTCAGACCCATTACCCTCTTCTTCCTCAGTAAAGACTGAGCAGAAATATATGTTCAATATGTCAGCTTTACTGTTGTCATCTTCCACATGGCCCCCATCCTCCCCCTTCAGTCTCACTATCCCTCCCTTTGCCTTTCTTTTTTCACTTCTGTACCTGTAAAAGGTTGTGTCCCCTCTACCCACTGATTTTGCAATGTGCTTTTCTGTCTGAGCTTTGGCTTCCCTTAGTAACTTCCCTGCCTCCCTTTGCTTCTCCTGGTACTTCTTGCTTTCACCTTCTGCCTGTGTCTTTTTGAATTGCCTGAATGCAATCTTTTTGGCTTTCACTTTCTCTGCTACCTCCTTGGAAAACCATAATGGCCTCCTCTTCCTTTTCCCCTTGCTAACCTGCATAATGCATAATTCTGTTGTTCTTGTAATCCCCATTTTAAATACTGCCCACTGTTCCTCAACCCCTGATTCCTGCCCCATTCCCCTTAATGCCCCCTTCAAGCATCTCCCCATTTTCCCAAAGTCTGTCTCCTAAAATCCAGGATACATGTTTTTGTGTGGTTTGGGTCTGCTCCTTCTGTGATTTCAAACCACAATGATTGGTGGTCACTGTTCCCCAGAAGTTTCCCCACTGTTACCCCCGTCACACTGTCCCTGTTTATGAGCACAAGATTCAGTATTGCCTTCTACTGAGTTGGTTCCATGATCAGTTGCTTGAGGAAGGCACACTGAAGGGAGTCCAGGATAAATCTGCTCCTAGTTGATGCTGCTGCTGTGATGCTCCAGTTCATGTCTGGAATATTGAGGTCTCCAACCAGCACTACCTCAACCTTGCCTGCCATCCTTTGGATGGCTAGCATCAGTTCCCTTTCTGTTTCTTCCTCCTGGGCTGGTGGTCTGTAGACCACACCTGTGCTGATGGCTGGCCCCATTTTCCTTTCCAGCTTGACCCACAGTATCTTTCCCCCTTTTTGTTCCTCCTCGATCTCTGTGGCCTTTATGTCATTTTTCACATACAGTGCCACTCCTCCTCCCTTCCTACCTGCCCTGTCTCTGAATATGTTGTAGCCAGGTATGACCATCTCCCAGTCATAGTTATCATTACACCAGGTTTCTGTGATGGCCACAATGTCCAGGTCTGACTGCACCATGACAGCCTCCAGATCTTCCATCTTGTTGCTAAGGATCCTGGCATTGGCACACATGACTTTCCATGATTTGACCTCCCTAGACTGCTGTAGGTTTGAGGGATTGGTGGTGAGGTGACCAATCAACAAGTTACTGCCAAAGGTGATCAAATGAAACTTATACACACTGCAGCACATAACAACACATTTCCATAACCAATCCAATGGTACAGAGCTAAAAGTAAGGTAAAACATACACACCCCAGCCACCATACTCATTTGAAAGTTTTTTTTGGGGGGGGGCCTTGGAGTAAACTCATCCTTTTTAAACTTCCAATTCCACATCATCCAAGAAGCAACCCTCACAGTCTTCAAGACTGGAGTTCTCATCAGGTGGGAATTCTCTCAACATTGCTGCCTCATCCACCTTGCTGCCGGTGGATGCCTTAGTTGAAGGATCGTCATCATCCTCGTCACCGAGACACAGTTCCTGTGGCAACACCATTGATATCACTGTGTTGTGTGGAATGTGTATTTCATTCATTTGGCTGAATGTTAGCCTGGACACATTCTTGGGTGACATTTTGGTCTGATGGTCACTCACAATTGCCCCAGCCACACTAAACACTTGTTCCACAGTGACACTGGATGGTGGGCAGCTCAGGTATTTCACAGCAACCGATGTTAGTGCTAGCCAGGCAGTCATTTTACTGCTCCAGTACAGCAGTGGCTCATCAGTAATGGCAATGTGCTTTGGGTCCCCCATGTAGGCCTCCACCATTTGTTCTGCTGCCCGGAGTCCAGCTGTCTCATCTGTCTCCTACTCCTCCTTTTCCTCCATATCTTCTATTCTCACCTGAAAGAGAACATCCCAAATGGGATTGCATACTGCTTTCTGCTCTGCCTTGCCAATTTTCTCTGATTGGGTTGCCTGTTAGCCACTGGTGGTGGTAGCAACACACGTTTTTGATGCAGTGCATGTATTTTTCATTTGTGCAGCATGAACCAATCTAATGAGTTTCTCTGTCAACTGTTGTACTCACTGGCAACCTCCTTCAATTATAGTGGGCAGGCCATGTTTGTAGCGTGGATCCAGCATGGTGGCAATTGCAAAGTCAGCTGACTATAAAATGTCAGATATATGGGTATTTGTGTCCAGCACATGGAGCATGTGATCCATCAGATCACAAGTGCCATGATCCCCACTTGCCTCTGTCTGGTGTTGCACATTCACTAGTGTCTGCCACAGCACATGTATGAGGCGTATGGACTGACTTATACAAGCAGTGTCCCCACTCACTGCCTGCGTAGCATGCTTGAATGGATGGAGATTACGTATTAGCCCATCAATTTGGTGCCACTGCTCTGTTGTTAAAGTGATGGACACTCCAGCACTGTCACGGGTGGTGTGCAGCTGCAGGTATTCTGACACAGCCTTATACTGTTCATGCAGGTGGTCAAGCATGTACAGTGTGGAGTTCCACCTGGTGACAACATCAAGCTTCAGCCAGTGCTGAGGCACATTGTTATTGCACTGGAGCTCATGCAGATGGTCATGGGCCTTTGCAGAATGGGTGAAGTGGACACAGATGCGATGGGCAACAGTAACCATTTCCTTAATGTCCACATGGTTGAGAAACTTCTGAACAACAAGATTAAGGCAGTGTGTTAGGCAGGGCACTCTGAAAAAAACCCACCATCGCTAATGCACTTCATTATATCGGAGCCATTATAAGTTGCAATGAATCCTGCTATGAGTGACTGTGTGTGTAGCCACCCATCAATCTCATTCAGCAGAATATTAAGCATTTTTGCAGCCATGTGAGAACCTATGGCACTTGTTATACTCTGGCTTGCATGCTGCCGAATACCAGGCGTGTTGCTGCCACCACAATTTTGCTTCATGCATGTTTTGCCAGCCCAAAATGAAGTACCACACCAGGCAACTGTGCCCAGTGTGCTGCTGTTTGTCCACTAGTCCACATATCTATGCTAAAATGTATAGAGTGTGATGCACTATGCTTCAATGCATGTCTAATGTAATCAGCAACTCTACTTTTCAGCTCTGGCATGGGACACTTACTAAAATAGGTTTGCAATGGAACTTGCCATTTGGGACAGGCATGGGCCATCAACCTACAAAAACCAGCATTCTCTATGAATGAGAATGGCAACAGATCGATGGCCAGCATTTCAGCAGTGGCAGCATTTAGCTCTCATGCAGTAGCATGATTGAGGGGGGGTACGTTGTCTGCTGCTCAAGGATGGTCTTCAGAGTGAGCTGCATCTTTGGGGCTGTCCAATCATAACGCTGTACTTGTGGCAGGAATTATTTTCTTTTAGGGGTAACATTTGACTCTCAGGGCTGTGTAGACTGCATGGAACCAGTTATTTTGGTTGCTTGTGGGGTTGGGGGTGGTGTTCTTTTCAGAGTCATGGGACTGAGACTCACACCACCACTGCTATGCCCACTACCCAAGAAATCAAAGGATTGCTCACCCTCCTCCTCCTCCTCCACTGACCCACTCTACCCTCCCTCCTCCTGCTCTTGCTCTACAACATGTAACTTGTTACCAACAGCTCTGGCATCATTCTAGTGTTGCTGCCATCTCAGTGGGTGCTTGTTTTTCAGGTGGGTGTGTTGGCCACCAGTGCCTGTGTGGCTTCCCTTTCTCCCCCAACTAACACGGGCTTACAAAGTTAGCATACTGCTATAGTCTTATCAGCAGGATCTAGCACATGAAAGTCCCAAACTAGGGACTTTTGACCTTTGGACATTAGATGCTTCAGGGACTGGGATAGTTCAGAAACAGGTGTGAAAGTGTGTGTTTTTTGGGCTGCTCTTATCACTTTGGTAAAACCACATTTAGGAGGGGGAGTTACTTGACTGTTTGGAGGTTTGCTTATAGGTTTGGTGACAGACTGACCCATGTGCTGTAGATGTAAATGGCCTACATCACCCTCAAGCTTTTCAACTCAGGCTCCCATGTGGGATTATCCCAGTCATCATCATCACCACCAATAGTGATGATATCCTTGTCTTCCTCCTCCTCCTCCCCCCCATCACTGTCTTCTTGGAGGACGGCACTTTTTTCTTTCTCTACAACCATCTAAGGGGGCTGACTATCCTTATCTCCAAGATTATCAGACTCTAGTTGAACACTGTCATCACCAACTCCTGCAGGAACATGGACAGTCACACTGACAGACTTATTATGACCCTCCTCTGAGTCCTGGATCACTGTTTCTGTGCTAGTGTCAGTACATCCCAGTCCCTTCTTCTCACTGTCAGCATCCACCACTAGCATAACTTCAACAGTCTGAGATTTAAAAAAGTAAGACACAGGTATCCCTGACCCATTTCGGCCACCAACTGCTTTGCTGGTTCCTGCTGCACCACCAGGGCCCACATCAGAAGACACTGATGCAGACATACATGTGCTTTCACTGCTATGGGGAACTGAAACTGAAATTGTACTTTTTTAGCAGACTTCTTAGCTCCCTCATCCCCCTGCCATGTTTCCCCCTGTACTTGGCTGCTTCTTTGAAGGAATTTCTGATGACTACTGCTTCACAGCTTTGCCTTTCTCTGTGAGTATTTAAAGAAAGGATGTATTACTACAAACTGTATGAATAACACCTCACACGTGAATGATGTCACACACCTGCAGTACTGGTTTCCTTACAAGTCCAAACACAATCAGGACAGGTACCAGCACTTAGAGTACAACTAATACCATATATGGTAGGCAGCATATTCTAGTAAAAACCAAAAAGGTAACTTTTTCCCCCAAACAGGAAGGAATTAAAGAAACACACACAAGGAAAAAGGGCACAAGCGGACGACTTTAAATATAGATCACCTGTGTCTCTGGACAAATAAAGTACTGTAATGTGTTATTACTTAGTACCACAATTTATTTTTTTTTTTTATATAAGGACAGGGACAACCGTAAAACCATAACAAAGGCAAGTAGTACCACATAATATGGTAGTGGTCTGGATGGGAGGGAGGGATCACCAAGAATATTTTAATATATACTGTTTTATAATGGGTGCAGCAGGTGTTGCACAAATAGTGCTACAACAGAGAAAGGGTATTGTAAATTAACTAAAACAGGAACACCGTGCAGTGTGCAGAGTCAAGCTCCAGCAATAACGTACAGTGGAACAATTCAACAATGCAGTGCAACTGTAAATGGACAAGTTCAAGTGATCAAGTAGAAGTACTTAATAGAACTGTCGATTTTCACAGTTTTACTAACACAAGTTAACACTTCAGCAAACAGAACTAACCACAAAACAAATAAAACAAAGGATCAGCTCCATGTGTTTAAAACTTTAGAATTCACAATCAATTCACAACTAAAAGCAGAAGAATGGTATATCACAGACACATAGCTAACAGCGGCAAGAACTCTGTCAAATAGGATAGAGAAACTTTTCAGAGAAAAATTAATGGCAAGGTATAACAAAATTAATAAGAAACAACAGTAAATAACTCACAATTGTGAGTAAATACCAATCTGCTTGGCTAGAAATAGCATGCACTGCTTTATTCTCCTACCCTACCCCACACAACTCTTTTCAAAGACAGAGAGAAAAGTAAAACCCAATATAAACCAAGTATTATACAAAAATCCACAAAATTAGAAAATGTTCCCTAGCAGCACAGTACCACTAGGAAAAAGCTTTATATTTTGCAGCAATTAGCTCTCAAAAACAAGTTTTAGCTATGCTTTTAAATGCTTTATTAGCTCTGATGCACTATGACAGACTGCTCTCCAACTCAACACACAGCAGAATGAGCCGTAAACAAGCTACACGTGACTTTGGACCTATTTACCCAAAATGCATTCAAAGTTTGCCTTTAGACCACAATTTTGCTGGCGAAATCAAAAGTTATGCTGGTGAAATTATTCCACAAGGTGAAATTTGGAGCATCAATGGGCGGAATTGACAGGAAAACACATTTAGATGAAATTTCGCCATTTATGTGAAATCGTGAAACCAAGCAAAATTCCTCTTTGCATAGGCAAAACATTTTGCCAGGGCATGTTAAGCAAAATTTTGCCATTACACAAAATCAAGAAAATAGGTGAAATTTTGTTTTGCATAGGCAAAGTATTTCACTTAATTGTGGAATTTCGTGAACTATTTTGCCAGGCATCACAGAAGAAGACATGTCAGACAAGGCTTTGTTTTTATGGGGGTGCAAATTTGGGGTGCTATATCTTTTTAACCAGAGGGAAGTGCATGGAATTCTTAATGCCCCTCAACAGTAGAGCAGATCTGCTTTATATATGTTTGAGGGGAGCTGGGTGCCTGACAGTAGGTACCTGCTCTTTAAGCTCTGTAGCCCTTTAGGAAAATGTTTGCTATATTTTTTTGCCAGTTTCAATGCACTGCCTTTATTATATGCCATTTATTGGAATGCATCAAGTAATTTCTTTATTTTTTATCACCACAATATTCAGAGCTGTGTAAATCAACCTTGTGTGACATAGTGGTTATGAGGTTAGGCTCGAGAAAGAAAATTGAGTTCCAACAGAAAAGCAGAAGGAAGGTAACTCATCAAAATATGTCTCAGAGATATATATTTTATAATGAAAATATAAGTGTCCATATCCATCATACCTT
The DNA here is from genome assembly GCA_016271365.2 of Neoceratodus forsteri. Lineage (NCBI taxonomy): Eukaryota > Metazoa > Chordata > Ceratodontiformes > Ceratodontidae > Neoceratodus > Neoceratodus forsteri. The sequence continues at coordinate 1,199,586,398 of CM028131.1, read as the reverse complement.
TCTCCACCTACTGTATGTTTCTGGGGCAGGGTCCTTCCTCAGTGTGGCTCGAAGGATTAACCAAACATTTTCCTATTGATTCCTTTTTGATTTTTACTTCATTTTGTCCTGACACCCCACCTGAAGGCAAATACTAAGTCTACTGGATTTGTTCTTTAGTTATAGCTAGTATCAAAATATCCTTTATTAAAAAAGTAGTTTGCAGAGGATAAGGGTCCAAACTGCTGCTGAAAAATTTTCATTAAACTGTCACTCCAATGAGTTTCTTTAACATTTTACAGTGAATTGCATATAGTATATTCTGCTGGATCCAGCACAGAACCTTGCAAAAGTGTTGTCTAAGAGTTCCAACACAGTTTTGATTGGCATTGTGACAGAACTGCAGCTGTAGTCCAGTTGAGTCAAAAAAGCAGTTTTATAAAATTTGCTCTTGAGCTGCTAAAGTGTTGAAAAATATTCCAATGTGAGTTGTTAGTGCATTGCCATCTTTGAAAATTAATGCAAATCTAACTCTTTGGTATGGCAGTTTAATGTAAAGTTTACACAGAAGATTCAGTATTAGGTAGTACAGTACAAGTCACATTAAATTGTTCCTCCAGAGAGCTGTTTTAGCATTTCTGACTGAGTAGCATAAGTGTTACTGGATACAGTACAAAGCTCTGAACAAACTGTTTCTTAAGAGTTAAAACTCAGTTTTGCATTGCAATGTGACTGGACTGCTAATGCATTCCAAATGAGTTCCAAAACATTTTACAAACATTGCTTTTGAGCTGGTTAAGCATTGAAAAACACTACAATATGAGTTGCCAATGCATTGCCAAATGTACAAAACAATGCTAAACCAACTCATTGGTGAAACAGTTTAATGCGACTTGTACCACATGTTTAACAAATGTACCTATATGCACATATACATTCATAGATGCACACATGCTGTATACACATGCATGTTTAGTACATTTTTTGCAGATGCTGAGGTGTTAGACTACTTTATGACTTAGTGGAGAAAACAAACAACAAGTGGCCACACAACCAACAGAAATTTGGTGCAGTACCAAAAGAGAGCCAGCAGTAAACATGCAAAAAGATGTGCTCACACAGAATGCCACATCAAACATCAAAGCTGGAAGGGGCCAGAAGGGTATAGGCCTGAGCAAAATTTGCGGATTTCACTTCCACGGAATTTTTGGAAATTCCACAATTTTCACAGAATTTCACCTTATTTCTGCAACCAGTGAATTTCACATTTTCCACAGAATTCATCACCAAAACTGTGGAAATAATACTAGCACTGCAGAAAATATGTAGAGAATCACGGAATTTGCAGTTATTTAAATAATTTGCCATTCATGCTGCTGAAACTGTGGAATAATATATTCCGTGAGCTGTTTGAGCATGTGATTCCATTAATTTAGGTGAGAAATGAATTATAAAACTACCCATTTTTATTGTTGCTGTCTGTTGGTTAAATGCTGAAATGTTTGTGGTGTTAAATCAGACTTCCTATTGAATATTACAGTTGTTTCAAAACGTTCAGATTTTAAACTTTTCGGGAAAACTATTCTGCCGCTTACAATAAAAATCCACTGTTCATAAATTTATTCCACCGAACACCCTTCAAAAATTCCGCAGTTACTTGATTGGCTGATTTAGTTTCCATGAGGTGGGGTTTCTGTGTCAAAGGTCCATATTACTGTAGCAACCACTCTCCCCCTTTCAGTCAAGCGACTGCTGCTCCTTGCCCTCTGTGTAGTTCTTTATAGTTTGGTGAAGTGGAAAGTTCTGCTGCTCTGTGTGTCTGCAATTTGTTTGCATTATGCTAGAGAAAAAACAAACCCTTTGCATTTCAGTCTTTGATTGAAATACTTTGAAATCCTTTTGTTGTTGCAGGATCCTCCTTCAGCAATCTGATATCTGATAATTATCTTGATTAACTGCTTCAATAGTTGGTTAACATAGGTATACAGGACAGGAGATAGTGTGTGTGTGTAGTTTTACTTTTAAACAGCAGTTTAGTAATTTTTGACAGGAAAGGAAATATTGTGAGAGGCTGTTCTTATTTTTTTCTGAACAGTATTGTAACCTGCTTAGATTGATATATTGATTTTGGTGTGACACACTTTTGGTATGTACACTTATTGGAATAATTTTTTTCTCTGCAAATTAAAATCTGAGTTAAAAAAATGGTAGGAAAGAAGGCAGGTAGTACAGGTAGTGTGTGTGGTGGCCATGGACATGGTAGTTCAGCAGTTCCATTAAGTTTTAACTGTCCTTCTGAAGCTCTGGCTATAATGTCTCATAATTTGGATATTGAATTTGATTCTGGTGCAGGTTCTTCCAGCACTGTAGGTCCTGTGGCTGGCAGTACAGCAGGTGCAGGTAGTAGCAGCAAGTTAGGTACAAAATTGTCTATAATAGCTCAGCCTTTTTCTGGTGGTGTAGTAGGTAAGGGTGGAATCAGAATGAATTACTTTTTTCAGAGTGCAGGCAATAGTATCAGTACTGGGGACAACCAAATCAGTAATGTTAATAAAAATGCAGCTGCCAAGTTAAGTGCAGGGGGGGAGAACTGAAATCTGCAGTTGATGTTGCTGTGATAATGCTTATTTCACAGGATGATTCTCAGCATGAAAGTCAGGATTTGCTTTTGTGTGGGACAGATAATGTGTGGGATTCACAGTGTTTAAGTAGCAGTTTTGAATGTGATAGTCAGGACAATACTCCCACAGACACGGTCGTCAGTAAAAATATTGAGTGTAGTGATAGTCAGGGGCATAGCCGGGGAGGGTTCCTGGGTGCTCAGAACCCCCCCCCCTTTGCCAAACTGTCCATTTGTTATTTGTCCTTTGCAAAAAAATTAATGACATTTTTAAATTCTCCTGAAAGCCAGCAGTGATGAGTGATATCCCCCCCGAAGGTTTACTTTCATCAGAATGCCACCATAAGGACCCTCTGTGCAGTGCTGTAAATCTCCTCCATTGAGTGGCAGCTTGAAATTGCCATTTAAACTTTAAAGGCAATGGAGTGGGGCCAGCAGTCTGTATGTCAGGGGGTGGGGCAGGGACTCAGCTGATGAATTTGGATGAGCACCCCACCTCCCTGGGGGGAAGGAAAATGTCCATGGAAGAGTTCTGTGTCTCAACTCCTGGCTCAATGTAGTCATAAGAAAATGGCTTAGTGGCCTAGGGATTAAGAAAGGTGATTATTTCTGGTCACATCACTGCAATATAAACACATTAGGGGCTGATCTCAGGGAGCATTATTGGAAAAAAAGGAAAGCGTGACTGGCTCATCAATCAAGAGGGTTGATCTGTGAGCTGTATAGTCAGTCTGGAATATGAAATAAATGATGAAAACAATAATCTGAGGCTCTAAGGGGGAAAGAGGAAAAGGTGTGTCTCCTGGCTCACTATGAATTAGACAGCACAGCAAACAAATGGAAATGCAATGAATTAAGGTGACCTACTCTGGTCATACACTGCATATTCAAATAAACAGGGGACTGATCTGTGAGCTGTGTGGAGTAGTGAGTCTTGAATTTAGCACAGCTAAATGGACACACAAATGCAATGATTCTTGAAAGGTGACTATGATCTGGTCACACAGATGAGACTACATATAGTAAAACAACAACACAGAAAACATAAAAAGTATCTATTATTTGTTTGCCTTCAAGGGGATCATGCATGTAATGTAGAGGCAAAGGGAGGAAGACTACTAAGAGAAACCATAGAAAGGGTGGGCAATTAAAAGGGGAAATACATGCACTGGTAAAGGTGGAACATAAAGAGCAAAGCAAATGCTGAATACATAAATTAAATGTGGGTAACTGAAAATTAACCACAAAAAAAACAAAAAATAGAAGGAACACCTGGCAAAAAGGCAATGGTGGTGTAGGGGTTGGTAAGGAATGTGGAGAGATCTGTAGAGAAAGGTGGAGAGAGAAAATAAACTTGAGTTCAACTGAAATACCTAGGGCTGCATGGATGGATGAGATGGACAATTAGAATTTTGGTGCATTTTGTAACTCAACAGTTATCACATACAATGCACAAAACTGCACCATTTAGCTCAAACATTTTCACAATTTTCTGGGGGGGCATGTACCCAGATCCCCTAGAAGTATTTGGGAATGCTCCCAAATTCTGGCTACGCTCCTGATAGTAAACCTGCTGGTTCAACTGATAATGATGTTTTGCTGGTGAGGAAAATAGGAGGCAGTACAGTGCAGTGGTTTAAAGATCTGAGCTGGAAACCTGGAGACCTGGGTTTGAATCTCACAGCCCCCACTTGCATACTGTGTGACCCTGAGCAAGTCACTTAACTTCCTTGTGCTCCCAGGTCACACCAGTAAACAAGCTTTCAGTTTAGTGTGTCTCTGCTGGTTAAAAAAAAAAAAACCGAAAGATATTTAAGGAAGTATTTTTTCACAGAGAGGCTTGTGGATGCATGGAATGGCCTTCCGGTGGAGGTTGTGGAGTCAAAATCAGTGGTGGAATTCAAGCATGCATGGGATAGTCATAAGGCAATTCTGGGGGGTGGGGGTAGGAAGAAGTAGGCTGCTGGTTAACTAGGATCTGCAGCTTATCCAGTAGGTAGGGAAATGGGCAGACTGGGTGGGCCAAGCGATCCTTATCTGCCGTCAAATTCTATGTTTCTATGTTTCTATATGATAGAAGACGGTACTGGTGTCTGTGACGGTGATAGTGTGGAGGATCAGGATTTTCTGAATGTTCTGGATGACCCTGTAATAGACCCTGATTACCAACATCCCATGCCCCTGTTAAGGATTTCTCTACCTGTTCACAGAACAAACACCGACTGAAAGATCAGTGACTGTTGACATGCAATCACAAAAAAAATTGGTGTCAGTAGTATGCAGCACAAATGCCCACATTTGCTTTGGGACCAACCCAGCCCTTCCTTGGAAGCGTAATGACAGTTATTTAGAAAATTCTATACTTTTAACACCCAGATCATGCACAAAAAAAACCCCAGAAACAATTCCCATTGGTTTAAAATACTCATTTCAAAAACAACACAAGACTCATCAAAGAAGCTGAGAAGATCAATTCAGCTTCAGCTGAAAAAGGTTAAAGGTCAGATGTGCTTAGAGCCTAGCATCATGCAAGGAGTGTTGCACATAAATTAAAGTGACTTAGAGATACCTTCAGAGTAAGATAAGGACATCTGAAGCATACATCTGTATAGCTCAATTATGAGTGCAGTTCATGAAAAATAAACCCCACTCGGATTGTCATACTTGTAAATTAAAAACAAGCATTGTCAATGCCGAATGTTGTCTTGCTGGCATTGGTAGTGCAAGAGTAAGAGATGCCTAATGGGAATGGCAGTGAATTATTGAACTGACGCCAACCCCACCCCCACCCTGCAGACACTGACAGGTGTTGTGATGTGCCTTTGGGTCATCAGCTATAACGCTCATGCCATTCTATCTCACCTTACCCTGTAGACACTGACAAGTGTCGTGGTGTGCTTTGGGGTCTTTGGGCCTTATACTTATGCCGTTCCATAAAGAAATATGCTGAGGTGGGAGCAGTATAGGAGAATGGGGTGAACGTTAAGACCGAACACTGCAAGGCACACCTCAATGCCTGTCAGTGGCTGCTGTGAAGGGGTTGGGGGTGGAATGGCATGAGCATTACAGCCAATGATCCCAAGTCACACCCCTGATGCCTGTCAGTCTCTACAGGGTGGGATGTTACAGTTGGAAACCCTAACCCCATAGGCGTTTGTTGGTCTCTTCACTCCAGATTTTCAACATGGGCTTTTTGTGACCCGCATATCAGTTTGTTAGCTGAAAAGTGGTTTTGCACAGAGACTATGCCATTTGGTGACACAGACATGAAAACACATTTTGAGGCAGGATGTAAAAAATGACAACTGTATTGTTCATGAGGAGGTGTAAAAAAAATGGCAACACTGTAATTCTGGAGTGAAAATATGAAAAATTGGTGAAGTCATGAGCAGGCATAGAAACTGCGCAACACATGTCCGTAACCCAAATATTTTTGAGATTTTTTAACCACATTTTCAATATAGGCATTTTGGGACCTCCCCTTATGAACAGTAGCACTGTGATTTTGTTAATCTGTCCCAAAAGTTGATTTCCCAAAGCAACCATGCCATTGTGCACCAGAGGTGCGGAAACACATTTTGGGCAGGATGTGGAAAATGACATCTGTACTGTTCAAAAGGAGATGTGAAAAAATGCCAGTGTTGAAAATCTGGCATGAAAATATTGCAGATTTGCAAAGTTACAAGGGTGCGTGGAAACTGTGCAATGCACACTTGTAACACAGTCATTTTATGGAGTTTGGTCACCAAATTTTCAACATAGGCATTTTAGGACCTCTGCTCATGAACAGTGTCACAGTCATTTTCTCAAACTGTCCAGAAACTGATTTTGCACAGTGACTGCGCTATTCTGCGCTGGACGTGCAAAAACACATTTCAGCCAGGTTATGTAAAATGTGTGGAAAAATGTCAATTTTATAAATCTGGAGTGAAAATATTATGAATTCATGAACTTACGAGCTTGCATGGAAACTGCACAATGCATGCTCATAAAATAGCCATTTTTTGGATTTTTTTCACCAAATTTGCAACATAGGCTTTTTGAGAGCCTCCTCATGAGCAGTGCCACTGTTGTTTTGTTAATCAGTCCTGAAAGGTGGTTCCGTGCAGTGACCACAAAATCACCTTTTGGGACCGAATAACTCCATGACAGTGACTGTATTCATGAGGAGGCATCCCAATAACCCCATGTTGAAAATTTGGTTCCAAAATGCCAAAAAATGCCCGAGATATGCACCAAAGTTGAAAAAACCCTATTTATGCCATGATACAGCTTACCGGCATTTCTTCAGTTTGTGGTCGGCTTTGAAGGGTGCAGACATGTTCCCTGTCCACCGAAGATCATCACGCCATGCTCCAGAGGTAAGTATGGGGTGAGGGGGTGTGGGGGAGACAGGGTGCACAGAGGGTGGGGTGGTTGGGGAGGGCCACTGGAATCAACGAGGGACCATTTTCTGCTTTTCAGTTGTAAGAAAAAAAAACATTGCAGGATGGTTTTTCTTTTACGGGGGCATTTGGCACACTGGGGTGGGCTCCCAGCATGCCACCTGAGTTTTTTTTTGTGGGAAGTATTCTGTAGCTGATGGGGGATTTGGCACCCCCGTCAGCACACAACAAATGGGGTGGGGACATTATGCCACTGGGGAGTGGGCTCCCCATCAGCAAATTAAATTGGTATGGGTGAAATGATGCCAAGGAGGATTGGTCACCCCCTTAACACACATTTTAAATGGTGGAGTTGCATTACGCAAACAGGGAGTGGGCTCCCCGTCATCAAATGAAGTGTGTTGGGGCACTCTGCGGCAGCATGCCACCATGTTTTCTTTTTTGTAAACTGGAAAGGCACGCTACATGAGAAGCTTGGCTCTCATTACAGTGGACCTTTTCTTTGATCTTGTGGCCAGTTTATGTGTTGCTGATGTCAGCACCTGCAGCTGCCATATTGGGGAATGAGGGACGCACCTACTGATACGTGCCCTGCATTCGCCCACAGTGACCGCACCTCCAAATCTGCTACTAATGCAATATGTTGGCTATAAGCCATAGAAATTAGAACTACAAAAAATAAATATACATGGCATACAAAGGGTTTAAGGTAAAGTTTACCTAATGTGAGCAATAGCTGGAAACTTTACCCAACTATACTCTCAAACTGGTTATTATGCCCCATAAACCTAAGTCCTTTAGTGTTGTGACAGGAGTTTATACATGATAATATAAATTAGCAGCATAAGAGTCAAACAAAAAGCTGCTTGTCAAAGACCACCAAGAAACTAAGACCATGCAGTCTGATGTGTATAGATTTCAACTTGATGTATTAAAATGTCTAAGGAATCTGAATAAGAAATCATAGGAATTAAATACCCCTCAGAGAGGAAGATAACTAGTTGTGAGGACACACACACACACACACACACACTCACAAAAACATGTCCTAATACACCATCATTAACATCAATCAATTCAAATGTTATCCAAAGGAATTAAACTTGTCCTGAACCTCCAAGTAGAAGAGCTATGTACAGAGTTCAAAAATGCAAAAGACCACCACCCTCCCCAGGATAGATAACTAGTTAGAAGTGAATGTACATTATATATATGTGAGAAATGAGTCCTAACATATCTTCATTTCCACAGATCACTACAATATTAGCCCAATGTAATTTAATCTGTCCAGGATCTTCATACAAATGAGATTCTGCACTACAATATCTTCAGAGTACAAAAATGTGACAGTATATAATAAAACTACTGTATGAAGAGTAACAGGCAAGGAATCTGAATAAGACCCAATGAAATTAACCCTATCCCCACCCCCAGGGAAGATAGCTTTTAAAGGAAATAATATTCATATGAGTGTAAACTAAGAGTCATTACACACTGTAACACCATTATGTCATGTACCTGAATATAAGGCCACCTCAATGTAACAACAACCCCCACATCCACCACACTCACAACCCCTCCCACACACACACACCCAAGGAGATGCTGAAGTCCTATCCTTTGAAGAAAACGTTTGTGCATGTTTAAGTCCTATAATGTGCCATGAATCCCAAATCTGTGTTCATGTCATCATTTACCATATTGAGAAGTAATATGTTTGACTTCAAAAGCCCCTCTCTGTTGTGTACTTTTGAGATTTCATTTTAAGACCATTACTGACATATCTGAGATTGAGTGGTGCAGCTGAGAAAAGTGTTGCCCCACTGTTTTTTTCAGTCACCTTGAGATTAATATTATGTCTGTGCAAGTTCATTCTAGTGCAGAGCAGTTGACTTGTCTCTTCAACATAACCTGTTTGTGGACATTTCTTGCATTGAATTAAATAAACAACATGATGTGATGCACATGTATAATCCCCCTGTACCCTGAATTGTCTGTTTTTTGATGTAACCACACAGTCCAAAGTGGAAATGAGCTCTCAAGTTTTATATCTGAGTTGATTACATGATTGTGTACCATTAAGTGTCATGGCATTCTGTTTTTGTGAAAGTTTACCCCTAATAATTACTTTGGCTAAGTCTGGTGGTTGTTTAAAAGACAGTAGTGGTAGTTCCTTAAAAATACAATTAAGGGTCTCATCCTCACTATATATTGGGTGGAGGTCCTTAATAATCCTGCTCAGAAGTTCAAGGTCAGGATGATATGTGATTACTAAGGGTATTCTATTGGTAGCTGTCCTTTCCTTATACTGAAGTAGTTGTTGCCTTGGTACTTGTGTCTCACGTTCTAGTGTCCTGTCAATTTCTCTGGAAGAGTGTCCCTGCTCAATAAAGGTGTTTTTTCAAAACAGCCAAATGTGTCTCTCTGTCTTCCTAATTTGAACAGATACGCTTATACCAAAGTGCTTGACTGTACATGACAGATTTCTTAGTATGGCTTGGGTGATTACTGTTCTTGTGTAAGTATCTCTGTCTGTCTGCTGGTTTCCTGTAAATACATGTATGTAAGGTTCCATCTTTGATGATGACAGTGGTGTCCAGAAAATTAACACTTGTGGCAAAATATTCCAATGAAAACCTTATTGTTGGGTGGCAGTTATTAAATTCCTGATGAAAATCCTTAAGTGTGTCAATAGCCTCCGTCCAAATTATAAACAAATCATCAATGTAACTGAAATAAGTGAGTGGTTTATGTGTACAGTGCCTTAGAAAATCCTCCTCCAAATTCACCATAAAAATATTAGCATACTGTGGAGCCATCCTGGTGCCCATTGCTGTTCCCATAGTTTGAACATAATGTTTACCATTGAAGCTGAAGTTATATGTCAGAATGAATTCAATAAGTCCTCCCCCTCTTCAGGGCTGATGTTTTGGTCCAGTCTTTTCTCCTGTATGTATTTATGGCAGGCTGAAATGCCATCCTTGTGTGGGATATTAGTGTAGAGTGATGTTATATCCATTGTGGCTAAAATGGTAACAGGTGGTAAGTCTGTATAACCAAAATGTTTAAGCAGGAAGTGTGTAGTGTCCTGGATGTAACTCTCTTGGCATAACCAGTGCTTTCAAAATGGTTTCTACAAACCCTGAGATTCCCTCAGTCAGGGTACTATTACCAGAGATATGGGTCTCCCCGGATTGCCAGGTTTATGTATTTTAGGCAGCATGTAGAATGTCCCTGGCTTGGGTTCAGCAGGAGTGAGGTCAGAACATGGTTTGGAAAAGATCTGATTAAGTCCTGTAGCTCTTTTTTAAAAATTGTTGTAGTGGGGTCACGCTCCAGTTCTTTGCAGTAGGTAAGTCAGCAGTAATGCAGAGTGTGATGGCCCCTCTTCTAAAAAGCAGTGTAGAGTGGACAAATCTTTTGAGTGAGTTTTTTTATTGCAAGACAATGACGACAGTGCAGCTTTTTGCCTAATATTCAGAGCTAAAGTGAGTTGTGGCAAGGCAGGATTGCACTTTGGCACCAGTGGCATGCACACACATCTGCAAACCAAACACCCAATTCGCTGGCAGCAGCAGCATAAACTCCAGGCCTCCAATGTAGAAAGCAATGACTCTGTTCCCCTACACAAGTACTTATTAGAACCAGTTCACAGTGACAGTAGTGTTACTCCACCACAACTAACCTCCACTCCCAAGCGGTCTGACTCTGTAGTGCTAAGTCAATCATCCTGTACCTCATCCTCCTTTGTATGTTCCAACTTCCCTCACTGCAGTATTATACCACAAACTCCTTTCAGTTCCAAATTCACCCATATGCACTGTTACATGTCCCAGATACCAAGCACACATATATTAGTGCACTAGGACATTGCACTGTCTCACCCAGGGAATGTCCCCCCCAAAAAAACACCAGGTATTGTATCAGGAGGGCACAGCCACAGCAAAATTGAACCTGTTCACCCTGTCTCTAACTTGAGTATCTCTTTCAACTTTCTACTGTGTCCTGTATATGATCCACCTCTCTTCTCTATATTTGCTCTCTGTCTTTCTCCATCACTGTGCTTTTTCAACATTTACTACGGTGGGTTTCCAGTTTTCCGGAAAAAATACTAACCATGGAATGTTTGTTCCTCGGTTAATTAACATAAAGTTCCATGTCAGTCACATAAAGAAGAAACAGTGGAATTATTTTAATGCGGACATGTGCAAATCTTTTGTACCCAGATTACAATAAATAAACCACAATACCAGGCTAAAAAACACAGTTCTAATTTGAAAAGTCCCCGGAAGTTGGAAAATGTTTTTCAGCACTTTTGCAGAGGTGAAATTGCGACTTTCGCAGAACCCTCCCAGCTGAAATTGTTTCTCCTCACAGTTCTGTTAGTGCATCATACAATATTCAAAATTACACATATTTCAGCATAGCTTATTATGTCTTCATTTGTGTCTCATCTCAGTTACATCAATTTCTACTGCTTATTACACCAGTATCAGTTGCAGCAGTGTCATCTACCAGTTATTCAGTTTCTCCTCCCATTTACACCAACAGCTTCACTTACCAGTTTTGGTCCCAGGGACCAAGTTACACCATTTTTTTTAACTGCTAAATAAAAGAAAGGCAGTCAGTTCCTCGGAAGAATTTTTCCACAGTTCACCATATTATTCTGCAATACATGACAAAATTATGCAGTTTAAAGGTGCAATTTTGTGAAATTTACTTCTGTTTTTCACGGAATTTCATGAAAGCAAGATTTAGCATTTCGCAAGGATTCCGCAGGCAAAATTTAAATTTCACACAGTCCTAGAAATGTATGGTGTGGAATGTGTTCTGCTTACCATGCTTAACAGCCATCTTTGAATCTCATCCTTGATTCACAGTCTTTACAAGAAACATAGAAACATAGACAATGACAGCAGAAAAAGACCACTAGTCAATCCACTCTACCCTTAAACCCTAACTTACCCAGGACCAAAGCCCTCTGTTCTCTGCGGCACAGCAGACCTAACTTCTGCATCAGGGGCTATGAAATTCTACGGCACCATTAGGCTTATTTCTGCAGTAGTAGGCAAAATTCTATGGCAAATGAATAAGGTGACTTGCGCATGTATACAGTTCCAAAACTGATTTTCTTTTATTAGTAAAATCACATAGTACATGCCTGGCTTAAACACACCATAAATTAACAGCAAGAAATCATGGTGTTTATTATATTGTTTAAATATTTAGCTAGCATCCCTCCACCATGCTCACAGTGTTTCAGAAGAATCATAAAACGAAATGTAGGCTGTCAGAAAAGTTAAGAAATAGAAACAATATACAGTGTCAAAGAGGTTTTCGTTAGATGGTGTGCTTAAGTCAGGCATGTAGCATGTGATTTTATTAATAAAAGAAAATCAGTTTTAGATATATACATCCCATCCTATATACATACCATGTGCACACTGAATTTTTATTGTTTTTTTACATTTGCAATCATTGCTTACGAAAAGTGTTATATTATTGCGTATGAAAAGCATTATATAAATGCTGATTCTTCTTCTTTTTATCCATTTGATGGCTGTGCAGATAAAATGAATGCTGCAGTGGTGAAATGGTTAGTATATTAACTAGTTAGGGATGATTAATGATGACAGCGGAATTCCAAAAAGCATTCTGCAGAATGTTTTATAAACCGTAGAATACTTTTCTTCAGTTTGCACTGAAGAGTCAATGTAAACCGCAGAATAATATTCCTCAGTTTATGTAAACTGCAGAACAGTATTCCTCAGATATGTAAACTGTGGAACAATGTTCCTCACTTATGTAAACTGCAGAACAGTAGTCCTCTGTTTATGTAAACTACGGAACAGTATTCTTCAGTTTATGTTTATTTACTTATTTATTTGCATATTTGGAAAACAACCTTTGAGCGTGAGCTCTTTTACAAAGGTTCCACATTAATGAAACACAATACAAATGTTACATACTGTACAGAGTAACACAAGAAACAGCAAACTTATTTACAAAAAATAGTTTTGAATGGCTGCAAACCAAAAACAAATTTAAACAAGTTGAGTACATTTGAAATTGTTCCTTTTCAGCAAATCATGGCAAGGGTGACCAAGGGGCAATCAAGGAGCAGCCTTGTACCTGAGACCTTGTCTTTAGAAAAGGAGGAAGGGGGTGAGAAGCAAGGGGAACCCACAAGTGATAAGAGAGAGGTGGGGACAACAGCACAAGAAACAGGGAAATGCAGGGGTGCCTTGAAGTGCGGCTTGGTGTAGGGAGGGACGGGGTATACGGTGGAGTCCTAGGAAGGAGTCAGAATAGTTCACACAGGTGGGGGGAGCTAAAGAGGGAAAGCCTAACCAGGGTGGCTTGGTACAGTGGGGTCAAGGGTTTGTGGAAGAGTGCAAGTACGGAATCACAGTGGTTCAGCAGTAAGGGGGTAAGGAGCAACAGAGAGAGAATGTCAGGTGTCCATCAGACAGCCACACACACTCTGCTACTGATGAGGTGCTGTTTGAGTTCAGATTTAAAGGCCTAGCGATTAGCCATAGTGTGCGATAGCACTGGGACATGGTTAAGCCAAAGGGGAGCCCTGTAGGAGAATGACAGTTAGCCAAATGCTGTTCTTTAAAATGGAACAGAGAGTGGGATCTGTGCTGTCCTTCTGGTATCATACTTTGTACTGGCTGCTGAAAAAATTTTAGTGATGCAGTGGGGAGTCTTGCTGACAGAGCCTCCTTAACAAGGACACTGGTTTGGAACTTGATTCTGTTCCCAAGGGATAGCCAGTTTGCTTGCCTGTATTGCATGCAGGTGTGCATAAAATGATCATCAGCAAGGGTAAGCCTACATGCCTTGTTGAAGGCAATATCTACCTGCTTAAGTGTCATGTTAGTAGCTGTACCATAGACCATGAGCCCTTAATCTATAGTGGACAGTATTGAACTAGAGACAGAGAGATGGAGAGCAGTCGGTATAAGGTTTTTCCTGTGTCAATAAAGCACTCTGAGTTTGGTGCTGGCAGCCTTCACCACCATTTTGATATGTTACACAAAAGAAAGGGTGTAATTGATGGTGACCCTGAGGTGCTTGAAAGAAATAACCTGCTCCAGGGGGGACTTTACATTGTTATAAATATGTAGGGTGGGATATCTTCTCTTGAGTTGCAGGCTGGTGAGGAGCATTGTTTTAGATTTGTATAATTAAGTAAGAGCTTATGTGCACTGAACCAGTCCTCAAAGTGATGGAAGGTAGACTGCAGCTTATTTTGCAGTGGGTCAGTGTGAGGGTTGCTGCTGAGGATGACAGCATTGTCAGCATGCAAAGTTATTTTGCTGTTACAAGCCTGAGGTAGAGCATTCATTAAAAGACTAAATAACAGTGTTCCAAGAATTGACCCTTGAGGAACCCCAAGGACACTTCTCTAGATCCCGAAGCAGCTTTGCTGATTTTAACTTTGTGTGACCTGTGTGTCAGATTGTCCTGAAATCAGCATAATGTTGTGTTGTCACCCCCAGGGTCTGAAGTTGAGACAAGAAGAGGGGGTAGTTGACCATGTCAAAGGACTTTGTTAAGTTAGTGAAGATAGACCCCACCAACTTACTGTACCATCATCCAAGGCCTTGTGAACAAAGTCAGTGTACTTCACTAGGGCTGTGGCAGTGCTTTAGTCTTTTCTGAAACCATGTTGTTGGGGACATTGCAGTTGGTATTTCTGGAGGTACTCAGTGATTTAGTCCACCACTATTTTTTTACAGTGTTTTGGATAGAGGGGATAAGATTGAAATGGTCCTATAATTGGCAATGCAGGTTCTGTCCCCACTCTTGAGGAAAGGGGTCACTGGGGCTTGTTTCCAAACTGATGGGAATTTGGCCAGGGCGAGTGATTTGTTGAAGAGTTTAGAAATGGGGACAATAAGCTCATCCAGGGCAAGGGCTACCAACTTCATATCCTCACCATCGCTGCCCATCCTGGTAGTACCCAGTACTTTTTTGACATATGACATTGGATCTTTAACTGTTGCATATTTGAAATAGATGTTTGGATGCTTATTCTCAACTGGGTTGCTGTTGTGGGACACTTCCACAGATTTCAGGTAGTCAGGTGGGAGAACAGAGCTTAGATCATTGAAGGAGGTATTGAACACCTCAGCTATGGTGTAAAGATTCATGGTAGTAGACCTGTTGATATTGAGCATTGATGGGTGTTTATTGTCTTCCTTCCCAAGAAGATTTTTTATGCTCTCTCAGAACCTCCATCCATCACCCCAGCTGATGCCCAACTGGTCCCTGTGGTAGTTTGCTTTGGCCTGCCTTATTAGCTGCATACACCTATTCCTGGAGGCCCTGTAGGTCTAATAGTCATTTGTATCCCCAGTGGAACTGGCCCTACTCCAGAGGTTATCCCTTTCCCTCATAAGTGCAAGGAGCTCGCCAGTTATCCATCCATTGATGCCACCATGGGATTTCTTTTTCTTGACAGTGGCAAATTTATCACAGACTGAGTTTAAGCTATTAACAAAGTACTTTACAGCAAGGTCAAGATCAGGCTGAAAATCTACTGTATGGGTGACCAACAATTTGTGATAGTGCTGCTTTGAGTGACCTAAGCTGTCCTTTTCTCTCCTCAGAACTCAGCTTGTGACAATAATTGTAAATTGCGGAACAATATTCCTCAATTTATGTAAACTGCGGAACAGTATTCCTCAGTTTATGTAAACTGTAGAATAGTCCTCAGTTATGTAAACTGTGGAACAGTATTCCTCAGTTTATGTAAAGTGTGGAACAATAATCCTCAGTTTATGTAAAGTGTGGAACAATATTCCTCAGTTTATGTAAAGTGTGGAACAATATTCCTCAGTTTATGTAAGGTGTGGAACAATATTCCTCAGTTTATGTAAACCGTGGAAAAGTATTCTGCAGTTCATGTAAACTGTATAACAGTATTCCTCAATTATGTAAACTGCAGATTAATATTCTTCAGTTTATGTAAATTGCAGAATAATACCCCTCAGTTATGTAAACTGTGGAACAGTATTCCTCAGTTTATGTAAACTGCAGAATAATGTCTCTCAGTTTATGTAAACTGCGGAATAATTATTCTGCAGTTTAAGTAAACTACAAAATAATTATTTCATGGTTTACATTAAATTCTGCGGAAAACTCCATGGCCACAGAGTCACAGAAAACAAACAGCCTTGCCCAGGACCTATTGTCCGTGCAGCATTATAACCCACACTATCCACCTCCATGCTTTTTGCCATACCGTTATCGCCCTGAGCAACCACTAAGCCCTTCACTGCATCCCAGTCATGTTTGAAACCATTGATAGTTTTTGGTGTGCACCACTTAATACAATTTAGTACTGAAATGTTGTTATTATTATTACTTTCTTATTGTTTCATAAACGAGTATGCAGTCTGTTAATAATTCCCTAGACAATAAAAGCAGAGAAGGCTGATTTAAAAACGTATTAAATGTATTGTTTAACCTTGTATATAGGGCTATGTCAATAAATCTTGAGAGGAGTTAATATTTGGGTGTTAGACTTCATTTGAGAAGAACAGAAGCTGAACCCTTTGATGACTTAGTGGTTAAAGTGCTACTTACTTATGTATATGGGAAACCTCAGACTGAGTTCCAAGCTTAGCTTGTACAAGCTTGCAGCATCATGTATATACTTTCACTACAGTGTCTGTATTAGTGGCATCCTTTTTTCCTCACTGACATGGATAAGCAAAAACCACCAGTTAATTATTTGTCTGTACCAAATGTATTCATCTAGATTTCACACATCGAAAAAAATGATAACTTTAACAGTGATCACTGGAAAATGTTCACCAAATTTAGAAAAAAGGTGCAATAGCCAGACAAGGGGAAGTTCTTCTTGTTCATCAAGAAACGAAACATATGCAAGATGAGGAAGCATTCTAGCTTGCTAATACAAATAGCAGTGGTTCAGTTCACCATGTATGTGCCATTGAATTGTGTCTCCCTCCTCCGACCAGCACTGATATTCACCATTTACTGTATATCCCCTTGGAGACCATAGACTCATGCAGGAATTATTTTAATGGTAACACAGCAAAATTAATGCATTCTGGTTCACCACTGACATTCTTCAATACAGACTTACTGTTTTAATCCTGCACTGCTGTGGATCACCTTGAAATTAGAAGTTAACATAAGCTGTTAAAAGAAGACATTAAACTTCAATGCTGAACATTCCACTTATTAAACATATTGTTTCAGATGTAAACCGTTACATACACACCACATCAGTGGTGAATAAATTGGGTAAATAAATCATGTTATTTTGAGATAAATATTTATTTTCACTTTGAGCACCATTGATTTCACTTGGAACATAATTTATTTAACCTAGAACATGTTCAATGTGTGGTGCATAGGGTAGTGCTTGTGTATACATATATACTTGAAGGTTATGAATTCAAAGGGGTATCCAGTGATAATAATGATCGTATATGGGCAACCGTTAAAGTGGCGACCCATATTACGGTGCAATTATCAAGGGCTACCTGCCAGGGTAGCAAGGACTGCAACTGTGAGGGAAGGGAAAGGCGAGTAGGAAAAAGTAAATACTGAGGGGAAGGGGAGGGATAGGGAAGAGGGTTATTACCTGCTAGTGTGCCTGCTCCACCGAGCAAACCATGTGGTGTGGTGGGTAGAGAAGCTAGCTCTGATAGAGCAGGTCCTAGGGCTGGGGGTCAGGAAGAATTTTTTTGTTCCTGTGGCTGTGGGACTTACATTTTTTTTATAACCAAGCTGTTTCCCATTCCTGACATGCACCCCTCTGGAGTTAACAATCATTAATCAGGGGATGCAGGGGGCAAAGCCCCCCATGAGGGAGGGGTACGGTGGGGGGGGCATAGCCCACCCACAAACACACTTAATGTTTTCTTTGTGCCCAGTCACCTGGAAGTGTATATCATCAAATTGCTTTTCAGCGATATAAACTCATCATAATAGCGATCACCATAACGCGTTCACCATTATGACATAGAACCTTTTGAAGGTTATGAACTTGAAGATTATGACTTGTGATTTGGCCTTTCTCTATTCCCACCCTTGATAGGAATGCTGGGTAGGTTTCAGGAATAGAAGGTCTAGCATCAAGGGTGAGAGAAGAGTGCTAGAGGAGGACGAGGCTGGGGAGGATGGTCTGTGATTATGAAATGCTCAAAGCGGAGCAATGGAAGTGCTGAGTTTAAGTAGGATGTGTGGAAGGAGCTATTCCCCCACCCCATTGAACCCTTCCATTCAATGTGTGGTGCACAGCATAGTGCTTGTGTATACTTATGTACTTGAAGGTTCTGAATTTGAAGGTTATGATTTGGAATTTAGCCTTTCTCTATTTCCACCCTTGATAGGAATGCTGGCTAGGTGTTGGGAATAGAAGAATTGTTAACAGTTTAAGATTACCTCCTCCAACTCCAGACAGTATGACCAGTAGCATGCAGGAGAGAAAAAAAACCCTCTGAGGAAACCTCTGAGGACCCATAGCTACTGACAGGCCCGTCCTCTGGGCAATCTATGAGGAGATAATTCTAAATCAGTTGAACTGAGTTTTATTTCTGGTTGGGTCACTGAGTCATATTCTGGTTAAGTTGAAGAGTCTGAACCTCTGGGAGTTTTGCTGATCAATGAGTCGTATCATTCTGAATCTTTGTCGGTGTGAGTAGGAAGGTCGATTCTGGAAGATGAAGGAGAATCCGATTTGGATGGATGTCCTGATGAAGGAAGATGGGTGGTTATACAATGTCAAGGATTTCTGTTGTGATATTCAAGTACTGGAAGTCTGAAACAAGGATGGATCCAGGGAACAAAATCAATGGATGGTTGAGCACTAGACAGTGGCACACTTGAAGGCCCCAAAAGGAATACAGAAGAAGGAAGTCCAGGAGGCAATCCAGAGCCAGGCTGAAGGCAAGGAAGCCAAGCTGACATAGATGGAGGGGCCAGTGCTGAGGGGATCAAAAGTAAGTAGGTGATGGATGGAAGGGAGGAACGGAGATGAGGAACAGACTCCCATCATCGGCGGGTGGGAAAGACAGCCTTCAATCAATGCCACCCAGGCAGAGCTAGAAATGGAGACTGCTTGAGGAGTGGAATGAAGTGGAATGAGTAGAGAACGAAGTCAGAGACAAGGACTTCCATCCCATGTAGCCAGGGAAATGCCTTCGCTCAATACTCCAGAGGCAGAGCTAGGGAGGGAGACTGTTGGGTCAGCATGAGTGTGCGAGAAGACCTCCACGTAGGTCAGCGATGACGGAGGACCCAAGATGGCATCAAATGAGACCTCCATGAAATCTGAAGGTATAGATATATACCAGGATGCCAAGGACAGCCAACATTTAAGGACTGGAACAGCAGAGAGAGATGCAGGAGTGTCTGATGCACCCACCTCCCAGTCAGGTGAAGTGTCACTTGATGGCATAGTTGCCATAGTATAGTAGGGCTGGATAGAACAGGAGCACTGTCAAAAGCAGTCTCACTAGATAAGCAGCAGCAGTGTGAAATTCTAGTGAAAGGGGTGCCATAAGGAAGCGGAATATGGATACCCACATAGGTAGAACAACAGAGCATGTGTGAAGTGTCCTCCATGTAGGTCAACAATGATACTCCTGCCCGGAGGACATGAGAAGGTATGGAATGAGACCTCTACCCCAAGAGCTGGACCCCTGCTAGATATCAAGCATGGGATGGTGACATCCTGAAGAGACTTGACAGCAGAGAAAACATGTCAGTTCAGACTCAAAACCCACTGAACTGATTTGGACTGGGAGAAGACAGAGGAGAGGTAGGTCGCACGTCAAATCAACAAAGCAACAGGGACAGTTCGTGGCTGAATGGTGGGGTAGAACAGCAGCCACCCATGATGTGGAAAATAATGACAAGGTACAAATAGGCACAACAGAGGAAGCAGCAGATGGGATTGGCAGAACCTCTAGCCCCTGAAACAATGCAGAAGGGTAACGTCCAGTGGCAGCTGGTACTGAGGAAAGCGAGATGGGTTCTGGCAGAGGTGACTAAAAATGCATTCCATGCTGTGGCTTAGATGAGAGTTCAGAAAAGGATGCAACAGATGAAGATGAATGAAGAAACTGGAATGAGAGATGGACTAGAGAAAACAAAAGGAAAATGCTGGCTCGAACAGCTGTCACAGAAGAAAAAAGGTCCTCATATTAGGACACTATAAAACTGATTTGAATTATTAAAAAGCAGTATATACAAACAATACATAAGGCACATATAAGTGGTAGCACTCCCTACAACCGTCAACATTTCACATCATCTTAGAAGCTTTATCGGCTTTGATAAAGCACCTGAGCGATGACGTGTGTTGGCGGTGTAAAGATAACGCATTGTTGTTTCATATATACTTCTAACTAATTAAAATCAGTTTTATAGTGTCCTAATGTGAGGACCTTTTTTCTTCTGTGATAGCTCTTCAAGGCAACGTTTTTCTTTTGTTCTCTCTGCCAATATTTGTAGCGTGACTCCAGCTTCGGGGAAACAGACCTGAGCCGCTTGTGCTTCAGTGACTTTTTATGAAAGATGGGATACCTGCAGTAATGGCATAAAATGCGAGTTATCTAGCACTGCTCTCCAATGTCCATCATAAAACACAACTCATCAAATCACTTGGTGAGGTACTGCTGCAAAAGTGCCCAGAGCAACACCCACTAGCAGGACATTCAGTCCAAAAGCACATACAGATTCACAGCAGTGCTGCATGTGAGTCACTGAGGATGGAACGATCCTCTAAAATATAGCAGCAAACCACAACTGAAGAAACTCCAGAGGAATGAGCTGGGATGGCACACCTGTTTAGTGCAGCGTGGAAGTGCAGCAGAAGAGTGGATCACCAGTTCAATGTGTGGAGCTTGATGCAGGGCGCCGATGGGTGATGTGACCCCTGAAGTGCCATAGTAAATAGAACCATGGCTGGCAAGGTGGTAGTGAAAAGAAAAGAAAAAGGCCCAAAGGAAGTGAAGAGATGGAGGAGAAACAGAGACCAAAGAGGTACTGGGAACAAACAAACGTGATGAGGAAGGAGTGAAGAGTCGAATGAACATGGGAGGAAGCAAGAAAAGGGAAAAAAGAGGTGGGGGGAGCAAACAACAGGAGGCAAAAGGGGGGGAAAATTAGCAGAAACTGGGAAGTATCATGAAAAGGGACCCAGTAATGGAATTGGAAACCAGGAGAGGCAAAGGGAAAAGGTAGAAGTCCAGCCAAACCAGTCATGAGCCGAGGAGCGAGGAGCATAGGAAGCTAGAGCAAATGAGACAGTTCCCAGCCAGCAGCATTTTGAAATGCTCGAAATGGAGCAGTGGAAGTGCTGAGTTTCAGTAGGGGGTGTGGGAGGAGTTATCCCTTCCCCCCATTAAACCTCGGGCTTTTAGCCCTCCCAATATTTCCACTTAGAATCTGGAACTAGAACACAGAGAACAATGGGCCAGATAGAGAATGTGCAATGGAAAGAAAGGCTGTTGTAAGCTACAAGGTAAAATACCAGTAAAACATTACAAGTTGTGTGGTATATATAAAATACATAATTGGTTGTAGTAGAATAACACATTTATCTCCACACAAGAGTGATACGACCTTTATAACTAACTTGTGGCTTCGCCATGCATAAGTTATAGGTCTTACCACTCACTAGTGGAGATAAATGTGTTATTCCACTGCAACTCATTATGTATTCCCTATATACTGTACATGCATACATATATTGATACATACAGTACGACTTTAGAGAGAAAAGTTGACCATTGGTCCACTGAGTTCCTCCATTCCATCATCTCAGTGGGAATACACTGTCACCCCTTTTTCTTTAAAGTGTTTGTCTGATTTGAATGTGAACGCCATTATGGTATCTACTAGTACCACATGCTGCTGAAGCCTATTCCAAGTGTTTATCATTTGCCATGATAAAAGTTGTTCATGATGTTTCCTTTGAGTCATCCTCATTTCTATGACATTGATTCCCCTTGTCCGTTCACCTTTGTACATCATAAAGAGTTGAGCTATTTGTGTAATGTAACCTGGTCTTCCCTGAGGGCCCCATATTTAAAAGTGGCAGGCTGCATCATGCAAATGCATGTTCCATGCAACTCAACTGCGCTGGCACAAACAAATGGTATATTCAGAAGGTGCACCATAAAATGCAATCGCGCACGTTCAGCTGAATATCCTAAACATGCGTAACCATGCAGTGGGAGATGCTCAGCACGGCAGGTGTTCAGGGCCCAGTGTGGACCATTTGGAAGTGCGTGATGTAAAGCCACTTGCATGGTGTGCAGATTTGCAATATTCGGCCAGGATATGCAAATGGCCTCATTGCACAGTCAGCGCCCAAACAGCACATTTGTATCTCATTACTGGAATATATCAAGGCCATTTGCATACCATTGACATGTGCAGACAGAGCATTTCAGGGCTGCACCACCACTCCACAAAGGTGATCAGGAGGTACTCTAGCCTAGCAGGCATATGAGAATGCATGGTTGTGTGTGGGTGGACTGCATTGGCCTGAGTAGAGTGTTACATACCACCCAAACTTATAACACCCAAAGGTGTGCCAATGTGTTTGACACCTGGTCAGAAAGTGTGACACAGCATCACACACGACAATGCAAGCTCAGAAGACTGGAAATAAGTGTACTAATGCTGCTAATGTGTGCTGAGAACCTAGCATCTGCTAGTATCATACCATTCTGCAGAACAGTCTCAGTGGTCAGCGTGCAATGTCACCCATTCTATGTGGGTCAGAGTGTCCCTGAAAGATAACATGAGTGCTGTACCCTGTACTGTGTGACACTTGGGAGTTTGCAGTGCTACTACCCATGGCCATGTCCATGCCCTAGGTGGCCACATGCACAACACTGGAAGGGTCTGGTGTCCTTGGGGCATGCTCCTGCTGCTTCCAGGCTGCAGGTGGTGCCAGCCCTGCCCCATGCTGCTCACAGTTGTGCACTGTCCACCACCAGTACACCACAGTGACTCAACCCTAGGGCCCCTGTGACATTGTCACACTGCAGGGATGGCACCAGTGACATGTATCTGGTCCCTGGTGGCATGGGTGTGGCACTGGAGAGCTGTGTGCACCTATGGTCATCCACCGTGAGTATGTGCCACTAGGCTGTCCCTGACCAATGCCATGCTGGCACCATTACCGCTGTGCATCCTGATCACCATTGTCCTAGATGCCACCATGGGTGCATGCCCCCACCAGATGGCACTCTACAGCCACATGGATGCAGGCCATGGCACCTGGTACATGTGCCACATTGTAGATGTCTGCTCCACTGGTGTGCAAGGGGGGCACCTGGGTAGCATGTGGCAGATGGGCATCCCAGACCTGGGTGTGGTGAGGGGAGGTGGCTGACTGAGTGGTGCCGGTGGTGTCACCCACCAGCACCTGGAAGTTGCCCAGCAAGCAGGCACAATGCAGCTGTGGCTTTGGGTACTGCTGTACTGGTATGACTGCTGTGTGTGGGTTGGTGCCTGGAAAACATCCTGGAGTACCTCCAAGGGTGTCTCAGGGTCACCTATCTGCAGTTCTGCAGCCTGCCTGTGGGTGGCTGGCCGATTAAGGCCATCCCCTTTCATACCTAACTTTGCAAGGCACATGTCTGTGATGGGCGATACATACACCACACATTTTGGCTGAATATACACTTGCATGGCATATATTCAGGTGCCCGTCCCTTATATTTGTGCCACATACGTTACCTCTGCATGATCGTGCATTCTGACATGGGAAGTGCATTTCCCCCTTTTGAATATTGTGCTTCAGCACATTTTCTGTGAAGCACCGTGTATCTCCATTTTGGGCTGTGCATCTCTTTTGAATATGTGGACCTGAATCATTTCTTTCATGGAAAAGAGCCCTCGTTCTTCCAGGTGATCATCATAACCCGTAGTTTTCACACATATTTTTTATATTTTTAAGGATGATTCTGATGTTCAGCTCTTGACAAGAACTCTATTTTTTTTGTTCACATTTCTGTTTGTAATTGGACTGTCAACAGAACTGGATCCTTGGCAGTTTGGAGCAAAAATTGTAAATTCTACAGACAAGGGTCTTAGTTATTTGGCAAAATACATGCAATGTGCAATGTGCTTCTTTTAGCTTTCAAATTGTTTTATTTTCAAGAAATTATTGCAGTATTTTATTTTACATTAAGTTCAATGGGCCACCGGACTCCATATGTAACCCGCTTGTTACCCGGGGTTACTAGAATCCCAGTAAGACATAGTGGTAGGCAGGGAAGGCAGCTTGTGAAACTCCAGTTAAATGGGTTTCACACTGTCTCACTCTGTTCTCGGTCTCAGCTGAGACTGAGGGATGACATCACCCATAGAACTTTCACAGCTGCATGAGCCACATTGGAATCTGCAGCAAAGGAAGTTAGATAGAACGCTGGGAGTTTTGAAGTCAGTGTCTGCAGTTGGTGTTCAGTAAGTGAAGTTGGAAGGAGGGAGCTTGCTGTTAAGCAGCTCAGTAAAGGCTCTAGGAGCCTCAGCCCTGACAGAGGGCTACTTTTCAGTAATAGGGTGTGTGTCTCCACCTTAAAGAGAGACACAGGAAGATTACTCAAGTGGTGGAGACCGCTGTTTTCGGGTCTCAGTGCCCCCTCCCTCTGGGGGGGGATGAGAAGGATTCCCTGCAGATTCCTGGGGCAATCCCCCTAGTCCTGCTTGTGGAGGAAAAGCTGCCTGTTCATTCTAGTATTTATTTTGGGAGAAAAGATTTGTGAGTTGCCCGTGGGGCACCTGCAACGAGAGGGTGAGTGTCTGCTCTGGTTAAAAGGGCCTATGTTTTCACCCTGAAACTTGTGTGACAATGTGGGGATTGAACTACTAAATATTGGGAAGCCTAGAGAAATGGGCTAAGCAAAGTAAAAGTAGTTTCAAGTTCCTGAGTTGGTTGGGATGCAAATAACATGTAGAGGAGATGTGACAGATGTCTACCCTTAATCTACATTTCAAAGTTCAGTAAAGGAATTGTTCAGTTTTCCAGAGAAATGGCCGGGTATGGGCTATGGG
This sequence comes from Neoceratodus forsteri, assembly GCA_016271365.2. Lineage (NCBI taxonomy): Eukaryota > Metazoa > Chordata > Ceratodontiformes > Ceratodontidae > Neoceratodus > Neoceratodus forsteri. The sequence continues at coordinate 1,199,561,348 of CM028131.1, read as the reverse complement.
AGCTGGAGGTGGGTGGTCCCCCTCATCTTTAGTGACCAGGTCCACCTCTATGGATTTCTTCTGTGGTTTTCTACTTTGCCTCAGGCACCTGGCCAGTGATGGGGGAAGTACCCAGATGTGGGATTGTAAGGAAAATTCTCTCTAGGAGTCGCAGACTCTAGTGTGGTGTTGGGGAGCCACGACAGGATAATTGGTTCATTCCTCAAATGGACCATGAACAGGATAATTGGTTCATTCCTCAAATGGACCGCGGATCAAGTGGCCAGCAGGGGAGCCGGGCCAGTGTGGAAAACCCAAGTGTGTACAAGTCGGGCTGTGTACCCAAAGCTGCGTGCAAGTCCGGGCTGTGTGCCTGGTGGGTTCAGAGCCTGAGGGCTGGAAATGGTGATAAAGTGTTCTGTAGTCTCTAATCTGCATTTACCAGGAAATGTAGCCCCATGGGGGTCCATCTTTGCTTTGTTTGTTCAGCTAGTATGTGAATAAAAGCCACACTGAAGAATCCCATTCCTGGTTCTGGACATTACAGTTATTGCTTCCTGTGTTGGGATTTACTTGGGTGCCCCTATACAGAGTAGCCAAACCTAAGCTCCCTTGTGCCGAGTAACCTCATCTTCCCCAAACCCAGTCCCCACCTGGTACTGCTGTCAGCTTCAACAGCATGCCACCTGTCATTTTGGCAAAAGGCAGGGGTGAGGGGTTACAAAAATGGAGGCACCACTTTGGATTTTGTTCTGGGAGGAAGGTGCTCGGGCAAGGGGGCTAGCGTTTTGGCTATCTGGCAGTGGGTAGCCCAAAAGCTGAAGCAATTTCCCTAGTGTTGCTGTGTGCTGTGGATTGTGTGCAGCTGTTTAAAATTGCCAGCTGTTTATCAAGGAACAGTAAAGCCAAAGAGTGTGCTCTTGTCCTGCACCAAAATTGTTTACAGCGTTTTTGCCTGCTTTAAAATGAACTATTGTAAAGAAAAGTGTGGAAGACTAGGGGTAGCAACAGGAAAATTGTGCACTGGACATTTGAAATGCTTTTAAAATGAACTGTGGTAAAGAAAAAGTGCGGAAGACTAGGGGTAGCAACAGAAAAATTGTGCCCTGGACGTTGGAAATGCTTTTTGAATGAATGAGAGACTTACAGGTGTTTAATGGCTATGTTAAATGGCCGAAATGGACTCCAGCCGTGGAGTCAGTTGGTGAAGAAAAAAAGTTGCATTCTGCAGTTTAAATTTGCCTGCTCAACGATCGCCGTGAGGAGAAGAGCCCTCGTGAGGAAGAAGAGGCTCATTTGCATGGCGTTGTGTGGTTGGTCAGGCTGAAATCAGTCCCGCCCCTCAGCCAGCTCTACAGAGACTGCCCCAGCATTCAAGAGTGAGTGTGAGTGGAGTGCGTGTACTGGCAGTGGAGGAGCATCGCGGAGTGTTAAAATCATTGTAAACAGTTTAAAAATTGACTTTCTAGTTTAAAATCGGGCTCAACCCACTAATTGATCATCCGAATTGCAAGTGTGGTGGTTAAAAAGACGATCGGTAGGACTGCCCGCCCGCTTCTGTTCTGAGGCCTCCAAGAACTGGCTGCAGGCCGTTTATCCCCATCGCAGCAAACTGCTACTGATAACAGTGAGTAACCACCTTAAAACTCCTCAAACAGTGATTTTCAGCCCTATGCCATATAAATGTGTGTGCAGCAATGTAGTCACTTTGCAAGTAACGACTGTGTCAAGTCCTGCCAGCAAGTGCAAGTCTGTTAAGCCATTGACTGTGTGCATAGAAATGAATTTAGCCTCAGTTTAAAGTTTGCAGCCAGAGAGAGACTGTGGGTTATAACCAAAGTGCAACACTAGTTATACAGGCAATCCTGTGCTAAAAACCTGAAGCTTTAAGGGACTGTGAATAAAATGAATGTTACCAGCATGTAAAAAGTCTGTAGAAAATCCTGTAAATGTGTTTAAAGCAAGAACAGAGCAAGTTGTGCAGTTTGAGCAAAAGTTATCAGTAGTTTGTGTAAATCGGGTGTGCAGTGGCTTGACCTAGATTCTGAATGTTGATGCACAGGAGTGTTGCCGCTGCCATTACAGGGTGGGGTAGTAAAGTAAACACAGCAGCAGAGGAGCCATTTTACAACTAAAGAGTGTATTCAGTAAAGTTGGGACTTTCAGTTACAGTGAACTTTTGTTTGTTTTTCTGCAGTTATGGCCTCAGGACCAGTTCGTTACCTGGATCATGCCAGGGTTGCAGTAACAGCAGCAGTGAATAGACTGAGTGATATTGAAAAGTGGTGCTATGGAGGGCAACTGCCTCCTCATGTGGCGATTCCTAATTTTCCAGTGCATGTATGTCAAATATGCTTGACAGCTGGATGGGACATCTTCATGATTCCTCACTGTGCTGGATGCCTAGAAAAATATGGCTTGTATAAAGCGCCTCAAATTCGTTTGGCTCCCACATGGACAAAAATTCAGGAATCTGCAGTTGGCAGCACACAGCACCAGGTGGAGCCTGTGGAGGAAGGCCCCTCGGGGGAGTGTGGCACAAAGCTAGAGGGTGCAGAGTTAAAAACAGAACCAGAAGTTGAAGTTTCGGATGCTGGATCCCAGAAGGAAAGTTTGGATAAAGCATCAATAGACCCCTGGGGGGGGGGCCTAGCCCAAGTCTCTTAGGTGAAGATGAGATGCAGGAGGCCTTTGAGTGGGAGGTGTCGACCTCCGCACCTAGTGATGAGTGGATAGTCTCAAGAGTGAGAACGACTGCTCACTCCTGGGCTCAGATCCTCAGTGAAGAGGAAGATGAGGGGGAACCTATGTGACCTTGTGAAAAAGGAATGGGTACACAGCCTCAAGAGCTTGCCTCGGAGGAATTTATGGAAGAAAGTGGTGATGCCACTGCCCTGGCTTCACAAGAGGAAGAAGTCAGGGATCCGTTTCTAATTTCTTTAAGGATGCAAAGCTGGCAGAACCAGAACTGGCTACCACCAAGCCAGGCCAGCGGTCTCAGATTGACCAAAGCAAGTAAAGAGGAGAGACTGGTTCGTAGGAAGGCAAATGAGATCTATGGTATGACCTTTCCTACCTTTCCTTGGAAAGTCTGGGAGGAGACTGAGAACTGCAGGAAATCCTGGATCTGGGATTAAGCAATGAAAAGTGTGCATCCTGGGGCCAACAAGCATGTAAAGAACAGACTGTTCCACGAAAAGTATAAGCAGTGGAAGAGAGGCAGGACACTGTTTATAGACAGAGTGCAAATAGTGGACGGAAAGGGACGTGAAATCTCCCACTGTGTGAATTATGTTTGCCCAGATGGGGTAATAATTCTAGCCCCTGACCCCCGGTACTATTGGCCTCAGTGTAAGGATCTCTCAGAAAATATGCCCATGCCTACAAAATGGAGAGCCGAGCAGTGGTAGTCAATACTGCCACACCAGACTGTGAAGTTCCTTACTGATCCACCAATATGGACATCCAGGACTCAGGTGCCCCACATTCATCAGTTCTACAGTGTACTGGCCTTTCCAGCATTCATCGACTGGCCCACCAGATGACTTCCGATCCAGAGAGGACACCAGCCCAGCTGTATCCTGTTCATAGCCTGGTAATCGGATGACGTCGGACCAGCTGTTTTCTTTTTGTTCCTATTCTAAGGTTCCGTCTCCAGAGATGACATCAGCCCAGCTGTTCCCAGATGTGCCCTCCTGTGGTTCCTGGAAGATGTCCGCCCAGCTGTATCGGAAGAAATGCTGCCAGGGAGAGTCTTCGTCAGAGGTGCAGGTCGGTGCCAAATTTCGTACTACAAGTGGCTGGTAAGTCCGAACTTTTCTATCTTTATGATATTGCAGTACACACCCTACACTAACAGACTTCAAAATGTGTGAACTATCCGAAAGACTCTCTTCGGACTTTGGTCTGTTAGAACTGTGCTTCACCGGGCTCCGGCCCAGGAGAGACTCTTTATTGGACTAGCCTTCGGGCATTGTGGTCACAAGTTGGGACTTTTAGGGCACTCCATCTCCCCAAAATGTGTATTGTAAATAATGTCATTGTTTTCTAATGTAAATACTGTTTTTCTACCTTCTTTTCTAAAAAAAATCTTTTTGGGATTATTCAGTGTTTTGATGGTAGGGGTTTAGGTAGACTGTGTATGCAGATTAGGAGAGTGTGTGTGTTGTCTTTCTTTTTCTTACAGGTGTTCCTGGGAAGACAGAAGAGAAGACAAGAAGCGGAGGAGGGGATCATCAGAGTTCCTCATTAGTACTTTAGTGTGTAGAAATTTAAAGTACTGTGATGTTATGGTTGTTGTTACTGTATTAACCCTTTCCTTCCACAGGTGTGGTCGTGGGGTAGGGAGGTATTTTAATGGTGTGTGGTTGTAGGTTGCCCAAGGTCGGGGAGGTCCCCGGTTTGTTTTTGTTTTGGGGATATTAGGTTAGAAGCAGATAGGTTTTCCCTAGAGGGTTAGGGGGGATAGACAGGCTGTGGTCCTGAGTGGCCATTGGGACCACAGTGCTGATCTATCAGGGCTATGCTCTGGATAGTTCTACCAGACCCACTAGGCGTCCATAGTAAGTGGATAGAGTAGAGGCTGATATATCAGCTAAAGGCCTCTAGGCCCTTAGTGTTGCCTGCCTGTGCTTGCACATGGTAGGAGGAGACCTGATCACACCCCTCCGCAGGTAGCACATAAGGTGGGATGGCCTAAGGCTGGGTAACTAATGACCGTGGACAGTCATTTTCCTGGTCAAGGGTGAGTGTAACCTCCTTGTTACCCGGGGTTACTAGAATCCCAGTAAGATCTAGTGGTAGGCAGGGAAGGCAGCTTGTGAAACTCCAGTTAAATGGGTTTCACACTGTCTCACTCTGTTCTCAGTCTCGGCTGAGACTGAGGGATGACATCACCAATAGAACTTTCGCAGCTGCATGAGCCACATTGGAATCTGCAGCAAAGGAAGTTAGATAGAACGTTGGGAGTTTTGAAGTCAGTGTCTGCAGTTGGTGTTCAGTAAGTGAAGTTGGAAGGAGGGAGCTTGCTGTTAAGCAGCTCAGTAAAGGCTCTAGGAGCCTCAGCCCTGACAGAGGGCTACTTTTCAGTAATAGGGTGTGTGTCTCCACCCTAAAGAGAGACACAGGAAGATTACTCAAGTGGTGGAGACCGCTGTTTTCAGGTCTCATTGCCCCCTCCCTCCGGGTGGGGGGGGATGAGAAGGATTCCCTGCAGATTCCTGGGGCAATCCCCCTAGTCCTGCTTGTGGAGGAAAAGTTGCCTGTTCATTCCAGTATTTATTTTGGGAGAAAAGAAGATTTGTGAGTCGCCTGTGGGGCACCTGCAAACAAGAGGGTGAGTGTCTGCTCTGGTTAAAAGGGCCTATGTTTTCACCCTGGGACTTGTGTGATAATGTAAGGATTGAACTACTAAATATTGGGAAGCCTAGAGAAATGGGCTAAGCAAAGTTAAAGTAGTTTCAAGTTCCTGAGTTGGTTGGGATGCAAATAATATGTAGAGGAGATGTGACAGACATCTACCCTTAATCTACATTTCAAAGTTCAGTAAAGGAATTGTTCAGTTTTCCAGAGAAATGGCCAGGTATGGACTGTGGGAGCTGGAGGTGGGTGACCCCCCCATCTTTAGAGACCAGGTCCACCTCTATGGATTTCTTCTGTGGTTTTCTACTTTGCCTCAGGCACTTGGCCAGTGATGGGGGAAGTACCCAGATGTGGGATTGTAAGGAAAATTCTCTCTAGAAGTTGCAGACTCTAGTGTGGTGTGGGGAGCCACACCAGGATAATTGGTTCATTCCTCAAATGGACCATGAACAGGATAATTGGTTCATTCCTCAAATGCACAGCAGATCAAGTGGCCGGCAGGGAGCCGTGCCAGTGGGGAAAACCCAAGTGTGTACAAGTCGGGCTGTGTACCCAAAGCTGCGTGCAAGTCCGGGCTGTGTGCCTGGTGGGTTCAGAGCCTGAGGGCTGGAAATGGTGATAAAGTGTTTTGTAGTCTCTTATCTGCACTTACCAGGAAATGTAGCCCCATGGAGGTCCGTCTATGCTTTGTTTGTTCAGCTAGTATGTGAATAAAAGCCACACTGAAGAATCCCATTCCTGGTTCTGGACATTACAGTTATTGCTTCCTGTGTTGGGATTTACTTGGGTGCCCCTATACAGAGTAGCCAAACCTAGGCTCCCCTGTGCCGAGTAACCTCATCCTCTCCGAACCCAGTCTCCACCAGGTACTGCTGTCAGCTTCAACAGCATGCCACCTGTCATTTTGGCAAAAAGGCAGGGGTGAAGGGTTACACATATACAGTACAGGAATGATTAGGCAACATAAGAGTATGGTTGGTAAGCTGGAAGGACCGAAATGATTGGTGGGATGAACAATGACTGTTAGTAGGCTGGTAGGTACTGTGGCAGTGTTGAAGACAGGTAATGTGCATAGATGCTTGTTCAATATAGACTGCAGCTTTGGTGTACACTCTCTCTCTGTCCTGTCTTCAAGGAATGCCACCCTTTCTGGGTGCCCTGAAGACACAGCAACCATTTTGAGGAGGTCCCCCAGGGACACAGGGATTATATCCCCTTAAACCAAAGGTACTTTAGAGAAGAAATAACAAGTCCCATAAAAAAAGACAGGTGCCCCCAAGAGGAGGAGGAGGAGGAGGAAGATTTGATGGTGGTAACAATAAATGAGCATCTGAATGATGCTTGGTTATGAGAGGTTTAAGTACCACTTAAGGGGGGGTGGCATATGTCACCCACTGCCCCATCGAACCTCAGGCATAGCCTTTTAATACAGACTATCATCAGACTCCTCATATAAGAGTGCTTAGGCAATATAAGGGGGTAGCTGGTAGGTTAGAAGGATTACAGTGACTGATAGGAAGTAGAATGATTAGTAATGGGCTGTTAGGTACGGAGAAGGTTTGAAAGGCAAGTACTGTGTACACAATTGTGCAACACACAGTAGATTGTAGCTTTGGTGCACACCATCTCTGTCCCTGCTTCTGGGACTAGGACCCTTTTTGGATGCCATGAAAACATAGGAACCATTTTGGGGAGGGTTCTACCCCTAGAGGTGCTACAGGGAAGATTTCCCATTAAATCAAAGGTACCAAAGAGAAGAAAGTCCAATCCTATAAGGAAAGCAATATACCATCAGAGGAGAAGGGGTGGATGGTGGTAGCAACCAATGAGCATTTGATGGATGCTGGATGGGGGTGGGTCGCATCACCCACTGCCCATAGACATACAGGCATAGCCCTTTAATTCAATGAATCATCAGACTCTTTATAAAGAAATGCTTAGGCAATGTAGGGGGTGGTTGGTAGATCATAAGGATTGATATGTTTGCTGGTAAACACAGTGTCTGGTAATATTTATTTACTTATTTAGCTTTTGTTTACACTGCAGATACTGAGGAGGTTCAGAAGGCAGGTAGTGTGCAGATGCTTGTGCAACATAGATTGCAGCTTTGGTGTACACACATTCTATGTCTCTGCTACACAGACTACCACCTTTTTAGAGGTGCCATAAAGACACCAGAACCATTTTAGAAAAAAATGCAGATGTCCCCTTAGACAAAAGGGTATCTTAGGAGAAAAGCCCTAAAGTACAATGAACACAATTAGAATGACATTTACTTCCTGTAAGAAGAGAAGAGAACAGATATGTACAGGTTAAAGAAGATTGATCCGGTTCCATGTCATAACAGCGACTGTGGAACAACAACCCATGAAGAGGATGCAAATCCTGCAGGACAATGACTTGGAACAAAGTATTTCTTTGCAGGGGGCTTCACCCCCAACCACCCCTTGTGGGGGGGTTTCCCCCACTCCTCTTTATTTAATATACTAACTCAAGGGGGGCATACCTTGGGGATGGGGAGAACTGCCAGCTGCCCAAAAGTGGCGGCGCTGTGGTTCCATCGCCCTTTTCACGAGTCGCCATTCTGCAGTCACTGTTTTTTTTTTAAGTTGAATATTTTATTGAGATACTACATCAACAGAATGTCACAACCTTGTACAGAAGGATCGCAGTCGCTGTTTTGATGTGCTGCCAGTTGATCCCAATACTGGTCTGTGTGATACCCCATTTTCCACTGAAGTCTACGTTGACATCATCTCATCCATGTAAATGTGTTCCTCCCTACTAGCCATTCTTGTACACATCTTCTCAAATACTTTGTAACCCCTACCATTGCTAATTTTCACTTTAATTTTATGTAACCTCTGGGTTTCCCCTTGGGTTACTAGAACCCTGTTAGTGGGTTTTTAAGTAGTCAGCCTGTGCAGTCAAGAGTTAAACTTCTAGGGCTCCCTTGGCAGTTTCTGTAAGTCATGCTGGGCAGAGGTTCCAAGTGGGAGTGACTTTCACAGCAGGATAAGCCATGATAGAATGTTGCTGAGTCAGTCAAGTTTTGTGCCTGAGAGCACTACAATTAACTTGGGGCACTGACTAAGGAGAGCCTCAGGAGAACTACTACCTCTCTTCTGGCCCTTTTCAGACTCTAGTCAGTCCACAGAGAGACCTGCGTTGAGTCGTGGTGGTAGCCTTCTATTGTGCAGAGCCCCTGAGGGGTTGAAAAAACCTTGAAAGTCAATGGGTCCTGTAACTGTGAATAAAACTTGGAGTTCTCCCCATTTCTGAGAAATGTTTGACTAGGAAAAGTGCTGTCCAGCTCCTGGAATGTCCAGGTTTTGCTCTCTCCTTAGGGAATTCCTGCCTATTGTGACAATTTTACCTCAGAACTGTAGTATGACTGTTTAAATACTCAAATGGTGCCCTCCCAGTGATGATGTTGTTTGGAAAAGAGTTGCCTCTCCTCTATCCAGAATCGGAACTACAGTATACTTGCTTCTGTTTGGAACATGAGAAGAAAACCTTTTCTCAGTTTTGGAAATGTTACTGAACTGTTTCTTACAGCTTTGAGGACACGCCCTGTCATGTGAAAGACTTTGTATACTATGGGACTTTGGTAAATGGGGAGCCCAGCGTTGTCCACACCAGGGACATGTGAACCCAGCATTATCAATTTTCTGGAAAAGAAAGGAAACTGGTATAATGTGAGCCCGGCATTGTTCACATGAATTCTGAACAAGCTATATCCTATATCCACAGCCTGAAAGAGGGATGGACAGGAATGTTGTTTATTGCACCCTCCAAGAAAATGGGGGGACCTGACCAAATGAATTTGTAGTAAATCACTGCTGTGGATTTATGGACTTTGTTGTACCTGTTTCTGCACCTGAAGCCCCACTGAACAATTGTCTGTCAGTGCATTGTGTCACAATAAAACCTATTACTTGACTCTAGTTCTGTTGTGGACATTTATCTGTGAGTGGACTGTGTGTTTAAATGGTGCCCCTGAGTGCTACAGCCCACCCTATTTCCCAGTAAAAATACAAATGTTTTTTGTGTGCCCTTCCTCCTAAGGGCTGAACAGGGTAAACATTTTAGCAAAAGGAGTGTCAGGACTCTGTTACTAAAGTACAAGCAAGAAATGGTTACACAAAATGAGGGCTCATTCCATTGATTCAGGAGGTTAAGTTGCCAGATGAAATGGTTTTGGGTGGTGAATCTGGTGGCGATTCATCCACAAGAAAAAAAGCTGGCTATGAAAACAAGTGATTTCATACCAAGGGTTCAAGCTGTGAAGAAAAAAAGTGTGTTTGTTTGTACCACATCTCTCTTTGTAGTTAAAAAACCTTCTGAGAGAGCCTTGGAATGTGTTTGAAAGGAGAGAGAGAGAGAGCATGCCCCTGCCCTATTTTGCATGGCGTCGAATGATTTGCTGAATCTGGTAAGCCCCGCTCTTTGGACTGTGTGCAGTGGGTGTGGGGTTGGGTAGAGCTATATGAGAAGTCAGAGCTTGTGGAGCAGCAGGGTTTGCGAGAACTTCAAGCCTAGCTGGAAATCTCTTTTTGAATTTTGACTGTAAAATTCACCCAGATTGTGCAGCAAGTGATACCCTTGCTCTCGGTAAGTTGTCAGTCCCGTTCTGCAGGTGCAGAAAACCCCGGAGTTGGTTGCAGCAGTCAGGACCTTCCCACATAGTGAAGTGTGCTTGGCATTGAGTGATTGTGCCTGAACAAGAAGGATAGAAGAAAAAGTTGAAAATAGCTGGATTGTGAGTATTCTAAATCAAACACACTTTAGAAATGGCGCAAACCACTAAAGGGTACAAATGTAGCAATTACAGAGTAACTTTCTGGGAGACAATTTGGTTGGTGGGTAAAGTACAGTAGGCCATTGGGCAGTAGGGCAGGGGATGAAGAGCAGTTAAAATAGTAAATGCAGGTTGCAGAGATACAGTGCACACCAAAACAGAGTGGGAATTTTTGAAAGTCAGTGGCAGGCCGTGTAAGGCAGGTACTCGGGGACAGAGACTATGAGGCCTAAGTGTTGTTCAGGTAATTGAAGTTCAGCATGCAGAGGCTCTGAAATGCAGTTAAGCATGGAGAGCAGAAGCTGAAATAGAAATTCACCTGCTCGTTGGGCCCAGTAGATGCCATATGGCGTCGGAACCGTCCATTACAGAGCCTGACCCAAAATGGCCACCAGGACTCAATGAGTTAAAGCCTTTAAGACTTTGGACTGTAAGAAATGAAGCTCAGTGCAAAGTTACATGATACAGAGTTGGAGTGGAGATTGGTTACAAAACACACGCCCCCCCCTCCAAATATTGGCCATACTATTCATAATCAGTGCAGCAATCAACAGCACAAGCTGTTGTGCGTGTTTTTCAGCATCCTGAAAAAGATGGACAACAGTGAAGAGATGTGTTACCCTCAACATGTGCATACCTGGGTCAGCCAGAAGGAGAGGGAGCTCAAAAGGCTAGAGGAAGACAGTAGATTTTCTGGAGCACCAGACAATGTGGTATTAACTGGGTGTCCTGTCAATGTGTGTGTAGTGTTCTACAATCATGGAAGGGACGTTCTCAAAATACCTCACTGTCAGGCGTGTCGAGAGGCTTATGGACTGAGCCAACCATCGAGGTCTGCCTGGATAGAAGCCAGCTGCACCCAACTGGTAGCTAGGTGGGATGTTGAGACTGCATTTTCTGAAGAAGAGGACTTAGAAGAGTTTAGTGTGGAGTGGCTAAAGCAGCTGCCCTGTGAAGTCATTATCTCTAGTTTACAAACCAGCACACCAGGTAAGGAAGAGCCTGGGAGGGTCCGGAGAAGGGAAAAGTCACCGGTCCTCATGGGCACCCAGCAGGATCAAGTCATAAAGCTGGGGATCGGTGTGTAGCAGGATTCCCCAACATTGTTTCCAGTGTGAGAAGCAGTGAGGCTTGAGGCAGAGCCGTGTTCTGGAGCAACTACAAGAGATAGCTAAAGATTCTAGACTGGGAGAAAACCCCTTGAGATATTGCCCTGCCCACTGCCACTAATGCCATTACTGCCACTGCTTTTCCTACGAAATCCTCCACAGCTGAGGAGAAGGTGGAAGAGGAATGTGTCCTGCCAACTTGGGACTGAGAGGCCTGGGATGACCAGTCCTGGCCAGCCCCTAGCCAGGCTGGGGAGCATCATCTGCCCAAGAGCAGTAGAGAGGAAAGAGTGATCCAAGAAAGGTGGAACAAATCTTCAGAAAATATCCGTATGTGCCATGGTAGGCCTGGAATGTGACTGAGGTATGCCGTAAAGCCAGGCTCATGTAAGAAGCCACAGCAATGGCCATGTGCCGAACATATCTGTAGACTCCCGCAGGAGCAGTTGAGTTGCAGAGGACGTATGATGACTGCATCAAAATGTGGAGGATTAGCCACACTCTATGCATGAATGTGGTGATTTGCACAGATAAAGAGGGAAGGTAGACAGTTCACACTTTGCCTATGAGACATCCAGATGGCACTATCGCATACCAGCCTCATCCTGATTGGTATTCCTGAAGAAACTTACTGGACAGTCCAGACTGGCACCTTAACAGAGCCTGGTGTACAAAGTTGCCATGTTGGTGAAGTATGGAAAAGACTGTAAGCCATGGTCAGTGGGCCACATTATGCAGGACATTGGCAAAGAGAAGGACAACTTGCCACTGCATCCTCATCACTCAAAGAAGAGAGGGATGAGGTTCACCTGGGTCCTGTTCTAGCTCCAGTCCCAGAGATTGTGAGGGAGAAAGTCACCAGGTCTACAGGTAGCAGTTCTGGCCACAGGAGGGAGGTACCAGCTGGCAGCAGTTATGGGTTCCAGTATCATCCTACACATTAGAACTGGTAAGGCCAAGTTTTTGTTATTTCCTGTTATACATTTTCTTATATAGACTGATCACATCTCCAAGGGGCAATATGGACAGTATGCTATCTTGGTCCTCCTGGACATAGTATCTGGACATTTGCAGTAGGTGTTGTGCCTTGTTTCAGAGGACTCTGGAACTCTTCACCATCTGATTGACAGATACACTTTTGTCTGGGAGATCTCAGCCCCAAGGACATTTCTCCTTAGATGGACTAACAGGGTTTCACTTTCCCCAGTTTGTAATGTTTCATACTGTTTTGTATAAAAACACAAAAGGAAAAAAAATACAAAAAAGTTTTATAGAAAAAACCTTTTCACAAAACTTTTGGAGCAAAGTAGTATGTAGTTGTGTGATTTTGCATGCTCTTTTGTCGGTGCAGCAGAAGAAGTTCCTGAGGCCTCGACCAAAGCATCTGTGGGTGATTCAGGGACTATTCTTAGAGTCATTCTACCAATGGTTTTTAAAGTTTTAACATATACTTTTCTGAATTGCTTTTTACAAGTGCAAGGATAGTAGTTGTTAGAGTTAGGAAATTATCATTGTGCATATCCTTAACAGGTGCTAATATCTTTTTACTTTCCAGGTTTGGGAAAGAGCATGGTTGGGTACTCCTGTGATGTAGCACAGTGGGTAGTGCCTAGCTAGAGGGTTCACTAGTAAGTGCCTGGTGGTGGAACTGGGTAAATGCCTGATGGGGACAGGCTGGTGGCCCCACCCATGGTGGTAAGTGATCAGTCCCATTCCATCAGGAAGCTGCCTTAGGTAGCAGACATGCTACTGTTGAAGAATCCCATAGTTAGCTGTTTGGAGGTAGTTATTGCTTGGCTCCCAAGTCCTCTGTGGTGACTTGCCTATGCTGGTCATAGGTAGAGGATTTGTGAGCAACCCTCCTTGTAGGGCACCCGGGGGAAAGGTCTGATGTATTCCAAATCCCTTGCTGCGGACAGCAAGGTTTGCTGATAGCAGTGAGTGTAACCTGGGTTCCCCCTTGGTTACTAGAACCCTGTTAGAGGGTTTTTAGGTAGACAGACTGGGCAGCCAACTGTTAAACTCCTAGGGCTCCCTTGGCAGTTTCTGTAAGTCTTGCTGGGCAGAGGTTCCAATTGGGAGTTGCTTTCACAGCAGCATAAGCCATGATAGAATGCTGCTGAGTCAGTAAGTTTTCTGCCTGAAAGAAGTACAGTTAGCGTTGGGTGCTGACTAAAGAGAGCCTCAGGAGAGCTGCTGCCACTCTTTTGGCCCTTTTCAGACCCTAGTCGGTCCACAGAGAGACCTGCGTAGAGTTGTGATGGTGGTCTTCTCTTGTGCAGAGCCCCTGAGGGGATGAAAAACCTTGAAAGTCAATGGGTCCTGTAACCGTGAGTAAAACTTGGAGTTATCCCCCATTTCTGAGAGACTTTTGACTAAAAAAGTGCTGCCCAGCTTCTGGAATGTTTAGATTTTGCCCTTCCCTTAGGGAATTACTGCCAATTGTGACAATTTTACCTCAGAACTGTTAAGAGGACTGTTTAAATACTCAATGGTGTCTTCACAGTGATGAAGTTGTTTGGAAAAAAGTGTCTCCCCTATATCCAGAATCAAAACTACACTTGCTTCTGTCTGGAACATGAGGAGAAAACCTTTTTTCAGTTTTGGAAATGTTACTGAACTGTTTCTCACAACTCTGAGAACAAGCTCTGTTCTGTAAAAGATTTTGTGAACTATTGTACTTTGGTAAATGGGGGAGCCCAGCACTGCCCACCTCCTTGGACATGTGAACCTCACATTGTTAATTTTCTGGAAAAGAATACAGACTGTAAGTTGTGAGCCCAGCATTGTTCACTCTAATTCTGAACAAGCTGTGTCCTATGTCCATAGCCCAGACGAGGGCTGGAGGGGAATGTTGTTTCTTGTACCCTCTAACGAAAGGTGGGTGGGAACCTGAACAAATTAATTTGTAGTAAATCACTACTGTGGACTGTGGACTTTGTTGTACCTGTTTCTATACCTGCAGCCTCAGTGGGACATTTTCTGTCAGTCCATTGTGTCAGAATAAAACCTACTACTTGGCTCTAGTTTCTATTGCCGACATTCATCTGTGTGTGGACTGCATGTTCAAATGGTGCCTCCCAGTATCATGGCCCTCCTCAATTCCTGGTAAAATACAAATGTTTTTGTCTGCCCCCGGACCGAGCCAGGTAAACACCCTAGCAATGGAAGTGTCAGGACAATCTGTTGCTAAAGCACATGCAAGAAAGGGTTACATTTAAATGTGATACCCTATTGAATATTTTACTGAAATGAATACTATACTATACACTACATCCTATCGACATTATCAAAACCCAGGCGCATAACCCACCAGCACCGTGCGCACCCACACATTTCTAAATAGAGCATACACTTCTTCCACACAGATCCTCGCTAGCATGGATCTCCATGCTTCAGTGGGCCATGGTCTCCGCAGGGTGGCATTACGGCACTCTGCCCCATGCACGAATGGATGGAGTGCCTTACACAGGTTGCCGGCCGCTATACATCTGGAAATCAGCTATAATGGCTACAACTGCCTCCATTCACTGCCGCTGGACTCGCTGGTGCTGGCAGGGGTCATTGGACCCCAGCAAGAAGTTGCCTCTATGGTTGGGGGATGGAAATTGGGCCATGGGTGGGTGGCCAGCACATGCCCCCCAGGCCACATTGCTGGCACTCTGTGCCCCCCGGCAAGATGGCACCATACTGATGCAAGGGATCCACTGAGGTCCCAGGTAGCACAGCCGATTGGCTGCCACTCGAGCTCGCATCCCTACCCCTGTGCACCTCCATGCTTGGGGGTGGGGACATGGATGGGAGCCGGGCAGAGACCGCTGCTTTGTGAATGCGGTCCCCATGCAGTTCTTCCACGGGTGATGAGCTGCGTGCACCTTGTGTGCTTGTTCCACGCCCCCTTAGTGCATAGGCCCCATTATGTTTATCAGATACTATGATGTTTATATCAGCAGCCCACTAACTGCCTCCTCACAAGTTGCAATTACTCTAGTATAGTGCTTACATATCACAATGGCATTACTTTCTCGAAACAGATGAATTTTGCGAAATATGTCACATAGTGAAATTTGGCAACTTCGCATATCTCTAGACTTGAGGTATGTGTTTTGGCCACAAGTGCCTAGGTGGCTCCCCTTTTTGCATGACATACTCATGTTTGACACAGCTGGCAGATAACAACACTTTCATCAGCTGGGTCCAGTATGTAATAATCCCAAACTAGGGATTGTGTACCTTTTAAATTTACATGGTGGGTGGACTGGGACAGGCAAGGGGGAGGGTGGGGCAATTGATGTTTTTGTGATGATTTCTGCACTGTGATAGTGGGTGACTCATGCAGTGTAATGGGATCAATAGTGGTAACAGGAACAATAATTGTAGTATTGGGTGGCTTTCATAATCATGCTGTGCAAAGCCTCACAGTTTCAGCAGCATCACCCTTACTTGTTTTTCTTTTCAGGTTCCCATAGGTGGTCCTTCTAGGAGGTCCAAATCATCATCCCCACCAAGGCTGGTAACTACTTCTCCTGAGCTCTGTCCTCCTCATCTTCAGTTTCTCTGCACTCTCTTTCCTTCTCAACATCCTTAGTGAGAGAAACATTTTGAAATTCAGTCTTTTCCAGAAGCACAACAGTCAGATCTCCCTCTTCTTACTTATGGGTAAGATCAACACTCTCATTTGGGAATGGGAACCTATCATTTAGATCAGACTCAATGCCATCCCCAGCAGCAGTCATGGGGACACCAGCAACCTCATCCTTAACCACAGTTCTGAGTCAGAGATTTTGCTACTTCATGGACTGATCCCCTTGTCATTGCCTCCCCCAGTACCCACCGACATAGATGCCACAGATGTGGCAGAGAATAATTTAGTAACACTAATGCCACTGCCATTTCCATCAACCACTCTTTTGCTACCACTACTGAGCCGGAGCACATGAATGAAACTGCTGCTATCTTAGCTTTCTTTTAGGTGCATCAACCTTTTACCCCACAGAACCTGTTCACTTCTTGGCCACCTTGCCAACACCTCTTCTTTTACTCAAACATTTCTTTCCAGTCACTTCATACATTTATATTTTAATATTGCAAGCAAAAAATAAACAAACACAGCAGTAAAACTAAATACCAGCAGCAGCAGACAACATCTCACCAGCGGTATTAGCAGTGATCTGAATCAGAACAGAACAGTTTGCTAGCTACAGTAAAACCAACCAAAATGTTTTTTTTGTTTTTTGTTGGTATTTTTAATTTTTTACATGACAGGGATTAACAAGACACACAGAACATGGGTGATTCAAAAAAGTTACTGTAAGTAACACCATCATTTCAATAATTAAACAACTAAAATCAGTATAGAAATAGACTGACAAATATTTCACTTAACTGCACAAAATTGTACTGCAGAAATAGAATGGCAAATCACAGACCACAGATAAAAATAATGAAGATTAAAGCCTGAGGAAAACAAATCAAACTAGTGCTCACAGGATTTCTTTGCTTGCAAACTGAAACACTTCCCTCTCCCACACAGCACAGCTTCACTAGACAAAACAAAACCATTACATTCAACTAAATAAATCTGTAAAACTACAAAAAAACAGTGGCAATCTAGCTGCACAAGGTATTTTTTTTCGAGCAATATGGTTATAAATATTCCACTGTCAGAGTAGCTTTGAAGATTTTTTCTCGGACAGCAGGGAAATACTTATCTCCCACTCTCTCTTCATAAGATTGCACTGGACAAAGTCTTCCCATGGCATCAGTATCACGTGACTTTGAATCCCATGGTACATGGTAAATTTCTTTTATATACTTGAATGTGTATTTCACATGCTTAAGTTTTTATATTGTTTATAATAAATGTTTAATTAAATGTGTTGATTTTGATTGTATGTATCTGGGTCAAGCCTATAAAAGGGCCACGTGGTCCACTGCTTTTTCACTCAGTTATCAAATTTTTAAATAAAATAAAGTCTACAACAATTGCAAACTTCCCCTGTGGGCCAAGCTTCACCAGTGCACACTTCCCTTATGGGCCCAGCTTCACCAGTGAAGTTACCAAATTAACCATATACAAAGTTATTCTTGTACAGCAAATTGGGACTTTGCAATTACAGTGAATTTCTGAATTTATCCATGAAGAGAAGTCGGCCAACTTCGCACACCACTACACCTCACCCAAATACACCTTTTTTTATTTTCATGCAAACATATTTGGTAATGAAAAGTTAATGTCCTGACATGCACATTTTTGGGAATGTTTGGAGGTGTGATTCCTGTCAACACCAACTGTAGTTATTTTGCAAGAAAATGGTGAATCACTTTAATTCATGACTTTACTGCCTGGTGCTGACTGTCATATCACAGCCAGCACACTCTGATACTGCAGGGGAATACTGTATCTGCTCCCAAGGCGACATACAGCAGCACTGAATAGTGAAGTAGAAGTGACTGACAATGCAAATGTTACAGATTTGTTCTGTCTGCCCACCCCCAGCTTGCCTATGGGAGGTCTCCAGACAGCAGGTATCCCTGCCTCATGCAACCCATACAGGATAAAGAGGATCTGCAGAGCCTGGGTGTCAGCACACACAAGGAGTGTATTAGAGTACTGTACTTAGAGATAAAAGCTGGAGACAATGTAAAGCTGCAGACAGGATTTATTGGATACACAGCAGAAGGTGATGCTAAAGATAGAAAATAATAGTGAATAACACAAGTCATACAGTATAGACACTCACAAGAGTTAAAAAAGGGACATACTGGAAAACAGCCCTGGCTAAGAGTGTTAGCTGGTGTTGCTATTATCATAAAATTATAAAATGAAAAAAGGAATGCATGAATGAACATAAGGAAAAGTGTGAGGAAGGTAATAGTGTCATTTATCTCAGTTTTCTAAAAACAACATAAAATAAATGATTATATTGTTACTACCCAGACATTTTTTACTAGATTAGATGGATGACAGAGCTCACTTAGTAAACAGATGATACATATGAAAACATAATGGGCTAGAGCAAACAGAAATGATTCAGATTGTGTACCTAGAATGGAAGAAAAAACTGAAAAGCTGTCAGAAAATGTTTAAGAACATGTTTTACATTTTGTATTATCCTCTACGAAATTCCTTGTTTAGGACTGATATGAGATTTATGCCCTCAAATCTGTCAATCTACTAAGCCTCTCTTCTGAGAAGCTATTGTTGCCAGTCTCCTCCCAAGCTGGGTTGGGGTACCAATTAGTCTGGCTAGTGCCATCATCATACAGACAGATTTAAACCCTCCCTCCAGGTCATGTGCCACAACTGCTAATGCAAAGAGATGACTGTATTTACTAATGGCAGCAGGCACACTTGGGGGGGGGGGGGGCTGGAATTTTGAAGACTTTTTGCTCCTGAAATCATGGTGCAGGTTTCTGGAAGGGGGCTCACAATAAACTTGCTATCTGGCTTATTTATAGTATGACAATGCTATGGTATGCCATATTAGTTGCAGTCCCTTACCTTACCTTGTACATGTGCAGTCCATATAGGGCTTCCAGTCATCTGTGTTCTGATCCTTATCAGTTAATAAAGATGGCAGCTTGGAAGTTAGTCCTGCATCCAGGTCCTCGGTGATCCATGACTCTATAGTTATTATAGTGTGGACCAGGTTTTGTGAGATCTCCATGCATATATCCAATACTGGCTGCGTATATCTTACATTTTGAGAACAGATGCTTAGAGTTTGTTGGGACTTGGGAGCTGTGGAGTGAAAGTAAACCCTCCCTTTCCCTTGCATTCTTTGGAGCTGCATACTGTGCCCACCCTTTTCTATCAAGCATGCTTGTTCAACTATGAGAATGCAGTATCCAGCATCAAAGCATCAAATATTGAAAGTAAACAGTTGCTTAAAATAATACTAGACATACATTAAGCTGATTATTCTAAGGAGTGGGTAAATAGTAATCTACTAAAAATGGGCTAATAAGTGCATATTATGATATTATAGTATATTATATTATGTTATGTTATATTGTATTTTTAACTAATATACACTGCTATTAGTTCTTTATTATGAACATATAAATAGGTATTGATGCTGGGGTGCGCAAAAACTAACTTAAATAGGAAAAAAGGATTAGTTCAGATTTGTTGCCTTTTACATATGGTATCCCGAATAACACTGTGTGAAAGTTTGTTTTACTTAATGTAATGTACTAAAGTTTTAACAAGGAGTCATTACTTAACTACAGTGAGGGCAAAAACAAGTGGTATTGGCCCAAAGCTTCCCTAGGTAAAGTGGGTAGAACAGGGAGGTCAGGATTAAAGTGTCCACGACAGGATCTGACAAATATATAGTAGGAACAGGTAAGAGTAATAAAGGGAAAGAAGGAGACACCCTCACTAGGGTAAGGTTACAAAATTATTTCAGATCCAGAAAAAAATTATTTGATATATTTTATTGGACCAACATAGATGTAACAAAAAGAACAAAGTGCTTTAGCTTTCGGACCAACCCAGTCCTTCCTCAGAAGCTTAAGGAAGTTTAAGCTTCCGAAGAAGGACTGGGTTGGTCTGAAAGCTAAAGCACTTTCTTCTTTTTGTTACATCTATGTTGGTCCAATAAAAGGTGTCAAATCATTTGCTTCTAAATCTATTCTTACAAGGACCAATATGGCAAAGACAATCTGTATGTTAAAATAGTTTCAGGCAAGAAAAGGGGTGAGGTAGTCGTAATACAAGAAAAGAAAGGGGTGAAAAGGTAAACAAATGGCTTAGACACTAAGCCAAGGAAGGCAATTACTATTATTTAATGTAATATACTAAGATTTAACAGGGTCACTACTTAGAGTGGGGATAAACAAGTGGAAGAGTATCAAACATCCCAAGGTAAAGTGAGTAAAACAATGATGTCAGGATTAAAGTGTATAACATAGAAACAGGATGGTTAAAAAGGGGAACTCAGGAGGACACCCGTCTAGGGTAAGGTTAAGAAACAGTTTCAGGGTAAACAAGTGAGGTAGTAAAAACATGGGAGTAGTAAGGAGGTAGTAGGGTAAATCAGACTTGCATTGACACCAAGCAAAGGAAGATAAGGATCACAAAAGTGGCACAGTGCAATGGTTGTGGTGCAATGGTTGTGGTGCAGACATCTTTAGGGAACCCTTCTAGAGACTGTGGTGCTGCCCATATTTGCTTAACTCTCTAGGTTGCAGGCACAGTTTTCTGGACTCCAAACTGAACTGGCAGGGGTACAATGGACATTTTGCCCCACTCAGGGGCCACCAAGTCTGCCGCTGCTTCCCCAGAGAATGCCTAGAAAGAGGGAGAGTGGGGGGATGGATCATGGTGGGTCCAGGAGGGTAGGGGTGCTACTGCAAAACACCTTCACCTTACTGGCAGAAAGGGGTAACTGAAAAGATGTACCATCACAGTGAGAAGGGTGGAGGTGGGGATTCTCAGAAGTGGAGACTTCAAGAAGGAAGGGAGAATACCCCAGCCAAAGAGGAAGCAGCTGCTGGTGGAGGACTCATTTGTGAAGTGGATAGACTTGGGAGCTGAGGTAAAGATAAGGAGGCAAGGTGCTTGAAGGGTGCCTCAGCTGGGAGAGATGAAGAGTGGATCCTGCAGATACATAAGGCAGAAGGAACTGGGGTGAGAGCTGGAGATCATTGTCCATATTGGGATGAATGATATAGCAGAGGAGAAGACAAGAGTATTCAAGTGAGATTTCAGGGATCTGGGGAGGGGCCTCAAGCAAGTAGCACACACATTGGCTTTTTCTGAAGTGTTACCTGTGAATGGCAGGGGAGAGGCAAGGAAACTCAATGCCAGGGCTTTTAATGAATGGTTGAAGGCATGATGCACAGGGGAAAGTTTTGAATACATCAGGGACTGGGGACTAACCTGGGAGGATGTGGGCCTCTATGGGAGAGATGGCCTACATCCTTTTGGAAAGGGTCTGCAGTTTCTGATGACAGGTTTAAATGCTACACAGATGAGCATTTAAACTAGACGGGGGGACATTGAAACCAAAGTAGGCAACAATTGCCTCCCCCTTGATTGTAAAGTGGATAGTAAAGTGATAGGAAGAGAGTGTTAGGTATGGACGACAATAGAGGAGAGACCCCCCACCCACCAGAGCAGATGCAGAAGAAGCCAGGGATAGGGACGGGAAATGAGAAAATGGGAATATAATGCTGGTAGGGGAGTACATAGGATTAAAAGAGTTCAGATATGATAAAAATAAAAGAAAAGGGGAGAGTTAAAGGGTAAGCCTGGGAACAGAACAGGCAGGAATGGGAGTGAGAAGCAGGGTTGTAGACGAGGGGAAATGATTTGAAAAGGGATGTGTACTAACACAAGGAACCTTGATAAGGCTTTTGGGACTGAAACTATTTTTAAATAATTTACTGGTGCGTAGGAGTTTGTGATAGTTAAACTCTTTTTAAACAGAGTTACTGGGGTTAAGGAGTGGTCACAGAAAAACCTGCAGTGTGAAACAGGAAAAGACAGTCTTTCAAGCAACAGAGGGTGGTGGATTAAGGTTTACGTTTGTTTGTTACAATTCTTAAGATTTTCAGTGCAGGAAGAGTTTAAAGCACAGCTGACTTATTTTGGGGCGGACAGCTCTCAGAGCACAAACCACCAGGCCTGTTTTGGGGCTGGGAAGGTTTACCTGTGTCTGACTTGGATGTGTGGATTTTTCTCTGATTGATTAGCAGGGTATTTCTCTATCAAATTGTTGTGTAGGGCATCTTGCTGACAGGAAGGCACTCATTGCAGCAGTGGGTCAGAGCTTCTAGCTGATTGTTTTGCGAGGGCATAGTTTAGGCCCAACCCCTTCCCACCCCTGGAAATAGTTCCTTTATACCTGGGGTTCTGACATCATTTCCTCAAGAGTGCAAGGTGCATGTCACTGTCATATCCTCTCTAGCACACTACACTGACAATATAAGCATAAACATTGTATAATATAAATATATATTTCTACATTACAAACCAATCACAAAAAAAAAAAAAAAAAATGTAGGGAGTAGTGCAATGTAATGGCTGTGGGGCAGCAGTCTTCCGGGAGTCTTTCTGGAGGCTGAGATGCTGCCCTATTTGCAGACAACTGTCCGCCCCTGAGGGAGGAAGTGCCTGCCTCAGGCCACACTGGACAGTAGTACGGGACCTTCCCCAGGCCACAATGGACAGTAGGAAGGGAACCTCCCCCATCCAGGGAGCACCAGAACCACCACCACTACCTCAGAGGTTGCAAAGAAAGCACAGCAGTTGGACCACAGTGGGCTCAGGGAGGATGAGGATGGTGGAACAGAGGCACACCCAGTCAGATGTTACACACCACAATCCATACGCCATTCTGGGGGAGCATAGCTCCCCTATGGATACACCAGCAGAGGAGACTAAGGAGGCTGAGGACAACTATCACAAGGGAGGCCCACAGGAAGGAGGCAGAGGACACCACAAGGAAAGGAAGCAGCTCCTGGTGGGGACTCAATTATTAGGGGATAGAACTGGGAGGAGCTGGGAAATCTGAAGTAAGGTGCCTGCCTGGTGCCATGGCTTGGAGGGACAGGAAGCATCCACAGGATCGCGACAACAGCTGCGTAGGGATTCTGAGTTGATGTAATTGTCCACCTAGGGACAAATGACTTGGCTCATCATGAGGTTAGAGCAGTGCAGGAGGACATTGCAGAGTTGGGAGGGCCTAAGACAAGTAGCACACACAGTATCCTTCTCAGAGGTGCTGCCTGTCAAAGGCATAGGGAGGCGAGAGTAATTGGCACCATGCAGTTTAATGAATGGTTGAAAAAATGGTGTGGAGCACAGGGGTTTGGCTTCATTGGGGACTGGGGTTCCACCTGGAGGGACACCAGCCTATACTGGCAGGATGGTCTGCATCTGTCCAGGAAGGGAACAAGTCTTTTGAGCAATCGGTTTAAATGCTTCATTGGCAACCATTTTCCCAGATGGTTTTCCATGACCAGTTATAAATTATAACTGCCATTGGGTTGGACATTTATTCACTCAGTAGCGACCTACTCCCACACATTCATCTGAAAAAAGGGCTGAGAGTGCTGAGCCTGAATACAACCTGGAAATGGCAAAAGCACTGAGAGGGTTAATTAAATTACCCAGTATCTGCAGCAGTATGAGCATTATCCCAGGGCCAGGGCTGAGAGACCCAAAATGTGTGGCAATACCAATATAGCAATAGCATGCATTAATTGCAAGAATTAACTGTTGGGTTCCCTGTACAGTATATCTGGAATGCTGCATAAAAGACAAACAGCATCACTCTCCTCCCACCTACTGTTAAGAGTTTAGACAGTTATATCGTGGGAAGCCAGCCTAAGGGAATCTCATCCCTAACCTGCTCTATCTAGCACTACATATCCAGGCTACCCTGCTAATTGTTTTCCATTCCTTTCCCATTTGTGTATGGATGAGATTTTTGCTTTTCAGAATTATTTCCCCTAAGTCTTGGTTAGCAGCTGCTTTTACTAACATACTAAAATGCCAGCAGAATAGGCCTAATGGTTTTTCGAGTCTGCTCGATTGGTCAGCCCCCACCCTGGGTGCTGACCTTGCTGCCCCCCTCGCCTTCTCTGGCTTCTCCCTTCCCAGTTCCAGATATTCTTGCTGCATTGGATTTTGCTTCCAGAACCCTTCCCCTGTACCTGTCCCAGTCCCTCTTGAACCCCTCCACCGTCTCTGCCTCCACCAGCCCCCTAGGCAGTGCATTCCATGGCTCCACCACCCTCTCAGTGAAGTAGCACCTCCTCCTTTCTCCCCTGAATCTTCCCCCCTCCAGCTTCCACCCATGCCTCTAGTGGCCCCTCCTCCTTCCTTCGAAGCACCCTGACTGTTCCTCCCTATTTACCCTCTTCATGTACTTGAAGACCTCTATCATGTCCCCCGGTCCCTTCTCTCTTCCAATGTGTACATATTTAGCTCTTTGAGCCTCCTCATAGGTCCTGTCCCCAAGCCCCAAATCATTTTGGTTGCCTCCTCTGGACCCTCTCCAGGAGTTTAATGTCCCTCTTTAAGTGTGGTCTCCAAAACTGCACGCAGTACTCAAGGTGTGGCCTCACCAAGCAGTTATACAGAGGGAGTATCACTTTCCTCCTTCTGGAAGTGATACCCCTAGCGATGCATCCCAGCATCCTGTTGGCTTTGGCTGCTGCCCTCCTACAAGTCTCTGAGTTGTTCATCTTGACATCCACCACCACACCCAGGTCCCTTTCAGCCATCGAGACTTGTAGCATTTCCTTCCCCAGGGTGTACACTTGGCCTGGGTTTCTGGCCCCCAGGTAGAGTACCTTGCATTTCCCTGCATTGAACCTCAGCTTCCACTTTCTAGACCATCTTTCCAGAGCCTCCAGGTCCCCCTGTAAGGCCACCCTCCCCTCCTCCTCATCCACCACCGCCCCCAGTTTTGAGTCATCTGCAAAGAGACTCATCTCACTCCTGATTCCTGTCCTTATGTCAGAGACGTAGGAATTGAACAGGAGGGACCCAAGGACTGATCCCTGTGGGACCCCACTAATGACCCTCTTTGGGGATGAGACTATCCCGCCAACTACGACCCTCTGGGTCCGGTCCTGGAGCCAATTGCCTATCCATCTGATCATCAGGTTCCCCACCCCCCATTTCTTCCAGCTTATCCAACAGGTCCACATGAGGAACAGAGTCAAATGCCTTGCTGAAGTCTAGAAAGAGGACGTCCACTGGTCTACCCAGGTCCAAGGCACTCGTCACCCAGTCATAGAACTCCACAAGGTTTGTCTAACACGTTTTCCCCGGGATGAATCCATGCTGTCTATCATCCAGGCACCCTGACTTTTAAGATTGAAGTTGTTGTTCTGTTCTACTTACTTTGTAACTTTACTCTCTGAGTCCTTTGGGGTGGTGTGCTGGGTGCTGTAGTGGCTCCAACTGAGTCCCAACTCCTAAATGAGCAACTCCAAGTCCCTGGGCCCTGGCTGACTGTCCCACACTTCATGGCATCATCAGTGCACCATCCACAAACACACAGTAGGCCAAAGCTACCACAGTCTGTCTCCCTCTAATTCTAAAGAAGAGCCGTTGTTCAGCGGCACGGCATGCCACCACTGATGGCTTGGCTCATGAGTCGCCTTGAGCAGAGCCTCTCTTGCTGTTGCTGCTGGGGGCCTGGGTTACTGTACTACACACTGAGCCTGCCTGTCAACTCACCACCTCGCACACTTCTCCCGACTCCTCAACTCATGTCCATTTCTCCACTCCACACATTCCTTCCGACTCCGTTGATGAGACAATGACTATCGAGTCTACTGCGCTGCACAGTGAGTGCACTCAACTGCTCCCAGCCCTCTAAGTCCTCCTTTCCTCCAATCGAGACCCCAAGTTGGCTGCTGAGAAATATCAGGAATGAATTCCAAATTTGAAATGGTGGTGGGCGGTGGCAGGTGCCAAAATTGAGCATGATAACAAGGACTGCTGGGTGCCCTTGCACGTGCATGGTTGAGGTTTTCACATAGAGTGCTATACTTATAGAACTCTATGGGTTTTCAGGCAGCAGGCTGGGGAAGCAGTGTTGTGATGATATCATCATTCATACGCAAAGTGCATGATGACTGTCACAAGCAGGGGAGGGCACAGTGCTGGTGCATCAATGGTTATGGCATGGCTAAATTTAATGAGTCTCCAGTGCTCATTCACCCCAACTCAATGGAAAACCCAATGTTGCCCTTAAAAAAAAAATTGGGCCCCCTGGAAATTTTCCCGGTAGCCCTGTCGGCCAGTCTGACCCTGCCTTCACCTATTTTCCGTAAGACTCTACCTGTATCATTTGTACTGAAGGAAGTGGTTGTGTAGAAACTGGACTGACTGGAGAGGCATGGCATCATGTCACAAGCAGAGTAACATGACTAAGTTGCCACATCATCATAGTACCAAAGCAGCACAAGGCTGTAAGGATACAGTATTGTATGTGGGGACTACAAAGTGTTAGTTAACCACTGCATTTAACCAAAATCGTACCTACCACAGAATGCAGAGGATGTGTTTGCCAAACTGGTGGGCAGCAAATTCTTCAGTAAACTGAACTTAAGTTGGAGCCCAACTGTTAGCATTTTCTGACCACACACTCCCATAAGTAAGTTTACAAATATCATCAACTAGCCCACAGCATATCAACAGTGACAGAAATCTTCCGGCACGATGGACCATATTCTACATGGTTTGGGCCAAGTAATCTGTTTCATGGATGATATCTTAAGTATGCAGTCAATATGTCAAGTGGGTTATAGTGTGGTAAAATCCACATGGAAAAACAGCATTGGAGAAAACAGCTACGGGGGAGTATAGCACAGATTTAGTAGCACTAACCAGGTGGCTGTTTTCAGTTGGGCCAATGACAATAACTTCTCCACTGCATGCTGGATTTGTGAGCTGCTGCTGTAGCGTAGAGCTTAGGGCGGCAAGTTCTGAATGGCATTGGAACATCTGGCTGACCAGAGTTCAATTCCTGCTCCTGTGTCTTTTTTTTTTTTCTTGTGTTTTTCAATCCACCTCCTCCAGACTTTCTCACCCCCCCCAAGTTGCATCCCCATGGAGTTTGTATATTTAATCTTCCCACCCCCCAACCTGCCCCCTCTTTTGAGTGGTGTCCCCTGTGGAGTTTATTTATTTAATCTGCCAGCCCCTCGCGACTTGCCTCCCTTTTACTATTGGCATCCCCTGTGGAGTGCAATTAATGATTGTCTCCCCCACCTCCAAATTCCGTTACCATTGCAGTTCTGTCCCTGGGTGTTCACACTGCAGTCGGTGTTTTTCTTTGGCACTTTATTTTCTTTTGCTGTGCTGCTTTCAGAGTTCTTGACCATGCTATTTTGCAATTTGTATTATGACCCCATGCTGACATCTTAATAACTGTGCCCACAGTGGATGAGCGTCTTTTGATTTTTTGAACAGATCCTGACCGGAATGCAGTGGTATGGTGTAAGAGTGACCCTCACCAAGTGTCAGTTTCTTCAGGATTCAGTGGAGTATCTGGGCTAAAGGACTGACACACAAGAGCTGCACCCAGCAGAAAGCACGGTGGCAGCAATTGTCAATGCACCGGTACCATCCAATGAGGCAGAGTTATGATTAAAGATGCAACTAATTTTCACTAAGCTGGCACAGTTGGTGTGAAACCTGGAACTGCATGTTACATGTAGGGGGCTCAAGTTTCCTCAACTTCTCTCCAACTTTGCACAGCAAAGTTCTTTTTTGTTAAAAAAAAGTCTCTAAATATGTAACAGGCCCCACACCCATTATGACATACTGTTACAACTGACTCCCTCCACCCACGCCATTTAGTACAAAGTACCCCGCCTCCCACCCTCTAGCACACACTTTCTCTCCCCTACAGTCCTGTTGAAGTTTATAATAATATACTGCATATATTCCTTCCTCCCGCACACACCACATTAGTAACACACCACCCACTTTCCTCAACCACATACCTTCTTTCCTTAAGTCATAGCAATAATGAACCCCTGCTCTACCACCCTTTAGAACCCAAACTCCCTCCTCCTCAAGCCCAAATTAGGCTAAGGAATGAACAAATGAATACATGAATTAATACATGATGCATGAGAAAGCTTGTAAAATGTGAAAAACATCCAACACTAGTGCTGGACGCACTATTCAGTGTCCTGCTGTAGAATGAACGAACAGTGACACCTCACTAATAGTAACACCTGATTGATTGATGAGTGGTAACTCAGGTGTTACTATAGGTAAAGATGCCATTGTTCATTCATTCTACAGCAGGGCATTGGAGAGTACATCTCTCTCTCCAGCACCGAATGGTTTTCTTTTTTACAGGTTGTCTCATATATCCATTATTTATTTCATTAATCCTTTGACAAATTTGTGGCTTGGAGGGAAAGAAGTTGGCTGAAAAGGGGTATTAAGGTAGTGGTTTGCTATTGTTATGAGTTAGGAGGAAACACATGGGGGGAGGTAGGAGGTGTGTTACTATGTTACTGATGTGGCATGGGATGGAGGGTGAGGGTACTTTGTTCTAAATGGTGTGGATTGTGGAAGTGGATGGGAGCAGTATGTCACAGTGGGGGGTGGTGGAGGGTTACACATTTAGAAAACTTTTTTTAACAAACAAAAATTGCCACATGAAGTTGGAATGAAGTTGGAGCAACTTCACCCAGCTGCGCATAGTATGAAGTTCCCAACATCCCACCAACTTCACTGGCATAGTAAAAATTCACTTCATCTCTTGTCCTCCAGGGCCACTAACCTCCCTCTCAAGACCAAGTGCAGAACCAGATGTCTATCCTTTGTAATCACCCTCACTCACAGAAGCACAACAGCCTATGCCCAGTGCTGCCAATCTCCTTCTCATACACTAAATGCAACAATAGGAGACCATCACCAGTTTAATCAACAAAACCCCTCCACTGAACACCAAGTGTTCTAGATGGAGCCTTTTCCAAGTGCCACCAAACACCTCCCATTAATCTGACCATCAAGTATGGCACTGGGAGCCCATAAACAGTGCAGCCAATAACTACTCAAAAATGAGGTGCCGAGTCAGACTGGTGGCACTGAAGGCTGAGGCGCTGGATGCCTTACCTCATATCGTGCCAGAGACCCAGGTTCAGGAATGACCTCAGGTCATCAGGGAGCTGGCATGGGGGGAGGAGGAGGAAGCAGGATTGAGCAGCCAAAAGACAGCTCTCCTCTCCCAGGGGAGGTTACCCCCCCCGTAGTTCTGCTCCAATTGGGTAGCGGTCTGATGGGAAGCATAGGCGGAGGGGATGGCAGGTGATTGCCAGAGGTGGGGCAGAAGAGACCAAGCTGACACTTGGCATGCATGTGCACCTCCACGAGCACACATGCACGTGTCTGCCCAGGACTCGGGTGGGGGAGAAAAAGCAAAATATTTTAATAAAAGAAAAAATCAGGTGCTAGGAAACATCCCCCTACCTACTTAACACCCTTCCAGTCACCCCTCACAAATTTCACCACCATTGAAACTGGCACATACAATCCTCACAGCTCCGTGGACAGTTTCCTTATATACCCATTGCAGAGTTATTACGTACCCTGTAGCTCAAAATACTTATTTTTATGCATTCCAATTTTTAAAATACTGCCGAAGTGAATATTTATTGGGGCAGTTGAGGAGGTATGAGGAGATTCTGTACCCACTGCCTTATTGGTAGAAAGGTGAAATTGGCTGTAGGATGCCAGAAGATACTGGGGACACTTGGTAAAAGGATGGAGACCTCTTGATACCAGTGAGTGCTTGGCATGGAAAAGGGTAAGGGAAAGAGGGTTCCAGGGAACACGGAGGATTGCTTAGCATGGGATGGAGTGAGGCAGGAGGTGATACAGGAAGTGCTTGGCATGGGCCAAGGAGATGAAAGGGTCGTTACTGGACACAAGACTATTCTTGACATGGGCCTGAGCAGAGGGATGGGTTGCTGCTGAATATCATGACATGCTTGGAAGGCTGAGGTGAGGGATGGTGTTTCATAGGACTCCAGGGAGTGTTTTGCATGGTGAGATGAATCAGTGCTGCTAGGCACCTCCAAATACTATGGGAATGTGACAGAGCAAAACCATTTTGTTAAGTTATTCAGGATTAATTAGACCCATTATTTGGCTTGGACCAAGCATTCCTGCCAGAAATGTACATTATTGGGGATTACAAAAATAAACCGTAGGCACTCAGAAACATCACATGCTAAAAAAAATAATAATGAGACATTGGCTGGATGACATCCCTATACTCCAGGAATGGCATCATGATATTTTAATTACATTCAAGGCAGAAAAATTATTGTCCCTATATCAGATAAACTGCATTTATACCAGAAAAAGTAAGAGGATCTAGGTTTTCTACTATTGTTACAATAATGAATGAAAAAGTCACCACTGTAGAGCAAGTGTTAATTTGATAGGTTGGCTAATGTTTAATTGTCATGCTTAATCTCAAATTGCTGTGAAAGTGCTAAGGATGTTAAATTAAATGAACTGTGGATGCACTGGGTGGACAGTTGTTTCTTTCTGTCAGTATTACTAGTTTCTCTTGCCACTGTTGAATGATAAAAATGTGAAAATATCAATAGAGTTCATTACATTAAACAAGTGCCGCTAGATACTAGGGTCAGGTTGGGATAAGAGAGAGTGTGTGTGTGTGTGTGTGTGTGTGTGCATGTGCAAGGCACTGGACACCAGGGAGAGCTTGTTATGTGACAGGGTAAGAGAGGGGGGGTAACACTAGACACCCAGGGCTGAGTTGCATGAAATGGGGGGCGGCATGGTAGTGCCACAGGATACTAAGGAGTGCTTGGCAGGGGATAGGCTCAGGGGGCTCTACTGAACACCAGGGATTTCATGGCACATGATGGGGTGTGGGAGGGGGTGTCACTGGACACCAGGAAGTGCTTGGCATGGGCCAGGAGAAGGAGAAAAGTGCCCCTGGATTGCCAGGAATTCTTTGCACAGGCACCCAAATTACACAACTAATTATGAAACCCACTTATCTTGCTTGTAGGAAATAGGTGCAGCAGGTGCTTAGTTTGCATATCCTAAAGTTGGATTTCTTGACAGCTGTATGCCTTGTCCACAGCCCTAAATTACCATAACGTAGTTTTTTCATTAAATCTATCTACTGTACTGTATATCTGCTCTGCATGAGTGGAGGCAGCCTGTGCAAAGTAATGCTATCTATCAGTGAAAGAAATGATAGTCAAAAATCAGTTCTGAACTAAATAATTGTAACAGCAACTAGAGACCTTTACTTCTTGACCATGGGACAGAAAGTACTGTAATGAAAGTCAAATGAGCACTCTAACATTCTAACTAGAGGAATAGTTAGAGCTGCTGCCTTTCAGGCATTGCGTTCCATTTTTTATTCCCAGCAAGGGCTGGAGGTGCAGCTGCCCAAAAAGGGGTGACAAACATAACATGCAGTAGTAATGTAAGGTTGGAAAGCACTTTAACAATTCTGAATTGGTTGTGTATACATGCTGTATTCAATAACATGAACTCATACTGCCTTTTTTGACTAAGGTGCATTCAAGACAAGACACCTTACTGAGCAAAAAGTTTGTTATCCATTGACGTTCAATTATATGCCACATTATGTATAAGGTTGCTAATTTCAAAGCAAAGTCAGTAATTCTACATCTTCCAGGAAGAGGAAGAAACAACAATGGTGCTAGTATGTTATGAACAGCCCAAGGACACCAAAACAGTGGGGATTTACTGTAGATAAGTCCATTAGCTAATAATAGAACATTAACTGAATATTAAGTATGGTTAATGTACTTATTTTCATGACTGCTCACTTCCATTTCCTGTAGCAATCACCACTGACTCAAAAGGAAAAGGACACAAAAACATTAACCCACACATTGACTCTACTCCATTATCTTACAGCTTAACATAGGTGATGTGTTTAATACTTGGTTGATGACATTTCATAGCAGAAACATTGCAATCACAAGGCCACTTTACAAAGAGTTTGCCCCTATTTACAGCCAACCTCCCTCACTCATGCTGAACAATATTGATGAAAGAGTTATGCATTAGTGCAAACAGATGCGTGACAGCCTGACTAATGAAAGAAGAATACCATTTCTAAATAGCTGTGGCTTGTGTCAGGCTGCTGGTCCCTAGATGGGGAATGATGAATTTTAGTAACATAGCCTTCAGCATTGACTGTTGGAGAGTTCACATACATAGATCATTGGTCTTCTACTCATAAAGCAACCCAACTGAACAAAAAAAATGCTGCTCCATTTAAAATGAACTACAACCTCCTACCAGCTGTTAGTGTGCTTTTTCTCGGTAGCTTCAACTCATAATGCTATAAAACTATATTGTGCCGGTGCTTCTTCCTGAATAAAATCACTTCAGTGCAGTTATAAAGGTTTATTTTACAGCTCCCATCTGTCTGAATTGAAGTTTCATTTGATTTCTGTGCAATGACTTTTTGAATGCAGAGGTATATGGATGCAGTACATCTCTAGCTTATTTTGGCATAAGACCATCAAGAGAAAGGTTTTTGCTGATGGTTCTAACAGAGTGGTTAAACATTCTGTAGTATATACTGCATATTTGAGGGTGTTATTTGACCTTCTTGGTTCTTTTGAAAGTCATCAGGTCAGTAAAGAGATACTTTTACCACAACAATATTATGGAATTTCATACTGTAATTATCAGGCTTAACCTGTATTTATACATTATGGTGTCCTTGTCTGGTCTTGTACATGAGTAGAATCATTAAACCAATGAAAGACAGGATTTTGGAACATGCTCACTCCATTATCAATAAGAGGGGGGATATACCAATGGGGTCCCATTGGTTGACAGACCATCAAGGTGATGTTAGAATATTGTGTTGTATGGGAGTAGATCATATTCCATTAAAACAGAGATGTGGTGATAGGTTTTAAGAATTGCTTAAAAGGGAGAGTAAGCTTATTTATGATATTGAAGCCCTCACCCCTAATGGGATTAAGTGATTTGTGGGATATCACCCCTTTTTTAAAATGATTTTGGCAGTAAGGTGACAGCAAATGCCTGCTGAGATATCACTAAAATGAATCTCCCCATTATTGATTATGGCAACATTGTCTATGGTGCTACCCCAAAGTCTACTCTGGTTAGACTGGACCCCCTCCTGCACTCCTCCTGCCATTTTGCCTTATACTGCCCACCTCAATATACTTAGCACTGTTTGTTGTATTCTGCCTTCTCCCTCCCTTCCCTGGAAAATCACTGCCTAACCCACTGTGCCTCTTTTATATCTAAATTCTGGCTGGCTACTCTTCCCCCCACCTCAGCTCTCTCCTCTCCCCTCTGCCTCCCTCCTCATACACCCTCTGTAACTCAGGCTATTGTTCCCTCATGTTTCCCTCTCATAAATCTTTTGCTGGTCAAGCTGCCTTCTCTTTCCACTTTCCTAAACTCTGGAATTCTCTCCCCTTAACTATTCTTTCCACATCTTCCAAATGCTCTCTCGTCTTTATACTCCATGCTCACACTGCTCCCTCCTGTGAATGTCCTTAGTCAAAGCCCTTTCCTGATCCATGTTTTCCCTCCTCCTTATTTTGCCCCTCCCCACTCCCACTCTTTCCCTTCATTTCTTCTTTCCATTTTTCCTCCCTTTTCTACCTCTCCCATCTCTTCCTCATTGTACTCCTACCCTTCTCTTTCCCTTCCCTTCTACCTTCCCTCTCTCTTCTATCCCTTCCACACTAGTTCTATACTTCCCTTGCTTCTCCCCTTCTGCGATCCTTCCTACTACACTGTATCCCATACTACCCACACTGTTTAAGTTCATTTTCCCTGTTCCAATGGGACATACCTCCCTCCCTGATCTTGTGTTATTTGATATTTGAAATGTGTTGTTCTTCATGTGTGCCTCATGCACTCACATTCCTTATGCACATAGCTTGCACTGTCTAATTTTATGTCTCTATATGATGTTTTGTTTTTATTGTAAAATCAGTTGTTCTATTCTGTCCCACTGTAGTGCCTTGGAACATCCAGGCATTGCCTAGGAGTGAATTTTGTTTACCTACTCCCTTCCTTAGGAAGTTGATCAGATTTTTCTCTTTCTACCACACTTTTGTTTGGTTTACCTTGTTTTTTTTTTTATTTAAGTCTATTTTTCTTCTCCTTTTATGTGTGTGGACTGGTTTTCAGGCAAGTGTGGGATCTTATTGTACTTGTACATAGTTCATGTTTTTTCTTGGCTTTCTCCTTTTTATTTCTGTTCTGGGGAAATTCATTTGGGGGGGTTGAGGGGGATTTCTTATTTTTGATTCTTATTGTTTCATAAATCTTTACCTGCTTTGGTCCTGTTTTCTTCTTGTAATTTTTTCTTTGATATTTATTGTAGTTTTTGGACTTTTCAGGGAATACTATGTGTCCACTTTCTCTTTGACACTTCTTTTTTTGTTCTCTCCTGGGTGGGGATCAGTTTGGCCAATTGTTTTTTATAAGCACAAGTTTGTCCATCTTTAGCTATGACTTACATTGGGGTATGGATTTTAAGGAGTCACACAGAGGCAGTCCAGTGGAGCTGGGGTTTTTTTTTCTTCTTTTTTACTGTGTTGGGACATGTATGTGGAGACTACAATTTTGGTATTTATTTTCTTTTTTTGGTATGGGAATGTTTGACCTATTACATGGAAAATTTTTCTTTTTCTTACAATGTCTGCTGCTAAGAGATTAGTTTCTTATACTGAAAATGATATTCATAACCAAGTCAAGCATGCTCATCTCCTGCATATTTCTGTCAAAAGAGGATGGATATTGTCTTTTTACAGCAGACACATCTTCCCCTGCTGAGCATTTGAAATTTCAAGAACTAGGTTTTGGCCATGTATTTTTTTCTTCTTATCTTTCTGGCAAGCGGAGAGAGGTCTTCATTTTATGTCGCAAGGGGCTTCCTCTTAATCCATCTCAAGTTGTTGAGGATGAGGTGGTGTGGTATTTTATTGTTACTGGTTCTTTGTTTGCTATACCTCTTACACTTGTTAATACTTATTTTTCCCTGGGTACACATAAGCAAACATTTTCCTCTTTTTTTTCACTCTTGTTGGAACATTTACATGGGCAGTTGCTTTGTGGTGGAGATTTAAATCTTATCCTGTCCCCTGATTTGGATACCTCCCACTGTAAAGTTTTTTTTTTCCCCAGCCAATTGTTTTTTATGTAAAAAGTTTCAGCTTTTGGGATTGGTGGATGTCTAGCAGCACTTTAACCCTAAGATGCAGGAATACATGCACTATGCCCCTCATTACAGGAGCCATGCAAGGCCTGATTATTTTTTTACCATGCTAGAACACCCTGATATGGTCTATGTGGTTTGCTATGGCCCCATTCACTTGTCAGATTAATAATAAAACTTTATTTATACTGTGCCGTTCACAAATTCAAGGTACCTTACAATAAATACAAATATAACAACTAAAACATCAATCTACCAATAATCTGAGCTCATAAAATCAGGTTAATTAATTAAAATAAATCTTAGACCATAAATAGGTCTTCAAGGCCTTTTTAAATTCCTCCATGGACGCACACTGTCGAAGCGGACAGGGTAGAGAATTTCAAAGGGTAGGGGCAACATACATAAAAGCATGAGCGCCTGAAGATTTCAAAGAAACCCTCAGAATCTCTAGCAACCCCTCATCTGCCAAGCAGAGAGATTGCTTAGGGCAGTAGGGAACCAGAAGCTCTTTCAAGGAGTCCAGGCCCTGTCCATGTAGGGCTTTGTAAGTCAAAAGACCAACTTTAAAGGTGATCCGCCACTGAATTGGCAGCCAGTGCAGATCATGCAGAACTGGCAAAATATAACAGGCACAAGATGTACCCATCAATAACCGGGCTGCAGTGTTCTGCACCAGCTGCAAGCAGCAGTTATCAACCCCAGGACCTAGTCCCCACAATATCATGCTCCCCTTTTAGTGTCATTATCTTTTGGTCAGCTTTCTCAACCCTCATTTTGGAGTCTTCACCCTGGCTTTCTGTGGGATCAGACTTCCACTGATTCATTGAGTTTGTCAGACCCTACATTTCTGCAAGAAAAGGATCAAGATAATATATCAGCTAGCATACTTTGGGATACACTGAAGGCAGTTTTCATGGTACCATTATTGCTCATGCATCTGCCCTTCATGGGACTCAGGAGGGTAAAATAATGGCTTTACACTCAGAGCTGTGCTTACTTCAAATGGCCTGGGGGAGTGGTGACAAAATGGTGCAGGTACAAATTTTGAAAATTCTGTGGCAGCTTCAACAACTTCTAGACCAGGTCATCAGCATGATGGTGGCTACTTCATACTGAGCTCCCCAAATGATCGCAGAAAAAACTCAGTTAAACCCTTTCAAAATCATAAAAAAAGGATACTACTGTATCATGAAGGAGGCTACAACAGAAAAGAGATGCTGACATCTACAAGGAGCACAAGTAACAAAAAAAGGATAGAGATGCTGACTCCTCGCAGGCCTCGGACCAATGGTCCCTGCTATCGGACCATAGCCACCACTCTAGAAGCTCAAATAAAGATAATAAAGCAATATGCCTTGAAAGTATCTACAAAGAAATAATTGTTTTCAGAGCAGATATGAAGGAAGCCTTACAAGAGATTTACAGCGACACTGGAACAGATAACGGATGATATGGAACACCAGGTCACAGTAGCTTATTTATTTATTCAAGCATTTCACCAAGAAGGTATGCTGAGCAGCAATAGCTCATTTCCAGATATATCCTGGGGTAAGGGGTAAGGTAAATTGCCAATGGCATTGATTTTAAAATAAAACAACTACAGGAAACCCAGGGGCAAATTGAAGCCAGGCAAGAGGATGCAGAAAACAGATTACAGCACAAAAACATTTGCATTTTCAGACTACCAGAAAACACTGAGACAAATGACCTGTAGATCTTCTTTGAGCCCTTTTTGAGAACTGCCTGGAGTTGCCAGATAAGCTGGAATTGCAAATCAAAAGACCGCACCAAGCACTGGGGCCCAAACCCACATCCCCTACAGCTCACTCGCACTCCATTATTATTAAATTCCAACAATATGCCACAAAAGCACAAAAGTATCCTGTCAAAATAGAGAGAAAAAAATAACAAATAAACAATCAAGAAACAAATAATAGTGAATGACATTTAATAGCGATCTCCATTAAAGACGATTTTGACCACGTCAAATTAGCACCAGCAGCCAAATTCAAGATTTAGCATGCATCACATCTCACTAGCGTGGTGAACCCGACCAAAAAATGGAGACAACCACAAGAAAAGTGTCTTTTAGTTTATTTATTTTATTTTATTTATTTCAGTCTAGGATTACAAATACCTTTGAGCCAAGGCTCTTTTACAAAGATTCCAAGTCAGGTGAGGTATAATACAAGGTTGGTCATTGTGACATGTTAACAGGTTACAGAGGTTTACATTATGACAGTATAACAGGCTACAGTGGTAAATAAATACATGAGTACATATGGTTCCGGAGGACAGGGTTGATTGACAAAGGACTGGGTACGCAATATTAACAAGAGTTTGGCGATACACACAAGAATGCAGTCAGTGGCTAGTGTCAGGATCTCACATAACACAGAAAGTGCAACTAGGAAGTGTGGTATGAGAGGGGTAGTGAAGGGGGAGAAGGGGGGAAGGGGAAGAGGAGGGGGGTCGAGTAAGTGCTAGATAGAGAAAGATTAGGGAAGACAGTGACAGGGAAGATTAGAGAAGACAGATACTTTTAGTAGCACGATGCACTATAGACTGGCATAAATATGCACTGGTGTCCCGATACTTACTCTACACTGCTTAAGCAGTACAGGCTACAATCTCATTCCTTCCCAAGGATTACTTAGTACAGCACTGATAGCTCCCATTCCAGCAGCATGAATGTAAGGAGCCTGTGTCAAACTAGCACCAGTAGCAGCAGAAGCAATTATACCATAAATGAGAAGGAGACTCACATTCACAAAAATTATCCAGTACAAGATTTAGCGTGCCTGAAATA
Organism: Neoceratodus forsteri; assembly: GCA_016271365.2. NCBI lineage: Eukaryota > Metazoa > Chordata > Ceratodontiformes > Ceratodontidae > Neoceratodus > Neoceratodus forsteri. Next base: position 1,199,523,554 of record CM028131.1, on the reverse strand, counting down.
GAGATCATAGATGCAGAGATCAAAGGATCAAGAAATCAAGTAGCAGCAATTAAGGCAGAAGGAGAGAGGGTAGGGGGAAAGGAAATAAGAAATCAAGGAATTAATACAGAAGGGAGATGAAGCATCAAAACTGCAAAAATCAGATTTAAAAAAAAACTGGCAGTTGCCAGAAATCCTTTATTGAATACACCGATCCACGATCCCAGATGTCTTCTTTGATGCTTGATCCCTTCTTCACCCACTGATCTTTTATTTTATGTCACTCCTTCTCTCAGGCATGCTAAATCTTGTACTGGAAGTTATAGGCTAGACCTTTTAAGTAGTCATACATCTCTATTCTTTCATTCCGGTCTCTGTATTTTCTCTTTGTTCCGCCAGGGGTAATACCAGAAATTAACTGCTCCAGCTTTATTTCTGTCAGCCTCTGTTCCTGTACTAAGCACTCTATGAGTTTCCATATGCTGGGGTGGCATGAGCCAAGGCACGAGTTAAAACCTCTATGCCACCCTTCGACAGCATTATTTGTTCTTGAAAGACTAAGTAGCATTGCTTCATTACAGTTCCAGTTCTCAACTGGGAACGTTGTACACCTTCTCCTGGAATGTTCTTTTGGCCTTCCAAGCCAAGTGTCCTCAAAGTAATTGAGGACAGGTTGTACTAGCTCTTCATTGGTCGTGAAGAACTAATTTTCCCTGGGCTCCTCACATGCACTGACAACATCATCAGGAGGAACAAAAACCAGCAACAGCAGCATTCACAAATGTAATGCAAAGTCTGGGTCACTACAGTATTTTTTTTCTGCTTCATGGCACTGTTGTACTTTCTACCACACGGCTTGAGCAAAGAGGAAAAAGCAACCACGAACTGATGTGCTTGTGAACACAGTATTGAAACCCTTCCATGCTGCTCTTTCATAGTCCATGATTGTGGAAGGGGGGCTGCAATCCCCACACAGTGCCTTAATTTGTTTAAACACTCGCTCATATGTAATAGCTGTAGGTGAGCATTTAAGAACGAAAAGAGCAGTTATCACTTGGCCAGAACTCATTGCATGGATACTGTACAACTGTGAAAATAAAGCTGAGCATAATTTAAAGGTACTGTCCAGCATCCAATCTGGAGTGTCCTTCAACATTCTGATATCCTCGGTGCCAAACACAAGAATTCTGTCCCTTTCTGCCCCGCTGTCATACAGAAGAAATCTTTCCCCAGATCCCAGCACTGCAAACTCATTAGGTATTATAAGGGACTCTACACATGTTGGAGTTACTGGGCCTGCATGCACTTGCTGTCTAATTCTCTGAATGGTGCACTTCATTAACCTAATTTCTGGAGGGCAACCACTTACTGACTCTGGCACAGAGGCAGTGGTTGTCGCTAGTACCTGTAACGTGCTCTCTACAGTTGTTCATGCTCTGTCACAAATATCGGCCATTACCTGCCATGTTGCAACATCGTCAGAATTAGGGACATGGTTATGCTGTTTAATAAGTGCAGAAATAGTGTCTGCAACTGTTTGAAGCCTTGCCAGACATTTGAACTTATGAGCTTTGGCGCACCTCCAATATACCTTGCCAGCTGTTTCTTTGTCTCTGCGGTACAAGTAGCCTTCATAAAGAACAAGAGGCTTACCCTTCTGACTGGTCACAAACTGCACGGATATCAAAAGATACAATCAGTAATTGGTTTAATCCAGGATGAAAAATGCCAGAACCAATAAAGCAAGGTACATGGCCCATGACTGCCTCAGAACTTTTACACTGAAAAGGACTCTGGGTTGACTGTGGGCGTGGCTCATGAAAAATGTTTTTTATGAACAACAAAGATTATTGTTTGAAAAGGACTGCACACCTGAGACGTCACGCTTGTGCAGGAAATATATCCCATTGCTCCAAGTCCTCAGGCAAAACCAATTAAAATTCTGGATACCGTAGCTTGCAAGACTGATAATTTTATATCCAGATGGCAGGAAGGAATATGGATCAGTGAAGGAGGCTGGGGAGGATCTCTCAAGATGTGGCCTTTTACCAATAGATGCATTCAGAAAACATGATGATGGGACTCCAGCTGCAGCACTGGAGGACAAATGGAAGAACCACAACAGCAGGGTCTCAGACTGTGCAATCAACGAAGACAAAGGCAGACATCATTGCACATCTAAATACATTTTGGAGGTCCCCAGATAGCACTTGAGCAATCGCGAAGTAGGCTGCAAGGGAACAGCCTGAAGAGATGCAGTATGTGATACTGCCTGCCCTTGAACAGGGCTGCTTCAGCTCCCCTATGGTCGGTCGGCACCCAGCCAGTCACTGACCAAGACCAGGACGCCCACCTGCAGCTCCTTGGAAGCTGCTTGCCCTTGAAAGAGGCTTAGCTGGCTCCCCCTCACAGGTCGGTTGGCACAGGCCAGCCACCGACTGAGACCAGGACGCCCGCCTGCAGCTCCTTGGAAGGTACGGTGACAGTGCAGCCAATTGAAACACGGGCACTTCCAGCAAACCCGCTCTGATTGGCCAGGACTTTTCCCCTGCTTTTGCCACCTGGTGCTTTTTACAAATAGATTTAGCTGCAACTAAGCAAAATTCAAGTGTCTAATAGAAGTTTTTCAACTGTATTAGCTGGATTGTAATTTCTACTACTGTTTTAAAGTGCTTACAGCTCTTCTGTTTCCTTGCTCCTGCACCCCCCCCCCAATCCAAGGACTCTACCTTTGCACTGAAAAGTTTAACTATCCTTTGTCTTGCTAAACTGCTCAATCTAAACCTACCCTACCTCTACGCTATTTAAACCCTGCTATTTTTTCTTCCCTCCAGCTGCCTGCCCTTGAACAGGGCTGCTTCAGCTCCCCTACGGTCGGTCGACACCCAGCCAGCCACCAACCGAGACCAGGACACCAGCCTGCAGCTCCTTGGAAGGTACGGTGACAGCGTAGCCAATTGGAACACAGGCGCTTCCAGCAAACCCGCTCTGATTGGCCAGGACTTTTCCCCTGCTTTTGCCACCTGGCACTTTTTACAAATAGATTTAGCTGCAACTAAGCAAAATTAAAGTGTCTAATAGAAGTTTTCCATTAGCAAGTTATACAGACCTGCCACTAGAGGGATTCTTGTTCTTTCATTTAAAAAAAAAAGTCTACCCTCTTAAGTCACAGTTGCTTTACTTGCTATATACTTTTCTTCCTGCCCTCGAGATCCTCTTGAACCGGGTAAGACTTCCCTGAACCACTGAGACTGCTGAGAGCCATGCCATTGGCCCCACGGTATCTGTACCACACCCTGATTGGATGCTCTCTTGTCTCCTGCTCGGGGATTGGCTCTTGAGCCAGCTAAAACTTTGTTCTGCTCAGGACTGCTGTGCCCATTCATTTCCATGCAAATGGCCGAAATTTAAGCCCGCCTCCCCTCTGACCTTAACTTTATAGACCTTCCTCCATCTCCCTTGGTAGTTCGCCCCCCATTCGTGTTCCATTGGGTACCTGTTTTGGGAATCCCCCCCCCCATCTTTTAGTCACCACATCTCACTCACTGGCTGCCTGGTCTTCCTGGCTGTATCTTCACTTGCCACTGATCCAGCTACTGCTCTTCCACCCCCTTCTCCTAGCCCAACCAGCCTGTCTTAACCCTCTACCTCCGCCTACCCCGAATCCTACCTTAATCATGCACCTCCACCCCTCTCTACCCCTATTCTATTTCTCCTTGCCTGTCTTCCTCCCCTATTGCACGCCCTAAAAGCCTGCTTTCCCTTCCTCCCCCACAGCTTCCACATTCCTACATCCTTCCTCCACATAGGCACGCTGCACACTGGTCACTGCCCCTTGCTCAGGGTCCATCCTACCACCATGAAACTGTCCTACACCCACACTGGTCCTAGCCCTCCACTCTGGTCCACCCTGTCTACACTTACCCTCACCCACTATCATCGTTGCTTTGCAATTTCCCGAGATGCTAGCAGGTGAAAGTATTCCCTTAAAGAAATATGCCGCAGCTCCTTGAGGCTAGTCCTCCTCCTTCTAATGCTGTCAGGCAATGTACACCCAAACCATGGCCCATTCTGCTCTAAAGCCACTAATGTGAGCAAGCCTTCGGGTGCTCTCTCATTCATATCAATCAACATCTGCAGCCTCCTTCCTAAAATGGATGTCCTGCAGGCCTTCACCAGCCAACACTGCCCTGACATCCTGGCAGTTGTCAAAACCTGACTCACGCCATCAGTACTGGACCATGCAATCAGCCTTCCTGGCTACAATATCTTTAGGCTGGATCGCCTCTCCAAAAGAGGCGGGGGTTGCGCTCTCTATCTAAAAGACTCCATACAGGGGCACCACATCATTACCTCACTCCAGCCCACAACTGCTCAGATACTGCCAGTGAGAATCCTCCTCAGAGCTCAAAACAAAACCCTCACTGTTGCCACCATCTACATCCCTTCCAAAGAACAGGGAACTGGTCTAACAGCTGTTCTTGACTTTGTAAAGTCACTCCCACTGGACACTGAATCCACCCTCCTAGGCAACTTCAACATCAACTGGCCTGCAGCCGATGCTGGTGCACACAGGAATACTGTTGCTGCAGCGAACCTCACACATATGGTTGACTCACTAACCAGGAAAAATTACAGGACTGGCACCAGCACACTATTGGACTGGATCCTTACCAGTCACCCATCATGGATATCTAACATTAATGTCCTCCCTGACTCTCTCAGCAACCACTCCCCTGTTAGCTGCACCTGGTCAAATAAATTCATCAAACCACCACCAAAAACTATCACCAGCAGGGTTCTACCCTGTGGTCACCTTCCTTGACTCAAATCCCACCTCCTCCATCAAGACTGGTCCCCTATCTTCAATGCAACCAACATAAACACTGCCCTTGACCACTTCATAAACATCTTCACTGTGGCCTGTGACACATATGCTCCTATTAAGAAACGCAAAGTGAAATCACTCAGTAACCCTTGGCTCACAGGTGACCTCCTCAGGATGCTAAAAACAAGAGACCACCTATGGGAGCTGGCCAGAAACTCTGAAAGGCAAAACAACATCCAAAACTACAAACATGCCCGCAATGACTGCACCAAAACCATCTGGCAAATGAAGTCCGCCTACTATAAGCATGCCCTCACAAACTCCTGAGGCAATGGTCAGGAATTCTGGAAGAACATAAAGGAACTCACCGGGAATCCACCCAGACCCCCCCCATCAATACTCAACATCAACGGAACCACAACCCTCAACCCAAAAACCATTGCGGATACCTTTAAAAAAAACTCTACTGACCTCAGCGTGTCCAACCCCAGGACTGCTTCAAAGATGGTGAAGCCCCTCTGTCCGCAATGAACACTACCCCCACCAGCTCCCCCCACTTCTACTTCAAAGCAGTCAAGGCTCACCAAGTACGCAAATATGTTACCAAAGCCCTTAGTAAATCAGGATTCAGTAATGACTCCCTCGATCTCAAAATTCTGTCTCTCACACTTGATGAAGTGCTTAGTCTGACCAGAATTTTCAACCTCTCCCTCAGCCTTAGCCAGTTCCTAGACAGATAGAAATCTGCCACTGTCACACCAATCCATAAAAGTGGTGACAAAACTGCCCTCGATAACTACAGACCTATCTCCCTACTACCCCCACTCTCCAAGGCACTAGAACGCATAGTCTCGGACCTGCTCACAGAATACCTGGATATGTACAACATCCTGCGTAAGCAACAACATGGGTTCCGCAAAGGTCACAGCACCTCCACAGCCCTACTTGAATTCACCAGCGCAATCCACAATGCACTTGACTTTGGCGAACTACTAGGCTCAATCTACATTGACTTAACTAAAGCCTTCTACACCGTCAATCACTGCCTCCTTCTTGTCCAGCTTCAGAACACTGGGCTATCAACTGACTTCATTGGCTGGTTTAAGAGCTACCTTGAAGAATGGTCCCAAACAGTAAGAATCGCTGATACATTCTCGGACCCTAGACTGGTCCGCTCAGGAGTCCCCCAGGGCTCTATTCTGGGACCCCTCCTCTTCAGCCTATTCTTAACTTCACTACTGGACAGCTTCCCAGAACAAATAATTCTCTACACCGATGATGCTGTGATCCTCACCTCAGACCCTGATCCAATCCAATTACAAAATAAACTTCAGCGGGCCTTCTTCTCCATTGAATCCTGGTTCCTAAATCATAAACTGCTTCTCAATCAGAAAAAAACAAGTCTATGGTCTTCTGCAGCCCCCACAACAAAAACAAACAACTTCACCTCTCCATTGCAACCAAACAAGGAGCCATCCAAGAGCAAACACAATCGTTCAAGTACCTCGGCATCACCCTTGATCCTCACCTCTCATATGCTGTCCATATCAGCAATGTTGCAAAGTCTGTCAATGTGAGGTTAGGCATATTATTCTGGCACAGGAAACACCTAACCCCAGAAGCACTGTCAGTGGCTGTCCAAGTCTCCATCGTCAGCATCATAGACTTTGGTCTTATCATATGGGTCTGTAACTACCTCTGCTCTCAAACGTATCATGACCTTCCTGAATAAGGCCTGTCATCTCATCACTGGCTCACATCACCGTACCCACACATGTGAGCTTTATTCCCAATCTGGATGGCTTCAACTGGACAAACGCATAAAATACCAAACCTGCATCACGGGCAAGAAAATTATAATGGGGCTTGCCCCACCTGGTGTCTGTGCTCTCCTTAAGCCTAGACATAGGAACATCACTACGAGGAGATCCAATTCCCATCTGCTACATATCCCACGATGTCGTACAACCCAAGGACAAAGATCATTCGCCTATTAGGCATCCAACTGGCTCAACTCCCTTGGCAGCGTCATAGCGACCGCTCCAACACTCGGCCTCTTCAATTCCAAGCTGCGCCTCTCACTTCTTGTATCCTTCAATTGCCCATCTTAACATTTCCACCGTTCCAGCTGCACATGCCCCCACACCCAATACTTACAATCAGTCTTTGCACCCCTAGCAGCTTACCTGTCGTATTCCTTCGACAAGGCCCCCTGGCTGCACTGTCTCCCAACCTCACCCACCTCCTCCCCGTATCTCCACTCCTGCCCCCACCCCAACCACCTCGTGTACTTCCCCATGCCCCCTGCACCTCCTTCCCCCCTAGATCTCCTACCCTCACTTCCCCACCCATCCCCTTCCCCTGTCTTGCTCATAGCTCAAGTCTTGTACTGGTTATTTCATGTCTGTAAGTCAATGATTATGTGTTTGTAACTAAAATGACGACTGCTGCACACTAACGTGGAACCTTTGTAAAACAGCCTCAGCTCAAAGGTATTGTAATCCTAGATTGAAATAAATAATAAATAAGAAAGCAACAGCTCTGCATTTTGGGCTGAATTGAACGGTGAGTACTAGGGGCATGTCAGTCTAAAGACTGCAGGGGGCTGGGGGAGGGGAATTCAGAAGTTACAAATGATCAGAGACTGACTGTATATAAAATTAAAAAATAAAAAGGAAATAACATATCCTTAGCTTGGATGAGGTTCAGACTTTGGGACACACAAACAGATTGAGGCAACAAAACTAGTCCTTGAAATGAAACCCTTTCTTACCTTTTCCTGGGGAAGAAAATAAAAATTAAGATCGGCACTGGCTGGTTTTGCACTCCTCCTCAAAACTGAATATAAAACTTCAGGAGTTCAGCATGTCTGTACTTCATTTGCATCACCAGGTAAGGAAAAAGGTCCGGCTCCCCATACGATGCACAGAGGAAACACCAGACCTTGCCCAACAACTAACACCCAGAAATCTGGACAATGGAAAATCATGTACACAAATGCATGCAGTCTGGGAAACAAGATCCCAGACCTGCAGGCAATAATGCCAGAGGCTAAACTGGACATAGTAGCAATTAGCGAGACGTGGTTTACCAGTAACCACACTTGGGTGACTTCAGTACCTGGCTATGTACTGTTCAGAAGAGACTGAGGTGCAAAAAGGGGGTGGAGTGGCCCTGTATGTCAATGAAAATATCAAAGCTACAGAAATTCAGAATACACATAAGGAGCCAGAAGAACTGTGGGTCACCCTGGAAACAGGAAATGGGACAGCCATATGAACTGGGGTTGTCTACAGGCTTCCGGACCAGGGGGAGGACATAGACACATTATTGTTAGAACATATACAAAACATGACAGCTAAAGGGGGGGGTTCTAATAATGGAAAACTTCAACATGCCAGATACAGATTGGTCAATACCAGCAGGAACATCTGCCAGAACTAGACACATGGTGGATTCCCTGCAGGGAGAGGGCCTCAGACAACTGATACAACAACCCACAAGAGACAGGGCTATCCTAGATCTAGTACTGACTAACAGGGAAAGGATCACAGATCTCCAGGAGGAAGGTCACCTGGGGGCCAGTGACCATCACATGGTATGGTTTAATTTGGCCACTAGAACTAAATCATCCCATTCGAAGGCAACAATATGGGACTTCAGAGGAGCTGACTTTGATAAGATAGTCAACAGGGGATTGCGAGAAGGAGACGGAGGGCCCATGCTGGAGGGGGAATGGAAAGGAGTGGGCGGATTGGGATTGTAGGATCAAGGAGACGCCCTGGGGCAAAATGGGCACGGGAGAGAGGTTCTCGTCTTGCGCCCATACCCAAGGGTCCTGGCTTGGACCAGCAGGTAGGCCGGTCATTATCGGAGGTTTGTCCTACTCGGCGGTGTTATGCAATGCCAGGTCTATTAAAAACAAGATGGCTGTTATAGCTGAGTCTTGTTGAGTCATCTGACCTGGCGTGCATCACCCCGAGACCTAGCTGGATGAAATGCTGGGCCTGTGGCCGCAGCAATTCCGGCTGGGTAGCTCAGTTACACCGCCGAGGCAGGATCATAGGGGCGGGTGTTGCCATGTGTTATAAGTCAGAACTGGGTCTGGTGGAGGTGCCAGCGGAGTCACCAGATCCTTTGAGTACATTGTGGGCGGGGGTGTGAGGTGCAGGATTTCTTCTCGTGCTTGCGTCCACCAGGTGATGAGAATGTTTTCTGCGGAAGTCGCAGACTTCATTGTCGACCTAACATTGGGGTCCCCAGATGGTTGGTTCTGGGGACTTCAATGCGTGGGTCGACGATGAATTCTCTCGGTTTGGTCAAGATTTCCTCCAGTTGATGATATCACTGGGCTTCACACAGGTGGTTTCCTCCTCGACCCATGTGGGTGGACACTCATTGGATCTGGTGTTCCTTCTGGGGATGGGGATATCCGACTTGGTGGTGGAACCGGTTGGATGGTCAGACCATCACTCCATTAGGTTCAGTTTTGAGGCCACCCCTGTTAGGTCTGCCCCCACGGAGATGGTTCGATACCGACCTTTGAGGGGTGTATCCCCAGAGGACCTGATGGCGGTGTTGGACCTATCAAGCCTACCAATAGATTGCATGGATCCAGGTGATCTGGTACATGCCTATAATGAGGCGGTAACAGGGGCCCTGGATTCTATTGCCCCAGTTCGTGTTCGTCCTCTTACTCCTCGCCCCAGGTCTCCTTGGCTTGATGAGACCATGAGGGAATTGAGGAGAGTTGGGCGAAGGCTGGAGAGGCATTAGCGAAAGTCCGGTTGTGATGATGACAAGCTTAGTTTGATGGACCATTATTTGGTCTATCAATTTGCAATCTCTCATAAGAAGGCAGAATTCTGTCCAGAGAGATAGCGGCTGCACAGAATAGATCGCTCAGTTTTCGACTGTGGACAGACTGTGCAATCCAGTCTGTCTTCAGCCCAGAAGAGCCTTATCTCAAGAATGGTGTGAGGAGCTTGCTTTCTTCTTCTTTGCAGATAAGGTTGCCAAAATCAGATCGGACATTCGCTCTTCCCCTCCTAATGGGAGCAGCGGTGGTCGTCAGGAGATGTCAAACACCCAGTTGGAATGGTCTGACTTCAGCCTTCCCATAATCGAGGATGTTGTGATGATCATTCGAGCACTGCGACCGACCTGCTGTGATTTGGACCCTGGTCCCATGCGCCTCTTAGTGGGTTGCGTGGATAAGATTGGCCTAGTTCTAGCTTTGATCGTATGGAAGTCTTTGGAGAGGGATTTTCCAGATCCCTAAAGAGGCTATAATTAGCTTCTTTAAAGAAACCCTCCTTAGACCCATACTGTCTAGCAAATTACAGGCCAGTCTCTAACTTACCCTTTGTGGGTAAAGTTATTGAGAAAGTGGTCGCAGTGCAGTTGGAGGATCATCTGACCAACAACAATATCTACGATTCGTTCCAGTCTGGATTTAGAAAAGGCATAGTACCGAGACAGCCAGACGAGTACTAAATGACTCCTCCCACTGGCAAGAGATCGTGAGGGACCCGATCCATCTGGTACTACTTGATCTCTCTGCAGCGTTTGACACTGTTGACCATGGTGTACTGTTGGAGCACCTGCGGTTAGTCTGTGGACTGTCTGGTACGGTCCTCAGATGGTTTCAATCTTACCTTGAGGGTAGGACTCAGAGAGTGGTGTCGGGAATTTTCTCCTCAGCATCATTCTCCCTGCCCTGTGGGGTACCGCAGGGCTCCATTTTAGCACCCATGTTGTTTTCAGTGTATATGCTACCATTGGGGGCGATTATTAGATGGTACGGTTTGGGTTTTCACTGCTATGCAGATGATACCCAGCTGTATATATCTTTTGTACCCGGTCAGGACGCTGCCTTGTCGGTATTTAATAACTGCCTTGAAGAAATCCAAGAATGGATGAATGGGAGTTGGCTGAGGTTAAACCCGGAGAAAACTGAGGTGTTGGTTGTGATATAGATCGCTGTGAGGCGGGTCTGCCAGAGGATCACCTCAGGCCTATGGCTTGAGGTGTCCAGCTGACGACCTCAGACCAGGTGCAAATCTTGGCATAGTAATTGATGACCGCTTGACACTTAAATTCCAGGTGTCAGCAGTCATAAAGACTTCCTTTTTCATCTGAGGAATATTGCCAGGGTGAAGCACTTGGTTCCTCCAGAGGACCTTCCAACATTGATCCACGCCTTTGTTACCTCCCGCTTGACTATTGTAACCCCTATACCTAGGGCTATCGGGGTTGAACTGCCTGCAGCTGGAAAGAATGCGCAGCCAGGCTGTTGACTGAGTTTCTAGATCCAGTCACATAATGCCTGTGCTCCGCTGGACTGCAATTGGCTGCCAGTGTTTTCAAGGAATTACCTTCAAGGTCGGGTTTACTGACCTATAAAGCCCTCATGATCTGGGATCTACCTACCTGAAAGAGCTCCTGTGCCCCTATAGTCCCTCTCGCCCTCCCATCCACTGACAAGGATTGCTAGAGATTCCCAGGTACGCTTGAAAACATCTGGTGCTAGATCGCTTAGTTTTTATGGCACCTACCCTGTGGAATTCCCTACCCTGGCCAGGTGCGTAGATTGCCCACATCCTTAGTTTTAAGGGAGCACTGAAACCCACCTTTTTAATATAGCTTTTAAGGATTTTTATTAGTTTGATTTATTATATTTATTGTTATATGTATTTGTACAGGTGCTTTGATTTTAAGAAAAGCGCCTTTTAAAAATAAAGTTGAATTGAATTGAAATTGAATTGAACAGAGTTAAGCTAGCCCTGGCAATAAGAAATACAGGTGAGGGGATACAGGTAAAGAGGGCAAGCATTAAGGATGCAATACTTGAAGCAACATACCATTGTGTTAGAGAGAAAAGGAAGTGCAAAAGAAGAAGGAAACCACTTTGGTTCTCAAAAACAGTAGTAAAAAAGGTCAGAGCCAAAAGGATGGCCTTCAGGAAATATAAGGGAACACAGCAGGATGAAGATAGGAAGGCATACCAAACTTCCCTAAAGGAAGCAGGGAAGGCAGTGAGGCAGGCAAAGGCCCAAACCAAGGAAACACTAGCATGACCAGTAAAAGAAGGTGACAAGACTTCCTATAGATACATTAGTGAAAGGAGAAAGTCCAAAGGGGGTATTACTAAGATCAAAGGGGATAAGGGGGCATGTGAGGAGGAGGACCATGTAAAAGCATCTACCCTAAATAGATACTTCTGCTCAGTATTTACTGAAGAGAAGGTAGGGCAGGGCCCACAGTTCAGCACTATGGACACGGGGGGGGTGTGCACTAGTCCCTTCACAAAAGAAAGGGTCCTACAAGACCTCGATAAGCTCAGAGTGGACAAGGCAATGGGACCTGATGGCATACATCCCAGGGTACTAAAGGAACTAAGGGTGGAACTAGAACAGCCATTATCAGAACTGTTTAGTGAGTCTCTGAGCACAGGAGAGGTCCCAGAAGACTGGAGAAGGGCTCATGTGATCCCGCTCCACAAGAGTTGTAGCAGGGAGGAGGCAGGGAACTACAAACTAGTCAGTCTTACCTCAGTAGTGGGCAAGATTATGGAAGCATTCTTTAAGGAAAGGATAGTACAACACCTGGAATCCATAGGAGCACAGGATCAAAGACAGTATTGGTTTACAACAGGAAGTTCCTGTCAAACTAATCTCATAGATTTCTTTGACTGGGTAACCAGAGTGGTGGAACTAGGGAGAGCAGTTGATGTTGCCTGCCTTGACTTCAGCAGAGCTTTCGATACTGTTCCACATAAAATATTGATTAATAAGCTGGGTAGGCTTGGGGTGGGTCAGAAGTTGGTCAATTGGGTGGCAAACTGGTTGGCGTGCAGAAAACAGAGAGTGGTGGTAAATGGTATACAGTCAGAAGAGATGCAAGTCACAAGTGGAGTACCTCAGGGATTAGTCCTGGGGCCAGTCCTCTTCAATATCTTCATCAGTGACATTGCAGATGGACTGGAGGGTATGATTTGTCTGTTTGCAGATGACACCAAGATCTGCAACAGAGTAAGTGATCCAGATGGGGTGGGCAGAATAAGAAGAGATCTGGATAAACTAGCAAAATGGTCGAAAGAGTTGCAGCTGGGGTTTAATGCAAAGAAGTGCAAGATCATGCACATAGGGAAGAGAAACCCTGAAGCCACCTACAGGCTGGGAGGGGAGCTGCTGGCAGTCACAAGGGAAGAAAGAGACTTGGGCATCATCATCACTGATAACCTGAAATCATCCAAGCAGACTACTAAACCAGTAAGTAAGGCTTGGGGGATGTTGGGGTGTATTAGAGGGGTATCACAGGTCAGAAAAGGGAGGTAATAATCCCTCCTTACAAGACAAGGCCCCCATCTGGAGTACTGTGTGCAGTACTGGAGGCTACACCTGCACAAGGACATTAACAAAATGGAGGCAGTCCAGAGAAGGACAACCAAAATGGTGCAGGGACAGCATCAGAAAACATGTGAGGACAGATTAACAGAGCTCAACATGTATACCCTAGAACAAAGGAGGGAGAGAGGTGATATGATCGAAACTTTCAAACACCTTAAGGGCATTAACAATGTGAAAGAGTCTAACAAGTTTCAATATAAGAAAAATAGCAGGACAAGAGGACACAGCATGAGATTAGAGGGAGGCCGATTAAGGGGTAATGTGAGGAAGTTCTTTTTCACAGAAAGGGTGGTTTATGCATGGAATGGCCTACCTCAGGAAGTGGTGAATATGAATACAGTGCAGGGCTTCAAACAGGCATGGGATAAGCATAAGGGAGCAATACAGATGAGTATGATTAGATAGGCCATTGACAGAGCAAAGGCTGATGGCACATTCATAAGGTAGAAAAAGAAATGAGCAGACTGGAATGGCCTTGCGGTCCTTATCTGTCATCAACTTCTATGTTTCAACAGGAACTGAACTGTACCTTACGACTTGGACATGAAGGGTTAATGCCCATGCTTCCCTGGAGGAATGGTGGCCGCCATTTTGGTGCTGCCTAAGACTGCCAAAATTAAATTGAGAGAGCGAATGCTCACGGAGGCTGACAAAGCGATTCTGCAAATGAGGGTTTAATATGAAGGTGGTGGGATTGACTGGAATACATAACAACTTGATATATCAAGAAAACAATTTTAAGATAATGAAAGACAGGGAAGGGGAGATGATTATAAAAGCACTAGTGCACAGGTCTCAAGCGGTTTAAATGATAACTGCAATCTGGAGATAAGGTGGAACTGAAGCTGGGGAATGGTCAACTGGTAAAATGTTGTTTTTGAATGTAAGGCCAAGATGTTCTTTAGGTAGGGGGTGGCCAAGGTGAACATACTGGGAGGATCACTGATTGGCTCTTTAAATATACAATGGTCATTTATGGGAACAAGATGGCTGTAGACCATATGCCCATGTGCCCAGCTCTTATGCCCACTGCCAAAGCATTTAAAGAGAGAGCCACAGGAACATTGTTGTGAGAAGAAGGGACTAATCAGTGGTTACAGGGGAAGTGTGTTTGACTGTTGGAGGCCTTACTCTTATGAAATGTGTTCTCTTAGGAACTCCAACACAGAGTTCAGCCAACTTTGCCAATCTCAGATGTCTGCAACAAGGAAGTGTGGTAATATTGGTTTGGAAGAGGGACACTGCTTATAATTACAAATATGGCTGGCTGTGGAGTGCAGCCCATGTAGAGGCCGGTATACAGTCTTAATAAAGCTAGACCCACTAATAAAGAAATGAAAGATGCATGGGCTCAGACTTCCGACACCCAGCGGCGGTCTTTCAGGGGGAGATAATTAATTGAATAACAGGACAGACTACGAATATTATGGGTTGATTAGTGGTCGAACAGACTAATAATTGAATAGCTGGGGTAACAACTTCTTTGGCATTAAAAAAAAATCCATCAACCTTACATTCAAAAAATGTACCAACAGAATTTATGTATTAGTGACTGTGTGGAACCATATATTATATAGCAATACTTCTAATATAAGGTCACATACAGGACAAGAAGGAGGAGGGCTAGATTAATGTGTAGAAATAAGGAAAGCTCTCAGAATGAGATAAGGTAAAGCAAAGGACAGCTGGCAGGAACCACCTCAGTTTTGAAGGGACATGGTGGATGATAATTACTATCAAGATGGCCCAGATACTCTCGGCCTCCATGTCTGACACACAGGCATTCCGGCTTCCAGTTTAACAATAAGTTAAGAATATGGTGATCTAGGGGGAGCAGGGGAAGGGTTCTCCCCTGAGAACTTCTCACTGGGATTATCGAGTCAATCGATGTACGGCATGCAGACTCATATTGACATTTTTCAAATTACTTTTTTGTTTGATTTTCTCTAGCTGGAACTTAACCCAAATGTTCTACTATCTATGTTGTAAAATCTCAATATTGCTCTTGTGTTTATAACATGCTACTGTTGTATTACGTACTCTAATTCCTATTATTGTAATATGCTACTGCTGAGTTTTGTACTCCTTTCCCCCTCCCCCCAGGATGCACTGGGAGGCAAGCAACATAGTTGTTCAGTGTGCTTTTCTGGTGAAACTCTTCAATAAATTAAGAAATAAATAAAAACTTGTTAGGACATAAACAAATTTTCTTTTTTTGTTGGGACGACCACTCCCATGAAGGGGACCCGACATTGGATTATTTCTGATTAACCCCTTTATTTGCACCAAACCACAATTGTAGGTGGACCTTGGTGTGAGTCCACAGGGTGTGTAAATGGATATACCCCTCCCTTGAAAGGATGCATGTACATAGTTACTATTGGTACACCCACAGTGGCAGGGTACCCCCTGCTGCAGTGGAAGCTTGTACTCTTGTTTGTCTTCTGACCCCTGAATAAGTACAGGAGCAAAGTTACTTATTTTTAGATATAGAGCACAATGTTTGTGCTACTAGTTTAAATAGTTGCAATAATGGTCAGACAATGCAAAAGCAAAAAGCAAGAAATGACATATTGGAAAGTAATGTGCAGGGAAGAGTTTTTTACTGCAATGTTTTCACATCTGGTACATATGTAATGTATTAAGAATTTACTGCGCTTATCGAGTTGTGTACAAGAAATATTTAGGGATGAGCTATAATCACAAATACAAAAAGGTAATAGGACATATCAGACAAAAATAGTTATTGTCCAATGTACTTACAGTAGGAGACAGGGAGACAAAAAGGGGGGAAGCGGGGTCCATGGACATGGGTTAGGCCTTGCCCAACTATCAACGAAGTTAAAATGGATACCGTCCCAGTGAAAATATTGTCTATGAATATCAATGATCTAAACAACCCTATTAAAAGGTCTAGATTATATCAATACCTACGTAGACACCCAGTAGATATTATCTGTCTGCAAGAAATTAATTTAACAAGTACTAAGCCTACTAAATTGACTGATGGAGGATGCTGTAGCATGTTTGAATCTACTTATCTGAACGGGAAAAGAAGGGCAGTCATACTCATTCCCCACAGCACCCCATGTCAGTTACAGGACAGCTACATAGATACTCATAGGCACTATATAATATTACAAGGCAGACTATTCGAACAGGAAGTCACACTGGTTAGTTTATACCTCCCACCACAAGCCACCATACCAGTAATAAGGCAATTCCTTAAAGGGTATCTAAACAAGCAGTTTTTTATAACTGCAATCTCAAAAATCTGGCTTCATAGTGAGGTAAAGTAAAGTCTGCTGTTTGCATTTATGTTAAAACTGCATTTATTTAAATAACATAAATGCAGTTTCATAGCTTTTGAAAAATGTAAACATTAGTCTTTCACTTTCAAAAAACAGCCTTGCATGCTCCTTAAAATGTCTGCCAGATGTGTTAAGTGATGAGTCATGATGACATCATTGGAGTCAGAGGCAGATACCCACATGCAAACTAGTTCTTCTTTCCCCCTTTTGTTTTAAATTGTTTCACCAGAATGATCAACGTCATGTGTTAAGATGGATTATTTTGATCAGTTCACGTTAGGCTATGGTTTTGTTCATTATGTTTACTTTAACTTGCTGAAAATGTTTTGAAATTCAGCTGACTTTCTCTTTGGCAAACCACAGTACAGTACAACACTTCAAATATCTGATGATCTAGTGATTATGTGATGCCCTGAAATTTGTAGTGAAGTACTGGTCTGGTCCAATTCCTAAACTCATGCTTTCTTGCTAATCCACACATAAGCTTCACTTGTAGTCTTTTTTCAATGTGAAACCCCTGCACCTTGCCTGCCTTCTGTTGAACACCCCACCATCCATACTCTGTTCTTAGTACTGCTTTGGGCCTCATATGAGCTTGCATTCTCATGAAGAGAATTATCACACCTTAGATTGTAATCTTGTACCTCAGAGAGTTGTGCACACCTATACCAATACACTTGATCAGCTAGCACTGTTAAAAAATGCCTCCCAAATCACTCTCCAGTCCACTTTCTCAATGTTTGACTTCTGCTCCCACAGTAAACATTGAGTGGATCACCACCCTTCTGCACAGTGAAGGCAGTATGTACAGTCCCCCTGTTGTGTTTTTTTCCAGCCTCACTAGCCAACAACTAGATTTTCCTGGAGGGCCAAGCAATAAGCATCAGGGCACACCAGAAGAACTGCTGTTCATACCCTCATAAGAGCTGCACTTACTATGGATAACAATATTATTAGCAGGAGAGGCATACTAACGCCTGGAGTGAATCCACTCTACTTCCAGTGTCGGTCTTCTCCTTTACCTGTGATCTGCAGAACACTGCAGGACAGTTCCCGGAAAATCTTCTCCAGTACTTTTCTGTGCCCTACTCCATAATGAGAGTTGGCTGGCTACCACCCTTCCGAATCTTGAATGAGCTATTCACAGCTCCCTTGATACTGTTGTAACAAACGTCAACACCCCACCCCCACCTGAGGGTAATCTCCATACACTGAATTCAAGTAATGCTTTAGGTGCAGCTCTGGCACTCTGATTATTTGTCATTGATGGCTGCTCTCATCCATAGTCAGGTAGTAATCACGGTGCCGGAAGCCCCACATCTCAGATCGCACAATGATCTGCTCAAGTTCCCCCTTCCTGTCTTCCCTTAACCTGAATATAGCTATACCCTGCTGGAATGGTCTCTTCCATCCCTCTCTGGCATTCATTCTTCTCACCTGCTCCCCACCCAAAACCTGGTGATCTCACTACCCTTCTGCATCATGAATGCAGTAAGTACAGTCACCTGTGTTATTTTTACATATTAATAATAAAAGTGATCTTCTGGTAAGACAGGCTGATAGCAGCCAAGCACAAGGGGAAAAATAAGCTTTCCTACCCATATATAAGATCTAAGCCACCTATGATTAGGCACTATTAAATGACGAGCATAATTATGTGCATGCCCATCATTTAATAGTGCCTAATAAAAGGCAATCTAGTTTTTTGAAGAATAGAAAAGCCCATCTTTCCCCTTGTTCCCTGCTGCTATCAGCCTGACTTAATGGAAAGGTCTGTTTATTTTTTATATGCCAAAACTCTCAGGGACTGTACTACCTGCATTCATGATGCTGAACGGTGATCAGCTCACCAGTTTTTGGTGTGGGGAGATGGAGTGAAGAATGAATACCAGAGGAGGAGAACTGAGAAGGCCACTCTTGCAAGGTACTGCTATATTCAGGGAAGGGGGAAGACAGAAGGGGAGAAATATGAACAGTTCACTGTGAGATATAAGATGTGGGGCTGTCAGCACCATAATCACTTCCTGACCCATTTGTCCTGGCTAACATTCCCCTTCCCATAAAAGCAGTTTATGCAATTGTCCAAAGCTGTGTGTGGGTATTAATGTGTGAAATGGTTGCCACTACATGTTCAGTCACTTCACTACCAGTCTAGCATTGCTTGTAAAGCAGTTTGGGATACAATGTGTATGAAAAGCACTATATAAATGCTGATTCTTATTATTATTATTTCCCATGGAAAAAGAAGACAAGACAAGCATATTTTTAATTTCTGAGAAAGTATTAACTCTGGCATTGGCCTACACAAGAACTTTGCTACAAACAAGTTGTGGATCTAGGGGGTGGTGAAGGGTGCGGCTGCACCATCCCCCCCATTTGATTGATTGATTGCCCCCCCCCACTGTAATTTACTTGGTTGCTGTGGCTGCATTTCACTTTGTTGAAGAAGTATAATTTATTGATTGTACAGATGTTTACATTCAAATCTATGGATTACATTTGTCGGTTCTGTCAAAAACGTACTAAAAAAGAATAATAGGCAATATAAAGGTTTAATATAAATATTAAAAAGTGCATATCAAGTATGCAGACCATCTCAGCACCCCCATTGTAACATCCTGGATCTGCCATAACCACTAGACCACCAGTTCATTTAAGATTTGTACTGCACTGTGGTTTGCCAAAGAGAAAGTCAGTTGGGTTAAAACACAATTTCAGAATGTAAAAGTAAACAAAATGTACAGAACCATAGCCTAACATGTGTATTGATCACAATAATGCACATGGTTTTGACCATTTTAGTGAAACAATTCTAAACAAAGGGAAAAAAGAAATAGCACTATAGAGAGCAATGTAGCTCTCAGACTTTGGCTCCAATTATGTCATCACTTAACATATTTGGCAGCCATTTTGTAAGCATGTAAGGCAGTTTTTTTGAAACTGGAAGGATTTTACATTTTTCAAATGCTTTGAAACCACATTTAGGTAAATTATATAAATGTAGTTTTAGCATTAATGTATACAGCAGCCTTTCCTTTAGTCCCCTAGGAAGTCAGATTTTTGAATAATTTGTTGTCAAAATATTGTTTAGGTATCCTTTAATCATTTAGTAGATAAGTTGCAAGGGCAGTTAATAATAGGTGGAGACTTAAACATGTAACTAACTCCAGAGATGGACACCAGTAACCCTTTGAGGCGTAGGTATACCTCAGAGCAGAAATATAAAAAATAAATAAATAATAGCCCAAATGGGTATTGTAGATATCTGGTGCACACTGTTCCCTACAGGCCCACTGTACACCTTTTTCTCTGTTAAGTTTGGATCCTTCTCCAGGTTAGATTATTTTCTCACCACATTTGAACATTTTTAGTGTGTACAAGACATGTCACAAACACCATGGGTCCTATCAGATCACCCTCCATCTAATTGAAAATCCAGTAAGGTAAGCAGCCCAAGAGAACACTATGGCAATTTACTACAACACTTCTAAGAGATACGGAATTTAAGAAAGACCATGAAGAGAAATGTAAAACAATACAGATAGAAAATGAGGGCCCAGAGGTCATGCCCACTTCATATGGGATACAATCAAAACTGTATTAAGGGGATCTAGTTTTTAATATGCAACTAGAAAAAAAAGAGCATGAAGCTAAATATTGACACTTTACTCAGCAATTAGAACCACTACAAACCTTATTTACTGCAGGGATTAAGGAGGTGGTCTCTCAGATAAGACAGGTGAAGCAGGAAATACGTAAGTGTGTGGACAAAAAAAGTAGTACAGCAAAAGGCATTTTTAAAACATTATACTTACAAAGGTGGTGCCTGTGAAACTAGAATTCTAGCCAGGTGCATTAGGCAAAACTGAAAAGCTGCTACTGTGGTAAAATTAAAGGATCCAGATACAGGAAACCACGCCAGTAAGCTACCAGAAATAAACAAAATCTTTCAGAATTACTACCAGAACTTGTACAAGGAAGGGACACCTACATATGGAATCATTACAGAAGGCCTTCTTATTCAAATTACAAATACCTAAATTAACAGAACAGGGAGTAGAGAAGCTAGAAATTTCCATTACGTCTGCAGAAATTCTTAAAACCACAGCAGAACTTAAAACTCAGAAATGTCCAGGCCTGGATGGGTACCCCTTGGAATGGTACAAAGCTTTTAGAACAAACCTGACTCCACTACTAATGATGGTATTCGTGGATATAAGGGATGAAGCTCCTCTGCTGTATGCATGGCATTATGCCACAATATCTGCTATACTAAAATCTGGGAAAGATCCCTGGTCAGTGTTATCCTATAGACCAATTTCAATGTTAAACGTAGATTACATAATTTATACAGCAGTCTGGGCACATAGACTGGACAATCTACTCTCTGAACTAATACATAAAGACCAATCAGGCTTCATTTAAAATCAGCAAACATCAGATATTATTAGGTGTACCCTGTTACTTATGGAACATGCAGCCTGAAAACAGATACCTCTAGTGACATTAAGTTGTGATACTGAAAAGGCCTTTGACAAAATGTCCTGGTCTTTTCTTTGGGACACAGTGCAGGCATTTGGCTTCTCCCCAGCTCTTCAAAACATACTGAAAGGCTTTTATACTACCCCCTAAAGCATATATTGGAGTCAGTGGGACCCTAGCTTCATTAATTTCACTTGAGAGGGGGACCAGAGGGGCCTGCCTCCTTTCTCCTTTATTATTCACCCTTTACATTGATCCCCTTTGCAATAGCCATTAGACAATGTGCTCTGATAGAAGGAATACTGATAGGGGGTCAAGTATTCAAAATAGCCCTATTCACGGATACTGTTTTATTTACCCTGTTTAACCCAATGGAGTCTATTCCAGTGTTGTGGGAAAAGATTTAGGAATATGGCCTGATGTCTGGATTTACATTAAACTTATCTAAAACAGAAGTAGTAACTTATAAGTATGACCCACCCATGGAAATCAGAAAAAAATTCCCCTTTAAGTAGCGAGGAACTTAAATACCTAAGGGACATTATACTTAAGCAACTGCAAAACCTAGAATTGCTGAATTAAGAAACGTTAACTCCAGCAATAGAGAAGGACTTGGAAAGATTTGCCCTACTGCTACTTACATTATTTACTCAAATAGAAGTGATTTGATTGAACATACTCCTGCATTTATTGTATTTGTTTCAAATCATACCCATATTCCCAAATGCGAAATACTTTAAATATTGGGATAAAATTATATCCCGCTTAGTGTGGCCCAGATACAAACCTAGAATCAGATACTCTATTCTACAACTACCCAAACAAAAGGGTGGTGCAGGACTCCCACACCTACTTTACTGTGCTAGAGCAGCACAGTTGAGAATACTATTTCATTGGTTAAACCCAAACACCAATACTCCATGGAAACACATTGGATTTGTCCTATTTATTTATTGAAATGTTTCACCAGGAAGGCACACTGAGCAACTAGTTGCTCATTTCCCAGTGTGACCTGGGGGAAGGGATACAATAGGAATGAGACATTAAACATTCAAGTTACAAGATCAACAATAGCATACAGTTGTAAGGCAGGTATTACAAAAAGTGTTACAAAAGTATTGAGCATAACATGTAGAAAGAGTGAATAATAATAAGTGCCAGGTTAACAAGTAAACAAGCACTTACATGAAAGAAAAGGTGGAAAGGGAAGGGAGGGGTGAGGTGTGGAGAAAGAGAAGAGTCATGTCCCTGGATATCCCTTCAGGGTGTGAGGAACCCTGCAATGTGACTGGTAGGACCTGAGAGAATGGGATAATAATGCAGTGTACCAGAGATACTCCTTTAGGATAGTTGGGGAAGGTAGTAGATCAGAGGTACAAGCCCCTTGGGGTGGTAAGTGAAGGTGAGGGTAGAGAGGTAGGGTTTGTCCCTTATATGACCTGCATGATCCAGGGTAATTGATATTTAATGTTTCAAATAGGCGAATCACACAGGAAGACTTCAGGCAATACACTGCAGCCACATTAAATCTCTGGAAATCAGTGTTCTAAAATGGAAAATTGTCTTTCCCGTCCTATTTCCTAAATGTTTTATTCACGACTCCTGATCCCCCCACCCACCATATAGATATGAAATTTGCTAGGTGGCACCAATATGGGTTAACCTACATACTGTACATCAATTCCTAGACAATTATGGAGTAGTTGCATTTGAAATTCTGCAGGCTAAATATGGGCTAGTAGGTAGAGAACATTTTAGATAACTTCAGGTACAGACTTATTTACTGCATAAGTCAAAGGATATAACCAATTTACCAGAGCTGGCACCATTGATATTGCAACTCTTAATGGATGTTCAGATGGGGGAAAAATCGGACAAATATATTGGTTTCTTTTATGCAAGACTGATGAAATATTTATCTGATACCACACAGTCGGTCCTGGCAAAATGGAATGAAGAGTTACCAATGACTATCTCCACGGATGATTAGCACGAACATACAGACACTTCAATATGAATAACTTTCTCAAATACATGGTGAAAATTCACCTGGAAGTGCCATATGAGATTTTTCTATTCACCGGCTAAGATAGCTAGAATCTTCCCTAGTAGTCTGGGAAGGTGCTGGAGGGAGTGCGGTGAAAACCAGGCAGATCACGCACATATTTTTTTTCTACTGTCCAAAACTGGTAGCATACTGGAGTGACCTAGAGGCATAAATGCTACAGATAGGGGTGGAACCAGCACTACTAATGCTGACAATGATACTTCTTACTATAACCCAGGGAAATATTAGGCTAACACCCAGGTCTGTGGCCCCAATCATACTACTATCAGCCAAAAAACCATCACAAAGACATTGAAACAGATCCAACCTCCTGCAAGAGGAGACTGGCAAAACATTATTAAAGAAATTTATTGCATGGAAAGAATCACAGCAAACTTAAATGACAAGTTAGAAAATGCAGGCAAAGATGGCAACCATGGGTGTTACATATCATGCAACAAGATGGAGAATTTGTTCACAAGAATAGCTTGAAATCGATGGATATGTGAAATAATACAGTAACTGCATAAAATTCTTGTTGACCGAGGTTCCCAAGCAGAAACCTGTAAAGAGAAAGGGGAGACAGGATTAACAATAAGTAGATTTAACTGAGCGACAGTATAGGTATGAAACTTGCAATGTCTAGGCCATGTTGGAAGAGAATGTTATAACTCGACAGTACATGTACAAACTAGAATGTACTATGATTCACTGCCCTATAAAATTGTATTGTTTAAGTCTTAATAAAAAGAAATTATAAAAAAGCAACAACTTCTGGACCAGAAGGTTGAACATGTGATGTTTTATCTGTGTCAGCGTTACTATGAAAGGGGTCCACGCAGTGCACAGTATCTAGTCTGGCACCTTCGCATCCACTGAGCTGCCACTATGGTCACAAAACCTTGTCCTCCTCCTAAAGTCAGTTGTATTAGTTGAGGAGAGGACAATTTTTTTACCATTTGCTTGTACTATTTTCCTCTATATTCTCTAGATTCTTCTTGTCCCTCTGAAAGTTGTATACAGTCTTTTTTGTCTACTGCCGGTTTTCCATCGCTTTTCCCTGACCAAGCCGAGGCATTCCTTTCCCCTGTTTCTATCGAGGATGTGCATCAAAACATCTTGCCTGCTAATTCAACAACTGTCCAGGATTCTGTTTTATTGGCAGAGTTTTTTAAGCACTCTTCTCTGAAGGAGTTGCTTACTGTCTTACTGCTTCATCTTTTCATTATGTCCAGGAGGGTAATTTTCCCCCTCCCTCTTGGCAGTATGGTATTATTGTCACTTTGCCAAAGCCGGGGAAAGATCCTACTCTACCTGCTTATTATTGCCCAGTTTCCATACTGAATTCTGATTTTAAGTTCTTGATGTCTATCTGGGCTTATCGGATGGAAGGTCTTTTCCTCTTCTTGCTGGACCAGGACAAGGTGGGTTTTGTCTGCAAGCAGTAGGCACATGATAATGTTCGATGTACTTTTTTGTTACTAGAATATGCTCAGCAGCATCCAATCCCCCTGGTTCTGGCTAGCTTGGATGCAGAGAAGGCCTTTGATTGTGTCCCTTGGTCCTTTTTGTGGTCCACATTGTGGGTGATAGGTTTTCCCACTGTATTTTTTTAAGATGCTTCAGCAATTGTATTCCCCCTCGTATACATTGGTTAGGGTTAATGGTTTGTATTTTACCCCATTTCCTTTTGGACAAGGCACCCAACATGGTTGTCCTCTCTCCCCTTTCCTGTTTGCACTTTTTCAATGAACTTCTCACTTCTCATATCCATTTGGAAGCTGACATTTATGGGATACCCTTAGGAAGGTGGAAATACAAAATTGCATTATTTGCCGATTATATTCTTTTAATTCTTACTGACCACACTTTTTCACTATTAGCCACTCTTGATGTTCTATCCATGTTTTAAGACTTGGCTGATTTCTGTCTTAATAAAGACAAGACTTAAGTCTTACCTTGTAATTATTCTCCCCCAGATATCATCCTTGATTGTTACCTTGTTCGTTGGAATAGGAATTATGTTCGGTATCTGTGGATTTTGATTTCCTGGAATCTGGATCATCTTCTTCTGCTCAGTTATGAGCCTCTTATGGAAACACTTGCTCAGGATCTTGCTTGGTGGTCCACTCTTTCACTGTCTTTTTTTAACAGGATGAGGTTATTCAGTCTAATGTGCTGCCCTGCACACTCTTTTATTTGCAGAATTTTCCATTTCCACCTCCCATGTTATTTTTGGGATTGGCAGCGAATGCTTTTGAATTTTATTTGGAAGGGGAAGAAACACCAGATTCGTGCAGTGCTGTTTTCTCTTTCTGTGGATCTTGGGGGAATCAACTCCCCTGATCTCCAAAGGTATGTAGCCTGTCAGCTGCATATATTATATTTAGGCACATCCTCTCTTTTCCAGGCACACTGAAAGGATATTCAATTTGCTTTAAATGACCTTTACAACATTAGCCATGCACTTTTTTCTCAAACTCCACAATATCTTCCCTTTACTAATTTTTTTTCGATCAACTCATGAAGTATTGATTGTTTGGCATAGGATTTGTACCCGAGTTTTGAAAGCCAATGCTTTCCTCATTACTGCTTTAGCCTGGAATTGTCATATTTCTTTGAATTCTTCTGATCTCTTCCTCACCTGATAGGCTAGGCGGGGCCTTCATTATGTCCACCAGATATACGATGCCAATGGGCCTCGATCTTTTGTCAACTTTCAGGCTGCGTATAACTTTCCCTCCATGAATTATTGTCATTGTTTTCAGCTTTGGGCTTGCCTCCGGACTTCCCCACATTGGTATGGGACTGCCTCGGGTTCTAGGTCGCCATTGCTATCCTTGATCATCTCTTGTCTAGCTGGGAAATTGCAAGAGCATTTGATTTGTACTAGTTACTCAGCAATCCATTCCTCCTCCACTGAATCTACTGCCCTGATTTTTCAGTGATTGATGGTAGATATACAGACGGAGTGTGATTTTTCTCAGTGGGAGAGGTATGCTTTATCTGTGTGTGAGCTTTCTATAGCACCATATCTGAGGGAATTTTCATGGAAGTGCAGCATGCACTTCTTCAAGACCCCAGCTTCCTTTTGTTTTTGTTTGGGTCCTACTGCCAGAACCTGCTGGAGGCAATGCGGTGAGAGTTCCACAGACCAAGTCACTGATTCTTGGTCGTGTCCTTATTTGGATTAATTTTGGGCAGGGATTTCTAGGGTGATAGCTCGTATATTTAATGTTACTTCTCCATTATCCCCTGTACTGGTTTTGTTGCATATTCCTATGGGCAAT
This sequence comes from Neoceratodus forsteri, assembly GCA_016271365.2. Taxonomy (NCBI): domain Eukaryota; kingdom Metazoa; phylum Chordata; order Ceratodontiformes; family Ceratodontidae; genus Neoceratodus; species Neoceratodus forsteri. The sequence continues at coordinate 1,199,497,206 of CM028131.1, read as the reverse complement.
TTTCCATTGTGGGGTAGGCAGTTTAAACTTTTGTTAATTTTGTTGATTTACACCAAAAAACAATTACTAGATTATGATGTCAGCCATGCCCTCCACGGGTGGTGCACTGGGAAACACTTGTTGATACTATTTATAAGTATGAACAATGTACCTCTACTAATTTGAACCATCTGACTGTATTCAATGAAATTTGGAGATGATGTGTCCTATATAAAGTTATTGTTGACCCTGATTTTGTTCCTTAGAGAGTGTTATCTTTTTGTTGGGTTGGACAGGCCTTTCTCTGTGGCTGTCCTAGTTTTGCCCCTGGGCCTCCTTTTTTCTCCTGTTACTAGTGAATATTATACAGTATAGGTTTTATACATTCTGTAAGTAGTTTGGGTATTATTCGGACTCCCTGAACATAGTTAATGTTCTTTTTGTTATCCATGATCCCCCTATGTATATCTTTTTTTCTGCTGTTAGTCTTAGCATATTGTTGTTACATTAATTGTAATTTAATGTTGTTATCATTTATTTATAATAGTTGCACTGATACAATTGCTTTGTAAATATGTTGCTCTTTCTATATTTATGTTTGTATGGCAGTAGTTGTGGTTTCTCCTTGTATATTGTTTCTTTGTATGTTATTCCTAATAAAGATGCTCTTATAAAAATAAATTGTTCTATTCCGTACTTTCAGTATATCCCTATCTCCCCCTCCTTCCAGGATGCATCTGGAAATTACCTATTTTAGCTCATTATGTCTTTCCTCGTGAAACTTTTGAAAATAAATAAATAAAAAATATGTAACTATTTAAAAAACAACTTTTGAAGTATTGGAAAGTGTCAGAATCTCGAATGGGTGTCTCCCTAAAACCTTTTTCTTATTCTAGGCACATACAGAAACATAGGAGCATAGACTTTGATGGCAGATAAGGACTGCTTGGCCCATCTAGTCTGCTCATTTCACTACCTACAGGATAGGCCGCAGATCCTAGTTAACCAACAGCCTATTTTTTCCTACTCCCCACAAGAATTGCCTTATGTCTGTCCCATGCATTCTTGAATTCTCCCACAGTTATAGACCCCACAACCTCCTCAGAAAGGCTGTTCCATGCATCCACTACCCTCTCTGTGAAAAAATACTTCCTCACATTGCCCCTGAACCACCCCCCCATCTTTAAATTGTGTCCCCTTGTTCTTGCACATCTCTTTTTCTGAAAGATGCTATCCTCTTGGACTTTGTTGATTCCACTGAGGTACTTAAAAGTTTCTATCATGTCCCCCCTCTCCCTTCTTTCTCAAGGGTACCTTTTGTTTGGATTTCATGTGTATTCTAAATTTGATATAGTGAATAATGTTTTGTGTTTTTTTTTTGTTTAATTTGGTTTTATTCAGTTTATATTAGACTGTTTTTTGCCAAGTGAATACTTTAGTACAGGGATTAAATGAAACAGTTCCATTTGATTTAATGTTGCACACTTAATTCACTGTTTGGAGTGTACTATTGTTCGTATTTGTAATGTTGACTGCTTTGCTCTGATTGAGAAACAGGGTATTGCACCTTTAACAATTTAACATTAAAGGATGGTATGTATGCCCAGCCCCTTCAGAAAGAACTGCAAGGTTCAAAGCATCAGAGAGATTGGTGCCATGGTTTCTTTTCTATTCTAATAAAACACTGCTTGCACTAAATACTGGTGGCCAGTTTTCATTTTTCAGTGTGATATTTTTTGTGCTTCATGTTTCATTGTTAGTTACCGCAGCTTTCAGTTTAACTTTGCTGTGCTGGGACCACATTTTCTACTTCATGGTCTTGAAACAGATGTACTTGTGAAGCAGATGAGAAAACCCTGGGTAGCATGTTCATCGTATTGACCAATAAACCTGGGCTGATCAGGCACCATGAATCCACCCTTCTTGGATCCCCGCAGGCCCACCATTCCAGAATCTTGCACAGTCAGAAGGCCCATATGGTATACCTAACCCCCATAGCCTTGGTGACTGATATAATTCCTTCCAAGTGCTGCACTGCTGCCAGCATAGACCTTTGCTGCCTCATGTGCAGGAGGTACAAATACAGCTGGCCATCCAGAATCACTGAAGCACTGGTTCTGCCCAGCTGCTGCCTCACTTACAAGAAGATCTCAACCCTTCCTATAATAGGTCACCCTTGTATGGAGCACTAAAAAAATGAGTACTTCCCAGGCTTCCGGATCACCAGTTCCTAGAGGCAGGCTGAGACTTCTCTGGGGCACATCTTTGTTTTTGACACCAGTTCTTGGAATCTGTCCCAATGCAAATAAGAAGGAGTGACAGCAACACTGTTGTCAATACTAGACACATGCAGTGCTTAGGACTATATATTCAGTACAGACACCTCAGCACAAAAACCCTCATCAGAGTTCTCATAGGGTCTGTGCCCACTAACTGTTCATTGATGTTGTATATTATCCCTGGGTGTCCACCCTGAAAGTCACCCACTTATTATGAAATTGATCCTCTCTCAAATAACCAGTGCCACTACAATGGGGAAAAACTCCAGAAGTATTACCTGATGGAGCATGCCCTCATCCACCCAGGACTGAGACCAATGCCCTGCACATCATGCCTCCCATCAAGAATTCCAGTTCTTGGCTCATGACCTCTATTGGTCAAATGGCGACCCTTTTAAAACATGACAGGAATGTCAATCGTAACCTGAGATCATCCTGCATGGACTTAGTAACCTGAAGCCTGTTGTGGGGCTAGCTGCAGCTGGACCCACACTTGGCTGACAGGCAAAGAAATGTTCATCCTGTTGGGATGACCTTGCAGGTGAAATGCATGTGCCCCTGAAGCTGCTGAAGTTCCTGTAGTGCAATTTCACATGCTTATACTAATTTGTCCAGCAAATCCTGCAGGGCACTGACCTTCTCTTGTGGTAGCTGGAACTCTGTATCAATGGTATCAATTTTGATGCACACAAAAGACAGCCATGTGCATGACCCTTCTCTCTTATCATGGGCCAAGGGTACTAAAAGTCCTCACACACAAAGTGAAAAGGCCTCATCTATTGGGCACAATGAGCAGTGCCCACCTTGCCCACAGACAATAAGTCATCAAGATATTGGATGACTTTGGACCTGCCTGCTAGCCTTGTAGTGGCCCAGTGTAGGAAGGTGCTGAATTGCTTGAAAACTACACATGCCACTACACAATGGAGACAGAGCTGGGAGGAAAGAAGCCAGTATCAGGCCCACTGGAACCAGAAGTGGCACCAGCATAGACAGTGATGTCAGCTGTGGGCATGGCAGTGGGAGGGGAGGGGCCAGAATTGGACTCAAAGGATAGAGAACCAGAATGAGCATGGGCAAGGGCACTGGCTGAAGACATGGAAGTGGTCCAAAAAGGTCTAGGAGCAGCAGGTGAGGCCCCAGAAGCCATGTCAACAGGACAGGAGTCTGACCCAGTGTGGGCAAGGGAATTGGACAGAGAGTTGGGGTGCTGGTGTCATCAGCTGCGGCCTCCTCCCAGGACCTGTCTGCACTGACGTCCCCTTATGACACATCCATGGCTTCTTGGGCAGAGGCACTCCAGGCTCTGGCATGGGACACTGAAATGTTCTTCTCAACAGCTCCTGTAATACTTCTGCAGACATGTTACCAAAGTCAGGCCTACCTATCTGAGGAAGTGTAAGAGCTGGAGGGTCTTATTTATTTTTTTATGACTTTGGTAACCGGGTACGTGCACTGAGCCCAGGGACCATTTTTAGGCATGACCCAGGCAACCATACAGTGGCACAGAGTTACAGAACAGAGATGTATAAGACATTAGACAGTTTGACAATAAATCCAGGTTACAATAAATGTACAGTCAACAAAAAAAGAAAAAATAATAGGTAGCAAAGGTACACTAGAATACATGGTTGCTTGAAAGCAAAGTTACACAGTGGTCCTCTATGGCCTTTCACAACCTTCCTTGCCTGACCAGTGACATTAGTGCTGGGGCCAGTTCCTGTGGGTCTGCTGGTAGTAGGATGACTGGATCAGGCTGTGGCTGCGTTGGGCTGTGGTAATTGCACTCTTTATGGTCCTACTGGATCTACTTCACCTGGGTTGCTGAATGCTGTTTCCCACCATGCACATCCTTTTGCCTCTACTAGGGCCACCAACTGCTGCTTGAATTTCCCACTTGTGCTAGACCTGACTCCATCATCATAAGTTCTTGAGCTGAAATAATAGGAAAATGCACACACATGACAAACCTCATCTGCTGTCTTAGTCTTTGCTGTGACTGCACAACACGGTGTAATGTGTCAAGGCTCAAATTAGTACAGGTGCCCATACCCTTAACATAGAAACATAAAAACTTAGACTTTGATGGCAGATAAGGACCGCTTGGCCCATCTAGTCTGCCCATTTCCCTACCTAAAGGATAGGCCACAGATCCTAGTTAACCAACAGCCTATTTCTTCCTACCCCCTACAAGAATTGCCTTATGTCTGTCCCATGCATTCTTGAATTCTCCCACAGTTTTAGACCCCATAACCTCCTCAGGAAGGCTGTTCCATGCACCCACTAAGGCGGCATGTTCTTGTGCATGCGCGGGATCTTCACCCGTGTCTCTTTTGCACATGCGCGGGATTTCGGCTGAAGTCTGCAGATATAAATTTTGATATTCCGAGTGCTCGGTTTGGGTTTTTAAGCACCAGGAGTGATTTGGATTACTAGACTTCACAAAGGGATTATCTTGTTGGTGTTGTCATGGTATCAAATCACACTTCGGGACAGCGAGCGTTCATGGTGCGCGTTCATACACACTATATGCTTCTGGTGGCAGGTCAGTTATCGGCGGCCCGAGTGAAAAGGGGATTTTGATTTAAATTTAATAAAAACATGTACAATTTGTTATTTTTACATCTATGGGGCATTCTACTATACATGTTTAGTAAGTGTGTGGCTACAAGCTTACAGATTAAAAGTAGTAAAAAACATAGGGGAAAAGCTGACAGTGCCCCTTTGAATCTCACAGCTATCAAGTCCTTTCAATCACCTGAGATTTACACCTAGATAACTGTTCAGATAACCATTCAGTTCAGTTAACTCAGACAAACACACCTTTTTTTTTTGTTTTGTTCATTAGTTTTTTTTTTACCCTAAATTAAAGTTCCAAGTGCAAGAGTTCTACTTCTTTAGTCCCAGCAGAGAAGTCCAGTCACACAGCAGTCCTTTCTCCTGGTGTTTTATGCCAAGCTACATCTCAGCTTCTGTTCCCCTTTATATATGCCCCTTTTTTGTATATCTACCTAGCTGTAACCTTAAAGCCCCAAATTCTGCAAAACTTGAGACAGAAAAAGGCAAGGGGATAACACTTTCTTTTCTATCCCTGCCTGTCAACTGAGGGGACTGACCTGACAATATCAAGACCCCTCTGATCTTAATCAACAGTGAGCAGTTCCCTCTTCAACTCAGCTGTATACACCTATCAATTCCACTGCTACCTGCATAACATCACAACATGCAGTCTGCAAATGGCCACATTCCAGTATTTTTTTTATCAGTTCCCTACCTGGATTTGAAGCTGATTTCCAGAAAATGCATGATGAACACCTGCAGACTCTGCAGCTCTAAGGATAAAATGTTTTTTTTTGTAGCAATGTATTATACTTAGTGTGAGATGCTAAACCGTTTAAGTGGACAACATGCACTGCTTAAGCAAATGTTGCATTTAGCACTGTAAATGATTTTGTGAGCTGCTAAAATCATTTTTATTATTCTAAATTCCCTCCAAGAAGTGACCCTGGTTTTGGGGAACTCTGTTGCACATACTGTATGCCATGCTATGGAGGAGAGACCCATTGGTGCTTAAGCTGTACCTGTTGGGCATCTAATAAATGGCGACAAAGAATGCTATGCACTAACAGACAAATCTGACCCGTGGAAACATGATAAAAATGAAGCAATGCTACATTTATTAACCAGAGAACTTGCCTAAGATTGGCTTGGAAAATGCATTGTATAAAAAGTTCAAGAGAAATGTATCTTTGGGTTTACATTCGAATATGCAGTGGGATTGTTGGGCATGCTTCAGTGATTCAAGTTATCATACAGTAGTTGCACTCTTAACCATAGAAAAGACTACCAAAAGCTCATGTGTTTCCTCAGTACTGGAGAAAAGCTCTATATGGATTTACAACACCCCACATGGTGGTCAGCATTCTGAAAAACACCAACCTGCCCTAGTGGCAGGGGAACACCATAGCTCTGGTCAAGAAAAATCAATTATTTGGGGTAGAAGCACTAAATGCAAAACAGCCACGCATCCAAAATGTAACTTATAGATACAGTTGGGGGTGAGATATCAGACAGTTAGCATCCCATGTACAGTCCTATGTGCGGTAAACTGATAACTGGGTACACACTTATGCACATCTTTGTATAAAGCTGCTGTAAGATAACTGAATCCATATGCAATGGCTATGTTTTTTCCCCCATGGGCGATGCAGGCATATAATGTCTTAAAAGGCTAATAGTTGTTTCTTAACGCTGGAGAAATACTCAGCTTGGATAAACTGTCCCCCCCCAGCCTTGTAGCAGTCAGCGTTCTGCAATTACTGACACACTCAAGCACTTGCAGACACCACCACAGTGCTGCTCTGCATCCCTCTCGTAAACCAGCCATAACAGGAAGCAAAGAAAAGCAAACTTTGTGTCTTAAACACTATTCCAAGATTGATCATAGTGTTGTACATATAAATAAAACAGTAAAATATAAAATTAAAAAAAAAACATAATCATAATCAAAACCAAATATTTTCAGAAGGCCCATATGAATTTACAACATTTCACTATAATGATTTTAGACTCCCGTGTGAAACTTCAGAAAAAGAAAAACATATATTGTCAGCAGACCCAAGCATTAAAATATCCTCACAATGACTTCAGACCTGTAGCTAGGCTAGCAATACTGTCTTATGTAACCAGCATGCATGATTAATGCAAAACTGAAGACAAGCTAAGAAATCTTCACAGCAGGTGCTGAAAGCACGTCATCCCACCATATGGCAGTTAGAGTCACACAGCAAGCCCCTGACTGAATGCCTGCACAAAAATGGGTTCAGTGAGTTCAACCCAAGGAACTTGTCTCTCTACTCATTCACAATCTGCAATAAACCACTGCATCCCTTCCATTTCCAGAGCAGGTAAGCAATTCTGGCCATGTCTGTCCCACCCCATGAACATGGTGCAAGAAGCAGGAGTGCATAAGAGGGGGTGTTTGCTGCACTGTGCACATTCAGGTAGCTAACTCAAGCTGCCCATGTCACATGGCAGTTGGTGTCCAGCCTCTGAGTCCCTTAATAGGTGAACACAGTGCCATAAAATGGGAACTACAAAATATATCCAATAGCCATATAGTCCTTCTGTTCATAGTGCCATGGGCAAGCATTATTGATGAGAGATCACCAATGCTGGAACTCTTTCCTCAATTAACTTAGGTTTAGAGCCCTAGTAGTCTTAAAAAGTGAACCTCATGTACTACATTTGGCAAAAACAAACAAAAACAGTAAACAAAATGGGAACAAAAGCCCAAAGCCCTAATTATAAGCCTCAATTTACCCAGAGGTAAAAAGTTAAGGAAGTCCCGATAACCTGGTACCTGCTATGGAGGGAGCTGTCTGTTGGAGAGGGAGAAACTGGAAAGAAGGAAGAGCCCTCACGACTCAGTCTTAAATCAACACTACTCCTTTCTTTCACCAGGTAGCTCCCACCCCCATGAATCCTGCCTACTTGCCTGACCTTGACCCTAGTGGTCAGAAGCTAACTCCCTGCCTGCTCAGGGGTCATCTGGGGGTGTGCCCACAGGCAAACCTCACCTATTGCCATACCTTGCAGGATCCTCCATTATCTCTAGACAAATTCAATTTGAAAATGCTACAGGTATCCCTTATGAGAAGGCAGTATCTCAGACCACTAGGTAGGCTGTCCAAGCACACAGGAGGGTGAGTGTGTACTTTATGTGGTTTCTAGTAAATAAATCAGCCCTTAAAGAGTTAAAACTATTAGGAGAAAAACAAATATCTTTTCAGTAAATTCTGAGTAGGGGCTAAACACTCATGAGTAGGAGTATGTGAATATCTTATTCTGAATATCCGTCTGAGTATTCATATTTGGGACCCCAAGTATTCATTATTTGTGCTTCATAATTCAGCCACTGGGACAGTGGATGAGACTTCCAGATTTCCTGAGACATTCTGTCCAATCAGAAAACAGCTTGTTACCTCACTGAAGGCAGCCCATGTGACCCAGAACTGGTGGAAGCTACAGGCAAGAGAGACAGACATTGGAGTTTCTCTGAAAGGGCAAAATCTGCTTTCATCCACTTGTTCAAATTAGCCAAAAAAGCAACAAGTTTGGCAGTTTTTGTCCTCTTCAAAACATAAAGCTTTTAGGGTCATTTTTTTACACGTGTAGTGTGAAAATTAGTGTTTTTCTCAGGTGAACTGCTAGAAGGGTTCTTTTTCCTAAAAAAGAAAAAAACTACAAGTACTCCTAGGCCTATTTTTGCTCTGCAAGCAAACAATTACTCACATGTATGTAAAGTATTATAGGAACACAGACTTCGACAGTTTTCTTTTTGCACTCTTTTCTGCAAGCAATCCATCACAGGTGCACATAAAAACATGAAAGATTTTTGTGCACTTTCCTATTAAGTGGAAAGAGTTTAGAAATAAATAAAATAGGCCAATTTTTGTCAGAATTGTGTGCAATATGTTCAGCATCTTATTAAAGTGTTTTTCTCTGTAGAGCTTTTTCTACCCACCTCAGTGACATCTGGTGGGACCCCACTGACTAACTCATTACCGACTTTCCTCTAAGAACCTTACAGGTTATCTATGACTGTTATCCAGACAAAGTCCACTGTTTGGTGGGTGACCAATGGCCAGCTGTGTTCATGCAAGTCCCTGCTGGGGGTGTATGCCTATCTTGCTCTGAATTCCTTATTTTCTCCCCATGGTGATCAGTTACAGCCAGCTGAGGGGCTTAGCTGAGGGGGGAGGGGGGTTAGGAGATGTGGACAAGAGAGGACAGTGCAATAGCACCAGTAAGGTGCTGGTCTGAAAACATAAATATAGTATGTAGTAATACCTTGCATACTTTCTGACCCTGAGCAAAGCAAGTCATTTAACTGCTCTGCGATCCTGAGACTGACCTTAAACTAGCACTAGCTCAGAGTGCCTTTCCTGAACAAAGATTGTAAACTAAATTTAAAATGGCAGACTTCTGATGGACAGAAATATGGGTTGGTTTCAGTTTGGCCTTCTTCTGTTGACCAAATTCTAAATTTTTTTTATTTCTGAACAGGGTAGGACAGGCGGCTACAATTTGCCACCTCCTGATGTCTGTCATTCAGATTTGAGTTATCTGTCTTGTATTCTTGAATTCTTTATTTCTCTTGGATTCTTGATCTCTCTCTCTCTCTCTCTCCTCTCTCCCTCTCCTCTCTCTCTCTCTCTCTCTCTCTCTCACGTTCTCTCCCAGATTCTAGAATTCTCTCACTCAGTTCCCTTGCAGTGTGTTGTTTGGGTTTGGTTCTGCTTTAATATGCTGCAGTTTTACAGTTTGCTTCTGTCATTACACATGTTATGTCTACCTGCAAGAATAAGAGACATAAGAATAAACATGTTTAAGAGGCTTACATACAAGCTATACAGTTAGTCTTTCCTACCTATAACTCCTATCCCTCCCACTCCACCCAGTAAAAAAATCCCCTTGAATATTTACCATTTCTGTTAGGATGCAATGTGTGGTAAAAAGCAACTCTCTGTGATGAAAAGCTTAAAATCACTGGATTTACAGCAATTATGTTTTAACTTTATTGTCTAGGTTTTTTTCACTTTTTCCATTTTTATTTTACTAAATATTGTAGATAATGCAGCACTCATTTCACTATTTCTTTCAAAATGCATGCACGTGACTCTCCCCTACTCACCTCCCAACTGCTGTTTTCTGTGATGAGCATTACGATGACATAAACATAGGTACTGTGAGGTTAACAGGTAAGAGACAAATGTTTTTATACAGATTTTTAGATAGACTACAAAGATATGCTGTATACCTTACAAAGAAACATTGAAAATGCAAAATATGTATTCTCTAGTAAACTGTAAAAGCTGAAACATCTAATTTATGAATGTACATGCTGAAGTTTAGAGTTACTCTTCAAGCCTTTCCCACCTATGGCATCCTCCCCAAACAAATATCCACAAATATTAATAATACTTACCTTGCTGGTATGACACAATGTGGTATTCGCAAATCATTGCCAGATCCTGTCTTGGCATCTGTAGGACAGCAGCAGTAACAGTAGGAGTAGCATCAGCAGCATCAGCGGTAGCACAGTTGTGGTGGTCCACTAATAAGATTAGTCTCATCACTGGTCACATCAGCAGTGGTGAGTTGGTGCTGAACTCACAGGTTACGCCAACTGCAGTTAAAATCATAGGTACAGTAGTGACAAGCTGTGTGTAGCAGCAGGATTCAAGCTACTCTACTACTGAGAAATGCTGTCATGACTCACATCATGACCTTGGGCTTTCACTGCCATTTGAGTTGTCAGAATTTCTGCTTTACTTTCTCTTGTCCAGCCTCTGAAGCCTGCTTTTGGTATTCTCATGTTATTTAACATTAGGGCATCTTTACATGCTATTTAACATTAGAACATATTTTCACGTTAATACATAAAAATGTGCACAATAATGACAATCGTAATTCAACAGGCCAGGCTGGCCTGTGTAAAAAAGGTGTTTTACATGCCGATAATATAGTAATAATGCCTAGCTGCAGTCATAAGTCAGACGGTCAGGTGGCATACGAAAAGGCTACTTGAAGATATGTTATTGAGTACAAGACACAGTAAATAAAGAAGCAAGACACCAGTGTAAATAAGACAAGTTAGGTTTGCAAATCCTCCTTATTTTGTCATACTGGTAAAGATAATAACTAAGCTGGAAGTCATTCACTCAGCAGATGCAATTTGCACACAACCAAAAAATACAGAACATTTCCAATATTAAGTTCTTAAATGTTTTCCATCAAAGCCACACATATTAACCCTAACATTTTGTGACAGCAATAGCAATTGTTAAAGGGAATTTCTTGCTTGCATTTAGCTATCACACAAACAAACAAACTCTCGTAAGAACCAATATGGCTGCTTCAGAGTGGGGAGTCAGAGTGAAATATATTCAGAGTTTCTGCCACAGCTGATGATGCACTTGTGCTGTGCATGTGTGAGAAAGAGCCTGCTGTGCCAAAGATGGCCACTGTAACAGAAGTTTGCATGCACAATACTTGCACATGTGCAATGAGTTCACAGAGGCCATCTCAGGCATAGGGGACTCTTTTATTTTGCCAGCAACTGCGGAATTGAAGGATGGAACAAAATAGTGCCCCCCACTGGGGAGGGGTGTTGAGCAGCCCATGGAGTTGAGGGGTGGCAGAGAACTAACCTACTAGTACTTATGGCAGCAGTGTGGATATGGGACCACAGCACTGTGGAAGCGAAGAGTTGAGATATCCAGTTGCATGATTCCAGAGCCCCTTTTCACTCTCCCAGCAAAACATCTGAAGGGGTTCGCCCATGCAGCCATAAAAAGCTGCCTGCTTTTATGACTCTTTTTATGTACTTTCAGGTCCATTTTCAAGGAGCAACTAACACCTGAAGGCAAGGTCTCAGTGAACAATTTTGATAAAGCACCATGTTGATCTCCTTCCAGGTATTCACAAATTACTAGAAGACCAATATGGCACTGTCAAAATGTTTTTTTTGTGTTGCTGGTGACTGCCCCATGGGTCAGGTTCAGCAGTAGAGTTGGGTGCTGTGTCGGGGGATGGGTCTTACTAAAAAATACTCTCCCTGCTGTCTCAGTGACAGCTCATAAAGCCTGAACAGGGTATATCCCAATCCATGTCTGATTTGAGGGGCCATGCCTGACTGATTACAGGGTATAAACCTTGTGGACAGCATGTAGTGGAAAAACAACAGATAAAAAAAGCAGAATAAATCATTTCCTTAAAAGTAAAAGAAAGAGCCTGCCCAGTAGCACTTCAGTACTGTCAATACTGCTAACTACTGCAGCGAACCGAGTTTCCAAATGGACATTGGTTACTCGGGGTCCACCCAAGAGAGGGAGGCTTGAGCATCCCATGGATGGCTCTCCTCTTGGAAGTGGGGTCCCAGGCAGTGTTCCCCAATGGCCCTGCTGCTCCTCTAGCATAATCTGGGTGAAAGAAAAGTGGATGTGTGAAAAAAGAAAATGAAATGAAAGGATTGAAAAAAAGCAATAAAAGCAGAAAGCTTTTTATTTAGAGATAAATAACTGCAAGCAAAAAAGGGATAGAAAAATGATGAAAACATAAAAAAACAGTCCCCTAATTAAGGTGTATCTGCAACGATTTGGGAATGTTGTTTCTGTAGGCTTTATGCAAATGCAGAGTGGTGAGTGAGTGCACTGTGCAGTGCACTCACTTTTACAACATCATTGTTTGAAAGTCATGATATGAGAAAGCATTCACTGGATTTTGACTTTACCTTAGGACTATTATAGCTGTGTTTTTACTCAGCATCCTTACCGTTTCTAACATACATGATAACAATACATATTGGAACAACAAGAAGTGATACCTGACGTGATAAGTAGTTCAGAAAAAGTTTTGTATTTTTCAATGAAAGTACAACACTGCAGGAAGGAAACACATGGGGAAATATGGGCATGGGGTCATGTTGCTGTATGCAAAAACCATGCAGCAATAAATGCCACAAGGAAAATGGCACTGTAGGAAACAGGGTTGGGAAAAACAGCAACCTGTCAGCAACAGTGCAGCCCCAGCAAAACAAATGGGACTTCTTTATTTTCTCAGGGGGCGCACCCTCCACACTCCCCAAACTTTATATAACTTACTCTGGGGGAGTTGTGGACTTCGGGGATGGGGAAAATGTCAGGATGAGGAACTTTTGGTTTTCTGTAAGAAAAAAAAATGTTGCAGCAGGAACGGGACCTATCAGGAACCAAACTGCAGTTCCATGCCTCCTACCACTCTGTGTGCTGGTGCCCTAGCCATTTCACCATGGGAGCAGCTCAGCCAGCCACCCTAGCACACAAAAACTTTAAACCTCTTCAGGTAATACACAGAGCAAAAGGGGTAGTGGTAATACTGTACCTTATCACTATCATACCCCTGTCACTGTAAATCCTTTCGCACTTTACACAACGTGGTTCTTGCAGCACTCTTCTTGGTGCACTGTTTTGAACCAGTACTGGAAATATGCAGCTGAACTTTATGGAGAAGAAACAGTCAGCAACAGCAGGCTATTTCTATTTTATGTTTGTAAGTCATATCTGTACCCAAGTAATGTCAAATTAAGCTGGATGAAAACAAGATGTTGGATGTGTTCAGGGTCTAGCTTTGAATGATAAGGTTTAACAACATCACCAGATGTGCTAAACATCTTCTCAAATGGGTCACTTGTATAGAGGCAACTGATGTATCTCAATGCCAGATATGTCAATTGAGGGGATGGATGCATCTTTGGTGCCCAGTAGCATAATGGATATCACTTTTATGGCTCAAAAGAGTCCACAAAATAGCTGTTCACGATATTTTCCACAAACAAAGGCTGTGTCTGTGTCCTATTCTGTTGCTCTTGATGTACAGAAATGTTGAGCAGTGATCAATCACTCTCATGAGTGTTGCCACCAGTTCCAGGAATGTCTTCCCCATCTCGACCAGACCTGCCAGATGGCACCATTACCTCTCTCATGAGCTTCTTACCCAGATCTTTGCACCAGTTCCTGTATGCAACCAGTCAGGTCAGAACACAGCTTTTGGCAAAAGTGAGTCACTCTGTTTGATATCCATAGTTGTGTGAATGATCTTACATTTGACCCATAGTTTCAGCATGGTTGCAAAAATATTGCTGTGACTATCCAGCACCTTTGCAAACCTTGCATCCAGTTCAGCTTGCAGGTGTTCAGTAAGCACAGCTGCCCAAGCTGGAATCTCCTTGTATTGCGCTACATACAGTATGACTCCATGGATGCTCTCAGTATATGCACTCTTGAGATCACCTGACTCAGACTGGCAATGGATGCACTTAGGTCATGGGTGCTCCTCTCAAATGGCCCAAGTTCTCTCACAGTGGCATCAGCCAGTGACTACTCATGGTGGCCTAAGACTCCCCAGTGTCACACTCCATTGCCATGTCATGAAGTGCTTGCTTCTGTTCTAGCAGCACAGACAGCATCAGGTATGATGAATTCCATCTCCAGTTGTTTAACCAGGAGTAGCACACTAAGCTGAAAACTTGTTTACAAGTGCAACCTGGGAGCACAGTGAAGTTAAATGACTTGCTCAGGGTGACACAGTATGCAAGTGGAGGCTGTGGGATTCAAACCCAGGTTTGGTCTGCTGGATGTCTCCAGATTTGCAGCTCAGAGCCTTAAACCACTGTGCTATACTGCCTCCCTCATCTGATACTTACATCCTGTGTCAAGCAATGTTGAGAAAGACCAAGGGTGTTGTTGCACTTCTCTTAGTTAGTCAGCTTTACTGAGTGATGAAAATTAACACAGGTTGAGCGTGCTGTGGAGATAGTCTTGCTAGCCTCAGAACTGTGGTGTAGTACAGATGTGGTCACCAGATTAAAAATGTGGGCAAAGCTACAAATCCTGATGAAATTGCCACTACCAACTCATTTCACCATACTTACACATTACCCATGATAAAAAAAAAAACATGTAGATTGGTACCAACCAACTGTCCAAGACTGCAATATTTTTTAATTGAATGCCAGAGTGTTCCGTGATGTGTGGTATTTCTCCATTAGCCCCATAGTCAGAATAGCAGCTCTAGAGTGACTGCCAAATTGTGGAGAGATAAAGGGAGAGCCAATGACACAGGAAGAGAAGAAGGCATGGCAGCAGGAAACATAGGCTTTTGCACAAACCATTGAGAGGTCAAGGAGAGGTATGCATGAGTGGAGTTTGTACTGCTCCAGATATCAGAGGTTCAGTGGAAAATCCCCCCCAGCCTCCAAGAGAAATGTTGCAATTGCCATTTTCACACCCCCATATGTCTTTGGCACCACAGTCCAATCAAATGTGAACCATAATGGAATCTTGTACCATGACTGCAAGTGCTGTACAAATCCCTGAAAGCCCATGTCTTCCATAAAAGAAAAAGGTTTTAAATCAAATGCCATAATTTTACCTATGAGCTGTGTGGTGTCACGAAAACTTGGATGGAAAGACTGGTACTTAGTTTTGGTCTGGAATGATTTCATTATTGGTGTTGACCATAGATGGGGGATGTTCAGATTTGCTAGATGCTGTGGAAATAACAGGAGACTGGTGTCTGGTGGTGGCAGAATTTCTGGGGTTCATGATGAACTCTTTGGTGTTGAGGGGGAAGGAGTTGTAACCCCAGCATCTTTTGGGGAGGTAGAGAGGTCTGTGGTATTGCATCAGCATCACTACCTGCATCATTACCCCGGTCCTGAATGGGTCTGATGGAACCACAGGCACAGACTTTGACAAAGATGTAAAACCTGGGGATGCTTTACCTTTAAATTGTTCATTAAGGTGGTGTTAGTTAAATTTGCCATAAATGTCCCGAAATGTCCCCCTGCTGATAGTCATGCTGCATAATGTGCACACTGTGTTTCTGTTATTTCATTTAATAACTTAAAATGATGAAGTGCAGTCATACCATGCTGTTACTGGACCTGATACAACTCACTCAGCTACAGCTAATTTAATCATCAGTACCAGCACCACCTTTTGGTCCTAATTAATCTTTCTTGTTTGGACCTGCTGCCCTGGGTTTTCCCTGCACCACTAGTGTACCTGTACCTGCTCCACTTGGCTGTTCAGGCTAGGATGAAGCCTGTTTAGCAAAGTGCTGGCAGGTAGATTGCTGATTTGTTTGGGATGAGGCATAGCCTTCTTTCTCCTGCAACAGCAACCTCAAGAGGTTGAAGGTTTTTTGCCACCCAGCTTTCTTGATTTGCATCTCTCAAGGAGACATAACAGACTGTGTGTGGCATGCTACAGGTCTTTAATCCTAAATCTGTATTTATGCACCATTTGAACAGTACAGTGTCAGTTTTTCAATGGTTTTGTGAGTAGGACTTTGATAAAGTATTTATATTAGATAAACCATCCTAATTATGTTAACCGAATATCAGGCTCTGCTCTCCTTAAAGTAGATTTTTGTAATTATGATCTAGCTGGTCAACAAGGGCAGCTTAATTGTTATTATGAACACCAACTGGTATAATTATTAGAACAGCTTAAAGATAAGAAGTTTTTCAAGAAACTTCAGAGTGACCAAACAGAAATGTTTAAGAGACAGGTAGATACATTTTGGGATGTAGCATACAAAAATAACATTATATCTGTTAAAACTTTGTCCATTCTATTTGAAAGTAGAACGCCTGGCTAAAGCCACTTTAGACTCTTTGCCAAACATACAGAAAGATTTGACCAGACTGTTAGGTTGCCAGATCACCCTAAAGTGTTGATCGTGGTCTCTTTATCTGAGCCTTTTGCTGAATTTGTAGATTTTATCATAAGACACACTGCTGGCAGTTATGGTTCTTATAATGAAGACGCTTCTGATAGCCTCATGGATCTGGCTGATGTTTATGCACATGAGAAATGATTGTTGGTCATGCTGTATGTATCCTCCTTATACACTAATATTTCTCATTGGGGAGGGTTACAAGTGTTACAGTGAGCTCTGAGAAAATCGGGTAATTTTTCTGTGGCTGGGGTTGATTTTCTTCTAGGTCTGACTGAATGAGTTTTGAAATAAAACACTGTTATTTTCGTGAGTTACCACTACCTCCAAGTTAAGGGCACAACTATGGGGGCTTCCCAAGCCCTAATTATTCTAACATTTAATTGAGGGAGTGGGAATGCCATTATATCCAATGCTAGTAAACCCCCCTCTATGAATGTGGGAAATTATACTGAAGTTATATAGATGATATAATCATCGCTTGGAATGGTAGCACGGAACAGTTGAAAGTATTTGTTTTCTTTCCTGAACGCACTAATGAGAATTTGAGATTTACATGTGCATCTGATCCTGCTGCCATAAACTTTTTGGATATCACTATTAGAAAGGATAGGGAAGGGGCGTGTACTATTTACAGATTTTTTCACTAATGAAACAGACTGTAACTCTTATTTACATTTTTTACAGGTATTACCCCCATCAAAGCATCTTGAATTTTCCTGTCAGTCATTTCCAATGTATAAAACATAATTATACCAGACAAAGTGATTTTGAACATAATGCTATGGTTCTACAGAACCAGTTCCAAGAGCAGGGCTATAATAAGCAGTGTATCAGCAGAAGTAGATAGAAAGCAGAAGCCAGAGGCAGACAGTTCTCATTACAAAGAAATACAAATCCAATAAATCCAGAACAGACAGAGATTATTAATTTTAATTTTGTTACTGCACTCTTAGTCCAGTTACCAGAGATTGAACAAATAGTTAGAAATCATTGGGATGTATTGAGAATGGAACATGCATTAAAATAAAGGTTGCTTTAGCCTCCTAGCCCACACACAGAATGATATATCAGAGAGAGTCCAATGTAAACAACTGTATTGTTAGCAGTTTTCAACCTATCCCAAATGCTGTTGAGACTAGAGTGGATGCTGCCACTACCCATAGTCAATCGCCCGTACAACAGGTATAAGTTCTGCAAAGGGGTGGTCTACAGACCACCAGCCCAGGAGGAAGAAACAGATAGGGGGCAGATGCTAACCATCCAAAGGATGGCAGACAAGTGTGAGGTGGTGCTAGTTGGAGACTTCAATATTCCAGACATGGATTGGAACCTCCCAGCAGCAGCATCAACCAGGCGCAGATTTATCTGGACTCCCTTCAAGGTGCCTTCCACAAGCAGCTGATCATGGAACCAACTTGGCAGAAGGCACTGCTGGACCTCATGCTCACAAACGGGGACAGTGTGATGTGGGTAACAGTGGGGGAGCACCTGGGGAACAGTGACCACCGGTCACTGTGGTTTGAGATCACAGAAGGAGCAGAACCAAACAGCACAAAAACATGTATCCTGGATTTTAGAGGGGCAGACTTTGGAAAAATGGGCAAGATGCTTGAAAGAGGCATTAATGGGAATGGGGAGTGAATCAGGGGTTGAGGAACAGTGGACAGTATTTAAAATGGGGATTACAAGAGCAACAGAATTATGCATTAAGCAGGTTAGCAAGGTGAAAATGAAGAGGATGCCATTATGGTTTTTGAAGGAGGTAGCAGAGAAAGTAAAATCTGAAAAGATCGCATTCAGGCAATACAAAAAGACACAGGCAGAAGGGGATAGGGAGAAGTACCAGGATAAGCAAAAGGAGGCAGGAAGGTTAGTAAGGGAAGCCAAAGCTCAGACAGAAGAACATAACACAAAATCAGTGGATAAAGGGGGCAAAACCTTTTACAGGTACATAAGTGAAAAAAGAAGGGTAAAGGGAGGGATAGTGAGACTGAAGGGGGAGTATGGGGCAACGTGGAGGATGACAACAGTAAAGCTGACATACTGAACAGATATTTCTGCTCAGTCTTTACTGAAGAAGAGGAAGGTAATGGGCCTCTAGGGAGTACAAGGGAAAGGGTCCTAAAGGAAATGGATGGAATAACAGTCGATAAAGCAATGGGGCCAGATGCGGTGCAGCCCAGGGTCCTAAAGGAACTAAGAGAGGTGGTGGCTGAACGTCTGGCAGTCCTGTTTAGCTGATCACTGGAAACAGGGGAGGTACTCAAAGCCTGGAGGACAGAAGATGTAGTCCCCTTATATAAAAGCGGAAACAAAGAGGAAGCAGGGAACTACAGACCAGTCAGCCTGACCACAGTAGTGGGGAAGATCATGGAAGCACTACTGAAGAAGAGATTGGTGGAACATCTGGTTGACAATGGATTGCAGGACCCAAGGCAGCATCATTTCACTGGAGGGAGGTCATACCAGATCAAATTCATTGAATTTTTCATCTTGGTGACAAGGGAGGTGAATCAGGGGAGGGCAGTGGATGTGGCCTATATGGACTTCAGCAAGGCCTTTGACACTGTGCCAAATAGAAGGCTATTAAACAAACTGGGGAATATGGAAGTGGGCAGGACAGTAGTGCGGTGGGTAGGTAACTGGAGGGGATACAGGACACAGAGAGTGGTGGTAAATGGCTGTCTCTTCACAGAGGGAAGCGTGACCAGTGGGGTGCCACAGGGATCAGTGCTAGGACTGGTCCTATTCAAGGTTTTCATCAGTGAGATTGCGCAGGACCTTAGAAGGCAGAGTTTCTCTGTTTGCTGATGACACGAAGCTCTGTAACAGAGTGGACATGCCAGGGGTTGTAGACAGAATGAGGAGGGACCTGCAGAAGCTTGAAGAATGGTCAAGGGTTTGGCAGTTGAAATTCAATGCAAAGAAGTGCAAGATAATGCATATGGGGCACAAAAACCCTGAAACAATATATCAGTTGGGGTGGGTGAGGATATAGCATGCACCAAGCAGGAAAGGGACCTTGGAGTTACCATCTCTGATGACCTCAAGATAAGGAAACAGTGCAACACGGCAGCAGGTAAAGCAAATAGGATGCTGGGATTCACAGGCAGGGGCATCACCAGCAGGAAAAGGGAGGTCATAATTCCACTATACAAGACACTAGTGAGTCTCCACCTGCAGTACAGTGTACAGTTCTGGATACCTTACCTATGTAAAGACATAGACAGGGTAGAGAAGGTTCAGAGAAGGACAACAAAGATGGTACAGAGATTGCATCACAAGTCCTATGAGGACAGGCTGAAGGACTTGAATATGTACTTCCTGGAGGAGAGTAGGGAGAAAGGGGATATGATAGAAATATACAAGTACCTTACAGGGAGGAACAGGGTGCAGGAATACATTATTTTCCAGTGAAAAAAAATGTTCCAGGACTAGAGGGCAAGGGATGAAGTTGGAGGGAGGGCGATTCAGAGTAAACGTGAGGAAGAATTTCTTCACAGAAAGGGTGGTGGACAAGTGGAACACCCTGCTAGAGGAAGTGGTGGGGGCTGAAACAATCATGGGATTTAAGAATGCATGGGATAGACATAAGGGAATTCAGAAGGTCAGGGGTAAGGTGCATCAGACTTCTAGAAAAACATAAAGTGAACTTACAAGCTCAAAGGGGCAGACTGGTTGGACCATAGGCCCTTATCTGCCAACAGTGTACATGTATCTATGTATCTATGCTGGGTCATGTAGAAATCTAGTATTTTTAAGTATGAATACATATAATACATCTGAAGTCTGGGACTCTACTATATGTGAGACTGAAATGTAATATACATAGCAGAATGCAGTTGCCATTCTTTTTATGAGGAGAAAATGGGAAAACCTCTTACAAATGGGTGGGAGAACATCTTAACTGTATGTTACATGCTGAGTTAGATAATGTATTGGTGCCCCATATTAAGAGCAAGCCACAAGTACATAGTTTTATCTTTACAGTAATAGAAAAGGTTTGAGTATGTCTGTTGGGGGGGGGGGTCGAGACAACAAATTGATGAAATATGAAGCTTTTTAGATATTTACCCTCAAAGCCACTGATGGTGTGGTCTGAAGGATAAGTTCAGTTTAGTCCCTTTTTTAGTTTAGCCACTCTCATTATGATATGGGTATTCAACTACATTTTTCTTGTGACTGTACATCTGTCCTCAGAATAATATAATAGATTAATGTCATTGTTTTTGCCTTTATGTACAGTATATGTTATAGACTGCCCTGTGATTGGTGCTACCATATTCAAGGATTGAGTGGGAGTACAGTGTTCAGGTCCCACCAGATGCCATAAATTGGATTAGACTTCAGCCTCACTACAAACACGGAAGCATACAAAGCACAACATACTTTGTGTCTATTTTGGATATTGTTTTGCTGTTTTCTATGTTTTTTCAAGATGTTTTATTAATGGGTGATTTCTCTTTAAATCTCTGTGTGGTGTTTTATTAAGGTGCTTTTAATTATGCACAAATTGGCATGTGAGACTGATTGTTTGCTCTGATTATAAATGTATCTGTGAAGTACTTTGTAACATTCTTGACAAAGTGCTACAAGCGTGAAACATTCGGTTCTTTTGCTGCTACCGACTATTGCATTTTTTTATCCAGCCTTATATGTGCAAGTTAATAAATCTGCCACACATTTATTCATACAAAATGATTGTATAGTGACTTTTTTTGACTAGTAGGAGAGTACTCAGGTTTTGTCTTTGGTACTCCCCCTACTGTGCCTCATCATCAAAGCTGCTTTGGTTAGCCTCTCAGATGATGTGTCAGTGGGCAATTCATCTGCTGGGGAAAGTATTCAGACCCAGATGAATGTGCCTTCTCATCTGTACTATTAACATCTACAGTGCTGTAGACAGGCTGAGAAACAAGAAGTGTACTAGTGGTGGACATAGTACCAGAAATATTTATGCAACTGCCTGGGCCCACCTTGGCAGCAGGGGGCTGGTGTCACTTTAGCAGTACTGGTGGTCACCATGGTCACATTGGCAGGAGTGATCTGAGTCTTAGTGGCAGGAGTGGTCTATGTCACAGTGGCAGGAGTTATTTGGGTCACAGTGACAGGACTGGTCTGGTTCACAGTGGCGGGAGTAGTATGGGTCATAATGGCATAACTGGTCTCAGTCACAATGGCATGAATGGCTGGCAGAGTCACTATTGCTGCAAAAGTTGGGATGTTGGTAGTCACAGTGGATTGGGTGTGGATCAGAACAGTGATGGTTATTAAGTATGAGGTGATGCTGTCACTGGTGGCAGTGGCAAGGGATGAAGAGAACACATTCACATTGGTGGTATTAGTGGCAGCTAATGACAACATCCTTCAAGCAGCAAAGTTAGTAGTTTTGGTACTTTGTTCCCTGGTGTCAGCCAACACCATACTGGTGCTAGAAGCAGCAGGATTTGTCAGGGTAAAAAGTAATTTTGTGTGGTGAATGAGCCCTAAAAGTCACTCTTCAGTACACTCACCTTTACCTGCTGTTTGCTACTCCCCACCTTATTACAGCTTTGCTGAGGCTGCTGGATCAAGTTACATTTTCTGGTACATTCTCTGTCTGCCATGGAATCTCACATTAAGATGAAATTAAATTTAAATTACTATATATTATTATACTGTAATTACTGGTGACCTTAAATATCAACCAGATTACTGTTTTGTTAAAAATGCATATCAACTGGATTTCAGATTATTATGCTCCAAAGATAATAATAACCCCAAATCCGGTTGATATGACACTTCATAATAACCTGAAATCTGGTTGATATGTCGTTCTCCAAAGAAAAGACTTTAAAACTGTTGCATTTTATTGTTTCACAAAGACTATTTCAACTGCGGTATTTTAAACTGTGTTTTATTCATGTACAGTTCAATTTCTTCAAAAATAAAATTGCACTCTAGCTAAAAAAGAGTCTTTCTTTCATGCTGCTAGAAATACAGTCTAAACCTCCACACCAGCAATTATAAAAATGAAAGGATAGGTAAGTTTGATGTTATGGATTTTTTTCACACACCCTCGGTGTGTGATGACTACATAAACCTCTCAAGCTTCGCTCTCTAGGTTTATGGGTCATCACACACCTCGGGTGTGTGAAAAAAATCCATAACACACACTTACCTATACATTATTATCTATATAATATATTGTTCAGTGTCACTCACTGCCTCAATGCTGTTGAACTGACAGGCCTGACTAGTAAATAAATTCAGAAAAAAAAAGTCACTGTTTTAAATTTCTTTTTAGGCAAAAAGTCACAAATTTACAAGAAGGTCTTTCTTAAGTGTAGATATATATATATTCATGGCAAAGAACTCCGTTTAATGCATCAGTTAGGGTTGTTCCACAGCGACAAAAGTGAAGAAATTCGGTGTTAGGGTTGAAAACCCTAACTGCGCATTTCCCCCCATCCCCACCACCACCACACATACACATACATGCAAGTAGGGATAGGACCAAGGCAACACAACCAATCATACAAAACCAGCAGGAGGTGTATACATGTGTTACAGTAGCAAGTAGGTAAGAAATCTAACTTCAGGTATCATACAGTATTTCCAAACTTGTTTCATGAGGTTATTCACCTAAAGGTGAAACAAGGTGGGAGTAGCAAAAACGGTGTACTTTGCTACATTTTCGACATACGGGTGGGAAAAGGCATCATGGGTGCTGCAATGATAGCCTATGGGAAATTGCTCAATTTCAGAACAGTGTAACTTTGTCATGCTTAAGTATTTTAGCACCAAAGCAGGAAAAGACACATCTGTGGGACCAGGGCTTGCCACCCTGCAAATGTCAGCCCAAAGGACCCAACCGTTTGCTTGCAGGATGATGGCAAATATGTGCAGTCATCAGAAGTATACTTTCACAAAATACTGTTGCAAACTTCAAAGTGTCACAAACGGAACACTCGATAGTGTCGCATTTGCGAAAGCATGCAAAATAGTGTCACAAAATACTGTCATAAACACGAAAGTGTCACAAATGCATAGCACAACACTGTTGCATTTGCGAAAGTGATTTATGAAAGTATTTCAGGGAATGTGGAAAATCCTGTTTTGGGTCTTGTACACCCCAAAATACCATATGTGTAGTCTATGTTATGTGTTGGTGGCAGTGTGTGGCCCAAGATGGCCAGTTGTCCGTAGTGATATGTGTTTTGTGGTGCATGGAACATCTGGGATCAGAGTTAGCAGTGACGACCCCATGCCACAGCCCGATGGGAGCATAGGTGTGTGGTGTGGTTTAGATATTTGTATGTTATTTCTGTTACCTGCTGCTAGTTGTGTTTGATTGGTTGTGTTGCCTTGGTCCTTCCCCTACTTGCATGTATGTGTATGTGGTGGTGGGGGTGGGTGGGGGAAGTGCAGTTAGGATTTTTAACCCTAACACCAAATTTCCTTGCTTTTGTTGCTGTGGAACAGCCCTAACTGATGCATTAAACAGAGTTTTTTGCCATGAATTCCTCTTCTTTTCGAGAATGTTCAATATAAATAGTGAATGGAATGTGGCACTGGGAGCATGGGGCCCTTTGGGACCAACGCTCCCATGATGCTGGCCATTTCTGCATAATAACCCTATCAGTAACGATCACTCTAACAGTAACGGTGACGCAAGTGCAAACAATAATTGTAATGGCAATGCAAATGTGAATGCAGATGCAAATGCTAAAGCTTATGGAAACAGAAGTGGAAACAGAAACTGTAACGGAGATGCAAATGTAAATGCAAATGAAAACGCAAACGGAAATGCAAAAGATAATGGTAACATAAAAAGAAATGGTAATGGTAATGGTGATGGAAATGTAAATGCAAAAGCAAACATTAACACAAACACTAATGGTAATGGCGATGGAAACTCAAACATTGATGGGAACTGTAACTCCCATGCAAATGTGAAAAGAAACGCAAATGCTAACGGTTACAGTAATGCAAACGAAAATGCAAATGGTAACACAAACACAAAAGCAAACGGCAATGGTAATGTAAACACATACACTAATGACAATCTAACAGTGACGTAAACAGAAATGGTAACCCAAATGGAAGTGCGAACGCAAATGCAAATGCAAACGGTAACGGTAACATTTACAGTAACGGAAATGGAAACGCAAATGGTAACGCAACTGTGAACGGTAATGAAAACCCAAATGTCAATAGTAATGTAAATGCAAACACAAACGCAAATGGTAACATAAATGCAAACACTAATGGTAATGCTAATGGTGATGCAAATGTTAACATAAATGCAAAAGTAAACAGTAATGTAAATGCAAGGACAAACTGAAATACAAATGGTAACTCTAATGCTAATGGTAACACAAATGCAAATGGTAATGCAAGTGCAAATGGTAATGGTAGCATAAATGCAAGCTGTGATGGTAACACAAACAGAAGTGCAAACACAAACGGTAATAGTAACATAAACGCAAATGCTAATGGTAATGGTAATGATGACATAAACGTAAACAAAAACAGGAAAGCAAATGCAATCATAAATGCAGAGACAAATGGTAATGGTAAAGCTAACGGTAAGGGTAACACAAATGCAAATAGTAACGGAAGTGCAAACGGTAACAGACAGGAAAACGGTAATGGTAACGGTGAACCAAATGTAAATGGAAATACAAACAGTAATGCAAATGCAAACAGTAATGCTAACAGTGACACAAACAGAAACGCTATCGCAAATGGTAATGGAAATGCAAGTACAAAAGTAAAAAACTGAAATGATAACGGAAACACAAGCACAAATGTGAACGCAAACACGAATGGTAATGCTAATGCACACACTGTATTCGAAAGAGGTGCATTCAGAAGCACAGTAAATAAAAAGAATGTGAGCATAATAGTGACCCTTAGACAGGATAATGAGCATTTGGAATACTAAATTACTTATATCTCAGGAACCGAATGACGCAGAAAAAAAATTAAAATCTCATATTATGTATGACTTTCGAGGCTAGTTTTGCACTTAGCCCCCCAATGAGGGACTAAGGATTTTTGTGATGAAAGTCCATATCTCAAAACCATTTTCAAGATATATGACCCAAAAGGTGAAGTGGACGACCTATTGTTATCCTATGGGAAAAATTGTCAACTTCGGAGTTCCGTAACTTTGGAGGCCTGTTATATTTTTGCACCAAAACCACCAAAAGGCACATCTGGGTGATGCTGGCTTTCTTCCCTGCAAATTTCAGCCCAAAAGACCAAACTGTTATTTTGCAGTAGGGTGGCAAAGATTTCCTATTGTTTTGGGCATAGTGTCACAAATTACTTTCGCAAATCACGACACTCACAAAAAAAAAATCACAAAAGTGTTGCATATGCGAAAGTACTTTGCGGCACTCTTTTTACAAAAAATTAACAAACATATTTCTGGGGTGTTTTATCCCCAAAAAAAGACATGGCTAGCATCCTTGGGGCTCAACTAGGTGAACACAACAAGAATTGTGTCTCTAGAGGGTCCCACATTTAAATGCCAAGCATTTTTCTGACCACCAACTGAAAAAAAAGGCTGAATCATGAAAGTAAAAGGGTCATTTGCAACACTAAAAACTGCATTTGCGACACTTTCGCATAGTTTGTTAACTTATCCCATAGACTATAATGGGATTCAGTGTTTCTTGAATAACTTTTGAACCATTTAATATTTTTACACAAAATTTTCAAAAGGCACATCGGGAACCCAGGCTGCATCTTCCCTGAAGTTTTCGGACTGACTGAGCAAACCATGCAGGCTGTAGGTGCGAGCAAAGAAACATGTAAAACCCATAATTTATGCTTTTTTTGGCACTCTGTAGCTCCACAACTATACATCTGCCCATAACAGAACTTGGCAGGTTCAGAGATCTATGGTACCAGACTATGCATTCCAGATTTCAGGTAAATCCATCCACCCAAAGTTATTAAGGTGCAAAATTTCAAATTTAACCTTAAATGGGGTACTAACATTAATCTATAGTGGCACTACTGTGCCACTATAAGATATATATATATTTATATATATATATATATATATATATATATATATATATATATATACACACACACACACACACACACACACACACAAAATGGCAGCTAGAAGCTGCCCAGAAGTGATGGGAGTCAGCCGACTAGTCCCCTCACCAGCTAACAAATATGGCAGTGCACTCGCAGTTGCATAAATGGCCCTGGAGAGATCCAAGCCTGGGTTCCTCACAGGAAGATATTTTATATGAAATTTAAATGATATTTTTATGAGACAGTAGTAGTAATTCACTCTGACAATGCCATTCAGCAGAGAGCAGTGACAAGTCTCTCAATAATCAAGCAAAACTGACTAGTAAACAAATTATGAAGAAAAAAAGATTTCTGTTTAAAATGTCTTCATAGGCATTGAGCCACAAACTTACTGTCTTTCTTGAGTGCACACACACTGTGCATACACACAGAGAACAAAACAGTAGCTAGCTGCCCAGAAGCAATGGGAGTCAGCTGGCTAGTCCCACCTTACCAACTAACAAATAAAGCAATGTGCTCACAGTTGGGCAAATGGCCTTGGAGGGACCTGAGCCCAGGATCATCACTGGAAGATGTCTGTGATATTAAATAAAAAGTATTTTATTATGAAATACAGTGCAACATTGCCAATGAGCTGGCAAGTCTACTACTCTCAGTAATAGTCAAGCCTGACTTAAAAATGTATTTTCTTTTTAAATTTCTTCTTTGGTACGAAGCCATGAACAATACATAGAACTAAAACGTCCCTAACAGCTGAGCTGGGTGCACAACACACTATGTGCACACAATACATCAGAATAATGTATGGGCGACCATACACAGTAAGCCTGTGTTTCCATCAAACGGTTGAGATAACATAATGTGGACCTCAAGAGCAAAGTCTGATAGGTCCTTACTGTTCTCGCAAACCTGATACGGAAACACAAGGTGTGTTGAGTATGGCCACCCATATTTCATTTGTTACAGTATATAATTTAAAAAACAAATAAAAAGTACAAGTAAGGTAGTTGTAAAAGACCTTTACTCATTCAAGCTGCAACATAGGATGACTGACTGTGTGTCTCCCAGAAGTGCATTCATCCCTGTTTGTGAGTGTGAGAGTATGATGTGCAACGTGAATAGGGGAGACCTGAAGTTTGACAACTGAGGTGCTGCTCTTTATTGTGTGCACTCTATTCTGACTATGGCTGACACAGGCTTATGTCTCGCAGTTGAAATCTCCAGTCCCTCAACCAGAAACTTCAGAATGAGTTTTAGTAGAATATGCAGCAGATCACACAGCAGCCAAGGGGAAGAAAAATCAACATAAGGCTCAATAACTCACTTGGCAAGGCTAACAGCTGACGGAGGAGGAATTAGTAGTTGGTAAAACCAATGCTGACATTTTTTTTATTTGTGTTAGATAGTTCTGTTAGTGAGCAGAGCATTGCTGAGAAAATTAATGGAGTGAGAGTCAATGAGAGAGGGAAGACAGGTGTAGATAATGATGGAACATGCAGAACAACTTTTAGAGCAAGCACAACTTTTGAGAGGTACAAGATTTCCATACATTGTAAGGGCTAACCATATACTATATACACTTCTGCACACACAAACACAGGACAAAATGGCAGCTACCCAGAAGCAGTGGTGGTGGGAGTAAGCCAGCTCTGGCCTCCATGGAAATAAAAAAAATTCAGCACAGTTCTGCACTTCACTGCATGTCACTTAGACTACTAAAACTAAATGTTTCTTAGTACTTTACGCTGTTGTTTTAGACAAGTCCAAGTTACAAACAAAACTTAAATTTCTATTAACTAGATCAGGGGTTCTCAAATGGTGAGGCCAGCCTCCCTGGGGAGGCCCCAACCTGTTCCAGGGGAGGCTCAAGCAACTCTTGAAAAAGTATTATATTTCACTTTTGAACTTTATAGATTTTGTGTGAAGGGATAAGGCAAACAAAGAGGATAATAGTAGGTGAATTTATGTATTTATTCACAAGTCTGTGACCAGGGAAGGTACTGTACACTGAGCCATGGCTTATATCAGGTGTACCCAGGGAAGGGTAGTGAGAGAATACAATTCAAAATGTTACTGCAAAACACTCGAGCAATATAAAGTGAATTAAAGTGCAAACAAATTAAGAACAATAAACTAACAATGCGAGGAACACGTGATCAATTAGACTGGCAGCAGAACTGTCCAAATACAAGAGTTAACCATAAAGGTACTAGGAATAAGAGCAGGAGGAAGCAAAATGATCCCTGAGAAGCTGCTTAAGAGCAGAGTGAGAGTGGGAGAGGCAGAGGTCAGCAGGAAGGTTATTCCAGATAGAGGGGAAACAGAAAAAGCAGTCTGACCCATGAAGGTATGGCAGTAAGGGGTAACAATGGTTCGAGAGTCAAAATATTGGAGCAAGTAGGTTGTCCTGATTGGGGGGGGGGGTTATAATAAGCTTAATAACATGAGAGCCAGCTATTTTTTCTATGGGGAGGCCCAAAAATATTTCAGAATTTTGGGGGAGGCTCAGGATCTTTTCCATGGCTTAGGGGAGGCTCACTGTGACAAAGTTTGAGAACTGTTGAACTAGATAAACCACTGCAAAATCTCTCTTATGCAGTTTAAAACAGTACAGCTTTAGTGCACACACAGGCTTTTGTATCTGCTGAAAATCCGTCCATCTTTGGGATCCCTCCTGGTGGATCCAACATCCAGGCTATCGCGCCTGAGCGGCGTTCTTTGCTGTGGGCGGTCAGCTCAGACCACCACTTCGGACATTGCCTGACCCTCTGCTGAAAATCCAGCCATCTTTGGGATCCCTCCTGGTGGATCCAACATCCAGGCTATTGTACCTGAGTGGTGCTCTCTGCTGTGGGCAGTCAGCTCGGACCGCCACTTTGGACACTGCCCGACCCTCTGCTGAAAATCCGGCTGTCTTTGGGATCCCTCCAGATGGATTCAACATCCAGGTACAACTGCTGTTTTTGCCCTCAGAGTCATCCGAGGTGGCAGAAACCCGATTGGAGCATTGAGCTTGCAGAAGCTCCGTGATTGGTATGCCCACCTTCCTTCTGCTCACCGATTGGAGTGCCACCCACCATAGACTAATACAGCTATTTTTGGTGGCTCCTCTGACTGCTTTTCCTATGCTAAGCACTGCTTGAATTTGTAAAGGAAATCTGCATGTATCTATGCCACTTAACCCTCGTAAATCTTAAAGACGTTACTAAAGTAATTTGTCTAGACAACCTGCATTATTTAAAACAAAACTTTTGTTCCTGCTGTGTTAAATCTGCATATTACATGCTTGTTCAACTTGCCTAATACTTTTACATTGCCTGTGTGCTATCTGCTACTTATTTTTCACCTCCTTTGCCCTCCTCTTTGCCCTACTGCAGTCCCTGCCCTTACTTGTCTAAGTCCAAGCCTTCCCCAACTGCTATTTCCACTCGTATCTTTCTCACCCCCTCCACAGATCATCATTCTGGTGTGCCCTTCCCTTGCCTCTTAACTTTTCCTTTGTTAAAGTTATTATTGCCCCCACCCCCTACTGGTGGTCTGTCGCCAGCTTCCCTCCCCTGTAATCACAGCTTTTTTTTTCTTTTCTCCTTCCACTATAATAATGGCATCTTTCTTTCTCCCCTTCCCCTTAGGCTATCATGCCTGAGCGGCGCTCTCTGCTGTGGGCGGTCAGCTAGGACTGCCACTCCGGAAACTGCCAGACCCTCTGCCGAAAATCCGGCCATTTTTGGGATCCCTCTTGGCGGGTCCAACAGCCAGGTATGACCACTGTTTTTGCCCTCAGGGCCATCTGAGGTGGCAGAAACCTGATTGGAGCATTGAGCTTGCAGGAACTCCGTGATTGGTACACCCAAATTCCTTCTGCTCACTGATTGGAGTGCCACCCGTCATAGCTTAATACAGCTGTTTTCGACAGCTCCTCTGACTGCTTTTCCTCTGCTAAGTGCTGCTTGAATTTGTAAAGGAAAACTGGATGTATCTATGCCACTTAACCCTCATAAATCTTAAAGACATTACTAAAGCAATTTGTCTAGACATAACCTGCATTTTTTAAAACAAAACTTTTGTTCCTGCTGTGTTAAATCTGCATAGTATATGCTTGTTAAACTTGCCTAATACTTTTACATTGCATGTGTGCTATCTGCTACTTATTTTTCACCTCCTTTGCCCTCCACTTTGCCCTACTGCAGTCCCCACCCTAACTTGTCTCAGTCCATGCCCTTCCCAACTGCTATTTCCACTCGTATCTTTCTCACCCCCTCTACAGATCATCATTCTGGTGTGCCCTTCCCTTGCCTCTTAACTTTTCCTTTGTTAACATTATTATCGCCCCAACCCCGTGCTGGTGGTCTGTTGCCAGCTTTCCACCCCTGTAATCACAGCTTTTTTATTTCTTTTCTCCTTCCACTATAATAACGGCGTCTTTCTTTCTCCCCTTCCCCTTAGGCTTTTGCACCTGAGTGGCACTCTCTGCTGTGGGTGGTCAGCTCGGACTGCCACTTCGGACAGTGCCAGACCCTCTGCTGAAAATCCGGTCATCTTTGAGATCCCTCTTGGCGGATCCAACATCCAGGAACGACCACTGTTTTTGTCGTCAGAGCCATCTGAAGTGGCAAAAACCCAAATGGAGCATTGAGCTTGCAGAAGCTCTATGACTGGTATGCCCTCCTTCCTCTGCTCACTGATTGGAGCGCCACCTGCCATAGACTAATACAGCTATTTTCAGCAGCTTCTCTGACTGCTTTTCTTCCGCTAAGCACTGCTTGAATTTTTTCCCACCCCACCACCCCCTCCCAGGCCTCCTTTAAATACGGCTTTACTCCGCCCCCATAGATCTATATCTTCGGCTTGACTTTTATTGGCTGTCACCTAGTAGTGCCAAATCCACTTAACCATTACCTATCAGCTCAGCTTTTTCAGCACCTAGCCTGCTTTTACTCCCTCCCTTTCTACTTCCTCTGTCCACATCCTTCCATTTGCCAGCATTGTAGTTCTTACCATGTTTAAATTCTATTCTTATTGAACCTGAGGGTGATTGAGTTGATCCAAATACCCATTTAGTTTTATCTGACAATCAGATCTAATTGCAGGTTCACTAATTGGCACAATGGACTGTCTCTTTATCTTCTTGCTAATTCTTGGCAATTGTGTACCCTATGCACTCCTGTTCCACAATGAGTTAGGTGCAATTCCAGTCATTGTCTCCCCTGCTGTATGACATACTGCCCCTTCACACAGTGCATCTACTGTCTTCCCGACCCACTTGCATCATGTATATACTCTATACAAGTCCGCCCCTCCCCCATGCCCCTCACCCATGACAATCCGTGCACGTACCCTCATTTCCCTCAAGCATAAATTCTGCTTTCCATTCTTCTGCCCTAAATGTATATCCCTGGCTACCTATCAAACGTGATCTCAAAGAAAAAAAGGCTTCTCATTTTTAATAAACTCCCTAAAGAAAATGCTGTTTCTACTTCTTCTTTGCTCAGGCAACATGAAGCTAAAACCTGGCCCGCCGGCACAATTTTCCTCTCCATCAGACTTTGCTGATGCCCTGGCATAAAAATGATGTTAGTTAACATCCTAAGCCTGACCAAAAAGTTTGACCAACTTCAAGCTTGGGTTGCGCATACAAACCCAGACCTCATCATCATTAAAGAATCATGCCTTAAAAAGACAAATGCTGACCAACAAATTTCTCTCCCTAGCTACAAACTATTTAGGGCAGATAGGGACTCTTGGGGGGGTCATCTATGCTAGAACCAAGTTCTCAGTTAGTGATATATTTTGTAAAGCCAAGCCTACAGAATTTGAGATGGTTTCACTGAAGCTTCACCTGCCATCCTCTGAATGCATTACTATTATTGGGGGATATAGACCACCGTCTGGAGGCTCTGAATTCCTTGACACTTTGAAATCTCTAACCTTAGCCACCAATTCAGAAACAATAATCTTGGCAACTTCAACATGGATTGGCTCACCACAAAATCCCGCTGCCTTAAATCCCTTTGTGATGAGCTCGGCCTTGTGCAGTTAGTTATTGAACCTACAAGGAACAATATCTCCAACCCTATTAACAACTCCATCCTAGATGTTATTATAACCACCCACTCCCATAAAATCTCCCATTCAGCAGTGTTCCATAATGATATGAGCGACCATAGTGTGGTGGTATGCACAAGATCCCACACTAAAATCTGACGAAAATTCAAACTCAGAACTAAGTGGTCTTTTTGCAAGTTCAATGTGGCAAGTTTCTTGTTTGATCTGAGCAGGGTCAGATGGCAAGACTTATTCCTTGCTAAAACTGCCGACGAAGCCGTCTCCATCTTTAACGACAACCTTACTACCCTGGTAGACAAGCATGCTCCCATTGTCAAAGTCAGGGAGCATAACATCTCCCACCCCTGGTTCACCCCAGATCTCAAAGCAGCGCTTTTCTACAGAGATACACTTTGGGCAAAGGCTAGGTATTCTAAGAGTCCTGCAGCTTTCTGAACTGCTAGGAATGCATGTGTAAAAAGCATCTGTGCTGCAAAAGCACACTTTTACATATCCACCTTGGAGCGTGCCAGTGGAAACTCCCAAAAAATCTGGAGGACACTAAAATCATTTGAAGGCTGGCCCATAGCTCCATCTATTCCAGCCAAGATAATTACTAATGGGAGGGTGGTGGAAAACAACTCCCAAATTCTCAAAGAATTTAATTCACACTTTGTTACCGCTGGACTTGCTTTTGACTCCTCACCCTATGCAAACCACACAAACAATTGTGTTAGTGCTACCTCTGTTACCTGCACTCCACCCCACCCCTTTCAACTGCAAACTATTACCTACAAAGAAGTTGAAGATTCACTCCTCTACCTAGATCACAGGAATAGTGCTGGAGATGATGGACTTGAACTGTTCTTCCTGAAACTATGTTCTGCCCATCTCACTGCCCCATCCTTCATATTTTCAATCTATCCATTACTTCTGCCTCAGTTCCAATTTACTGGAAATCTGCTCACATTCTTCCTCTTTTCAAATCAAGAGACCCCTGTGACCTAAACAACTACAGGCCCATCTCCATCCTGCCTATCCTCTTCAAAGTTCTCGAAAAGCTAATCTAGAACCAGTTGAAACAACATATTGAATCCTGCTCTCTCCTAAACCCTGCCCAGTCTGGCTTCAGGTCTAAACACAGCACTGTTACAGCTTTGGCTAAGGTCACCAATGATTGGATCTCTGCTGTTGATTCTAAGAAGATTACTGGCGCAGTCTTCCTGGATCTTAGTAAAGCATTTGACACTGTTGATCATCTCCTCCTAATTAACTGCCTTAATAACCTAGGTGCCACTTCATCTACCCTACAGTGGTTCACCAGTTACCTCTCTGGTAGGACACAGAAAGTCAAAGCAGATGGTCTCCTCTCAGTCTCCCTTCCAATTACAAGGGAAGTTCCTCAAGGTTCCATTTTAGGACCGATTCTATTCTCTATTTACATCAATGACCTTGATTCTAACATATCGAACTCCAATCTTCACTTCTTTGCAGATGACACTGTCCTGTATACCTCTGGTATTTCCCTAGCAGAAGTAAGGGAAGTTATGCAAGCTGACTTTGCACTGCTTGAAACTAATCTTATCAATGCTAAGCTCCTTTTAAATGCCAAGAAAACTAAGACAATGATCTTCTCACGTAGTTCTTCCATTTGTACCCCCCCTTTGCTTCCAAAGAACTTTACTGTTACCTCACTGGGTGAACCCCTAGGTCGTTACTAAATTCAAGTCTATTGGCTTCTGGATAGACGACAAGCTCTCTTTCAATGACCACATTGAAGACTTATCTAGGAGGTTAAAAACACGGCTAGGGTTTTTCTTTAGAAATAGCTCCCTCTTCCCTCTTGCAAGCCAAACCAGGCTTGTATTGGCCACATTTCTTCCCCACTTGATTATCGTGATTTATCTATGCCTCCTGTGCAATTTCTAGCCTAAGTAAGCTGGACGTTCTCTAACACCATGCCCTACATTTCATCACCAGATCCCCTTATAGAACCCACCACTGCGACCTGTATGCAGCTGTTGGCTGGTCCTCACTTGTTACCAGATGCTTGCTCCATGCTGGTATCTGGACCCTTAAGTTACTTCTTCGCAAACTGCCGAGTTACTTAATGTCTCTTATTTGCTTCTCCTGTGGTGTATACTCACTTAGGAAATCAAACTTCATCCTGATTGACGTCCCCCACGAATTTGTACTACCTTTGGCCAATGAGCTATTTCATTCTGCCTACCCACTTCATGGAACCAACTCCAATCCATTATGAAACTAACTAGCACCATCTCAATTAATCTGTACAAAGCATTAGCCCCATCCAAAATAAAAGATATCTGTAGCTGCCACTAAATCTCCCCCTTTACTTTATGTTATTCACTCGTGCAACATCTGCTCGTGTTCAGCCCAACTTGGGACCTTAACTGATAAAAATCATTTTTCTTAGTGTTGATACCCAGCTTTTGCTTATTCTGTCCTTTTCCTCCTGTACTCCTAATTACATCATTCTACCCTTCACCTCCCTTACTCCTAGCTCCCCCCTTCTTGTTTCTTAATCCACAACTATAACTATCCTCTTATGCTCTGTCCACCACCTGCATACACTAACCATTTCTCTGGATGCACCTAACTGTATTAGCTGGAAAAAAAACAGGTTTTACTTTCTGAATCCTGCCATACATGTTGTGTCCATTCATGATTTGCCAGTGGTGAACTTTGTATGCACTTGATTTTTTTTTTACTGTAACAATACCTTGTATGTAGTGTCCATATGTCTGTATAAATGTTACAGGACCTCATTGTGAATGAACTTGCTCAATGGAGTTTTCCTGCAATAAACTTGAAATTGAACTTGACTTAACCCCCACTCCCCACCCCCGTCTGTCTCTTTCAGAAAACATCCCTTCTTCAGTATAATTTTCTACTCACTCTAACTCCTGATTAAAAGACTAATTTTCACACTACAAGTGTACAGAAATTGATATTTTCAGCTTCAGATTTAGAAAAGGAACAAAAACTGTAAAAATGTCATTTTTTTGTCTACGTTTAACAAGTGAATGGAAGTAGAGTGCTCTTTCACAATGGAAACACTAGCAGGGGAAATGGAAGTATACAGAAAGGGTGGAAGGTAGTCCTGCTAAATGCCAGGAGCTTGTGCAATAAAATGCCTGAGCTCCAGGCGATGTTAACTGAGGAAGAGATGGATGTGGTAGCGGTCACTGAGACCTGCCCACCTCAGGGCATGACTGGGACATGAACCCAGAGGGTTACACCATGTTCAGGAAGGACAGGGGGGAGGGAAGGGGAGGGGGTGAGGAGCAGTGGTGGCTACAGCTTCTGTTGGTTACCAGGGCACTGGGTGGGCACCACAGTTGGGAGCCAGGGCACCTATAGAAACCAGAATGTAAATCATGCGTGTAAATTCTTGTGTGCCCATCTGTTTTTTCACAATTTGAAAAAAATAAATGTTATGTTTCAGAAATAAAAATGCCATTTCAATTTCATGTTTTAGAGCTTTCATTTTACATTTAAGTATGCAACATATACTAACTTTGTAATTAAAGACGTTTGTCTGCTCCATTGTCTCTCCCCATCACGTTTCCCACTGTATGTTACCATCTCCCACATGCTGAACTGGTTTATGGGTTTGTTTTGAGCATTGTATTTTTCAAACAGCATGGTGGTGCTCACTTTCAGAAAGTTGGATGGTGTCTAAAAATTATGTTTTATTAAAGTTCTCCCAAATGTCTCACCAGCTCTTTAAGTGCCTGAAAGCATTTGAACAGAATAAAGCAAAAAAAGTTAGACTAAACAGTAAACTGAACTACAACCGCCTGACCATCTCACGTATGCAATACCACTCCATAAATATTCACTTTTCATAGTAAAGTAATTCTTCTGTTGCTATGTAGTTTGGCAAAAAATGTCCTCCACACTGTCCATGTCCAAGTCCTGTGTGCGGCCTTCATTAATAGAAAGGACTGCCAGGTTGCTAAGTCTCTCATTTGCCATTCTGTTGTGTAGGTATGTTTTAATCATTCTGAGTTTACTGAATGAACGTTCACATCCTGCAGATGTGACTGGAAGAGTAAGTGCAATGATGAGCAGGCGATATAGTTCAATAAAGGCATCTCTGTATGGCATCAAATAATGAATCAGAGAATGCATACTATTTATGTCCTCATCAGGGTTCCTTTCGAGAAACCTCTTTGTTGCATACAACTCAGCTAACAGATCTCGCACATTCAATCCATAGTGGTGTGCCATGGGAAGTACATTCTCTTCCTTCAAAAAATCCTTCCTCCCTGGAGTTAGTGCAGCAACTGCTTTTAGAATTTCACAATTCTTGTCATCAAACCATCTGTCCAGTTTTCCAATGATCCTGTCAAGAGCTGGCAAGAAGAGGTGTTTCTGAAAATCGTCCTTGATTTGCAGAACATGACGTTGCCCTGTTGTGCTCATTGTGATATGATCCTGATGTGAAACAGGTTTTCTCTGAATACGAGCCATCTCAATTGGCTAAGCCTGAGGCAAACCATTGTCCTGGATTAGCTTTTGTGCTTCTGTCCAAACTGTAGACCATAAACCAGATTCAGATTTGCTATCACATCTGGCTTCCAATAATTATTCTTGTACGCTTGCTACCAGTTGTACTGCACAGGATAGTTGCAGATCAGAAGATTGCAAACACTTTGGAACAATGCTGGTCCTTTTGAGGATCAGCTCAAACATAACAAGATTAATGGCAAATGTGCTATTTATTATATGTACAAGTGCCTTTGCCTGAATTGTATGCTCAGCATTGCCTCTCTTCCCCTCATAGAGATGTAGTGTCTCCATGATGTCTGGCAAAGTCTTATGCACACTGTTGCATGCAGCATATTGGCAGGTCCACCTTGTGTCAGATAAACGTTTGAGTTCCACTGGCACCTTACCAGGCATAATTTCTTTTTGCATTTCTATAAAGAAGGCATGAACTGCAGACCCACTAATGAAATTGTATAAGGTTTGTAGCAATGAGAAAAACTCAGCTGCCATCTAAATGTTTTTGACACAATCCACAACTACAAGGTTCAGCCTGTGGCTGTAGCAGTGTATATAGATAGCCTGCACTCCAGCTGCTTCCCCACTCATAACACTGGCACGCTATGCACATGTTTATATCTATACTGTTATCTGCAAGTGTCTGCAGTATTATCCTGGTAAGGAATGTTGCATCCAGGCCTTTTGCTTGTTGAAAACCAAGGTATTCTTCATGTATTTTGCCACCATGCACATAGCACACCACAAAAGAGATCTGCTCAATCTTTGAAATGTCCTTTGACTCATCCACTTGTATTGTGAATGCCCCAGCAGCTGCCACCTCTTCTGTAATTTGCTGTCACACAAGCCGTGCCAGAATATTAAGGAGCTAGTCTTGGATGCTGTGATGTGTATATTTTGCATTTCTTGCACCTGACAATTTTTTTTTTGACTATGTCATCGTGCATTGCTATCAGATTCAGAATTTCAAGAAGATTGCCCTGGTTGACACTTTGTTCACCTTCTCTGTGTCCTCTCTGTGCAATGCACTGTGTAGCAGTCAACCTTAATATCTCTGATATTGTTTTTATGTAATGGTGATTTTCTTTCACAAGTTTGCTGTGATTCTCATTGATCAGATTCTGTATGGTCCTTCCTTCCTTTGCATGCATCTTGAAATCACACCATGCTGTAAGTGATGCTTTATGGGACTTGGAGTTGTTGTGCAGGGTTAATGATCCATCTTTCCCAGTCGATCTTTTCCAGTTCTGGAAACCATTTTTAAGGAACACGGTGACATTTTTACTGGTCTGAGGAAAATGACAAAATGCAAAGCAATATACAGCATCTTCAGACTGAGAGTATTCAATCCAGGAGAAAATGTTGTACCAGTTGGGATTGAATGCCCTCCACTTTTGGCCAAACTTCTTTTGTGGAAATGCACTCAGCTTTGGTTGCACAGGTATGCAGCCTCTATTCTGGCTCAAATCAGAGGGGCCTGGAGGTTTTTTCAGTTGTGCTGTACAGATCTCGGTGATTCTCAAGCTTCCATCATCCTGGAAGTCTGATGTTGAAGTATCACTATCGGACTGCATACTGTCATCACTATGTTCCCATTGCGGCATGGTGTTTGAGCATGGCACAGCTTCGGACTGTTGTGAACTATTACAGTCATCTTCTAACTCATCAGCCTTTCATTTTCTGGTGAGGAATCCCCAGATATCCATAATCTAGAATGACATCATTGTTTCCTTTCAGTCAAATGTTTGTATTTTCAATTTGAACTTCCACAAATTAAAAGAAAAACTACTACTACCAGTAACACCACTGTTTAATGGAGTGGGGTCACTGACACTACTCAGCACAATACCAGCAGTTGATGGCAGAAGACACGCCAACACCTCCAGCAACTTGAGGCCACTCACTCTGACACTACACAACTAAGAGGAATACCAGCCATTAATGGCACAAGACACCAAAATCTCTAGCAACTTGAGGCTGCTCACTCTGACACTACACAGCCAGAGGAATACCAGCCATTGATGGCAGGAGACACGCCAACACCTACAGCAACTTGAGGCCGCTCACTCTGGCACTACAGAGCTAAGAGAAATACCAGCCATTGATGACACGAGACACGCCAACACCTCCAGCAACTTGAGGCCGCTCACTCTGACACTACACAGCCAAGAGGAATACCAGCCATTGATGGCACGAGACACGCCAACACCTCCAGCAACTTGAGGCCACTCACTCTGACACTACACAGCCAAGAGGAATACCAGCCATTGATGGCACGAGACACGCCAACACCTCCAGCAACTTGAGGCTGCTCACTCTGACACTACACAGCCAAGAGGAATACCAGCCATTGATGGCACAAGGCATTCCAACACCTCCAACAACTTGAGGCTGCTCACTCTGACACGATACATGGTCCTTATCCAGTATTGCAGTTTTACTTAAGTGTAGTCTGATTTTTGGGCCATTTTGAGTGTTCACATATTCTTAAAACTGATAGCATCAAACCATGCTCTGTTTTGGCTGCATGTCCAGTTTACAGAGAAGATGTGATGTCACGCAGACCTTATTTTGTAAAACCATTCTTTCATGGAGGTGTTAAGGGCATTAGGGCCATTAGCAGTAAATCAACCAGTATTTTGAATTCTGAATGTTAACTATGGCCTTTAACTGCGGTGATATTTTTATACCTTTATATGCTCTTCTGTATTCCCTTTTGTTTTGTTTGTACTATAATCTTTATCTGATAGGTTTCAGTGTCAGACATTTTTATTGCCTTTGTCACTTTATGGATCCCTATCAGAGTCCTCAGCAGCTACTGCTCTCATTTTTCATACTACCTGGACATTCCATAGTATTAGTTACACCATCACAGGTTGTTCAGATGTACAAGCATAGCATGGTGTAATAAAGTGAACACAATATGCAAAACTGAGAGCAACTGTAACACAAATATAGATGACCAACATGTAAAAGGAAAACATGAGGATGTTTAGCATAGGTTACAGCTTTTGGTTCTCAAACAGTCTTAACGAGCTTCCCCCAAGATATGGAAGGAAAAAGTCAGGCCTCCCCATAGAAACAATACCTTGTGATACTGTGCCCTGTACACCAGAAAAAAACTTGAAATGACACTGAATAAATGACCGAGTTATTTACCTGGAAATGGTTGCATTCAATTTCCCCCATCTCTTCATACCAAACATAAACACAGCAGTGCATGTTACTATACAAATATTGATTTACTTTTTATTCCATTTTAAATTGCCCATTTCTCTGATGTTGCAAGAGCCACTCTATCTCTTAGCTTCAGAATTTCTGAGACCAGAACTAGTCAAATGAGAACTGCTTTTAAAATTGCTAGCCTCAGGATTTCTGGACTGCTCAGAATTTTTTTTTTTTAAATGCACATTTAAAATCACTTTTTTGGCACTATGGTTAACTAGTATGCAACAAATTCTGCTCCCTGACTTTAATGGACAGTGGGTGTTCAAGGATAGCTAGCTATGAATATTGCTAAAAACCTGGGGCTAACCATATTGAAAGAACCCCCCCCCCTTTTCCCCCCAAACAAAAAAGTGTACTTCTCCCTCTCCTTCAATCCACAGGACCTCCAGCCCCATCACACCAACATCCACTAGGATTACCACCAGCCAATACCTCATGGCTTGCCCCTCCCAGACAAGGTCAGCAGGGTCCCCAAACTGCCTCCAGATGGGATCCAGTAGCTGGACCAATGAACCCAGCTACTCAGGTGGGGGGTCTTA
Source organism: Neoceratodus forsteri (assembly GCA_016271365.2). NCBI lineage: Eukaryota > Metazoa > Chordata > Ceratodontiformes > Ceratodontidae > Neoceratodus > Neoceratodus forsteri. The sequence continues at coordinate 1,199,456,270 of CM028131.1, read as the reverse complement.
CACCATCCTGCCACTGAGGTTTCCCATTTCCCCTTTTTCTCCCCAGAGATGCAGTGTGCAATGGCACCATGATGCACGACCTGTGTGCCGTGTGTCTGTCTGCCTGTCCCCCCCCACTCACTCTGCGGCAGTCTAGAAGTGCTCTCCCCATTGCCACTGCTAGGGGAAAGTGTACACCAGGATCTGTGATTCCCTTCCCCTAGGATCTGTGATTCCCTTCCCCCAGAGGAGAGTGGTCCTCCAGATGCTCATTCTTTCTCCACCCGGCTAGCCCTCTGGTGACCGAGCTCGCTACCGAACTCAGGTCACCAGCTTCACAAGCGGCAGCGCTACTGCTGCAGGAGAGGGCTACATATGAAACCTTCAATTTTAATTATTTCAAATTGTAAACCAAAAGCTAAGGTAGGCTTAACTTGTTGATCAAAGACTTTTACAAGACAGGAGAAAAGGAGTGATCTAAAATGGAAAAAAAAGGTATAGGTTCAAAATATTCACAGCAACCTGTACTGATACTTTTGGTATAGTACATTATCAGAATTGACAGGGTGTCCCATGGAATTGGCTGGGGCCTCACCATTTGTGAAGCCCCTGGGTTAAAACCATGAGCTATGAATGAGCCTAAACATTCTGCAGGCCCAGTTTTTATTCCTGCAGCCTTCACTTGCATACTGTGTGACCCTGAGCAAATCACTTACCCTCACTCACTTAACCTCACTGTTCTGCCAGGTCACCCTTAAAATGGGTCTTATACCTAATGGACCTCACCAGTAATTAGCAAAGAATAAAAATACAATAAAAAACTAGTTTACAAAAATTTATTTATTTTATTTTAGTCTTTGGTAACCGGGCAAGGCCTGGCCCACTAGGCATAAGTGCCTGTTTTGAGGGGGGACTTGGGAGCACTGGGCGGTAAAGTAACTTGCTCAGAGTTATACAGTGGAGGTTGTAAGAATCAAACTCAGGTCTGGTTTGCTAGATGTATCAAGCTTGTTCACACAGCATTCCTCTAACCTCTAGGCTATACTGCCATACCAGAATAGATATGATTTCCTATCACTTACAAAAGTTTATTCTGCAGGGTCCCCCACCCATGGGCCACCCCTGCAGCCAGGCCTGAAAAATCTGTACAACCCCCCCCCCAAAACCAGGAGAACCAGAGCCATTATCCACCTCCCATCCCAAGCCAGGTGAAGCAGCCCTCCCCCCACCAGCAGAAGAAGCAGGGGCATCAATCCTGTCCCCCAGCTGGTATCCCCCTCCCAGACTTAATCACCATGGACTGCGCACGCCCACAGTTGCATGACCAAGATTCTGTGTGTTCTCTCCCATGATTGAGTCCCCACCCCCTTACCTCACAGCATACTGAGACATAATACCCATTCAACTTACCTCAAGGTACAAGTAGATTCAGTTGACTCAGTTTCTCTGGTTCAACTTCTGCAGGCAGGCAGCTTCTTGTGTTGTTGATTGCTGGGCAGGGACTCTGTGCTGCAGATTGTAAGAGTGCAGATGAGTAGTGCATCCAGCTACAGGTCTGGCTGGGCAGATACTGTTCTCTGGCTCCCTAGCCTCTTACCAGTACCAGTGAGGCTATACCAGGAGGAGGACTGATGTACTTATGCCCCCCCCATGTAACAATAAACCAAAATAGGCAATGCCACACCACACACACACAAATAGTAGGCCTGCCCATTTCAAATATCCATTTAGCCAATAATCCCAAAAGATAAATGTTTATATTTACAACATTTCATCCTAATAGGCACAGAAGTTAAACTGGCCTTTAGCTACAAGTCTAGCAAGCATTGTGATAAGCCTGGGCCCTGTACTACATCAAGGTAGCCAGCCTGACAGAGGCCCATTCACACCAGCACTCATGCATGCATAATCGATTCACTCTGGTATTTAAAGCACACACATACACCTCCAGAGTAAGATTAGCAATACAATGCAGTTTACTGGTTTGGTAATGGGCCTGGGTGGGGCTGAATGAGGTGTGAAGTATGTGACTGTTAGGGAAGAGGTGTTTCTATGAAAGCACTTGTTTGGGGGATGGTGACCCAGTCTACAGTAATTCCTGTTTTACTATAGATCCACTAGTTCTTCATATGGCGATCCCTTCCCCCACTGTAGTCCTTTCCTTTCTGCTGCTCATTACCTCTTCTGTTTCTCCAGACTCATTTCTTTCTCCCCCTAAAAATAGTATGCCAGCAGGAGGGGCCAGTCCCTTATTTTCAGTTTACCTAATACCAGCCCTCCCTAACCGAACCCACTCCCTTCATCCACAGACCCCAAGGTGCTCCCCACCCCTAATCCCTGGCTTCAATGCTAGGCCATCTGTTGGCAGTGTGCCAGCTGAACCCAGCCACTTCACTCACTCATTCTTGCCCCCACTTCGAACCCACACGCAGACTCCGTCTTGCTCTTACAGTGGTATAGAATCAGTGGAAACTAAACAAAAGAGCATGGAAGCTGAATGAAGCAATCTTATACTAAACAAGCTTTTCCAAGATACATAATTAAATTCATTTTAACCAGAGTTTTAACAGACCCCTATTTTGGTGAAGTGCTGAATTTCTTTCTCTGCATGGTTTCATGATCATCATCTTTTGCTAGGGAATCATTGATTGTTTGGATTGGTGAGAGATGATCTCTCACTAATCCAGACAATCAATGATTCCCTATCAAAATATATCCAAATGCAGATCATTGATCTCTCAGTCTCAGATATTTGTCAAACAGCTGCTGCACTCAGTCCTAATTTAAACACACACATACACACACATAAAAAAAAAAATGCTCCTCCAAGGTGCTTTAAATTTATTCACATTACTGAATTACAGTCCGACTAAACAATTTCAAGATGGCCTGAGGGAAGGGGAAAAAGCATGTGTGAGCACCTAGCCACCTAGCACTGCAGCCTGTATTTTTTGTATCCCTTTTTTAGTTTTTCAGTGTGGGCTGCAAATGAACTGAATCACTTGCTATAGATATTAAACTTGACACACACCTCACACTGTTGTAAACTAACTGTTAGACTTTTTAAAAACAATCCTCCTATTATGGCCATGGCTCATTCGGGGTGCAGAAAATAAATAGCAATGCATAGAATTAACAAGTAAATTAGGAAATTAAATCTAACCCAAGTTCACTTCATTCACAATCACATCCCCGGGCAAAAATGATAGCTGTGCATGCCAGTCCCAGTCAGTCCCTCCCAGAGTCCACAAGCAGCCAGCACACAGCACCTCTCCCTCCCGAATGTGGGGGCTGTGGGATTCAAACCCAGGTCTCCATATCTGCAACTCAGAGCCTTAAACCACTGTGCTATATTGCCTCCTTCCAGGGCTTCACTGCCCTCTCAGTGAAGTAGCACCTTCTTGTTTCCCCTCAGCCTTCCCCCTTCCAGCCTCATTAAGTGTTCTCAGGTGACCCCTACCTACCTCAGATGAATCACCCCTTCAAGGCTTACCCTATTCATTCCCTTGAGATATTCTGAAAACCTCTATCATATCGCCCCCCCGTTCCGTCTCTCCTCCAGCGAGCACAGGTTGAGCTCCTCCAGTCTCTCCACAAAGGCCCGCCCCCCCAAGTCCTGGTATCATTCTGATCGCTCTCCTCTAGACCATGTCCAGAAAAGCAAAGCAATCTCTTTAAATCACAAGTTTATTTTAAGGAAAAAAAATTAAATAAAAATAAACCGTGCTTTACTAAGATGCATGCATTCTACTCCAAACAACAGTAAGTTACTGTATGTACCCATTGTACAGAAGTGTATGCAGGTATAATGTACAAATGCCATGACTACAAATAAACAGACTGTTGGAATACCTTTATCTGCTCATAATATCAAAGGAATGAGTAATTCTATTTATTTCTGAGTCAGAGGGTACAAGCATGAACACACACACACACACACACACACACCTTTATCTCTTCTTAGAACAAGCTCAGATCAATTATCTCAGGATAAAATAAAATACAAATATGAAATTGACACAATCTGCAAGCAAACCAAATGTTTTTCTGCAGTTGCAGACAGACTTCAGTGAAGTATTTAAAGTTAGAACTGAAAATACCTTTATGGAGCCCAACACTGTATATATTTTTTTTTGGGAGTGGGGGCATGTTAACAAGATCATCCATTATACAATGGCAAGAACATTTCCTGGTCTCTGATTGGTCAATCTTGGGCTGGACCCGTGATGTTATCCTAGTACAACATCACAGGTCTAGTCTCAGCCTTACTGTGAACCTGTAGATGAGCTATATGATGAGCTAGATGACCTCTTTTTTTGCATCTCCTCTTAAGAAACAAAAAAAATTTGCCACACTAAAAAACATTCTTTAAATTTTTTTTTTATTTTATATATAACAACGAGCCATTGAGATAACAATAATGCCCTCCAGGGTGTGTGTGTCGCTTGGGATACATCACGCCTCAGTTGTTGGACGCACTCGGCCTACGGCCTCGTGCCCAACCACCTGAGGCATGTCGTTATCCTAGCACAACACACACCGTGTTGGGCATTATTGCTTAAATACACAATTGAAACATTGACACAGCCGGAAGCACACTGTCCCTGCTCATTATGTTGTTCATGGGAATAACAGAGATATTAAACAAATATGCAAAAAATTGGAGTGCCCTCCATGTTAACATGTGCCCCCCATCCTACAGTGTCAGTTTCCATGAAGGCATGTACAGTGCAATCGTAAATGCTAGTACACTAGTATATCCCCCAAAATAAAAGAAATAAAAATTGACATTTACTGTATAATAATAGCATAAGTTATATAAACACCACCAGCCTGAGTCTACCTCAAAGAAACTCTGCTGCTTGCTCCTGAAGATAATCTGACACAAACAGTGTGCTGCTGAGATTGAAGGCCAAGTTCAGGAACAGAGTGTCCACTGGCAGTCTATGGCTCAAAAAGTGTCTGAGCTCCTGGTTCTCTCTGTCAGCTGGTGGAGTAGGGCTGGCCAGTCGGTATGGAGATCCAGATGATCACTGTCTTCCTATTTCTTCAGTACTTCTTCTTCCCGTTGGTAGGTCAGTCAGGTGATTAAAATCTGATGCCTGGCTGAATAGGGATTTACAGTCCCAATTTATAGGGCAAAGTAGCCAAGTGTGTCTTTTGTTTTCTTTTCCCTCTGCACATTTGCATTAATGCAGACTTGTGATTGGCTCTTCTAAATGAACCAATCACAAGCCTGGTCTGCCTCCCCTACTTCAACTGGCACGATTACACTTTTGGGGCTCTGATTGGTGGACTTTCTAAGCCACTTTCTGAACTCAAGCTATCTGCTGCTGCTTGGCGCTCCCTTTGAAACTCCTCAGTTTAGCAGCAGCAGTCAGTTTAGAACAGTGCATCATGCATGCTAGCCAGGGTCCATAGCGTGGCATAGATAGCGTGGGTGCTGCCACCGGCAAAGTGTTTCCTGACTGAGTGACCTTCACTGCTGTTCCAGAATCAGTGCTGAGCCTGAAAACCACCAAGAAAGAGTGGTTTAAAAAATGTTGCCTCAGGATGGATTATATTGTACACTCGCAAAGTTCCTGGCACCGCGCAGCTCCTCGTATCATGCAGTGGCAGCCCAGGTCTGGTGGTCGCAACTCACGCCGGTTCAGTTCCACTGTCCTAGACTCAACAAAATGGAAAACCCAGCAAATCCTAGAGGTAGGTGCTTGCTTAGCCACCCAGACCATAACTGCAGGCTGCAAATAATGGAGGAGGAGGGAGGGGAGTGAGAGAAATCTGCAATGCTGGCTTGCTTGCTAGGGGGCCTATCTGTAGCAGGAGGGGGCTTGTGTTTTTTGTTTTCTTTAATTAAAAAGTGCTCCTCCCAAAGTCGCACTGACAGCATTGTTTTATGGAGCAAGCTGCCAAGGGAGGGGGGGTTGATTTGAGCTTGACTCATGCTGCACGGGGGATGGCATGATTTACAAACCAGGGGGCAAGGGAAATCTGCAATGCTGGCCGGGTGGCCTATCTGTAGCAAGGGGCTTGTGTTTTGTTTTTTATTTAAATAAAAATGCCTCTTCCGAAGTCATGCTGGTTTCCACAGTGTTTTTTTAGGAAGAAAGCTGCCCGGGGGGCAGGTTGACTTGCACTACCGGGGGGGAGCGGCATGACTTACAAACTGCACCACCTACTGAAAGTGTCTCGCTTCCGACTACTGGGGGGCCTGGGGCATTTGTCCTCCCCTTAATCTGGCCATGGATGCAGACACTCCCCCCAGTCCCCTGCCCCTCCCCAAAAGGCATTGGTCAGTCTGTTGCAACTTGTAAATGGAGGAGGCTATGGCGCTATACTAGCGCAACAGAACAGAAAAAAAAATCCAAAATTTTCGGACTTCAGAGCACCGGGCACAGCATTTTTTAACCAGGGCACATGCCCTGGTGTGCCCAGGTGTAGCGCCACCAGTGGGGAGGAGGGGTAGCAATACTAGTCAAAAACTGCATTGGCACAGGAGGAGTGGAGGAGGCAGAGGGAAATGTGGAGGCGATTTGGGTCACTTTGATAACAAGAGGGGGGCAAGAGAGTAAAAATAGGAGTGGTGCATAGACCGCCCACACTGGCGGAGGAGCTGGAGGAGAGTCTGGTGGCAGATGTGGGGAGACACTGCAGTTTGGACAGGGGAAGGGTGGTGGTGTTGGGGGACTTAAACATGCCAGGAATGGACTGGGAAACTATGACATCCTCAGTGGCCAGGGAACAGAGTTTGTTGGATGTCTTTCAGGATGCATTCCTAACTTAGCAGGTGGGGGAACCAACCAGGGAGGCACGGATACTGGATGTGGTCCTGGCAGACAGCGACCTGATTGGGGGCCTGGAGGTAAGGGACCCACTGGCGGGAAGCGACCATACCAAGGTCCCGTTCTGCCTGGACCTAGGAGAGGTAGAAGGCTGCACAAAGATGGAGGTAACTGACTTCAGGGGGGCGGATTTCAAGGAAATGGGAAGGATCCTTAAAAAGCATTTGGATGGGATGGGCCAAACATGGACACTGACAGTAGGTGGGAAATCATCAGGAGGGGGGTGCAGGATGCTACCAGCACCTGTGCAAGAGTAAGACGAAAATGCAGGAGGGCCCATAAACTCTGCCTGTGGACCAGGGAGGTTCAGGAGGTGGTGATGGGACAGAAGGCGGCTTATAGGCATTTTAAGTGAAAGGGATTGAGGGGAGTAAGAGCTGATGGCCAGAAGGGCCACTAGGGTGGTGAGGGCGGCTAAGACAAGGAAGGAGGGTGAAGGGGCAGATTAGCAGGATTAAAACAGGGGAGGGATGGGCACAAGACCTGGGGAAGCAGGCTGAGGTACTAAATGAGTACTTTGCCTCAGTTTTCAGGAAGTAAAATGGGGGGCTGCATCATACATGGGAGGAGATGGTGAAACTGAGGAGGGGGGACCCTTACCGATCAGCGGGTCTGGGGAGAGGGGGACAATCACTGGCAGGAAGGGGGGAAGACAAAGCAGGGGAAATGAGGTAGCAGAGGTGGAAATCACAGCAGAGAGAGTGAGGGAAGCCCTCAGGTCCCTTAAGACAGAGAAAGTACCTGGGCCAGATAAATTACATCCCAGAGTGATGAAGGAACTGGTGGATGTCCTGGCAATACCCCTGGTGGAGCTTTTCAGCATCTCTCTGAGGACAGGGTGGGTGCACAAGGACTGGAAGGTGGTGCATGTATTGCCTATCCACAAGGGGGAGGTCAAGGGAGGTGGCAGGAAACTACAGGCCCGTCAGCCTGACATCGGTGGTGGGCAAGGTGATGGAGGTCATTGTCAAGGAGAGGCTGGGGGGTGTCCTGGAAAAGTCAGGGTGCCTGGATGATAGGCAGCATGGATTCATCTCGGGGAAATCATGTCAGATAAACCTTGTGGAGTTCTATGACTGGGTGACAAGTGCCTTAGACCTGGATAGACCGGTGAACGTCCTCTTTCTTGACTTCAGCAAGGCGTTTGACTCTGTTCCTCATGAGGGCCTGTTGGATAAGCTGGGAGAAATGAGGGTGGGGAACCAGATGATCAGATGGATAGGAAATTGGCTCCAGGACCGGGCCCAGAGGGTCGAGGTTGGTGGGATAGACTCATCCCCAAGGAGGGTCATTAGTGGGGTCCCTCAGGGATCGGTCCTTGGGCCCCTTCTGTTCAATGCCTACATGTCTGACATTAGGAAGGGTATCGGGAGTGAGATGAGTCTCTTTGTGGATGACTCAAAACGGGGTGGTGGTGGATGGGGAGGAGGGGAGGGTGGTCATACAGGAGGACCTGGAGGCTCTGGAAAAGTGGTCTGGAAAGTGGAAACTGAGGTTCAATGCAGCGAAATGCAAGGTACTGCACTTGGGAGCCAGACACCTGGGCCAAGTGTACACCCTGGGGGGGAGGAAACGCTACAAGTCTCAATGGCTGAGAGGGACCTGGGGGTGGGGTGGTGGATGTCAAGATGAACAACTCTGACTTGTAGGAGGGCAGCAGCCAAGGCCAACAGGATGCTGGGATGCATCGCTAGGGGGATCACCTCCAGAAGGAGGGAAGTGATACTCCCTCTGTATAACTGCTTGGTGAGGCCGCACCTCGAGTACTGCATGTGGTTTTGGAGGCCACACTTAAAGAGGGCATTGAACTCCTAGAGAAGGTCCAGAGGAGAGCAACCAAAATGATCTGGGGCTTGGGGGACAGGACCTATGGGGAGAGGCTCGAAGAGCTAAATATGTACACATTGGAAGAGAGAAGGGACCGAGGGGACATGATAGAGGTATTCAGGTACATGAAAGGGTTAAATAGGGGAGGAGCTGTTAGGGTGCTCCGAAGGAAGGAGGGGGGGCAACTAGAGAGCATGGGTGGAAGCTGGGGGATTCAGGGGAAAGGAGGAGGTGCTACTTCACTGAGTGGGTGGTAGAGCCTTGGAATGCGCTGCCCAGGGGGTTGGTGGAGGCAGAGATAGTGGAGGGGTTCAAGAGGGGGTGGGGCAGGTACAGGGGAAGGATTCTTGAAGCAAAGTCCTGTGCAGCAAGAATATCTGAGACTGGGAAGGGAGAAGCCAGAGAGGGTGAGGGGGGCAGCAAGGTCAGCTCCCAGGGTGGGGGCTGACCAAAAGAGCAGACACGAAAGACCGTTAGACCTATTCTGCTGGCATTTTAGTATGTTAGTATGTAACAGCTCTGGGATTAGATTTTCAAATGGTTCAGGGACTAAGTCCCACACCACAGCCACCACTAAGTAATAAAATCTCCACACCAGCAGAGATTTCCATTTTCAGCCCATTCTCTGCTCAGGCAGCAGGTATAGCTATGGGAGTTGTTACGCTTGGTCCCACTAGGCTTGCCATTTTGTTGCATCTGCATTGAAAAAAACATCTGCAACCTGCCGTAAACTGTGGAGCAGGTCATAAACTGGCTCCTGCTTTGAAAATATGGTGCATGTGGGGAAAACTGCAGCTCCACAAGTGAAGCCTCTCTTGTGTCAGTTTTTCCCCACATCGGTGTCAGTTTTAGACGAGCTGAAAATCCAGCCCCAGATGTCTTTCTCTCCTGCTTGTAGCTTCTGTGAACACTGGCTCATATGAGCTACCTTCAGTAAGCTTCCAAACTGGCCTCTGATTGAATAGGAAGTCTTGGGAGCTCTTGAACTCCTGCTGAATAACAAATTGCTGAATAGTCACAAATACCCCTGATTACTCATTTTCCTTCACACATAACAAATAGCTTATTATGCATGGTATTAAGGAAATACTATCATTACTCACATAGCCCTACTTGTGAGGTCACATAGATCAAACACAATTCTCCAGGATAAATCAGTTTTTTAAATCCACTCCATGATGAGGTCACGTGATGCTAGCTTGCTGAGCAGCAGCAGGGGCTTGGAGCTGTCTACTCCCATCAACTTTATCCACTTTAATCTGCGATTTCGCGAAAAGCAACTCCAGCAATTTACATCTCATCTGAACGACTACACTCCACCTATTGGCCCTCAGGGCGTTCTCTTGTTATAATCCTCGAATTTATAAGGGATGGAAGTGGAGAAAAACAGGCCGCAATTAGGCACACGCCACCAGCCACTCCTGAAAAGCTGCCTAAAAACCGAGGAACCAACCCGGCTCTACCTCTGACAAAACGAGCGATAAAGCTCAGCCGTCTAATCCTCTCACCGAGGAGAAATTTCTACAGGAACTAGCTCCACTGAAGGACGTACTGCAAACCATCACTTCGGACCTTAAATCTATTCGGGAGGACCTCTCCTCTCTCACCACGAGGGTGTCTGATTTGGAGGCTAGAATCCACTCCCTAGAACAGTGGAAAACCAAAGCGGAATCCGAGCTTACCACGGTAAATCAACAGGTCAAGAAGCTGCAATTAAAAATGGAAGACCTGGAAGGTCGTAACTGGAGAAACAATCTGCTCATTCTGGGTTTGCTGGAGTTTGAGGAGGGATCAGACCCCATCGCTTTTCTTCAGAAATTTCTAACCAAAACAGTGGACCCTTCACCTCTTAACCCCCACTACCACCTGGAGAGAGCACACAGATCTTTGAGACCCAGACCTCCGCCGGGCTCCCCCACAACCAATAATTATGAAATTCCTTAGCTTCATCGAAAGACAACATGTCCTTACCAAATCCCGAGAGCTACAATCCATCATGTGGGGACCGGCCAAACTTCGTATCGTTCAAGATCTCCCTAAAGAAACCAGGATGAAGAGAACTGCATTCCACCCCGTTGTCCAGAAGTTAATTGCAGCGGACATTCCCTTCCGAATGGTGTATCCTGCTACTCTCAAAGTTACCACTGGGGACAACTCCCAAAGCTACGACTCCCCGGACTTGGCCTATGAAGACTTCTCTGCCAAACTTCCCAATCTTTTTAAAACAAATGGCTGAACCCTTAACCCCCAGTTTCAGCTCTAAGGCGAGGCCTTAAATCGTTCTTTCTAGGTTTTGATGCCCTTGTTGTCTTTTTCTTTTTTTGTATTTGTTTGTTTTACCTGAGTGGCCGATTCCGATGTTGCTGTGGTGAGCGGTGACCTTCGGCGGACCGGGCGGAGGCTGGGATGAACCGCGATGCTTCTGGTTCTCGCTATTTACCTGGAACCAATCAGGGGTGGTTGCAGGTCTCAGCCTTGCTGTTTTCAGTGAGGGATCAATCTGGTCCCACCCCAAAATAGCTCCCCAGGGAAACAATATGGTTTTGGTGGGGCAGCACCTCCATCTCGCGGCCCATCCTGCCATTCTCCTGCCCTTTTTCTACAGCCCGGTTTAGGTGGTGAGTAAACCCCTTTCCCTGGGCTTCTTTCTTTTTTGAAAATAATTGGGATTTATTCTGTGGAATCGCAATCCCCAGTATAAAGATCACAAAACTAGTTGATGGGGGGGGGGGATTACTCCTGAGCCCTTTGTAACTGCTGTAAGTTACATTAGTAGCTTATAGAAGGGGGTCTGTAAACCCAGTCCCATATATAGGGTTATCCTTGTTTCATCCGTTCGGATGGGAATCATTTTTCTGTCTTTGCTTTTGGTGTTTTGGAGACCTTCTAATCTGAAAGATCCTAATAGCATAGGGTTTTCTGGTTTGCAACAGGGACCTGGTTCTCAGGCTTTCATAGTAGTTGCTCTCACTTTATGAATGTTCAGGCCTGGCACCAGGATGTATATAGTTGGTTTGTCTTATTCAGGGGATTCAATAGGGAAGGGGAGCTGGGAGGGTTGACCTGTCTGCCTCTTCATATGTACTGTTTTAAACCAGATTTGTTCTGTTTGTTTATGATACTGCTATTTTTGGTAAACCCTTTATGGCAGACCATAGCGGGTTGGGGTTTCGGGTTTTGAGTGTGCCTTTTCTACTGGGCTATAGTTGTGAGTTCTAGTAACTGTCTTTCTTTTATCCTGTTTTTAAAATGGCTGTAAGCACTGTCAAAATTGCATCATGGAATGTGCGTGGGCTCAGGGAGAAAGTCAAGAGGAATCAAGTATTTAACCATTGCGAATTATTTCAGACTGATATCCTACTATTACAAGAAACCCACTTAACCAACTCAGAGGCTATATGGCTGTCTCGATCTGGTTTTTCACAGGTGTTTGTAGCAGATGGGTCCAGTTCGAGTAGAGGCGTCGCCATACTCATTAAAAAATACATCATGTTCCTGGTAAATACAACAATAACTGACCCAGAAGGCAGATTTATATTGATCAAGGGTTCCCTCAATGGTGGTACTGTCATTCTAGGCTCAATCTATGGTCCAATAAGGGGTAGCTCTGAATTTTTTATGACCCTAGCAGATAAAATAAGTACCCTACTTCCCTCCCAAGTTATTCTAGGAGGTGACTGGAACGTTCCACCATCTCACCTATTAGACAAAGACCCTCAATCAAGCCGTCTGCTTACTCCGGTTCAAAGGTCCCTACTAGATTTTCTGCACATATTAGGGCTATGTGACCCCTGGCGTCTCTCCAACCTTCCTCTCGATCCTTCTCCTTTTTTTCTCAACCCCACGGATCCTGGTCTAGAATAGACTATATCTTGATTAGCAAAACCCTTCTCCCCGGTCTCCTCCAATCTGGTATTGAGCTGATTGTGCTCTCCGATCATGCAATTGTATGGGCAAGAATTTCCCCAGACCCGAATTTCCAAAGGGACACTATCTGGAAGCTTAATACTCAACTCCTTAAGGATCCCCACTCAGTGACCCACATCAAGACCCTCATTTCTCACTTCCTTGAGAACAATCTTAGTTCCACCTCAAGATTTGACATCATCTGGAGCTCCCTAAAATGCTGTCTAAGAGGCGAATTAATCAAACTAGCCTCAGCGAGGAAAAGAGCTAGACAATCTCGTGCCTCCCTACTAATGAACAAAATCAAGGAGCTTGAAAGCTCTCATCCCCTTCCTCTCCTCTGTCATCCCTCGAAGGCCTCCTGGCAGTCAAAAACGAGTATACAGATCTCCTTAAAGAAAAAGCTGAATATTGCCTTTTTAAGACTCAAACCAAATATATTGAGCATGGCGAGAAGGCGGGAAGGCTCTTGGCCTTAAGACTTAGACACTAGAAAGTTCCAGAATAATCCCGCCCTACAATCTCCTGCTGGCTCCATTAAACCTCTCCCAGAGAAATTGCACAGATTTTTGAGAATTACAATAGAATCTTTATAGTATACCTTCCTCTTCCGTCTCTTTCTCAGACATATCAGCCTATTTAGCTGATCTTGACATTCCCCAACTTTGCCCTCTCATAAAGGAAACCCTGACGCCCCATCTCACGTCCCAAATAGAAAAGCCATCGCCTCCATGGCCCCAGATAAGGCACCAGGTCCAGATGAGTTCCCTCAAATTTTACAAGGTTTTCTCCAAAGAGCTTGCCCTTTACTCCTCAAACTATACTATTACCTCTTCTCTTCCACCACTGTGGACCCCACACTTCTCGAAGCTACCATTATCCTAATTCTTAAACTGGATAAAACTCCCACTGACCCAGCGAGCTACCGACCCATATCTCTCCTAAACTGCAACATGAAAATTCTTTCTAAGGTCTTGGCCGAATGGGAGATGGAAGGGGGATGAAGAGTGTCAGATGGGCATAGGTAGTGAGTTCCAGAGTGTTGGGAACTGATAAGAGAAAGCTCCTTGGCCGCCTGTAGTAGTACGTCGTGGAATAGCCAGAGTGCGAGAGTCAGTGGATCTGAAAGAATGATGTGGGGGAGGCAGAATGGAAAGGGAGGAGGATAGGTAAGAGGGGAGAGAACCAAACCAGAGTTTAGAGATAAATTTCACGCAGTGCAAGAGTCATCTGCTCTCCGGGGGGGGGGAGCAAGGGAGTGGGAGAGAGAGAGCAGTTGTGGGTACGGGGGGGGGAGTCAAGAGCAAAGCAACTAAAAGCATTGAAAAGAGAATCCAATCTGGATAGGGAAGACTTAGGAGCTCGCACAATAGACTATGTCGCAATAGTTGAAAATAGGAAGAATCAGTTTCTGAGCAAGGTCATGCCTAGCCGACAGAGGTAAGCAGCTGAGGTTCCTACAGAGGGCACCAAGCCTAGGGTTCAGTTTCTTCAGGATGGTGTCGACATGTTCAGAAACGTTTAGGTGTTTGTCAAGCCAAACACCTAAGTGTCTGAAAGAGGTGGTATCCTCAAATGTGGTCCCATCCAGGGTGTGGAAGATGGGTAGGGAGGGAAGCCTAGAGAGTCTCTGCCTTGTACCAAAGGTCATGGAGACTGTTTTCTTGGCATTCAGGAAAAGCTGATGTGACTTAAACCAGAGCTGAACACTACTGAAGTTGAGCTGGAGGTTGGCAGATGCATCAGAGGGAGAGTGGCCAGAAGTGAACAAGACTGTGTCATCAGCATACATATGGATAGAGGAGGAGGAACATACTGATGGCAAGTCATTTAGGAAAATAGAGAATAAAAGTGGGCCAAGTACAGAGCCTTTAGGCACATCAGTTGAGATGGGCAGTGGTGAGGACATGGGATCAGCTATTTTAACTGATTGAGTTCTTCCTACTAGGTAGACTTTAAACCAGTTACAGGCCGACTGGGATATAGGCCAGCTGAGGAGAAAGTCTCAAGAAGGAGGGTGTGCGAAACAGTGTCAAATGCCTTGGCAAGGTTGACAAAGATGGCAGGTGTGATATGACCACTATCCATGGCAGAAAGGATAGAGTCAGTAAGCCTAAGTAGGAAGGTGGTGGTGGGGGGGCTCTTCTGAAATCCAGACTGGAATGGAGTGAAAAAGGAGGAGTCATCCAGGAAAGAGAATAGCTGAGGGAGAACCAGGTATTCCTGAAGTTTAACCAGGGCAGGTAGAAGTGAGATGGGGGGATAGTTCCCTGGAGCAGCGGGGTCACCACCTTTAGACAGAAGAAGAACAGTGGCAGTGAGGAGAGGTAAGTTGAGTAGATCAGTTCGGGGGATGGAGATAGGACTATAAAATACTTTAATAACCAAGCAAACATACTCTTGTACTGTAAAACTAAGTGAAATGTAAAATGTATTATACTATATATATTGACAGTATAACATTAGCCACCTGGAAAAAAAATGAGTGTAGCATCTTTTGCTTATGAAGGAAAAAGTTGCATAATTGTCAGGTTTCAAACAATCTGGGTAAATGTTATGTTATACTATATTTCCATTATCATGCTGCAATGTATAGGATACGTATGGATGACTTGCATAACTTTAAAATCATATGTTATGGGCTGACTCAGTACCATAGAGGCAGCTCTTCTGCTCATTACACCAGTGACACAAACTCAGATATGAGCTCAGGTCATTGGAGGCTGGCAGAGGGATGGAGGATTGGGCATCCCATGGACACTCTCCTCCTCCTTTCTGAGGGGGGTTGCTATGCTCCAGTGCACGTCTGCTACCTACCTGAAACTAGGTGGTAGCCCAGTAGAGGCACTCACTGTGGGATAGATTCCACCAGGTGCCAACTGCATGCCAGTCTGTGTACATGCATCATTGCATGCTGGCTGCACTCAGGAAAGACAAATGACTAGAAAACACCCTCAAAAGGCTGGATAACATGGGCACTCCTGCAAGCTCTGCACCACCTATTGCAGCACATACCCAGCACAGATGATCCAGGATAAGTGACGGGATAAATTCATGAACAGGAATGTGATGTGGATTGAGGGCATCAGAAGGGGCAAGCTAAGAGGACTAGGACAGAAATATAAAATAAAAAAAATATTTTATATCTTCCATATGAGGCTTTCTAGAGAGCCAAACAACATGTGGTTTTATAGCAAAGATTTCTTATATATAGTCTAATTATAATGGGCTTTGGTGGAATTAGACGTGGAAGCCACGATAAAGCAGCACAATATCAAAAGTAACATTATAATAGAGAGCATTTCCTGTGGGAACTGTTTCTATTTGCTATTATGAAATGAGTTGGAAAATCTAAAAACCTGATTGGCCAAGGATCACGGAACTTAGGTCCACTATCCCAACCCAACTGCACTAGAACAAGTCCCATCATCTCTGAACCCTTTACCCAATACATACCTATTCACTTGTTTGCCATGCTCAAATGCCCACCTCTAACATAGTTACCTGACATCAATCAGCATTTAGTAACTGCTAAGTGAGGCCTGGGGTGCCATGTTAGATAGACCTGAAAACTCACAAAGTAGTTGCCCCAACTCTTCCTACTCAAAAGTAAGTATACCACAGGCCATCAAAGTAACAAACTGCCCCCAATGCTCCCAACCACAACTACTGCCAATTGCATGGCCCACATAACCACCTGCAGCAGCACATTTGTCAATGTCCAATCACTCGTCTGACCATCCCCAGCCATGATTACTTGATCTAAAATCCTACTCCCTGAAAAATCTCTTTCTTTGCTGCAGAATGGCTTCCTCTGCAGCATTCCTGGTCAACTGAACTATGGCGTAAGGTTGCCAACAAGAATGGCCACCTGCAATCATGATAATTTTCAGCTTTTTCCTTAAATAAAGTAGAGTAAGTCTGTGAAATCCTAGATGAAGCTCCCTGTAACTGCTGCAGATCAGGCTAGATGTCATGCTCCAACTGTGGCTCCAGAAACAGCCACTGAACATCATGGCTCTAAGGCAGGTCTTCCTGTAACTGATGCTGAATTGGCCTGATGCCATGATCTCCATTAAAGAAGTTATCTGCCCTTATCTGCTTGTGGCAAAGTCAGCTGCTTTTATGGAGTGTTGGCACTCCCTGCTGTAGAAGTTACAATACTACAATGTCTGAATATAGCGATTTTATTTTTTGTCCATTTTTATTTCACAAGTATAACCCCCCATGGTGGGGGCTTACCTTGCCATCAACCTGTTTGCCTCCCACTTCCTTCTGTTGTACCCATTTGCCTCCCACTTCCTTCTGTTGTTGCTGCCTGAGCACCGCTGCTTATCTAAGTTTCCTAGAGCCCTACTGAGTCTCCATTGGGCCCCGGTAATGTTTTTACAGTAAAAGGGAGCCAGAGGGGCAAACTGCAGAGCCACCAAACCTGTTTCAGCACATTGGTGCGGTCAGCATAGCCTGCACATGCACAATGCTTAATTTCATTGTTGCCATGATTGCAGCAAAACCAAGGGTCCCTCTGTGCTCTTGGATCCCTGAATCTGTTCATCAGAGTCCAGAGACACGAGGAAGAAAGTAAGGAGACACAAAGTATTTTAATTTAAAAGCGTCTTGAAAGTGCTACTGTGCTGTGTTTATACATATTAATGAGCTCCATGAATATTAATGAGGTGCCTGTCTGCCACCAGGGGACTGCTTGAAATGGCAGCAGTGAAAGGCAGGGGAAAGTGATTTCAGTTTTAATGTTGTAGTCGTATCACAGAGGATAGGAACACCTACAAGACTGTGGGATAAATAAAATATAAGGCTGAGCAGTGTGGCTGCAAAATAAACTTAAAGTATGGACTGAAACAAACTGTTTATTACTGCAGCCATCTATGCCAGCCTTGTGACTGCAGCACAGCCAATCAGGAGTCCAGGAGCCCTTAAGGACTGTCGCTATGGCTTCTTGGAGATAGTGAGGAATGACTGCTCCCACCAAAACAGCCAGCCAATCAGGCATCAATTGAACATTATAAAGACTGAATTGTCTGATTGACAGCCTGTGTGACTAACTGTATTTATTTATTTGTTTTTGTTAACTGGGTTAGGTGCACTAGCCACAGGAGTGACTATTTTCAGGCATGACCCGGGAGGTTACAAAGCTGTGGAATAGAAATACAAGACAGGAATCAGAGAAATACAAAACATTGACAATGCTCAACAAACAGGGTAAATGCATGATACAATTGGTAAAGTCGGAAAATAGAAGTAATACATAATACAATGGGAAAGGTAAAAAATATGAAAGAAGAAAAGCTTGGCAGCACACATAAGAAACATGTTATACCATAAAGTGCTATTGTGACATTTTGAATACAATATCTCAGGGATCATCAGTACAAAGCAGGTAGAGCAATAGTGACAAGGTGGGTAGTAAATTACCTGCAGTGAACTACAGAGGGTCCACAAGGAGTGGGAGGGAAAGCATTTGAACAGGCAGACGAGGTAGAATGAGGGTGAGAATTAGGCAAGTGCAGGTAGAGGTAGGCAGCAAGAGTGTGAGAGATCAAAAATGATAAATAGGTGAAAGGGTTAATAGGTGGGAAGGAGAGTCCTGAGGTACAAGTAGTGGAAAGATAGAATTCAGGGGAGCTTGAAACATTTGCATTGGGCAATGATGGTGAGAAGAGAACAATGTTTCTTCTTTAACTTAGCATGGGAGGGTGCAAGTCATAGCTCAAGGGGAAGTCTGTTCCAGTATTTAGGGGCAGCTTGTGAGAAAGCACCAGCACCCTTTGTGGTTTTACACCATGGTATATATAGCAAGGCTTGATCAACTGATCTAAGGTCATAGGAGGAGGACAAAGGGAGTAGTAAGGAAGCAAGTGAGATGGGGTATTGGATCACATGATGCTATCAACAAGTGCACGATACCTGTGTAGCGAAGGGGGAGCCACTTAAGGTCAGCGTAGAGTAGACAGTGGTGTTTTAACCAAGGGGATCCAGGGGTATAGCAGCAGATATTGTTGTATGTAGTATCCCACTTTAGGAAAGAAGCCTTAGATACATTGACATAGGTTGCTGCACCATAGGTGAGAGATGGGAGTAGGATGCCTCTGGTGATTACCAATCTCACAGAAGGGGTCAGAGCATAGCCAGCTTTGTAAGCTACCCCAATTTTGGAGTTAACAGATTTGCATGTGGCTAGTATGTGTTGATCAAAGTCAAGGGACCCATCTAGTAGTGGCTGCCCATTATAATCGCGACTGCAAAATAGCGACTTCAAAATGGTGAATGCTAATTAGCAAATTGAAGTTTAGTGATCACCCATTAATTGCGAGTATACAGAAATAGCGATTCGGGCCAGCCAATGTATGGCAGTAATCGCAAATCAAACATAGGTGACCAGCAAAACAAATGTTCCCTTCCTATACCTAATGTAGATAAATTAAAATAGCATGCTAAGTCTATGTTTGTACTTTGGAAAATAGCCAGAAACAGGATGGGACAATGTAAGTGTGGGTGCAAATTGTTGCTGAAGTTCGCCATTATTACGGCACTGCTAATATGTGTGGTGCTTTAAAGACAATGAGCTATAACAGCTCTTGCTATTAACTATTCACCAATTTTGCGACCGCAATTTCATAATTGCTGTTTTCACATGGAACCTCTAGTAGTATCCCTCGATATTTAAAGGAGCTTATTGTTTCCAGCACAGAGCCATCCAGACAGGAGATTATTAGAAGATTCTGATTGGTCTTAAGTCTGGCTGTAGAGCCAAATAGCATAGCTTTAGTTTTATCCACATTAAGGACAAGCTTCTGCCTCTGGAGCCAGGTTTGAATATTACGAAAGGACCAAACAGATTGAGATTGATATCGGATATGTCTTTCGAGCTACAGTACAGGACCAGATCATCCACATAAAGCAGTAACAAGCAAGAAGGGCTGTCATGTGCAATCTGGTTTATGAAAATAGAGAAGAGTAGGGGGTCCAGGACTGAGCCCTGAGGGACATCTATGTTGGCAGAGGCATGTTCCAATAGGGCAGAGTTGAATTTGACGATCTGGGTTCTGTTGGATAAGTAGTTATCAAACCATCCCAATGCCCATGGAGAGAAGACCAATGAGAGAAGATCGGCATGTAGAAGAGGGTGATCTACAAGATCAAATACTTTCATAAGATTGATAAATACGGCACCTGTCAGGAGACCGGAATCCATGGCACCGATCATGTCATTCGTAAACTTAAGCGAGGCAGTGACTGTGCTGTGCACTTTGTGGAAACCATGTTGATTGTGTGAGAGGAGATCATGCTTAGTGAGATATTCAGTAGTTTGTGAAGCTACCAATTTTTTGAGTATTTTGCTCAAAACTGAGAGGATAGATATTGTCCTACAGTTGGAGATTTCTTTCTCATCTCCCTTTTGGAAAACAGGAGTGATTCCAGCAATTTTCCATATATCAGGTATTTTGCTGTGGCAGAGGAATAGAGTAAATATTCTGGCAAGGGGTGAGGCAAAAGAGGGGGCAGCTAGTTTTAGAAGCTTGGGCTCTAGACAGTCTGAGCAAATGGCAGTGATATCAGAGATGTTATTTAGAAGTTTTAGTATGTCAGTCCTATGTATGAGCCTGAAAAGAAACATTGGGTTCCTAGGCCTACTGTTGCAGGGTGTGGGTCTTATTGAAGGCTGAGTTGGAGGGAATAAGGAGGTGAACTTTGAAAGGTCAGAGAAGTGTAAGTTGAAAGCATTTGCAATAGTTACATGGTCATTGCAATGCACTCCATTTACAACCACATTGTTAACCAGTGTGATTGAGGAGAGCCCAGGAAAGTCTTGACATGGGCCCAACATTTTCGACAGTCACCAGCAGCAGCATCCACTAGGGGCCCTTTCCAATAAGAGCTTTTTGCCAGCCTGATTTTCTTTTTACACATATTCTGTAGTTTCCTGTAGTCATTGTACAGTAGTCCACCAGCAGACCAGTATTTCTAAAGTGTCTTCAGCATTTGTCTCTCATTCGGATTAAGGAAAGGAGCTCTTTATGCAACCATCTGGTTTGTTTCACACGAACACGATGCATAGTGAGAGGGGTGTGTTTGTCCTGTAAAGCTATAGATTGAGAGATCAAGTCATCAAGGGCATCCTGTACATCATGGGTCTGATATAGGAAGGATCAATTAACTGAGGAGATGTCATGTAGCAAGGCAGCTTCATCAAGATTGGCAACATTTCTTAAACAAATATAGCATGGTGGTGGTGGGGGTTTAGATGAGGGGTTCCAGCAGCAGAAGACTGGGGAGTGGTCACTAATGGCATCAGCAAGGGTGCCAGCAGCCACGATTCTAACACTATGATTGGACAATACCCAGTTGATCACAGTGCTAGAGGTGGGGGAGGGTGTAATTCTAGTGGGGATTGTGCTCAGTTGAAGGTTGTGATTTTAAATCAGGGAGAGAAGAGAATTGTGTGAAACATAGAAACATAGAATTTGACGGCAGATAAGGACCGCTTGGCCCACCTAGTCTGCCCATTTCCCTACCTAATGGATAAGCTGCAGATCCTAGTTAACCAACAGCCTACTTCCTCCTACCCCACACTAGAATTGCCTTATGTCTGTCCCATGCATTCTTGAATTCCCCCACTGTTTTTGACTGTACGACCTCCTCAGGAAGGCTGTTCCATGTAGCCACAGCCCTCTCTCTGAAGAAATACTTCCTCACATTACCTCTGAGCCATCTCCCCTCTATCTTCAAATTGTGCCCGCTTGTTTTTGCACATCTCTTTTTCTAAAAGATGCTACCCTCTTGGACTTTGTTGATTCCCTTGAGGTATTTGAAAGTTTCTATCATGTCCCCCCCTCTCTCTCCTTTCCTGAAGGTTATACATCTTTAGTTCCTTTAGTCTTTCTTCATATGTCTTCTGATGCAGATCCTACATAATTTTGGTTGTCCTCCTCTGGACAGCTTCCACCCTGTCTATGTCTTTGCAGAGATGGGGTCTCCAGAACTGTACACAGTACTCCAGATGTGGTCTTACCAACTGTCTGTACAGAGGGACAACAACTTCCTGTTTTCTACTGGTGAAAGGGTTCTGAAAGAACTCTTAAAACTGAAGGTGGACAAAGCAATGGGGCCTGATGGGATTCATCCCAGAATTCTAAAAGAACTAAGGGTAGAACTAGTGACATCACTGACTACCCTCTTTAACAAATCATGGGAGGGTGGGGTGGTTCCTGAGGACTGGAGGAGGGCAGATGTGATTCCCCTTCACAAAAGTGGGAGCAAGGTAGAAGCAGGAAACTACAGACCTGTTAGTTTAACCTCAGTGGTAGGGAAAATGATATAATCACTTCTGAAGGAAAGAATTGTCGAGTATCTAGAGGCCAGAGGGGCACAGGACCCAAGGCAGCATGGATTCACAGCTGGAAGGTCATGCCAGACAAATCTGATAGATTTCTTTGACTGGGTGACCAAAGTAGTAGATCAGGGAGGGGCTGTGGACATGGCCTACCTAGACTTTAGCAAGGCATTTGACACAGTCCCACACAAAAGATTAATATACAAGTTAGCCAGTCTGGGAGTGGGTTCCAAGATGACAGCCTGGGTAAAGAATTGGCTGGAGAATAGGACACAGAGAGTAATAGTAAATGGAGTCCACTCTGAAGAAAGGGGGGTTACTAGTGGGGTACTGCAGGGTTCAGTATTAGGAACCGGTCCTCTTCAATGTCTTTATAAGCGACATTGCAGAGGGACTGGAAGGAAAAGTATGTCTCTTTGCAGATGACACAAAGATCTGCAACAGAGTTGATTCACAAGGTGGGGTGGAAAGGATGAGAAGGGACTTGGCAAGGTTAGAGGAATGGTCAAAGTATGGCAGCTTAGATTCAATGCTAAGAAATGCAAGGTAATGCACCTGGGAAACAAAAACCCAGGCGAAGAGTACACAATGGGGGGTGAGATACTAACAACAACAAAAATGGAAAGGGACCTGGGGGTAGTCACATCAGCTGACCTAAAGGTAGGCAAGCAATGTGAGAGGGCAGCAAGGAGGGCTGGGGGGATACTGGGATGCAT
This sequence comes from Neoceratodus forsteri, assembly GCA_016271365.2. NCBI lineage: Eukaryota > Metazoa > Chordata > Ceratodontiformes > Ceratodontidae > Neoceratodus > Neoceratodus forsteri. Next base: position 1,199,433,651 of record CM028131.1, on the reverse strand, counting down.
AGGGAGAGGCATCACCAGTAGAAAACAGGAAGTTATTATCCCTCTGTACAGACAGCTGGTGAGACCCCGTCTGGAGTACTGTGTGCAGTTCTGGAGACCCAATCTCTGCAAAGACATAGACAGGATGGAAGCTGTCCAGAGGAGGGCAACTAAAATGGTGCAGGGTCTGCACCCAGAAGACATATGAAGAGAAACTTAAGGAGCTTAATATGTATAGCCTTGAGGAAAGGAGGGAGAGGGGGGACATGATAGAAACTTTCAAGTACCTCAAGGGAATCAACAAAGTCCAAGAGGGTAGCATCTTTCAAAAAAAGAGGTGTGCAAGAACAATGGGGCACAATTTGAAGATGGGGGTGGCTCAGAGGTTATTTAAGGAAGTATTTTTTCACAGAGAGTGTTGTGGATGCATGGAACGGCCTTCCGGAGGAGGTTGTGGAGTCAAAAACAGTGGTGGAATTCAAGCATGCATGGGACAGTCAAAAGGCAATTCTAGGGGTTGGGGGTAGGAAGAAGTAGGCTGCTGGTTAACTAGGATCTGCAGCTTATCCATTAGGTAGGGAAATGGGCAGACTGGGTGGGCCAAGCGGTCCTTATCTGCCATCAAATTCTATGTTTCTATGATGAGTCTCCCTATGCATCCCGGTATCCCCCAGCCCTCCTTACTGCCTTCTCACATTGCTGGCCCCCCACCTTTAGGTCATCTGATATGACTACCCCAGTTCCCTTTCCATTTTTGTTGTTGTCAGTATCTCACCCCCCATTGTGTACCCTTCCCCTGGGTTTTTGTTTCCCAGGTTCATTACTTTGCACTTCTTTGCACTGAATCTAAGCTGCCATACATTTGACCATTCCTCCAACCTTGCCAAGTCCCTTTTCATCCTTTCCGTGTTCTTTGCTTTCCAACTTGAGGCTCAGATCACCAAAGATTATCACTTCATTTTGCCCAGTAGTGCAAGCAATATGGTCCAGTAGCTCCTTAAGGCCTAAGATCCTGCTCTGTGGTGGGTTGTAGGCACAAATAATATGTAACTTCTTCACTCCCAAGAAGCATACTGGTTATAACGTCAAGACGCTTAATAGCTGCACTGCATTATGGCTAAAACCTGACCCAGGCACTTCCGCGAGATGCCCCGAGTTGAGAATCTTTAGTGGGGGTCCGGGGTGCAGCCCCCATAACGGGGGGTGTGGGGGCAGAACCCCCCACAGAACAAAGACATGATGCCTCATGCCACTAATCGCGCAGCACGATAGTGCCATGCAGCATTATGTCTTATGACACAATGATCCTGTGCCTCCAAGAAGTAGGGTGGCATGAATGGATTCACACAAGGACAGGTTAGGTATAGTTGAGAGAGCTAAATTCATGTGAGGCATGTAGAAAATAGCAACCACTCCACCTCTTTTGGGTAATTGTCTGTCACACCAAAGTAGATTATAGTTACGTAAAATGCTGAAGTGTTAGTATTGTGACACATACCAAATTCTTTCATATTCCAGTAAGTCAAATTAAACAAAACAGGTATATGCATAAACTGTAAATTGTTAATCAGTGTACCAGGTAGAGCAGTGGAATGTTAGACCACTACGAGGACCAGGGGTGTGCTTTGGATATTCCAAAAGCTGTTGGTCAGTAGGTGGTAACACAGAAAGGTACATGGCAGCAGAGGCCATGTCATGTACAGCACAAAATTTACGAGCAGAGTCCTTAGACAAAGAATTACAATATAAGGGATCAATCAAAGCAGTAATATTGTATAAACCAGAATGTGTAAGAGCAGTTTGTAGCAAGGACAGAGAACCGTTTGGGGATACTTTAGCATTAGGTCAACCCTGGAAAGTTCCCTTGGAGAGTTTGGCCACAGGGAGAATTTGTCCTTGTGATGTGGTTTGCCACACAATTTGAAGGGTAGATTTGTCAGGAGCAACAACCGAGGCAGTGAGGTAAGCATTGGAACCTTCCTGGACAGTAATCAAACTATAGGGTATTTTGATGGATACTCCCTCTGGGGCAGATGCTGGAGGATTAAGGTGAGGTAGAAGGTTCGGTACCATGCCTTAGATGCAGGGAAAAACTCCTGTGATGAGGAGAAAATGGAACAAGATAGCTATCTTGTCAGTATATCTGAAAAGGAAAACCAAACATTAGTAGGTTAGTATTATTCCGCCCAATGAGGTGAGGAAAAGTAATTATGCTCCTTTATACAGTTTCATTTGGTTTGCATGTAACCATTTGTCAGTTAGTTTATTTTTGTGCAGGAGTTTAACTTGATAGACTGCCGGACTGAACTTGTTGACAATGGAGTAAGGGCCTTCCCACTTATTGGAGAAAGAGTGTGTGGGATGTGCAAATTGGAGAACCAGTACCTGATCTCCAACCTGCCAATCCACTTCTTGTGCATGTTTGTCAAACTGTATCTTGGACTGTTGCTGGGCCTTGCCCATGCAATTGGCGGCATGCAAGTGTGTGTGTGTGTGTATGAGGTCTTTTCTGAGTTTTTCCACAAATTGGTCTACAGATACATGGTCCGCAGTGGGGGTGTGCAGGTCAAACAAAAGGTGTTCAGGTAATCTCATCTGTCTTCCAGTCATCACCTCAAAGGGTGTCAGCTGGGTGGTGGTTGAGGGTGTAGCCCTGACTGCCATAAGGAGTAACGGCAACATAGAATCCCAGGTTTTGGGATTGTCCTCAATGACTTTGGAAAGCATTTGCTTAATCCGTCTGTTGGCTTTTTCTACTTGACTCGAAGATTGAGGATGGTAAGGTATGTGGAACTTCTGTTGAACTTCAAGGAGCTCAAGGGATTCTTTCATCAACTCACCTGTAAAACTGGTTCCTTTGTCAGAGTCTACCTTAAGAGGTAGGCCCCACCTGGAGAAAATTTGCTCCACCAGGATTTTGGCAGTGGTTTTAGCAGTGCATGTCTTAGTGGGGAAAGCTTCGACCCACTTAGAGAAGAGATCAGTTACCACAAGAGCATACTTTTTATTTCTGCGGGTATTGGTGAAGGGACCAATAAAATCAATTTGTATGGCATGCCAAGGGCCAGAGTATCTTTGTGGTAGGAGTTTGGCATTTTGTTTGGTGGGGATGGGATTGTTTTGTGCACAAACAAGGCAGTTGTCTATGTACTGTTTAACATCTTTGGTAACATCAGGCCACCAGGCAGTGGTCTTGTGCCTCTGGAGGATGTTTTCCACTCCCTGGTGTCCACCAGTGGGGGTATCATGCACTTGGTGCAAGAATTCAGACCTAAGGTGTTTGGGCACCGCCCACAACTTGGTGGTGGAATCATCTGGTTGGTACCAGATGAGCTTGTCATCTGGGGACAAGTATAACTTACTTTCATGCCTCCGGTAAGGATTGTGTGTCGGAAGTTTCTCCTTGGTACCTTTGTCAAGGAATCTGAACACTTCTTTGAGTTCAGTATCAACATGTTGGGCTGCTGAAAGGTCCAAGGGAGAAAAAGGTTCAGGTTTCTTCCTGACTGCTGTAATGTGTACAGCCACATTGACCTCTGGATGGTCCATCATCCAGGTGTCCCACCCTTGGGCCACTTCCTTGGCAAGGGTGTCTGCTGTGTCATTGAAGGCATGGTAGGGATCATGGAGAGAATGATCTTTAACTTTGTGTACATAGAGTTTGTGTGCAAACTTTTGTGCCAGTGAGTGTATGTAAATTACCAGTTCTTTGTACTTCACTGGGCTGCCATCAGAAGAGAGGAAGGAGTTCTTCTGCTAGAAAGGAAGAAATTCTGTAAGAGAACAACAAATCCAATATAAGTCTGTAAAAATGATGGTGTCCTTGGTTCCATGCTGGATGAACTCGAGGGCACAGGCCACTGCTGCCATCTCAGCATACTGTGAAGATGCTACACTGCAACATTTAGAGATTTTAACAGTGTTACCATAGGGGTAAATCACTAAGATACCTATACCTGCAATCTGTTCTCCCTGATAGTAGGAAGCTGATCCATCTGTGAAAATATGACACAATGAGGTGCTTTCAAGTGATTATGGCATGGCAGAGACGAAAGGACCTGGATCTGGCAGATCAGGTGGTTGTAGTGTACAGTCATGGGGTGCTCCTTGGAAAAGGAGTCCATGTGCCAGCATGGATGGCATTTTTGTTGGGTGTACCTGTATGTCCCTGTCCTGAAGAAGAAGTGACCAGTGTGTTAGTCTGGTGTTAGAGACCAACCCATCCTTCTCTCTGTCTGACAGCAGAAAGGTAGTTGGGGTGTGGTTTGTATTAATGATCAGTGGAGAGTACCCAATGATATACAGAAAGTGCTTGACAGCCCAATAGGTGGCCGGAAGGTTCCTTTAGCAAAGGCTGTACTTCTGTTCCACTGGGGTCAAGCGCTGTGATACATATTCAATGGGTCTCAAGGTATCATGAACCTTCTGGGCCAGCACTGCTGACATAGCAATGTCAGAGGTGGCACACTCCAGATGGAATGGTAGTGCTGGATTGGGGTTGACCAAGGCTGGAGCTGAGGCCAATGCCTGCTTTAGTGACTTCACAGCCTGGGTGTGTATGGGGCCCCAAGTCCAGCAAATGTCCTTTTTCAGTAGCTCATACAGAGGAGCGGCCTTCTGAGCAAAATCACAAATAAAGTCTCTAGAATAGTTCACCATACCTAAAAACCTTCTAAGAGTTGCCACACTTGTGGGCAATGGCAAGTCTTGCAATCCTTGTATCTTCTTACAGGTAGGGCTACGGCCTTGGTCAGTTATTCTCAGGCCCAAAAAGAGTACCTCCTCCTGACATAGTTGTGCTTTTGCTGGGTTGCATTTGAGGCCTGCTCTCTGGATGAGAGTCAATAGTTCATCCAAGAGATCCAAGTGTTGTTCCTGTGTGGCTGTTTCCAACAGCAGGTCATCTACATACTGCAAGAGACACTAGGGAGTAGAGAAACCCTCAAATGTGTCCATCATGTGTAGATGGAACAGGACGGACTGTTATGGAATCCCTGTGGTAAGAATGTCCACGTGTACTGTCTACCTTCAAAGGTGAAGGCGAACTTATATTGACTCTTAGGGGCAAATAGTAGTGACCAGAAACCATAAGAGATATCCAGGGCACTGAACCATTTTTGGTCAGGGGTCAAGAGTCATAGCACATCAGGTGCAGAGGCCACAGTTGGAGCACAACTGGGGGGTGACCTGGTTCAGTTTTCTGTAGTCAATAGTAAGTCTCCTGGCACCTGTAGGTTTCTTCACAGGCCACACTGGGGAGTTGGCAGTAGAAACACATGTTCTGATTACCCCTTGGTTAAGGAGTGATTTTATTGTTTACCTAAGAGAAGACAAGGCCTCAGATGGGAAAGGATATTGCCTTTGCTTCTCATGTGCTGGGCCAGGCACTTCGATGACAGTGTGTATTCTGCCACAGTCATGCTTGTTGATAGCAAATGCTTCCAAATGCCTTTTCAAAACAGAAAGAAGCTTTGGAAAAAGCTCATGGTTCTTGAACAAATCTATGACGTCATACTCCTTGTTGTTGGCAGATATTGTTGCCACAACACGTGAATTGGGGATCAAAATTGCATGATATTGGCCCTAAATCTGTATCAATAACATGGTAGGTAGATCCACCACACAGAAGTGTGGTGCAAGGAAATCAATCCCAATGATACTAGGATGATCATGCAATACCATCAGTTGGAAGGTGTGTGAGGCCTTTAGGTGTCCCAACTCTTCATGTAGTGGTAGAGAGAGGTATGCAGGTAACCTAGTACCATCTACTCCTGACATGTTGGTCCTCCGTCTGGTGGACCAAGGAGATGTATCCAGGTGGTCATCATGTAATAGACACAGCCACACCTGCTGTCAATAACACTGTAAGTAGGTGGCTCCCAACCTCGGCCTCAGTGCAGGGCCTTCCATTTGTATCCAAGACCAGCTTGTTTACAATCTGGACTGGGGCCTTTAACTGTCAATCTGTACTGGAGAAAGCATGGAGAGGTTGGGCCTGGCTTCTTCGAACCACTTCACCATGCTGCACTGATGCTACATAGGGAGGTGCTTCTAGGTTCAGGCCTGTATGGGCCTGAGGGCCTGTACTTCTGGTATCACCATAGCCCATTGAGGCCTGGGTTCCTGGTTTTATGGTTACAAGGGACTAAGCAGGAAGAGCATCTGCTACAGAGTGCACTTGCCCCAGGAGTTTTCTAAATTTCCGATTTTCTTCAGCTATCTCCCTATACAAAGGGCCTGGTCTTTGTTCTTGTTTACCCTTCTGATTCTTGTGCTTCTTATTCTTATGATAGTTCAGGTTCCCACCCCATTGTTGTTGCTGCTGTTGTGGTTGTTGTTGTTGGGCCTGCTGAGGGTGTTGGTTGTTTGCAGAGAGGAGCTGTTTGTGTTGGACCTGCCCTTCCACCATGTAGTGCATCGCAGCCTCTTGAGTAGACTCCACGGTGGCTACTTTCTTTGAACCAGAGCCCAGATCACAGATGTAGAGTTGGTAAACTCTCTCAGTTTTCTGAATAATGCCGGCAAACCTTTCCGTGGTGGGATAAGTGGTTGTCTCAACCTTCTCTCTTACTGCAGGGATCATGTTCCTAAGGACCAAGTTCTTATATTCAATAAGATCTACATCTGCAGCTTCTTGTGTGAGTTGTTTTCCTGCTCGGTAGGCCATCCAGAGTCTCTGGTAGTAAGTCGCTGGACTTTCTTTGGCATTCTGTTTTACAGGATATGCAAGCATCACTCCTACTACACCTAGGCTATGTGCAGAAATGAGTTCAGCTGCAACCTCATCAAAGGTGGTGTTGCCAGCCTGGCGGATGGCATCGGGGAGTTTGGCCCACAATCCAGCCTCTATGGTCTGGCATAGTATTTGGACCTGATAGTCCGCAGTGAGGCTAAGCATCTCACATTTGGAATACACCTTTTCCAAGTGGCAGCTGAGGTTGTCAGACGGACTCATCTGACCAATACTGTCAGCTATTTGCTGAACAGAGTAGGCCATTTGTAGGGGATTATTGGGCCGATCAGGCTGGGGTAGGTTACCTTGGGCGCCATCCAGTTCTGCCCGGGCTGTGGCCTCAGCCGTGGTATGAACCATGCCTTCCTGAGTACCAGCCTCTTGCAGAAGCTGCCTAAGCTGGGTTTTCAGGACCCGCTTATTTTTCTCAGAGATAGGCACGTTACCTATTGCATTCCCAATCATTGTTTATATCTCCTGCCTGTCTTCCACATTAATAATGGCTACTGGCGGTGCCATCGGGACCAGGCTTGGGCCTGCTCCCCCCTCATCATGGGGACCACCATGTTGGCATTGCCCATGATGTGCATCACGACGTCGACGACATATGACAAGGTGTGGGTGGAGTGGGGACCCGCCATGTTGTGGATGGCTGGGTGGGGTTTCTGAGCCATAGTAGGGGTGTGACTGGGCATTGTACTGGGAGATGTCATTATCTGAGACCTCCCCTTCAGATGACATGGTTAAGGCAGGGGTTATGCCTCCCGTCACCTTAACATGTCCAGCCAGAACCTCTCGCTGATGGCGCAGTTTCACCATCTTAGATTCACATTCTGCATGACTCACATTTGCAACATTCACATCAACCTCATCTTGCATTTGTTACTGCAATACTCTGTACGCGTCGCTCAATTCACGATTGTCCCTAGTAGCCACTTGTAAGTCATTACGTACCTGGTTTATTTCATCTTGTAGCTCTCCCATATCCTCACTCAACTGTTCATTCACTCTACTTAACAAGTCATTCATATTCAAAGCCTGCCCCTTATCCTGTCTCAAACGTTCACACTCCTGCTTCAACATACATATTTCTTCCTCTCCAGCCCGTGCAGAATGATGCAAAAGTGAATCCTTTTTCATTTCACAGTGTTTGAAGTTCAGACTCCAAATTCTGCTGTAGTCTAACACATTCTGTTTCCTGGAAACCCATCTCTTGCTTAAGAGATGAAATCTGCAGGTCAAGGGTTGAACCTCGCTCGGAGGCTTCCAGAGCAGCATAGAGAACTCGTGACCAACAGCCTTTGGCATGATGTTTATTGGCTGTTTGTCTCATCTCACAGTACTGGGTTGAAATCCTCAGTATAGGGTTTTCAGATTGACTTGCATCCCACGTGAAGTCAGCCCATCTTCCATGGGAGGCAAGGAAGTTTGAGATATCGAGTCTCAGTTCTTCACAGATACTTGATATGGTGGCCATTGTGTGGGAGGGAACGAAAAATAAAACTGAAAAAAGTGCCGTGCTGTGTATCGATCCACAGCAGGAACAGTTGACACACAGGGCTACTGTATACTCTGTAGGCTTACAATTCAAAGCTGCTGTGGAGTGGGTCGAGTCAGCATTGACCACACCCAAGAAAAGCAGCCAGACTTTGCAAATGACTACAAAGTGGTCAGAAAATTGGAGAAGTGGTGTGGGAATGCATACCTACAGTCCATGTTGGGAATAGTGGTGGGTGAAGTGGGCTCAATCTGCTCTACGAAGCGATTTGCAGAGCAAAGGCGGATTCGTGGAGTGCTCTGCTACATGAAGCAGAGTACTTTGCATTATATTGAGGAACACGAAGTCCATTAGAAACACTGACTTTGCATTACTCCACCTCCCTGGGCCACTACTCTTCCAATTTTAATGCGAAGTACATTGCTGGCAGTTCACTTCGCTTCACTTTGCCTTGTTTTTGAGCTCCAAAAGTGAATTTTGCAGTGATTCATGCGATTTCAGGTCACATGGGCTCTATATTGATCTGCACAGCCTCATTTCGGGGTAGTATGAGAAGGAAGGAGTAGGAGACAGTGTGCTCTGATAGCTGTCTGTAATAGGAATCTTGTAAAAGCTGTTCAAAAAGCATTTTTGCTTTTTTTGGGGATCCAACTTTAGTTCATCGATTGTAGGAAACCCTCCTGTGCTCATATCATCAAGCGTTTCTGTTTGTGTGTGGATTTTGCATGTTAATTTACACCATTGAGTGTGTATGGCGAAAGACAGTGAAAGTGTGCTGTGGGGGAGGGGCGTATCTGTGGTGTAGGTAGATTTAAGTTGGAGAAATAGTGATTTCTTTGTTTTTTGGTTATATTTTTGTTATATAACTGACTGTGTTAATGTACACATGGTAATATTGTCAGTAATAGTACACATATTCTTGCTGTTTGTTGTGTGGATGTGGTGCAGCAGTTTATAAGGTCAGGTTGTTTAAATTACACATTTACATTAACGTGGCATAGTACACTGAACTTTTGCATTTGCGTCTCATTCCTCGTTCAGCATTGTACACAAACTGTTCTGTGTTGTATGTGAGTGTGTGTGCAGTGTTGTGTGCATAAAATAATACACCTTTTATTGTGACACAGACTAGTGTAATTTTCCGCAATCTGCCGCAGCAGCAGTGTGAACCTGCTATCCACTGCAGCTGCCTGATTTTGTACTGCTGTGGCTCTCTGTTCTTAGTTTTGCTTTTAAGTAGCCAATATAAAATCAGCACTATCTGTATTCAGTGCTTCCACCCCCATGTTCAAAGGTATTTTACCAGACTAGATTGTTTTTTGGACCGCCAGCACCACTGGTTACTGAAGTTGTTTTAATTCCGTGACAGTCTCAGAGTAGTCTCTTATCTGTTGCTGAAGCCACAGTTGTTTATTTGGCTTCACATCTAACCAGCATCCTTCCAATCAGAAAATGAATGTATCAAAATCTGAATTTGCTAATAATATGTGTGGTTGATCCCCCAAAATACCAGCAAAGAGACATGCAATCAAAGCTGTTTCTCACCATGGCAATGTTGGCAGTAAGATGGTCTGTGGGCGTGTAGTAGTATGCAGACACAGAAGTGTATTGCTGATGTGAGGAAAGTATTTCTCCTGCAATGTTTTTAACAGCCCAATCAGTAGCTTCACCTTAGTTGCTGAGGAGATTATGTTTTCCCAGCTGGTGGTGTTAGTGTTACTGGTGTTAGTGATGGTGGAGGTAGTATTAGTATTCTTACATCAAGTTCTAATTCCGACCAGTGTACCGTATCCAAACATACTGAGTGTGAAGAAGTGCAAGTGAGTGGCAGCATAGATTATGTCATACTTCCCAGTAACATCCCAGTAACTGAACCTGAGGATTCTGATGATCATGTCAACGATAGCATACAATGGGATATTCTATCCACCGTGGCACTTAACATCATGCATTTTCCATGCAGTGATTCACAGTGTGCTGAGAAAATATCAGGTGATTGCGGTGTAGATGCTGATGATGAATGTGATGATGATGATGATGTTGCTGTTGTTGCAACATGCAGTTCACATGCTAGCATCCAAGCAGAAGATGTGGATGTGTGTTATGTTGATAAATATGATGATGATGATGTAATTGACTCCAGTTGGGAACCGGAGAAAAAGAAATTGAAAGTGTCTGTGTTTCAGTCTTTTGCAGGAAATTCTCGTAAAAAACTTTGATTCACCGCTTAGTTGATGATGATGATGATGATGACCCAGTAATCAATATGATAGGTAGTCATGGTGGTCAGTTGCAGTCCAAGTGTGCAGTGCCAGAAACATCACGTGCCCCCTCCACTTCAGTGCTTAAAATAACAGATATAAATAAGCTACATCATGATGGACATGTTAAAAGCAGAGCATCACACTCCCTTGTTTGGGATTTTTTTGTACAAGATGCAAATGATGATTCAGTTGCAATCTGCCAGGTTTGCCATGTGTGTGTGAGTCGAGGTAAAAAGGGGAACCATCTGGGGACAGGACAGCATACGCATCTTAAGAATAGGCACTTGGCTCTGTGGACACAGCACAAGCTGGCAGCTAATACCACAGTGGGGCATTCATCTGTGTCACCGGTAACCATAGCCAGCATGTTATCCCCTTCCATGACTGTTAAGCCCAGTAGGTAATTAAACATGTGCAGTAGTGCGGTAATAAGAGCTGAGGATTACTACAGGCATGATGAGGTAGAGGACCATAATGACTTTGAAATGTTGTCTAATGCTAGGAGAGTAGCAGTTTTGTGGTGGTGGTGGTAGAATGCAGTATGTCATAAGTGGTACATCAAACCCGTTTGGCAAATCTGGCAAAATAACATCATTTCTGGGTTTGTCATCATCACCTGAGCAACCGTCTTCATCAAATGTCCACACTCCACCCCTGCCATGCCATTCATCACAGAGCACAACCATTTGTGAGACCAACAACACACCACGTAAAACGCGGTCAGCCTCCATCGCCAGAGTGTTTTGCATAAGCGAAGCACCCTCAATCATACAGTGTCACATGAACTTAATGCTGCTGTAGCAGAAATGTAGGTAATTATCTTTTGCCCTCTCCTTTGTGGAGAATTCAGGGTTTGAGTGGTTGCTGCACGTGTCTGTCCAAAATGGAAAGTCCTATCCAGGACATATTTTCTACCCGCGGCGTCCTTTGAGTTGTTCTGCACTGTGTCCGACTCAGTAAGACATGCCCTTCAACATTCCTCCTCTCCATTCATCCATTTAAGTATGGATATGTGGACAAGTGGCAAAACAGCGGGGAGTTCATATCTGTGTATAACTGCACACTGGGTGCAGGTGCTGGGAGTTGTTTATGATGTTGGTAGCGTGAATAATCAGTGCAGTAAGGTGGATTGTCACGGTAGCAATCTTCCTGGGATTTGCCAGCATGCAACGATTGCTATGCGCAGTGTGACCTGTTCACACACTGGTGAGAACATGTTGGACATGGTACTGACTGAAATTGACAGATGGCTAAACCCTCTGTCCCTGAGAGCTGGGTTCATACAAGTGACAATGGGTCAAATGTGGTGAAATGCATCAGTAATGGTGTTTTTTTTTCGTGTTCCATGCATGGCCAACTGTTTAAATCTTGTGGTTCAGGAGTTTCTGCAGAACCCTGATATAAAGGAAATGCTGACCATTGCACAATGTATCTGCTCTCACTTTTCAAGATCTGGAAAGGCCCGTGACCAGCTGCGGCAGTTGCAGATACAAAACAGCCTGCCTCAGCACCGCTTGAAGCTGGAAGTTGTCACCCGATGGAATTCCACATTATACATAAACATGGCAAAGAGGTTGTATGAACAATACAAAGCCATCTTAGACTATCTTGTTATGCACATTAGCCGTGACAGTTCCGGGGCCTCCATGTCTATGACGACTGAACAGTGGTGCCTCATAGACTCTGTAATTACAATTTTGTGGCATTTTGAACATGCCACACTGACAGTGAGTGGAGAGTCTGCCTCCATTAGCCAATCAATTCCACTGCTGTGTGTGCCGGGGCAGACATTGGTGAATGTACAGCATAGCCTTGATGTTGCTGGAGATGGTTGTAGCAGTATGTTGCTGCAACACATGCTGACAGTATTCGACCAGAATCATCACATTGTGAGCATTCAGCGTAGTGACAGCTTTGCCATAGCAACAATGCTGGACCCACGATACAAACTTGGAATTGCATCAGTACTGGAGGGAGGGCCTGAACAGGTAAAAAATATCAGTGGTCAACTGGTGCGCTTGGCTCATGGGACACAGAAGTCATGTGCCAAGGTCAGCAAACCTCAGCAGCATAATCCAGCTGAAGGTGTAACTGGAGGACCATCCAGCATATCCTGCAAGGGAAGGGACTGTAGTTCCAGGGTCTGTCATCCAAAGTGGTTGGTGTCAACCCACTTTGGGAGGCTTTGTCCAAAGCGTGGTAAGCGAAATAAATGATTCGGGAGAACAGGATGATGCATCAACAATTGGACTTAGTGGGCACAGAGAATGGCTTGAGTCATATTTGTCTGAAAACAGGCATCTGACAATAAGTGAAGATCTTCTTTGTACTGGAGTGGAAAGGTCAGTGAATGGCCAGAGCTGATTGCAGTGGCAACTGAAGTCCTACATGCCCACCCTCCAGTGTAAGTGTTAAGAGGGTATTCAGCTCAGCAGGTGCAATAGTCAGGGATCATTGGACAAACCTGTCTCCTGCAAATGTTAGTTTGCTAACATTCATTAAAATGAATGAGAGGCACATACCAGCACTTACTGCAACCTCGGTATTTGTACCCTGGCCTAGTCATGGTGGTCTTGCTGATGTGGAAATGGAGCATCCTGGTGGCACTGGCAGTGGCTGCCTGAAATGGCCCACCACTGACGTAGATGACGACACAATGGAGAAAGAATTTGCCAGTGGTCAGACTTCAGACATCGATGACTGTGAGGGCAGTTTTCTTTATGAGGATGATGATGTGGCTAATGTTGGCAGGTTTTAACTGCAGTATTTAAAAGGCGGTGTGCCCCCCCGGACCACCACCACCACCACCGGGACTGATGTTATCCAAGTATGCCACCATGAGTCTGCCTGCCCCACCCGGAGCACCTTCACCACCACCAGGACTGATGTTATCCACTACTACCACCACTGCCACCATGAGTCTGCCCCCCCGGAACACCACCACCATTGGGACTAATGTTATCCAAGTCTGCCATCATGAGTCTGTCTGCCCCTCGGATCACCTTAATCACCACCGGGACTGATGTTATCCACTGCCACCATGAGTCTGTCTGCCCTCTGGATGACCTTCACCACCACCAGAACTGATGTTATCCACTGCCACCACAAATCTGCTCCCCCCCTCAGACCACCACCACCACTGGGACTGATGTTATCCAAGTCTGCCACCATGAGTCTGTCTGCTCCCCAGGCTACCTTCACCACCACCGGGACTGATGTTATCCACTGCCACCATGAGTCTGTCTGCCCCTCGGATGACCTTCACCACCACCGGAACTGATGTTATCCACTGCCACCATAAGTCTGCCCCCCCGGACCACCGCCACCATCAGTACTGATGTTATCCAAGTCTGCCACCATGAGTCTGTCTGCCCCCTGGACCAGCACCACTGGGACTGATGTTATCCAAGTCTGCCACCATGAGTCTGTCTGCCCTCCAGACCACCACCACCGGGACTGATGTTATCCAAGTCTGCCACCATGAGTCTGTCTGCCCCCCAGACAACCTTCACCACCCCTGGGACTGATGTTATCCACTGCCACCATGAGTCTTTCTGCCCCCGATGACCTTCACCACCACTGGGACTGATGTTATCCAAGTCTGCCACCATGAGTCTGTCTGCCCCCCGGACCACCTTCACCACCACCAGGACTGATGTTATCCACTGCCACCACTGCCTCCATGAGTCTGTCTGCCCCCCATGGACCACCACGACCAGCTTCTTAATATTTAAACTATAAAGTGAATATGTGTACTCATGTTTGTTATGCTGCTTCACTTCCTTTAGTTGTATGTTTTGTTTTCTGTAGCTTTTCAGAGCCGCAATGGTAAAACACATACAGTACACTTCTTTTGTTTCTTTTATAGGGTAACAAAAAAAGGTTCCATTGCTAAAACTCATTGAGAATGATGCTGTAGCTGTACCCTACAGAGAGGAACCGATGTAATATCCATGTGAAATCCATTCTGGTAAGTATGAAGATTTTATTTAATCCGTTTCATTGTTTTGTAACGACTGCAGCAAATATTGCACACAACAGGTTGTGTTAGTTGACAAGATGTGTCTTTGAAATGTAACTTGACTTTAGGGATTGAGATTTGAGAACCAGGGAGGGACACATAACAATTAAGTTGCAAGAAGTCATTCATTTGTTTTTTAGGAAACTTCCAGATGCTTTGTTGTTCTGACAAAGTGGCCTTATCAAACAAGTTCTTCAATATCAGGCCCCCCCCCCGGGCTGGGGCACACATGCAACATACAGAAGTCATTTCATTAGATGACCATGATCATCACACCAGACTCAAAAAGGATGCAGATGAAATCTGTGAAGAAGTAAGAAAATAAGAAACCATTACAAACAAACCTGCAAATATGCTTCCCCCACCCAAAAAAAAAATACTTACCTTCATGTGCTTGACAGTTATCCATTGCAAATTTCTACACAAAAAGTTCTAATCGAGCATTGGAATGTGCACACCAACAGTATCTGTGACCTGTGATACAGAACAATTCCATGAGTACATGTCCATGTCAACTCCCCTCACCTACAAACTACAGAAATATATATCTATATATATCAACTCACCAAAGCTACTATTAGTGTACAGAAAAAGGGCATCCTTCAATCTAGTTGAGATGATCACATTGTATTTCTTCGAATCGCAGCACACATTGGACCAGCAACAGTTCTCTCACGGTCATCATTTTAGGGGCACTGCACGCATGAGTGAGTGTGCAATAAATTCTGGGGTACTTTGCATGTGCTGAAACAATCCCATTTCACTTTGTTACCACTTGTCAATTTTCTGCACACAAGGAGGATGCATACTGGGCCTGCAGAAAAAATCTGGGGACTCTGTGCCACTTTTATGCACATGACTGAGTGCGCCATTAATTCTGAGGGACTTTGTATGTGCAGAAACAGTCTCTTTTCACTTCATTACCACTTGTCAGTTTTCTGCACACTAGCAGGATGCATTCTGGACCTGCAGAAAAAATCTGGGGACTCTTTTGTGTGCTGTGATTGTTGCTGTGAGCTCATGATGTCGTACTGACATTTTTACAATTAAAGCAGCATTGCAAGAATGTCCTCACAGTTCTGAACTGTACTGTTTTATGCTACTTTACATTGCCACAGCCACTACTACTTACCTCCGAGTCATGACTTGAATGATATGATTCTTTTCACAATTTATGTCTGCTTTACTTACTTGACTACTTTTCCTCATGTATGAAATAAAAATGAGCACGTCTTCCAATATTGTTTGGAACAGCTTTGTATTTATTTGCAGCTGCTTTTCAATAACTATTGTT
The DNA here is from genome assembly GCA_016271365.2 of Neoceratodus forsteri. Taxonomy (NCBI): domain Eukaryota; kingdom Metazoa; phylum Chordata; order Ceratodontiformes; family Ceratodontidae; genus Neoceratodus; species Neoceratodus forsteri. The sequence goes on along the minus strand of CM028131.1, from coordinate 1,199,417,862 downwards.
CTGTGGTGTCATAAAAACACTGCCTGATGTATAACTGTTAATTAACAACAGAAGTGATATACAACAACTACTTGATGTGATGGAGAAAAGCAGAGGAAAACAATGACAAAGACCTGGCCAGCACCAATTTAAAAGGAATGCTCCTTTCATTAGTTCACACATGAAAAAAGGTAGTACAGCAGACTCAACTACTGCAAATTATCATATCATTCCAGTCAGTCAGGACGTAAGTAAAGGAAGTTGTAACATAGCAATAAAAAATATAGGTCAGAGTTATCAACAGATTGTTGCACTGCTGCTTTACGAACATTCACCACATTATATAGTTATGGTGATGCACATAATCTAATATGTGGGGTCATTACTACCACTGGAATATTTCTTGCTCCACAGAGTGCAATATATTTCTGTGAAAACCACCCATAATTTCATTACAATGAGTCACATGACGGAGGAATTACCGATCAGAAAAGCCACCCACATTCTGCCACCCTTTCTCAGCAATGTTAGGATGTGAAGCCAGGGGGAGCGCAGGTGCATGCTCCACTACAGTGAATGTCCGGCAGCTATCCCAACCAATGTTTCCTTATGTTATAAAGTTCACTTTGTGGTGAAATGTGGGATGTTTCCACTAACAAGGCTCTTCTTACTGGAAACATGGCCACACATTTCACTACAAACTGACCATTATAACATAAAGAACATTCGGAAACCTGCCGGACAATCGGATATTCACTGTAAAGAGCATGCACACGCGCTCTCCCTGCCATCACGTCTACATTGTTGAAGAGAGAGATAGTAGACAGGCTCCAGAATGGGAATTCCTCCATCACGGATACACTGTAATGAAATTAAGGCTGGTTTTCACAAAAATGTATTGCACTATGTGGTGCAAGAAAGATTTCTGAAGGGAAAAATGTGTATGAGTAAACAATAACAAACAAAAACACACAAAAAGTACAACACAGTAGTGGGGTGGGGTCAAGTGTGAGGGTGGGTGTGGGGGGCAGAAAACAATCCCTGACTTATTATGGCCATGGGATGCTGTGGTGGTCCAGCAGCAGGTGCAGCATTGAAAGTATTTGCTGCTGCTGTGCTTCCACTCTGTTAACCTGCTGCTCCAAAGCACTGAAAAGCTCATTATTTTCCTCAAGTGTTGCCCACACCAGGCTTATGTCAGACTGGCTTGCAGGGACTGTGGCAGGGTCCACTGCAGTGGGTAATCCAGGTAGTGGGGCTGGTGGTGGACATGGTGGTGCTGGTGGCTGAGGTGGCAGTGGCGGTGGTGGAGCAGCTGATGTAGTAGCCCTCCTCCTCCTGCTGTGGTGGTGACTGCTGCGAGGCACATCTCCCACCCCAGCAGCACCCTCGGCCACTGCCATGGAAGGGCCAGCAGGTGGACACCTGGCCCCTTCCATGGCAGCCTGCCACTCTGCCTTGTGGTAGTTCAGGATGTGGGTGCACTGGCTACTGGTTCCCAAATGCATCCCAGGGGGGCCATGGTGCACCAGCACACCACACACATGGCACTCCACCACTGTGCTGTCTCCCCCCACACAATTAAAAAACTCCCACACTGGGGAGCTGTGGAAGGTGGACCAAACACAGTCCTCACACATAGGGCATGAGTCCCACCACCTACAATTGCCGGGGCCACCTCCTGTGGCTGTGGAGGTGGTGGAAGGGGTGCTGCTGGATCCTCAACAGCTGCTGCTAGTGGTGGTAGTGGCAGAGAAGGTGGATGTACAGCAGCCACCAGTGGCACTGGTGCTGCTGCTGCTCCTGTTGCTTCAGCAGGGGAAGCAACACCAGCCAGGAGTCTGGAGCAGCCCAACATCACACAACTGCCCCGCCCCAAATGGTTCGGCACTCCTCTCCTCCTAACGTGCCCACGGGCCAGCGACTCACCTTCTCCTACATGACCCTCCATCCTCCTGAGTCCACGGATGACAGACACACACAGACAGTGGACACACACACACACACACACACACACACACACACACAGTCAGTCACACACACAAAACAAAACAAAACTTATACAAAAAAATCACTAACAAAAGAAACACTAAGACAATACAAAAACTAAATAAAATAGCTTTTAAAAAAGCTGTTTGTTTGTTCTGGGTTCTGGCACTAAAAAGAAACGAAAGCCAAGCAAACTCCTCTCCTCTCACAATTTTGCTTTCTCCCTCTACAAATGAAAAGGAGAAAGTGACATTGCTTCTCTGACTCACTTCCTTCCTGCCTGGCTAAAGCATGTGACTTACAGTACTGCAAGCCATGTGATGTGCATATTTTCTTCTCACTTCGCATTAAGGCATAATGAGAATGCGAAGTGGTAACAATAACGCGAAGTGAGCACTTTACAGGGCCTGCTTCGCATTGTGCTCCACGGATGTGAAGTGCCCACTTCACGTCCACTTTGCGGGCAGATTAATAATTTGCTGCATCTCTAGTTGGGAAGGGAAAAGTTGTAAGCAACAAGTGAACTCTCATAAACACCAAATATTGCCTGCACGCGGTCGCCAATTGTCAGGAGGTCTCAGCCTCACTCTCAGGTTCTTGGCAGTTTTGGGAATGCAAGAAATCACAGTCATGTTGCATAAGAGTAATAAACTTGTTTATTACTGCCAAAGGGATAAATCATAGTTGCCCTAAGCAGTTCTTACCAAGCACCAATGCTAAGCGTTCCCTATACCTTGAGGTTTCTTTGTGTCTCATGGGGTCTCCGAGGTATAAGACTCAGTGTCTCACATTGTATACCTATGATAATTACTATGGTTACTGTAAGATAGAAACATTTCTAGTTATAGAGATTAGCCCTATTGGCTAAATTAGAGGTGGCTCCATGGTCCAAGATAACAATATACAATTTTGTAGTAGTCATCATTTTGTGAAACAAAAGAGTACAGTTCTTACACAAATCAGTGTAATAGTACAAATCACCAAAAGGTGGCAATGCTGACTTACATATCATAATCATTACAAGGACACAGATGTCCTATCATCTTATAATTAAGAAATACATAAGCGTATATATGTATTAGAAAGCAAAGTGTATAACAATACTATGCATACATATCCTGACATCTTGTACGGTAGATGCCCTTAGCCCTACATGTTAGTATAACCTATGTCTAAGCACTAGCTGTCCACGGTGTACCTCCGGGGGTACCAATAAGGGTGCAGGGACCTCATGTAATAGTATTAACCAAGGGTTCTTGTTTCGGGTATTCCATGTGCAGGGTGACTATAAGGGGAGGTGGGTAGGTGCAGCATCCTGGGGGGCTGTACTGCTAAAAATATCTGACCCACTTTATATTTTACTCTAGGTAGAGGCATCATGCCATTTACCTTACTTTTGAGAAAGAACCCCCCTTTTTCCATCAGACTCTGAACTCAGGCCCCTCAACCTTGTTTGAGACCACAAGGCAGGGATAGTAGCCCTTTTAGACATGGCACCAGGGTTACATGTTTGGACGCACCGCTGGACTTTCCTGTTTGCCAGTTAGTCCTCAAATGGAAGCCATTGCTCACGAAGACCATGCACAGACCCCCAAACCCCAAATCCTTGCAGACACTATGACTGACTGGTGTGAGATTGAGGATCTGGACTCTCAAAAAGCCATTTTGGTCCTGTAAGTTCCCCCGGGACAGACAGGCAAAAGATAGAAGAGGCTCTTTCAGTGGTCAAATGCCTTGGCCCAATTGCTGTGAGAGGTCAGTTGAAGGATTCTGTTTTTAAGACTTTAAATGTGCTAACTGAATGTTGACATGTTGTTGATTCCACTAGAATGCCCAATGTACTAACCCCAAAAAATTCCAATGTGGCATGAACTATAGTGATTCAGGCTAGTGTGACTCACAAAATAGAGCCTCACCCAAATCTGAGGGATTTATGGAGATGCTTACCAAGTTGCTTCAAGCAGAAGGAAAGTCCGTTGAGGAAGTTCTGAAAGTGCTTGATGACCAGGGAGGTGCTTTGCCTCAGACCCCAGGGTGAAGACCCACTTATGTGACATCAGTTGTCTCTGACTCGAAACAAAAATTATGCATATTTTCTGGTGCAAAGTCAGACCCAGGGGAGAAGATGACTATGAGACATGGATTGACTATGCTATACCCATGTTGCAGGAATGGCAATGCAGTAAGGAAGAGAAGCTGAAAAGATTAAGCGAGAGCTTGAAGGGGTCAGCATTGGATGCTATCTGGTCCATGCGAGTGACTGACCCAGAAGCCAGAGTTGATGACTACCTTGCTGCTTTGGATAGAGCATTTGGCAGCACTGAGTCCAGCGATGATCTGCATTGGAATTTCAAAGCCACCCAACAACACAGGGGTAAGTCCTTCTCTGCATACTTACAATTCCTGGAGAAAGCACTGCAGAGAGTGTATCAGAAAGGGACAATACAGTCCAGGGACTTAAACAAAGCAAGACTGGAACAGGTGTTGAAGGCAGCTGGGTGTTCTGAACTATTGCTACTAAAGCTGAAGTTGAAAGAGAGACTCACTAAGCCACCCTCCCACTGGGTTCTACTGAGGGAAGTGAGAGAGGTTGAGGAACAGAAAGAGCAGTGGGGATCCCAACCCATCTTTGCCTCTGGTCTACAAGTATCAGACAGTGGGAGTCCACTGGATGTGGCAGGGCTACACAAATTGCTTACAGAACTAAAGAATACGATGACCAACCCTGTCATGACAGATTTAGCCCCTGTGAGAGCAGAACCCTTAACCCTGAGCACATCTGCTTCGAGTGTTGGGGTGAAAGTGTCCAACCCTATGTTGTTAGAGAATTTGCAAGTGCAACTGGCTAAGATAAAGAGAATGATGTGTGAATCTCAAAGTTTCCAAAATCCTTAGTCATTTGGAGCTCCATCTTGGGAAAGAACCAACCCAAGAAATCCCCCAGTGGGTGACCCACTACCACAAAGATGCAGGAATGCTGTTTATTGCTGCCACTGTGGTGAGGATGGACATTTTAAATGCCAGTGTCATTCTGAGAGTAATCTCCAGCAGGTCATTGACAGGTTAACCTGAGAGAAGGTAGCTCAGAAATCCACCAGGCCATTAAACTTCAGTGGATCCCAGTAAAAAAATGCACTGGGGCCCCAGCTACATACAGCTCCAAGCTATTTGTAGCAAAGGTATCAATCCAAGTATCTGAGACTGCACCATTTGATCTAGATAAACTTGTTGGGCCTTCCACTGAAACCAGTATCAATTTTGAAAGAGTGCCTGTTCGAGCCATCTTGGAGAGTGGTTCCCAAGTGACCATCATTTTCAAGAACTGGTATGATCAGCACCTGTCTCACCACAAGCTACTGCCCTTGGAAGATTTAAATGTAGGGGGACTGAGAGACAAATTCTACCTCTGCCTAAGCTACCTTAAGGTTTGGATTGCTTTCCCCTCCAAAGTCACCAGAGTGGGAGACCATATGGAAATCTTGGCATTAGTGTGTCCCAAATTTGGAATGTTCGATGGAGTACTGTACTTATTGGTACAAATGCACATTTGTTCAGTCACCTGGCTCAGCTTTGCCAGGAAAAGGAGGGTAAGCAGAAAGGAAAAGTGTTGTGCATGCACGCCTTGGTGCAGAAGACCTGCCAGAGACAGACACGGACCACAGCCGAAGCTCAAGAGGATGCTGTGGATGTAGTTTGGCAACATGATGCTGAAGAACTTCTTCTGCCACCCAATGACGTTCGGGCACTAAAATGTCACCAAACATGCTATGTCGGGCAACCGACGTCGGTCAATTAATTGTCGGGAAAACACATTACGGGCAACCGTACGGATCCCATGCAGTATCAGTGGATTGGTGTGCCTGAAGAGAGATATAGAAAAACAGATACTGATGTTGGATGCTCCAGAGGAACCTGGTCTGCTAGAAGGCCTATTGGTAAAACTTAGTGTATTGCCAGTGAGGGCACATGCTTATGCTAGGCGAGTTACCATCCAGGTAAAAAATGTTACAGAAAGAGACATTGTTGTTAGGAAGGGATGCACTTTGGCTCTTGCGTACTGTGTGGATACAGCAGTGCAACCCTCTCCAACCTGAGATAGTGCCCAGGCTGGTATTGACCCTGAACATTTTGATTTTGGCAATTCCTCCTGCCAGAGAAGTGGAAGGCCAGTGTCAGCAGAAAACTAGCTGAAAGGACCAACGTCTTTTCACTTCATGAGTGGAATGTGGGATGCGTAACCGGAGAAGAGACCACATTAGACTTCACAATGAATGCTCTTTCCATGAGAGGTCCCACAGACTGACGTCAGCTGACAAAGATGACATGAGAAGACACTTGCAAGAGCTGCTGGTTGCAGGCATTATCCACGAATCACAAAGCCCATATGCTTCCTCCATCGTAGTTGTGCAGAAAAAGAATGGAGATGTGCACATGTATGTAGGCTATAGAACCCTTAACAGATGGGCAATATCAGACCAATACACCATGCCCAGAATTCAAGATGCCTTGGATTGCCTTAATGGAAGCAAATGGTTCTCAGTGCTTGAACTCCTAGATACTCATGGCTCCACAAGACAGACAGAGAACTGCTTTCATATGCTCTCTTGTTTTTTATAAATTCCTCAGAATGCCTCATGGTATCTCTGGCACAACAGCCACCTTTCAGCACCTGATGGAAAGAGCTGTTGGAGACATGAATCTCTTAGAAGGTTTGGTCTACCTTGAGGATGTCATAGTGTCTGGGAAGACCCTGGAGGAGCATGAGGCCAGGATGTTAAAGATTCTGGATTGATAAGGAAGAGTTCAGGCTCATGCTTTCATTTGACAAGTGTGAATTTTTCCAAAGTTCACTCAAATACTTGTGGCATATTGATTAGCGCATGGCATCCAAACTGATTCCAGTAAAGTTGAAACACTGCCTACTTGGCCAAAACCCCCAAAATCTAAAAGATTTGCAGCATTTTATAGTTTTTTTGGGGTATTACAGACAATTTGTTAAACATTATTCCCGAGTGGTGAGGCCACTTCTGAATTTGACACAAGGCTATCCGCCTAACCACAAAAGTAAAGGTAGAAAGAACTCTGTCACTGCTGCTGAACCCAAACAATATTTCAAAACATCTGAACCATTTGGCTAAAGATGGACTGATGAATGTGACAATGCCTTTGAAGAAATGATTTACTACCTGACTCACGCCCCAGTTCTTGCATATGCAGACCCCCAAAAGTCTTGCATTCTGCATATGGATGCCAGTTTCAGTGGTCTTGGGAAAGTCCTTTACCAAAGTTATCCTGAAGGACTGTGCCCAGTTGCTTTTGCCAGTAGAAGCTTGAACAATGCTAAACAAAAATATCCGGCACACAGTTTAGAGTTTCTCGCCCTCAGATGGGCCATTGTGGACCAATTCCATGAATACCTCTTTGGAGCGTACATCACAGTTAAAACCGACAACAACCCACCAACATACATACAGATTAGTGCAAAGCTTGACATAGCTGGACACAGGTGGCTGTCAGCATTGTCCACCTATGACCATTGTGTGGAATACAGGCCTGGACTAAATCATATAGATGCAGATGCAATCTCTCTCGACACCCCATGGCATTCAAATCAGATATCCAAGACTGGGTATGAATTCCAGAACAGACTGTAAAAGCCTTAAGCAAAAGGTTTGACACAGACAAGTCGCCATCTCCAAAAACTGCCTCTCATCTTGTCCACAACCTTGGAGCTCCTGGTGATTGTATCCCAGCTGCTTACTGCAACTTTGCTGCTTTACATTTAAACACATTGCCACAACTGACTGCTGAAGACTTGCAAACAGAACAGAGACCTAGATCCTAGTATCAAAGACAGTATCAGCACCCTGCAGAAAGAGGGTGATGCTGCCTAAGTAGTCCCAAACAATCCCAAGGTGAAATATTTGTTGCTAGAGTGGCCTATACTTAAAATGAAGGACAATTTGTTACACAGAGAAATCCAAGACTCACAAGGTTTCCCTCGTCTACAATTGGTCTTGCCAACTAAATTCAAAAAGGTGGTACTTCATGCATTGCATGATGGTATGGGACATTTGGGAAGCGAGTGCACGCTGGACTTGGCTCATGCACTTTTCTACTGGCCTCACATGGGAAGTGAAATGGAGCAATACTGAAAAAGTTGCAGCAGATGCATCCAAAGAAATGTATTATCCCAGAGGGCTGCCCCTCTAGTTAAAATTGTGACAAGTGCCCCCATGGAGATGGTGTGCATAGACTTTCTGAGCTTAGAACCAGACTCTAGAAACATTGCCAATATTCTGGTAGTCACTGACCATTTTTCCAGATATGCCCAGTCATACCCGACTAAGGATCAGAAGGCCTCTACAGTTACTAAAGTCCTTGTTGAGAAATTTTTTTGTGCATTACAGAGCCCCTTAGAGAATACACTGAGACCGAGGGTGGGACTTTGAAAGCCGTTTGGTAAAAGAAATGTTGTTCTTATGGGGGATCAGTAAGTCTCATACCACCCCCTGTCACCCTCAAGGTAACCCACAGCTGGAGAGGTTCAACAGAACTCTTTTGAACATGCTGGGCACCCTGAACACAAGAGACAAAACTAAATGGAGCTGGCAAGTAAGTGCCTTAGTCCATGCATATAACTGCCCAAAGAGTGATGCTATTGGGTTCTCCCCATAGAGCATAATGTTTGGCCAGGAAGCCAGACTCCCTGTAGATCTGTGTTTCGGTGTCTCAGCTGATCGAACTAAGCCAGAGTCTTATCTGCAGTATGTGCAAAAGTTAAAAGACCAATTAAATTCTGCATTCAAGTTGGTCGCAGAAGCTGCAGCCAAGTGGAACAGAGCAAACAAAGACAGATACAACAAGCGAGCCAAAGCACATGATCTGCAACCAGATGACCTGGTGTTGCTGAGAAATCAAGGAATACCCGGGAATCACAAAACTGCCAACAGATGGGGCAGCACCCCTTATGTTGTGATAGAAAAAGTTCCTGACATGCCTGTGTATAAAATTCATCCTGAAGGAGAAACAAGTGACTACCGGATAATCTACTACAACCATTTGCTGCCCATTGAACAGATGGTCACTAGCTCTGGACAACAAATGTCAGAACCTCCTAAACCTCCAGCAACAAGGTCTGCTATGTGCAAACATCAAAGAAATCAAAGGACGAAGCAACCTGAAGTTGTCCTTGCAAATCCTGACGAGCAAGCAGTACAAGAAAGTTCAGTTTCTGAGTCGGAGGGAGAAGTAATCTATTACACAGCCAACTAGCCCACACCAGAACTTGCTTGACTGTTTCAAGGGGCACCAGCAACACAAAGTAATGTGACAGATATGCCCAAAGCAGAGTTTACAATACTAACTCAAAACTCAAATCAAATTGTAGATGTACCCTTTGATGATGGACCCGAATCAGAGCAAGTGCCAGTAGAACAAAGTGGAGGGTCTGTAGAGCCTGAAGAAGTAGCTGAACTGCCAGAGGAAGTTGTGGGGCCCACTTTGCCTGAGGATTCTTTACTGCTGGACAATGAAATGGGGAGTGCACACCCCAATGCTGAAGAAGTGTCAGTTCCACCTTGTAGCTCTGAAAGATCCATCAAGCCATTGTTAATGCTCATCTATGACTTTTCTAGGAGTTTCCACTGACTTACAAATGCATGTGGTATACAAAGGCATCTATGTCACCCCCAGATCTTTACCCAGAATTGTTGTGTGCCCATCCAAAGCCCTTCAACCCAGAACGGTAAAGCCATGGAAAGTAAAAGGGGAGGTTGAAATCTGTCAAAAATGTAATAAGTGCAGTTTCTATTGTCACAATAAGTGTGTACTAAAGTGGTAATGACATTCATTACTATGACAACTGCCTATAAATCTAACAGGCCATTTAGTAAATGTTCTTGCTGCTACTTAGATAGTTGCATTTGTCTTGACAAGAATTATCTAATTGCCTATGCTAGATAGGAATCATGTGTCTAGTTCGAAAGAAAATGTTTAGTGTTGATTGATGTTACTGGTACCAGGCCCTGGTATGGACTTGATGGGGACACCAAGTATTTAAGGTGTGGAGGATTCTAACCCCCCCCCATGGTGGGGGCTTACTTTGCTGTCTACCCATTTGCCTCCTGCTTCCTTCCGTTTTCAACTCCTGGGCATTGCCATTTATCTCAGCTCCCTAGAGCCCTACTGAGTCTCCATTTGGCCCCTGTTAATGTTTTTACAGTAAAAGGAGGCTGGAGGGGCAAACCATGGAGCTGCTGACCTGTTTCAGCACTCCGGCGTGGTTGGCGCGGCCCACACATGTGTGATGCACAATTTCATTATTGCCACGATTGCATCAAAACTAAGGGTCCCTCCATGTTCCTGGACCCCTGAATCTGCTGATCAGGGTCCAGGGACATGAGGGAGAAAGTAAAGAGCTGCAAAGTGTTTTAATTTAAAAGTGTCTTGCAGTGCTAATGTACTGGGCTCATACATATTAATGAGCCTCATGAATATCAATAAGTTGCCTGCCTGCCGCCTGGGGGCTGCTTGAAATGGCACCAGTGACAGGCAGGTGAAAGTGATTTCAGTTTTAAGTTTGTAATAGGATCACAAAGGATAGCGACACCTACAAGACTATGGGGCAAATTAAAGATAAAGCTGAGCAGTGTGGCTGCAAAATAAACTTAAAGTATGGACTGCACCAAACTGTTTATTAATGCAGCCATCTATGCCAGCCTTGTGACTACAGCACAGACAATCAGAAGACCAGAAGCCCTTAAGGACTGTCACTATGGCTTGTGGGAGAGAGTGAGGATTGACTGCTTCCACCAAAACAGCCAGACAATCAGGCATTAAGTGAACATTCTAATGACTGAATTGCCTGAGCAACAGCCTGTGTGACCAGTTATGACCCTGATCTGATCCTCTGAAGCATGAGGGTCAGATCCATTTTGACAGTTGCCATTTGAAAGTATCCAGAGGAGGAGAGGCTCTGTTCGAGAGCTCGGAGGAGAGTTTGAAGGGTGTTCTGTTGCTTCCACAGCCAACACCCAGGGAAAGCCTTATTTATTTTCAATATCTGGAAAGTAAAAGGAGGTGAAATTGTATTTTGCCTCAACTGTTGAACTTTTCTAAGTTTGAAGTTGAAAGACAAATTCCCTCTACCACCTTGCAGGGAACTCTTTGTGCCACAGCTGCCAGTCTGTCAGGTGTTTGGAGCAACCTGCAATCCAGTGAAACCAGAGAACAGTGTTGAACTCCTGCTGTGTGCCTGAGTGCTGAGTTGAATCCAGTGAAACCAGAGACTGCAATTTGTTCAGGCTGTTCTGGAGCCAGGTAAGGGACTTGCAAACCCTTATCAAGTGGGGTGGATCAGGAAATATGGAGCCATGACCGTGGGCCTGAGTGGTACGGCACTCTAGATCCATTTGGGGTAGTCAGACCATGGGGTCCCTCCTGGGCCTGGGCTCCTTGTGGACCTGGAAGCCTCTGCGAAGTGCTCCAGAAATCCTGAGTGTAATCCCAAAGGTGACAAGCTGCTAGATTCTTTGGTCAAGACCAGAAGCTGACAAGTGGCCAGATCCTGCCTCTGCCAGCAAGCCTATTTTTCTAAGCATTTCCACTGCTTGATGCTCCAGTCCTCCAGCCACCCTGCTGTTGTTTCCTACAGCCTGTGCAACTGTAGTCCAGAACCATGAGTAACCGCCAGCCAATCAGCTGAACCTTATTGGGTTGCACCATTTCAACATCTGAGTACCCAGGGGGACAATGTGGTTACTGGTACCAGTAGGGAAGGGGATTTTATTGTTGTATTACTATTGGGGGTAGGATCTGTCCTTATCAGGATCATTGATGTTTTAAACTGCCAAAAAAAAGAAATGTTGTTTAACTGCTAGATCCTTTTGTTCCCTTTCCTAACCCTACCCGAGATAAATAAATTGTAGTTTGGCATTTTTAACGACTGTCTCGTGAGTATGTAATTGTGAGCATATTATTAGCTACAGTTAATAATTGCATGTGTATTAACCTAGGGTTCTTGTTTCAGGTATTTCATGTGCAGGGTGACTGTAAGGGGAGGTGGGTAGGTACAGCATCCCAGGGGATTGTACTGCTAAAAATATTTGACCCACTTTATATTTTACTCTAGGTAGAGGCACTGTGCTATTTACCTTACTTTTGGGAAAGACTCCCCTCCTTTTTCCATCAGAAACTGAACCCAGGCCCCTCAACCTTGTTTGAGCCCACAAGACAAAGGTAGTATCACTTTTAGACATGGCGCCAGGGTTACACAAGTTTTATTTTATTGTTAATATCAGTTATAAAAAATGATTCCCCCCAAAATATCTTATTTACTGATGGGAATGGGTCCATTTCCTAATCACAATAAAGCAATCCAGGGTGTGCATTGTGTAAGATAGTAGCACTTCTCACGAGAAGGAAGTACTCAGTCACCAGCCTTATGCTGAAGTGCACCAAAGCCATGCCATTATCCCAGAACAACATGCGCTCTGTCATGCCTTCTAGCTTAATTAATTAATTATTTATTTTACCCCCCCATGATGGGGCTTACCCTTTTGCCCCCCTCGGGTGCTGCCCGATCCCCCAGCTGAACACTCAGCTCCCAACTGCCAGTCCCGGGTCCTGTGTGGCCTCTGAGTCTCTGTCTGGCCCCAGGATTGTTTTCCTTGTAGAAGGGGGCCAGAGGAGCAAAGTCACGTGACTGCTTTGCTGCCTATACCACGAATGTGCAGCAGTGATCTGCATATGCGCAGTAGCGCATTTTTGTTTTCGAGCCACAATTGCAGCAAAGCCTCTCTGGTGCTTCTGACCCCCAAAATCAGCCAGTTAGGGGTCAGAGACACAGAGGAGGCACTTAAGAAGCCACCGAATTGTTTAGTTAAAGAGATGCAATGAGTGCTAAAAGGACAGCCTCATGAATATTAGTTAGGCAAACTTAATATTAATGAGCTGCCTGCACTCTCCTGGGGAACTGTAAAACAGAGCTTGTGACAGGCTAGGGGGAACATTTCAAAATATAACTCTGCAGCCCTTTGTTAGAGGAGAAAGACTGATAAAGTGCTATGGAACATTTATAAAATAAAAATATTCCTGATGACTGCAAGAACACTTAAAATTGGAACAGCTGCATATACTGAATGGGACTGTTTACTACAGCAGCCATTCTGTTTACCTCTGACCTTTTGCCAGCCAATCAGAGCTTCAGGTGCCTAAAACATAAAGAAAGGACTTCTGGGAGGAGGTGAGAACCCTATGTTGGGTGCCCAAATTGATACCCAATCAATAATCCAAGGGATTTGATATTTATTAATATTTCTTATAGACAGCTGCATTGAGCCAGTCAGAAGCTGCCATTTCTGGAGTGAAACCCCAGGGACAGTTACAGCTTGGGGCAGTCTGGCTTGAGGGTTCAGATTCTGTTGGAAGAAAAGTTTGGAATCCAGCCTTGTTCTTCCACAGCCAAATGCAAGAGAACTTGCCAAAAGGTTCTCTGCTGCCTGGAGAGCTAGTGTTCACTGCTGAATTCTGCAGCATCCTGAGAGAGCCATCAGCTTGGGAAAAGGGTTCAGACTGTCTGCATGACATGGCAGTTTGCCAAGTGGGCCTAAAGCTGAAGCCAGACGTGGAAAGAAGCCTGCAGAGCTCCGGTGCCTGAAAGTGTGACTGAATTTCTGAAATCCTGCTGCTTAAAGGCTGGGATGCTGCCCAAGAGACTGTTTGATGACCAGCCCAGATTATCCCAGTGGAGGTGTGAATAAAAGGGGCAGCTGCTGCATCCCAGTGCTGCTGAACCTGTTCCAGGGGTGGAGATGGAGACTGCAACCTGCACAGGGCCATCTTGGAGCCAGGTAAGGGGACTGCTAGCCCTTGTCAAGTTGAGTGGATTGGGATGCAGGGAGTCATGAATGCTTGCCTGGGTGCTAGGGCACTCTTGACCCAGCTGGGGTAGTCAGATCATGGGGTCACTCCTGGGTCTGGGCTCTGTAAACCGGGAAGCCTTGCATAATGCTCCCATTCTCTAACCAAGCCAGAAGTTGCCAGGTCCTGCCAGTCGGCCAGAAGGTGACAAGCTGCCACATCATCCTTCATCATCTCAAGGCCTTGGCCCTTCAGCCTGCCAGTAGATGCTGCTACAGACGCTGAGCATTTGGAATCCAGAACCAGGAGTAACATAGGGCCTGCCCTGACCTGGGGAGTTAGTTTGAAGTTGCTTACAAGTTTAAAGTTTGCAGTAAGCTACATTTTTCAAAATTTGTTTCAAGGATCCAATGCTAGCCAACCAATGGCAATGATCAGGCCTGCACCTTAATCTGGGTACCCAGTTAGACTGTAGGGACACTGGTACCAGTGGGGAGGTGGGCAAAGTAAATGTGTTTCTGTTCTTGTGGGTAGGCACAGTTGATGTTATTGTTCAAGGGGTTGCCAGCTTACCTAATATTATAATTGTTGTTTTCTTTGCTTTTCCATTCCCCCTTTTCCCTATAATAAAAGTATTATTGTGGTTACTGTTAAAGCTGTCTGTGAGCATATTATTGGCTATGGTCAGTAATTGCATGTTTTATACAGTATTACAGGTTTAAAGTGGTATTCTGTCTGGGGGTGACTGGAAGGGGAGGTGGGTAGGTACAGCATCCCAGCTGCTTGTACTACACACACTGGCCCAATATAATTTGACTCTGGGAGGAGACACTGTGTTATTTATTTATATCTTTGGGAAAGAATCCCCAGTTGTCATCACAACAGAACCCAGGCCCATTAACCTGTATTGTTGTAATCAGGAAGGGGTAGTAGCTCACTAGTGCATGGTGCCCAGTTTACATTTATTTATTTATTTATCTAAAACGTTTTACCAGGAATGACATACTGTGCAAATAACAGCTCATTTCCACATGTGTCCTGGGGGAGGGGGAAAGGAGGGCAATGAAAAAATCTAGAACAAAAAATTACATAACAGGTAGAACAGGTATTAAGTACCATAACTAAGTATCATACATAGGCAATTTAAGTAAGGATGAGGAAAGTAAACTATGCAGTGAGGTTCTGAAGGGGAATAATAGCATTAGGGAATCATTTAAGATGTACAATTCAAAAGTGCTGAGGTACTGAAGGGGTTAATAGGAGGTGCAAGGGTGGACACTATAGGGAGTGTGAAGGGGACTAAACAAGTGTAGAATGGGGAGAAAGGGAGAGGAGGAAGGGGAGTAATGGGTTGCCAGTAGCAAACCAGGGACAGGTATCAGGAGCAATGGCAGGAGTGAGAAGTGAAACTGTGGAGAAGAAAGGAGAGTGAGTGTTGGGAAGAGGCAGAGTGGATGGTGAGGGAGAAGGAGTTCCATAGCTTGGGGAAGTGGTAGCAGAAAGCAGCCTGACCAATGAAGGATTTCCTTCAGGGAATGCAAGAGAATGATAGCTAGAATTGTGAAAGTTGTAAGAGGAGGAAGGGGGGATGGAAGGAGAGAGGTAAGGTAGGAGGGGAGGGAGCCAGGCCAGTATTTAGAGATGAAGGAGGCACAATGAGTGAGGTGTCTGGCTTCAAGGGAGGAGAGGGAAATGGGGGAGTACAGAGAGCAGTGGTGGGTGTGGATCAGACAGTCCAGAGTAAAGCAACAGAAGGGGTGAAATAGAGGATCCAGTCTGGCTAGGGTGGACTTTGGAGCAGCGCTGTAGACTATGTCATCATAATCAGAGGTGGGGAGTACCATTTTTAGGAATGTAGCTTGGTGAACAGGAAGTAGAATGCAACTTTTACTCCTGTAGAGCGCACTGAGATTGGGGTTTAGTTTTTGGGGATGGTATCCACATGCACTGAGAAGTTGAGGTGCTGGCTGAGGCAGCCCCCAAGGTACTTAAATCAGGTAACATCTCTGATTTAAGCACCATTCAGGGTGTGGAAGGAGGGGAGAGTGGTTAGCCTAGTGAGCTTCTGCCTAGTGCCAAAAGTCATTGCTACTGTTTTCTTGGCACTGAGGGACAGCTGATTTGCCTGGAACTAATGCTGAATTTTAGTGAAAGCCAGCTGAAGCTTGGCCATAAGGTCAGAGGGGGAGGAGCTGGAGGCAGATAGTACTATATCAACCTGCATACATAGGGATGGATGGATGTAGGGGGGGCAGGCAGTGGGTAGGTCATTCAGGAAGACCAAAAAAAGAATTGGGCCAAGGATGGTCCCTTAGAGGACACTAGAGCTGATAGGAAGTTGGGAAGATAGGGAATTTCCAATTCAAATGGTTTGAGACCTTCCCTCAAGGTAGGAGTGGAACCAATTCACTAAGGAGTCAGAGAACCCTCTGCCTTAAGCTTATCTAGGAGAAGGGGGTGAAGGCCCTCATCCATGCCAGAGATAATGGAGTCAGTAAGCTGGAGGAGGAAGGAGAAGATGGAGTGAAATTTATGGAAGCCAGACTGGAAGTGGGTGAAGAAAGATGATGAACCATGGAAAGGGGAGAGCTGAGATAGCACAAGGTGTTCTTGGATTTTGGTCAAAGTGGAGAGCAAGGAGATAGGGTGGTAATTGCCCGGAGAAGTGAGATCACCTCCTTTGGGAAGGGGTACCACAGTGGCTTGTTTCCAAGAGTCAGGAATAGAGGCAAGGGGGAAGGAGAGGTTGGGAAGGGAAATGATAGGCAAAGCAATGGCAGGGGCAGATAGATGGAGGAGCTTGGAGTGGAGACCATCAGTGCTCCTGATCTTGAGTGGGTTAAGAGCCAAGAGACCCTTAAGGGAAGCAGCAGAAGTGAAAGGAAAGAAGGAGAAGGGGCGTGACAGAGTGGAAGGACAAGGGAGGGGGATGGGAAGGAGGGAGCGAAGGTGGGAGGCACAGCAGTTGAAGAATGGGTTGAACGTTGAGGTGACAGAGAAGGTCAGAAATGAGACTGCCACCCACTTTGAGAACAGGGGAGGAGGACTGGGTTGGGGGACAGAAGAGGACATGGATAGCCTTCCAGAACTTAAAGGGATAATTAAGGTTGTTCTGGAACGTGGAAGCAAAACATTCAGACTTGGCAAGCCTGGTGACTCTGGTACAGGCATTGCTAAGGGACTGGAACTTGAGTAGATCAGCAGGGGAGCCAGAGGACTTATGAGTCCTCCAGGCAAGGTCACGTCACAGAAGCAGACAGAAGATTAGAAGATAACTACCATTCTGACAACTTATGTAAGTGGCTCAACCACAACAGTGGCAACATTTAGAAAAAATATACAGTACTAACCTCTACCATGAACACATAAACCTGATCTGTAAGGCAGTTAACTCCAGAATTGGACTCCTTTACAGACATAGGTACTGACTGAACCCTGATGCCCTCCATCTGGCTGTAACAAGTTCTGTCCTTTCAATAATAGATTATGGGCTAGTTATCTACGGGTCCGCAACCATCACTGCCCTGAGTAGAATCAAAATAGCTCTTAATAAAGCTTACTGACTGGTTGCTGGTGTGGACAGGCATACTCACACCTGCGGTCTGTATGATCATACCAATTGGCTGAACCTCAACAGCAAGATCTCGTACCAATCCTGCCTGATGGCAAAAAAAATTACTCTCGGGCTGTCCCCCCCACTGCATAAAAACTCCTCATACATGCCTCAAACCCTTGGAGCACGAGGAACACCACAAAGATTTCCTATCAAGTCCCTTTCTGCTGGACAGGTCAAGGGCAATGGGCATTCATGTTTAGGGCACCTACCTGGCTAAATGGCCTATCCACCCACATGCTGTCTGAACACAAGTTAGGCCCTTTCAAACTCAAACTTAGGCAGCACTTCTTTGCACTTAGTAGCTGTAATTGCTCATACTCTGTCAAGTCAGTTCACCTAATTGCCTGCAAGCACCACTCCCCCCCTGCCTCCGCCCTTTCCTCTCTTCACCGACCTCTTCACCCTCCCCCTGCTACTCCCTTTTTTCTCCACTAATTTCTCTTCCTGCCTCCCCACTGAGCCTTTTCTACTCCAAATTTCCCCTACCCCAACACCACTCAGTTTTCCACCCCCTTACCTTAAGCTAATTTATGTGACACAGACATTATTGTCTGCCTAGGCTCTTTCTCTCTCTCTCTCTCTCTCTCTCTGTACTGGAGTACTTGTTGCTAGATCTGGCCACCACCCTAGTTACTTCTTGCCTGGTCTGCTTCTGATGCACATGCATTCAGAGCTTGATGCAATTGACAATGTCACCTTACTGACATCACCCCCTATCTACCCAACTGCTTTTAATGCTCCTGCAACGTATCTGTAGGTGTCATTGTTGTAACTGACTCTGTAACATGCTTGGAAGCTCTGTTAGAGGTAACTCTATAACGATGTAAAAATGTGACTCTGTACTCTCTGTATCACCTGACTTGAATTGTTGTTTGACGTTTTATGAATTATTGCATGTTGTATTATCTGTTTGTCCCTTACACTCTTGATGTGAAACCTTCGAAATGAGTCTCTGGCTCAAAGGTATTGTAATTCTGAGACTTAAATAAATAGATAAAGTTCTGAAATTCTAAACATTTCACATCAAAATCAGAAAAGTGTCAAATCTCATTTAAATCTGTTTAAAAGTCCTAATTTCAGTTTATGATGATGAATTTCTATGTTTTTGATGAGGACTTTAGTTTAAATCCGAAAGTTTCACTAAGCTGTACAGTGCAGTGGTAGCACTACAATTCATGATGTTAATGATCCAAGTTCAGAAATCAGCCTAGATCATCAGACAGCTGGTCAGGGGATGAGGACTGACCATCCCATAGGATACTCTCCTCTACCAAAGTGGGAGGGAGGGGATCACCATCGCTGTGCAACTGCCATCTAGGTGATCACAGGCAGCGGTGTGGGCAAAGTGTAGTAGGTGGGTTAGGGGACTGCAGATTGGCTGGTTGGGTGTTCACACCTTGTTTAAGCTCACCCATCTAAGCCAGTATCCCTGGGGGAGGAAGGCAGTGAGGGACAAAAGCAGACAAAATGCAAATAAGCACCGAGACGTCCTTGTACAGCCTGTATACCC
Organism: Neoceratodus forsteri; assembly: GCA_016271365.2. Classification (NCBI taxonomy): domain Eukaryota; kingdom Metazoa; phylum Chordata; order Ceratodontiformes; family Ceratodontidae; genus Neoceratodus; species Neoceratodus forsteri. The sequence continues at coordinate 1,199,398,906 of CM028131.1, read as the reverse complement.
CACACCCCACTGACCTAGGATCACTACTGGGGTCCCAACTGAAGCATTTCTGAAGGACCTGACCAACCTGGAGGACCTCCAATGGGGGGGGGTGATATCATGGGATACCACCCCAGGAGACAGGCTAAGTCTTAAAAGATGGCAGGGGTGATGGTGCTGTGGCTGCACTGGGCTTTGAGAATGGTCAAGGCTGGCTGAAGGGGGGAGATAAAGAGAAAGTTTAAAAAATCTTAATGTTCTGATTGGCTCCACTGATTTGAAAGGTTCAAGCTTGATTTTGAATGTGTTTAGTTCTCTGGCCACAAAGTTAATTTCTGTTAGAAAATGAAATAATCCAAAGAATTGAAGGGTATTGATTATTTTTGTAACTGTTCATTTTACTCCAACTTTTTAGACTGCCATTAAATATACTGCAATGTTTGTTATGCTAAACATAAAGGGGAATGTGCATAATCATAGCCCCATGGCATTGTGTGCCTCAGTTTGAATGACTGCTTGATGCAGCTTGGTGTTACTCTTAACTTCATTATCCTTCTCGCAAAGCACTAATGTGTGAGTAAATTTCCATGCCTTGAAAGACAGTGCTGAAGTTAAGGTAATACCTATACTGCAATGGTCAGTTGTTCAAACTCCTAGGAATACTATGCTATACACATTCACCAAAAGTTAGGATACTTTGTTAACCTAACATCTCATTTACCTACTTCAGAGGATCAGTGCTTCAACAATAACTGATGCATAAACATAGTTGTGTGCAATGAAATTTAATCAAGTTGCATGAGCCTATGCCTGTTTCTTCCACAGTCTAGTAGTAGATGGCTAATTTGCATTTGTATGATCATTCAGGATAATTGTGAATGATTAATAGAGATTGGGAAATTACACTGCCGGTTCCACAACCACATTAACACTAATACAATTAAACATTCAGAGCTTAATTAGATGTCAATATTGTATTTTTATAGTAACTGTAGAGAAATTATTTCAATCTAAAAACTTAATTTCAGAAAATGGCACCCGTCTTTGATGGTGAATGCCTATTAATTACATAGAGAGTGAGGCTTAGTTAATGAAGATTCCTTTGCCTTATTAACAGGATTTAACGACTTACTTTAGCAGTAATTTCATGGTAGCAAGCTTTATTAGCAGATAATGCCTGCAGTGATGCATTGCAAGCCTAAACCACTGGATTCAATGCTCATGCTTAAAAGTATTCTAAGGACATTTTCTGACTACAACAGCTCCTGCCTATTAAAACTGATTGGAAACCATAATTTACTGAATATGGCTCAATTGCATGAAGGCTGGAAAACATTTAAAAAAATAGTTCATGGATTTCAAAAGCAACTGAAATGTCTTTGATTTGTGTGAACATTAGTCATACTGATTTGCTTCCATAATTTTGATCAAATGTTTGTGCCATGAACGTCTATCAGCCAAAGAGTTGTTTTTACAGAGTTCTGAGAAAGAAACACCATCTTCTTTTTTTGGGGTTCTAAGGCTTTTTGATTAGTACAAATAACAGATAAAGTTAGCTTATTGTTTTTTATATATAGCACCCTTTAATGTACAGAGCACTTTATGATCAATCAATATTAACAAGTGACAGGCAATATGAACATGTACAAGACAAAAAGTCAGTTATTTAGTTATTTATGTCATTATTTACTGAAAATTGGTAACTGTGAAAGGCACACTGAGCTGAGACTCATTTCCAGGTGCAACCCAGCGTGAGGGATATTAATGAATAATTTGGATACCATTACTGGTTGGATCAGATAACAACCCTAAAACAGTGACTGCTATTCAACATTACACACTCTTCATTATACCTTAGTACAGTAGGCATACTGTAACACAACTGAATATGCACTCTGCAGTGGCAGCCCACCCTCCCAAAAAATCATAACACACAACATCGGCTGTGTGCAAGCTATGAGTGGCAAATGACTGTTCTTGCACTCTTTCAAGATTCTTTCTCTCAGGGCAGTTGCCATAACAACATTTATAATCGGAGCTGAGAAGAAACTGAAATTTGGACAGGAGATCATTTCATTAATATTTACTAATGTGTAAAGAGCTGATAAGGCCATAAGCCCAAAATTATCTCCTAAAGATCAAATGTAATATCTTAATGTACCCCCATTCATTATGTAGTCATCTAACCTTTTCTTGAAAATCTCTTTAGTTTCAATTATTATGATATATCTAGGTAGACTGTTCCAAAGGTTTAACATCCTCTCTGTGTAAAAGTATTTTCTTTTTCTGTGTTAAATCTTCTTGTGGTGACCAGTAGTGCACGGCCACTAATTTTTGAATTTATGTCTTTGAAGGTAATGTTTAATTTATTCATAAGGTAAGGATAATTAATTATACCATAAAACAATAGTGTATCTCCTCTTTTTCTGTGATCCTCCCATTATTATAGTTTTAGATTACCCAATGTTTCTTCGTAAGGTTTATCCTTAATGTCCAATATTATTTTAATCATTCTGCACTATACCCTCTCCACTTTGTCAACATCCAGCCTCATATATGGACACCACAATTGACTACAGTAGTCCAAAAGTGGTCTTACATAAGATCTGTACATGGGCATTATAAAACCTGCTCTATGACTTTTTATATTTCTTTTTATAGCACCAAGTACTCTGCTAGCTTTCGACACAGCATTGATGCATTGGTCATCAAAGTCCAGGTTGTTATCTAGAATTAATGCTTAATCTTTTTCCTAAACTGTTACCTTCAGAGTAGTGTTACTTAATACATATTGATTTAGGGCATTGTTTCTCCCTAAATGAAGAACACAAAACTTACCTAAGTTGAACATCATGCCCCATTTGTAAGCCCACTCTGTTATAATGTGCAGGTCTGTTTGGATACCTTCTATTTGCTCTACAGTATTACTTGGTCCACCTAGTTTTGTGTCATCTGCATACTTATTAATCCAGGTCTGTATGTTATTATTTAGATCAGCTATGAATAATTGAAACATAATGAGTTCCAGTACAAAACTCTGGGGCAATCCACTCATCACCTGGCCCTCCCTTGACAGGTTACCATTCACTGTCACCTTGGTTTGATCAGAAACCAATTTGCGACCATCTCACTATGTTTTTATTGATATTAAACCTAATCCTTTTTTCAACCACTGCCCAATGGGGCACTGTAATGAAGGCCTTACAGAAGCCCAACAAGATCACATCTGCCACACCTCCGTGATCTAATAACTTACTGATTTTTTCATAAAAACAAATATGGTTTGTTGTGCAGAAATGTCCTCAGGTGAACCCATATTGTTCTAGATCTAAATTATTATTTATTTTAATGTGAGTCGGTATTCTATCCTTGATTACTGATTCCAGGATCTTTCCTGATAGCAAAGTTAAACTTATGGGGCAATAATTACAGACATTTTGTCTATTCCCTTTTATGTAAATCAGGGTAATTTTTGTTGTTCTCCAATCCCTCAGTATTTTGCCTGTGTCTAAATATTTTTTTAATAACATTTTTAGTAGGATAATGATGTTTTTCTTCATCAGTTTTAGCATCTGAGGTGCAATGTTGTCTCCTCTTGGAGCGCTGCATGCCTTCAAACCATCTATATTCTTGTTTATTTCATCAGCTTCTATTTTGAGATCATTGTCACTTTTATACACATTCTGGTAATGCATGTTACTTGTCTTGAGTAAACAAACAAAAGTAACTGTTAAATGTGTTAGCTATATCAGTTGGGTCTGAAAATATAGCAATATTTTGTATGACTGGGGTGAGCTTTGTGTCAGTCTTGTTAACATAATTTATATAGCTATAAAACTCTTTGCTGTTCTTTTATGAAGCTGTCTTTGCCATTTTAATTTCCATATTCATTTTTCTTTGTTGATGGCATTCTTACAGGTTTTTTGTGCCTTTTTAAATTTGTCATAATCCAATGCAGTACCATTTTGTTTATAGTCTGTATAAGAATTGTTCTTCTATTTTATTAGCTTCATTATTTTCTCATTTAACCATTTGGGATTCATCCCTTTTCCATTATATTTTTAACCCTTTTTATGTTGCTTGCACGCATGTGCAAGAAACATAGTGCCATCATCGGAGATTTCAGAGGTGTGTCACCTCCTCCTCCAATTCAGTCAGTGTACTGGCAGGCACAGCCCTGTAAGCCAATGCATTTTTGGAGCTGTCTATGACATGCTCCAAAATGCAGTGTTACTCTGATTAAAGAAAGAGGGAGCTACATGAGTGTGAGCAGAGATAAGATATCGCCTGCTCATGCACAGCCCCCCCCACACACACACAGCAGCACTCATGCAGGTGTGCGTGCCTCCCCACACACTGTATAGCCGAGGGGTGCCCAATCCCTGTCAGCTGTGCTGCATTCCCCCCTGCCTCCCCCCACCAAAGGCTTCAAGAATGCCAAGCTGGGAGCCCACCCCAGCGTGGCAAACTATTCCTTTTCCAATGGGGGTGCCCAATTCCCCGTCGGCTGAATGCCCCCCAAGTCCTTGTGCCACGCTGGAAGCCCACCCCAGCGTGGCAAATGTCCCGCGTAGTCTTTTTGTTTAAGTTTAACCTGTAAAGAAAAAACAGTCCCACGGCACGTCTCCCAACCCACCCATCTACAACCCGCACCCACCCACTGCACACCCAGCCTCCCCACCCCCACCCCATATCACTTCCAGACTCTGGCGCGACAATCTTCGTGGACCAGGGACACGTCTGCACTCTTCAAAGCCAACCACGAACTGAGGAAATGCCGGTAAGCTGTATAATGGGCTAGATAGGGGATTTCAACTTTGTTGCATATCTCAGGCATTTTGGGAATTTTTGCACCAAATTTCAACATGGTTTTGGGACCCCTTCTCATAATGATATCATTGTCAGGATAAGACCACAAAGGGTAATTTCGCACAGTGACTGCAAAATCACCCTTCAGGCCTGAATAACACCATGACAGTGACATCATTCATGAGAAGGGGTCCCAAAACCCCATGTTGAAAATTTTGTGCCAAAATTCCAAAAACTGACTGTTTTATGAGCGTGCGTTGCGCAGTTCCTACGTAGGCTCGTAAGTTCATGAAATTTCAATATTTTTAGTCCAGATTTTCAACTTTGCCATTTTACCACACCTTCTTATGAGCAGTACAGCTGTCATTTTTCACATCTCACCCAAAATGTATTTCAGAATGGCGCAGTCGGTGTGCGAAATCAATGTACGGGACAAATTAAGAAAATCACAGTGACACTGTTCATGAGCAGCGGTCTTAAAATGGCTACGTTGAAAATTTGGTGAAAAAATTCCTAAAAATGACTGTTTTACGAGCGTGCATTGCACAGTTCCTACGGACGCTCATAAGGTGGCTAATTTTCAATATTTTTACTCCAGATTTCCAACATTGCCATTTTATCACACCTTCTTATGAGTAGTACAGCTGACATTTTTCACATCTCACCCAAAACGTGTTTCTGCCCATGTAGCACACAATGGCGCAGTCGGTGTGCGAGATCAATGTATGGGACAACTTAAGAAAATCACAGTGACACTGTTCATGAGCTCAGGTGTTAAAATGGCTATGTTGAAAATTTGGTGAAAAAATTCCAAAAAATGACTGTTTCACGAGCGTGCGTTGTACAGTTCCTATGCACGCTCGTAAGTTCGCGAATTTTCAATATTTTCACTCCAGATTTTCAACATTGCTATTTTTCCAAACCTTCTTATGAGTAGTATAGCTGTCGTTTTTCACATCTCACCCAAAACATGTTTCCGCCCATGCAGCGCACAATGGCGCAGTCGGTGTGCGAAATCAATGTACGGGACAAATTAAGAAAATCACAGTGACACTGTTCATGAGCAGAGGTCTTAAAATGGCTATGTTGAAAATTGGTGAAAAAATTCCCTTCAGATGTTCTGCAATATTACTAATGAAGACATTGAACGGAACTGGCCCCAGCACTGATCCCTGCAGCACCCCACTGGTCGCCCCCTCTCCCTAGACTGCATACCATTTACCACCAGTCTCTGCCTCCTGTCTGTTAGCCAGTTTCTAACCCAGTTTACCACCCTTTCCCCCATGTCCAGCCTACCCAGCTGGTTTATCAGCCTCCTATGTGGGATGGTGTCAAAGGCTTTGCTGAAATCAAGGTAAGTGTTGTCCACTGCCCCACCCTGATTCACTTCCTTTGTCACCCAGTCAAATAAATCAACTAGATTTATCTGACATGATGTCCCCACTGTGAATCCATGTTGTCTATGGTCCTGGATTCCGATGGCATCTAGATGCCCCACTATCCTTTCTTTAAGTAATGTCTCCATGACCTTCCCCACTACTGAGAGGTGAGGCTGAATGGCTATTATTCCCTGCCTCCTCCTGCTGCCAGACTTGTGTAGAGGGGACCACATGTCCCTCCTCCAATTCACTCATGTTGAATGACGCAGTGGACATGGCTGCCAGAGGTACTGCTATCTCCCTCGCAGTTCTGTTAATATCCTTGGCGTATGCCATCTGGTTTCATCGCTTTGTCTACCTTCAATTTAGTGAGCTCCTGCAGGACTCTTTTGCCTTTGAATGGACTATTGTCCACCTCTTCACCCACTTGGCAACTGCTGTACTGCTGTGCCCCTTGCCCCTCCCACTCTTCTGTGAATACTGAACGGATAGACACAGTGGATGTCTTGGGAGGAAGGCATGAAATTGTCACTTCCAAATACCTGAACAGCACATACAAGCAGGCAACATTTGGCATTGACAAATGCTTGTCATATGCTTATTGCTAACATCCACTGTTGTCTGCTTTAAACATTCCCAACACTTCTCTGCTTTGTCTGTGAACATTGTGTTCCAGTTAAGCTCTGAAATATCTTCAAGTTCTTTATTCGCTGATGCATATAAATATACATCTGTGTAACCTATTAATCTACCGCATTTATTTTGTGTGTTGAAACATATACTGAAGTGGTCACTATTTCCTATTGGTCACGTGACTTCACAATTCGAGATTCTGATGGCTTCTGTACTAAGTACTAAATCTGCTCTATTATTGCCCCAGTTGGCTGTCTGATATACTGTACCAGATCTAACTCCTGACATATGTTAAGGAATTTCATACTATGCCTTGTAGCAGTTTGATTTTCCCCTTCTAAGTCACTGTAATTTACATTTCCAATGAAAAAAGTATTTCCAGTACTGTCTGCTGTTACTAATTCTTGCATAATTTCCTCATTACTTTTGCGTCATCAGTATTTGGTGGTCTTTAACATAAGCTTATGATAAAATCTTCAAGGGTTTGTGTGTTAACCTTTAATAAAATAGTTTCTGTGTTAGAATTCAAAATCTTTATTTTGGCAGAAATATCTGTTACAATGATGTTATTAGAAACATAAATTGCAATACCTCCTCCCTTTTTTCCTTTCCTACCCAACCTCTTAGGCAGTAAACAGAGATATTATTGCTCCATTCGTTATCTTCTGACTACCAAGTTTCAATTATTGGGATAATATCTATTTCTTATCCAGAGTTTAAGAGTGCTTATAATTCTCCCATTTATTTATTTAAACTCCTTACATTACATGGCAAACATGTGATGTTGTTATTTTGTTCTGGGCTACGGGCCTTGTAACGCTTTTTGTTTTAGTATTAGCAGTGCCACCAATTTCCCTTAAGCTTTTTACCCCTTTCCCCTTTGGAGTTAGTTTATATGAATAGCTTTCATGTGCTCCTTAATCAAGTTTTGCAATATATGTGCCCCATGAATGTTAAGGTGTAATCCATCTTTGCTGTACAAATCATTTTTTGTACTGAAATACTTCCATGGGTCAATAAACCTCATGCCTTGTGACACCAATTCTTTAAAGGAAAGCTGTCATTATCATAACCATCCCACCCTGAAAGCTCTACCCCCCCCCCAATTAAGCATTTGGCATAGTAAGAGCATTTTTTTCACTAGTTTACTTACCTTATTTTAATATTCTAAATTCCATGATTGCCCAACTTGGTGGACATTGTATGGTTCCTCCACCCTGGCAGCAGAAGACCGTGCCCCCTCCCGAGCAGCAGGAGGAGTCAATGCCTGAGACATCATCTGTCTCCCCCATGGCCCCATCATCCCTGAAGTTTTCCTGTCTGTGATTTTTTTTATGCAAGTTCAGCAGGTGACCCAGTGGTCACTTGCAATCTATGTGGGCAGGAAGTGTGTCACGGAAAGTATAGTTCCCACTTTGGGACAAGTGGCTAGTTGAGCCACATGGTGCACCACCATTCCCTTCAATGGGACCTCAAACTGCAGGAGATGGTAGTAGCATCAACTGCAGCTATGGGGAGCAATGCAGGTGTGAGCATGGAAGGGGCTGAGCAGGAGAGAGGCGTGGCTGGAACTGTTAAGCATCCTTGCCAGGCTCGCCAGACCAGACAACAGCAGCAGCAGTCTGCAGTTGCATCAATACTCCACCAGGGCCCCCCCTGTCCACAGCCAGTAGTGCAGGCAACCCCCAGCCAGCCAGCAGTGACAGATGTGGACTTATCAGCTGTCCTATCAGAAGTACACCATCTTCAACAAGAGTTAAAGGATTTCAGACAGGAATTTAGTGATGCCCAGGGAGAGATTGCTAAACTCCAGGGTGATGTCTACAAAATCATAGGCATCCTGTCTGAACTGCATGGCTGCCCCACTGGCAGTTAATGTTCAGCACAAATTAATTTGTCTTTTTTGTTTTCATTTTTCTATCCTCTATTCTGTTGTTTGTATGTTTCCCTAAGAAAAAAAAAATAAATAAAAACAACAAAAAAATATGTTCTGTCCTCTTTAATCTACATCCTTAAGTCCTCTTGTTTCTTTATTTTGTATGTAAAATCATTTTTTTTACCATTGCTGTTGTGTCTGTTACTGTCTTATGCTCCCTATATAATTTAGTCCCTTTTCTTGTTCTCTCTCTATTACTTCTCCCCACTCGTTGTATTACCCTTGTCCTCCTGATCCTGCCTGTCATTTGTTATGCTTATTCGCTACAATGTCCATGTACCCCTCCCCTAATAAACACCTTATTCCCTTATTATTTGTGATGTGTGTTGCTTCTTAGAGCTGAACACACCTACAAGATTACTTTTAACAACATAATGATGTGTAATGCAGTTGCATGCCATATATATGGAGGGTGGGATATTCAGAAGGGTTGCACATGGCGCAATGGAGTTGCACCATGCACAACCCACTGATGCGCCCTGGCACAATATTCAAAAGGGCAAAGTGTGTGGCACAAATCCTGATGTTCCAGGGTGCATCAGTAATGTATGCAGTGCAAGTGGGGGGGTGCCCATGCATACTCTGCACATCCCAATATTCAGCCCAGGATGTGCTGAGCAGATGCAGGTGCAACCCCTACCTGCGCTGCACACAGTTGAGCCAAGAAAAACAGGAGCAACAGCTGGCCACCCACAGGTGAGCTGCTGTGTTGCAGGGTGCAACACGGCAGCTGCCAGCTGTGGGTGGCCACTCGAGCTCCAGAGGCACCATCTGTCATAGTAGCACCACCCCCATGCCCAATCATGGGCATATGTATTGAAATATAAAATGTCCAATATCCCTGGTGGTCCACTGGACCACTTCCAGCTCGTGGGTATCAGTATAGAAACAGAATGTCCAATACCCTGGTGGTCCAGTGGATCACTTCCAGCCTGATTGCGGGCATAAGTATAGAAACAGAATGTCCAATGTCCCTGGTGGTCCAGTGGACTGCTTTCAACCCGATCGGCATAAGTATAAAACAGAACGTTCAATATCCTGGTGTCCAGTGGACTGCTTCCAGCTCGATCATGGGCATATGGGAAGAATGTCCAATTGTCTCGGTGGTCCAGTAGTACTTTCTTCACCACTCACTGAGCTTTCACCTCGCTCTGGATACGTAGGTAGCAGCCTCACTCGCTGCTACCAGCGTCACCTCACTGATTGCAGACAGTACTGTTGCACGCCTATTGGTCCACAGCGCGACACGGGCATGCTCAGACCATGCCGTATTATATAGTACAGATATGTGAATGAATCCATTCACATATCTGGACTGTGTAGCATGGTATGAGTCTGGCATGCCCATTGGCCCATGCTGTGACCAATGGGCATACAGTCAGACGTACACAGTCAGTCGGTGGACGACTGGGCGGTTTTCAGGTGGGGAGCTGCTGCCGCCGCTGACCAGGGGAGCGGAGGTGGAGCTTAGTGGTGGGTGGGGAGGGGTGCCGCTGGACCACCAGGGATGGTTTGGACATTCTATTTTTATACATATGCCCATGATTGGGCTGGAAGCAGTCTACTAGACCACCAGGGATATTGGACATTCTATTTTTATACTTATACCAATGATCGGGCTGGAGGTGGTCCACTGGACCACCAGCGATATTGGACATTCTGTTATTATACTCATGCCCACGATCAAGCTGGAAATGGTCCACTGGACCACCAGGGATATCGGACATTCTATTTTTATACTTATGCCCGCGATCGGGCTGGAGGCAGTCCACTGGACCACCAGGGATATTGGATGTTCTATTTGCATGCTTATGCCTGCGATCAGTTGTTGGAGAGTGTTGCCGGTGGGGGCAGGGGGCATCAGTCCCTGATGGCTGCTGCCTGGCAGGGCGCCAGGTGCAAGTTGCCGGGATCAGTGCATCTGCATGCAAATGGGGCCATAATGACATACTAATGGCCCCATTTGCACCATGCATGCATTATGGCCCCATTTGCATGTCCATCACTGAATATCCCGGTTGCTGCACCTAGTGTAACAGCACTTGTGCTTGCTTATCCCCCTGCTCTTCTCTGGCCACTTGCACTGGTGCAGTGCTACTGTGCTATGCGCAATGTGGGTGGCCACAGTGCCATATTCAAGGGTGCTGTGCCATGGCACAGCACCATTAAATATAACCCAGTCCACGCCCTGGCGCATCCCAGTTGCGCTGCGCCTGGCTTGCGCCCCGCCAGGCGCGGTTCTGAATATCCCACCTGGGGTTTGCAAATGAAAGGCTGGCTCCTGCTGAATGCTGTCAGCTGTCTGGGCCTTGTGCACAGAGTATGTATTTTTTAGTTCAAATACCTCATGTGAGTTGCTTTAACTCAAAGTTAGAAGTACTCACCACAGCACATATCCATAAAGTGCTCTTTCTTTATTTGAGTCTCAAGTGTGGCAAGTAAACAATGTAAAAAGTGCTTCCATATAACTAAGATAAAAATGCTCGCTCCCCCAAGGCATCATCATTCCTTATATGTTGCCGGATATGTCACACCTGATGCACACGTTTTTCACATGCAAACTTTGTGTGTGAGAAAGCACGTATGTGTGAAACGCATCGGGTATGATGTAACCTTTGATGTATCATGAAGTACAGTGCCTTGCAAGAGATGATGTTTTTTCTTAGTTATATGGGAGCATTTTTTACATTGTTTACTTGCCACACTGGCATAAAGAGCACTTTATGGATATGTGCTGTGGTGAGTACTTCTTACTCTGAGCTGAAGCAACTCACACGAGGTATTTGAATTCAGAAAATACAGACCCTGTGCACAGAGTCCTGACAGCTGACAGCCTTTGACAGGTGCCAACCTTTCCTTTAGAGACTCCGTATATGTGGAATGCAACTGAATTGTTGGTCAATGTTATGTTTTGTGAAAGTTATGTTGAAGGCATCACCTACTCTTTAGCATGTTTCCTCCTATCCACAAATGTCAAGTATTGTGCCTATTAAAAAAATTGTTTCACAGTGCTATGTGATGTTGCACCACTTATTGCTGTGTGCAACAGTGTCAGTGGCTCAGTAGGTAGCACACTCGCCTCTGAGGCCAAGAGATCAGAGGGCTGTGGGTTCAATTCCCACATCTGGCACTTGGGTTAATATCCCAGTACTGACACTGTAGTGCAGCATGAGAAATGTGCTGCACTTCTGAGGTGCCGTCTTTCAGATGAGATGTTAAACTGAGGTCCCATCTGCCTGGATTGGTGGTAGTTCAGGTGGATGTTAAAGATCCCATGACACTTATTGAAAAGAGTAGGGAAATTTCCCCAGTTTCCTGACCAAATTTCCCTCATTCACTAAAAATACTACCAACAGCTTAATCTGGTTCAAGGTCAGTTGGCATTCATCTGTATCCCCTTCCCCCAGGTCGTGCCTAAAAATAGGCAGGATTTGTCTAGTGCACTTACCCGGTCAACAAAAACTAAATAAATAAATAAAGATGTAACACATCTGGTGCTGCCACTGCTGAACATGCCCCAGAAGTCCAGAAATGCTTCCCAAAAAATGTTACAGTAAATTGAGCCAGAAATCTTACGTCAGTCATGCTGTTACATGGTGTCCCACCATCTACTGAACCTCAAACTGAAGCTTCTGCCCCTGTTTTCAAAGGATTACAAGCCTAATCTTGGTGCTGCCACTGCCAAACATGCCCCAGAATTCCAGAAACACTTCCCAAAAAATGTTATACTAAGTTAAGACAGAAATCAGGTCCCAGTCATGATGTTAAATGGTGATTGCCATCCACCTGGACCAAAACATGCGGTTTGGCCCACTGTTTACCAAGGATTTCATGTCTCATCTTGTTGCTGCCAGTGCCAAACATGCCCTAGAAGTCCAGAAATGTTTAATGAAATATGTTACATTAAATTGAGATGGCTTTAAGATGCCGGTTTGACAACAATTTCATCCACTGGCATCACAGCGACAGAATTTATGTTGACTGCAAGTTGCGGTTGACATAAATCTGTATGGGAATCAGGTCCTTGTTTCTATCAGGGGGCTTTGCCCCCCCGCACCTCCCCCCCATACTAAATATAATCAACTCTGAGTCAGAGTTGATTAGGGGAGGGGGTGCTGGACTGGGAGACAGTGTGTCTCTCTGGCACACCATTACAGCGAACTGTCGATGCTGTCGGCATCAACATTGTTCACTGTAATGGTGTCACTGTCAGGGAGGTATACCGATTGAGACAGAAATCTGGTGTCAGTTATGCTGTCATATAGTTCACATCCACCAGCAGGACTGAAGTCTGATGTTTTCTGCACCATTTAAAATGGTTTTCAGGCCTAATCTAGGTGCTGCCACTGTCTAACATGTCCCAGAAGTCCAAAAATGTTTCCCAAAAAATGTTACAGTAAATTGAGACAGAAATCTGGTGTCAGTCATGCTGTTATATGGTTCACATCCACCATCAAGGCTGAAATCTGCTGTTTTCTGTGCCGTTTACAATGGTTTTCAAGCCTAATGTTAACGCTGTCACTGCTGAACGTGCCCCAGAAGTCCAGAAATGTTTCCCAAAAAATGTTACAGTAAATTGAGACAGAAATCTGGTGTCAGTCATGCTGTTATATGGTTCACATCCACCATCAAGGCTGAAATCTGCTGTTTTCTGTGCCGTTTACAATGGTTTTCAAGCCTAATGTTAACGTTGTCACTGCTGAACGTGCCCCAGAAGTCCAGAAATGTTTCCCAAAAAATGTTACAGTAAATTGAGACAGAAATCTGATGTCAGTCATGCTGTTATATGGTGTCCCCCCATCTCCTGGACCTCAAACTGAAGCTTCTGCCAATGTTGAATAAGTAAGATTTAACACCTGCAGTACTATCTGCAAAGGGCAAACAGAAATCAGAACAGGTAGCAGTACTGTAGTCTATACAACTACCTACAACTGCTACTGTAGTCGATTTGAGTGTTAAAACACTATTTTATTTTTTCAATTGTAAAAACATGAATTAAGTAACATTGGGTAACAGGAGGACAGAATTAAGAGACTTTAAATACCAAACCATCAGAGAACACCACCACAACAAGGATGTGCAGTAACACTGAAAAAATACTTAAGTAGTTCTTAATAAAATGTCAGTTTTTAAATGGAAAGGATTTTACACAACTTGATAATAACTGGGTAGGTACAGGTATGTTGACGCAAACTAAATTGTAAACCAACGAGGCATGGGATAGGCATAAGGGAGTAATACAGATGAGTATGAAAAGATAGGCCATTGACAGAGTAAAGACCTATGGCACATTCATAAGATAGAAAAAATGGGCAGACTGGATGGGCCTTACAGTCCTTATCTGCCTTCAGCTTCTATGTTTCGATGTTTCAACTGCACAGAACACCACACAGTCACAATAAGATCTACAGTCCAGATAAGTGGTGTCTGGAGAAGATAAGTACTGCAATGTGTTAGTACTTACTAATTACAATTTTGGTTTATAGATATATCAAACAGAAGGGACAACAAGATTTGAAATGAACAAATAAAGTCACCTCCAACAATCTTACAGGAACCACCACTCTCTTGAAAACTGTGTCGTTTTTTATATGGTACGGATCAGGTAGTAAACACCAGTGGTGTAACAGGGAGGAAAGGGTCAATATGGCAAGTAAATTAAACAGAAAAACAGGAACACTGCAATGCAAAGGCTAGATCATGCTATTCATTTCTGTGATCAATTCAACAATGCAGCGTACTTGGATATGGACAAGTGTTCAATGTCCATGAATACTTCCAATACAAAAATAAAGCAGAAAAGTGATTAAACAAATAAACAAAGATTTAAAAGAAATAACAGAAACTCACTCACTAGTGAGAAATCTGTAAAATATCAGGAACTAGCCTGCTCTGCTTTCACACACACACACACACACACACACACACACACACACACACACTCACACACACACAACATACACACACCACATACACACACCACACAGTCAACCCTCCCCCACTCAACTCCCTCACAGACACAGAGAAAACTAAAAACACTACCTAAGTTTAACTAAGTATTATCCAAAGATACCAAAACAAAAAAAATGTTCACTAGCAGTACTAGGAACAAAATTTAGATTTTGGGAGCAATTCACTCTCAAAAATAACAAATAAAGAGGTTTTTGAAGGGTATATTGGCTGTAATGCACACACTGAACTGCTCTCCAACTCAAAACAGACAATATACTGTGCAGGAAAGAACCAGCACATGATATTTCAGTTATTTACCCACAATGCATTGCAAATTCACAGATGGAATTGGTGAAATCTGGCAAAATTTCACATTACGCAAAATTACCATCAGAGGCAAAATTACATTTCACCTAGGAGAAAATGTTTGCTTAATGCGGAAATTACATGAAATCTTTCACTATGTGAAATTTTCCATTTTCGCACAACTCTAATGGCAACTATTAAACTTTTTCAACTTTTCATCAATCTTTCAGGTGCTCTGCTACTTATATCCTTTAATTCTTGCCCCCAGGAAACATGATAGCATTCTATTCTGCTTGTCAGGCCCACATGTCGCTGAGTCACATTTCCTTATTATTGAATCACCCAGAACCCCCATATGCCTTTGCACATGTATAATCATTTTCCTCTGTTTACTGGTTTCAACCTGTTTCTCATTATCCTCACTAGGCAAGTTGTTGTATCTCTTTGTCAGTCATAATTGACTGCTAATATTTGCCCTTCTACCTTTTTGTTTGCTTTTTTGTGTTTTACTGTGCAACACACTATGTCTTCAGACTCTTTTGTTTCTTCTCTACCCCTCTTGTTTTTCCTCTCTTCTGTGCTTAACAGGCTATCTCCTGAGTCATCTCTTGCTCTTTTTTGGTTTTTGTTTACTTGTACCTCTTGTAGTATCAAAGAATCAGTTTCTAATGTGTTTATAAACATTTCCTTGTTCTTTATTTCAAGTGCATTTCTTAATTCATTTTGCATGCTATTCATTTTTTAATATAATTTTTCATAGGCTAGGTGTTTAATGCAATTGTCAACTTCAGTGTTTGTAAGTACAGTGTCAATTTCCCTGCATACATTCTACATTTTATGCATTGTGCTATTGACTCTTCTCTACATAGGAGTTTTAATAGATCTCCTGCTGATTCCATGATATTATAATCTCTCTTTTTTGTAATGTAGCAGAATACCTGGTTGAATTTCTTACTTAAAGTCATAAGGTTTGTGGCCTCCTTCCCGACTTTCTCAGCTGATGCAAGCAGATGCACTTTCCTCTGCTACCACATCACCTCCACTCTGAGTTCATTTCCATTCACAGAGGCAGTCCTTTTATATGCTCAGAACTTGAAGTGGAGGTCTGTGACTTCCTGTTTCACTAATTTGTTTATGACAACTTAAAGTCTGTTTTTATGGTTGTACCCTACCTTTAAAAGTGCAAAATAGCACCACAGGAGAGCTCCAAAGTGCTTCTCCAACTGTAAAATGATTGCAGCAGCAGACCCACAATTCAGGGGTCAAAGACTGATCATTTTACAGTTTAAAACACCATTAAATATACCCCAGCACAGAGGTGGTCAAAAAAGTTAGCCCCAACAGGCTCTCCAAGGGCTTACCTAGTAAATTACCTTTGCTCTGCTCTGCAACTCACAGAGGTAGTCCTTTTATATGCTCAGAACAGGCAGTGGAGGTATGTGACTTCATGTTTCACTAACGTGTTTATAACCTCTTAAAGTCTGCTTTTATGGTTGTACCCTGCCTTTAAAAAGGCAAAATAGCACCACAGGAGAACTCCAAGTAGCTTCTCCAACTGTAAAATGATTACAGCAGCAGCCCCACAATTTGGAAGGTCAGGGGTCACAGACTGATCATTTTATAGTTTAAAACACCATTAAAAATACCCGAGCACAGAGGTGGCTAAAAGAATTAGCCCCAACAGGCTCTCCAAGGACTTTCTTAGTAAAATTGCCTTTGCTCTCTTTACTTACTGAACTGTTTGAGTACACATTATGCAAAGTTGGTTAATTCACATTTAATTTTCTTACATTTTAACCTTTTTGAACCTGATTTGAATAGAGTTTACATGGTGTAATAAACAGTTAAAGAACAAACGCAAACTTACTGGTTCCTGGTTCTTACTGCATTTCTGTGAAAACATTGTAACTAAAAAATGTAATTATATAAAATAAGATATATGCCACAGTGTGGTAACTATTTTTAATACACCCTTGATGTGTGATAGCAGTATAAACCACTCAAGTTAATCAAACAAATGTATAAAGTCAGAAGTCTGAACAACAATTCAGAACATCACAATATCACATATATGCAAGTGTTTCAGACATATAGAATATCATCATATTTAGTCAAATGACATTGAACACATATATAATCGTAAGTGCAGTTAAGTATGACTGAGGTCATAGCAGCAAGAATATAATTTAAAAAGCATAATCTTCCAAGCAAAAAATCATTACAGCAAATACAACAGATTTTGTTTCCAAAAACAGCAGTATTCCAGTTTTATCATTATCCAATATAGTTTCTCTATTATACAGATGTGGCATAATCCACTTCTCTTTTTCTGTATTATTGCAGAGCAGTTTATCATAAGATATTGAATCATAAGTAAAGATTCATCTTTACATACAACCTGTCGTATTGGATTATTTTGTTCTCAGATTTATTATGTTAGGAAAGTAACCAGTCATGGTCCCCAGTTGAAATTTGCATTGGGTCATTCTGTGTGTCTTATTCTCATAAAATATTAAACAGTTCTCAGTACCAAGTGTGGATTTATACTTGCTAAAAATCATATTACTGCCTAACACATGCATCCTTTCTAAAGCTCTTTGCATTGCAGTGTCTTTCTGACTTTGGATAGCTTCTAAACATAGCTCCTTGGATTATTTCCAGTACTATGCAACCAAAGCCCTTTTATATCAATCTTCTTTAGATGGTCATTTAATTAAAAAAAATAAAGTATTAGCATTACCCACAGCTACTGTTGCTATCCAGCATTGTTTGGGGAGTCTATGCCCCTCTATTATCATAATACAGTTCTAATACTAAAAAGCATAAAAATAAAATTGTCTCCAATTGTAAGAATCCAGTTTCACAACCTCATAAAAACTTGTGGAGTGTCTCTTGAAAGGCACAATGGGATTAGAAACAGAAATACAGTATTATAGAATCTATTGGCTGTAAAGTACTAGTTGACCCACTCAGTCTGCCCAGATGGTCCCTGCTTAGTCTGTCTCTGCAGACCCTAACTGCTGTTCTTCAACTCTCCATATTCCCTGTCTATTTACTAATGTCTATCCCACACGTGCTTGAAACTCTCTATTGCTTTTGCCTCTACCACTTCTGCTGGCAGTCTGTTCCAGGCATCCAGTACCCTTCAGTAAAGTAGTGCATCTTCACATCTCTCTTAAACTTCCACCCTTCAGCTTCATCACATGCCCTCTAGTCCTGGTGCTCTTTGTCTCTTGAAAGACTTCCTTCCCTCACCCTGTGCATCTCTGTGAAGTACTTGTAAGTCTCTATTATGTCCCCTCTTGCTCACCTCTCTTCTACAATGTACATGCTAAGATCCCTCAGTTTCTCTTTGTAGGACTTTTAATACAACTCCTGATTAATCTGAGTTGCCCGTCTCTGGGCTGCCTCCACTTTGTTTATGTGCTGTTTGAGCTGAGGATTCCAGAACTAGACACAATGCTCCTGGTGGGGTTTCACAAGTGAGTGATACCTCTCTCTATGCATCCCAACATCCCACTGGCCCTACTCAGTGCTTTGTCACACTGCCTGCCACTTTCCGGTCATTAGCTATAATAATCCCAATGTCCCATTCCTATTTAGTTACTGTTAATACTCCCTATCCTATACTCAGCTTATAGGTTCCTATGCCCTAAATGCATGATTTTGCATTTTTTGGCATTGAACTCCATCTGCCATGCTCTTTACCACCCCTTCAGTTTCCCAAGGTCACTACGCATTCTCTCCACCCTCTCCTAAGTGTGCACCCTATTACAGATGTTGGTGTCATCAACAAAAAGGCATTATTTTTAGTTCTTCTGAAATGTCACTAATGAAAAAATTGAAGAAGACTAGTCCCAGTATGGAGCCCTGTGGTATCCCACTGGTTACTCTCCTTTCATTAAAGTAAGTGTCATTAACCACCACCCTCTGTTGCCTATCAATTCCTTACCCAATTTACCACTTTGGATCCTACCCCTAGGCAGCTCAATTTCTTTGTCAGGCTCCTGTGCAGTGCCGTGTCAATGACTTATTGTTAAAGTCCAGATAGGCCATGTCCACTGTCCTCTGTTAATCCATTTCCCTGGTCACACAGTTCATGAAGTCAATCAGATTTGTCTGGCATGACATTCCCCTGTATATACTTGCTGCCTTTGGTCTTTTAGCCCATTGAATTCAAGACACTCTATGAACCTTTCCTTTAACACGATTTCCCCACCACTAATGTGAGACTGATCAGCCTATAGTTGCTAGCCTCCTCCCTCCTACTGGTCTTATGAAGAGGGACCATGCCTGCTCTCCTCTAATCCACCAGAACCATGCCTGTTTCCAGTGAGCTGTTGACTAAGGCAATCAGTGGTGCAACTAGCATCTTCCTGAGTTCCCTTAGTACCTTTTGATGTATCCCACCCAGTCCCATAACCCTGTCCACTTTCAGAGCTGCAAGTCTCTTCAGGGTTCTTTCCTGCAAAAATGGACTTGTGTCCACATCCCCCTTTTGTTCCTATTGCTCCCTGGTGGTGCATCTCCTCCTCCCTCCACTGTGAAGACTGTTCAGGATGTCTACACTTTCTTAACCTCTCCAGTGCTGTCTCCCTGTGCCACCCTCCTTATCCTAACTGTCCCTCCCCTTGCTTTTCTCTTCTCACTTATGTACCTGAAGAAAGTCATATCCCCTTTAGCTACCTCTCTGGCTGTCCTTTCCCCTGTATGCACCCTTGCTACCCTAACTGCCTTCCCTGCTTCCTTCCATTTTGCTTACTATATCTCCCCAACTTTCTTCCTTTGCATTTCCTTATACCTCCCGAATTACACCCTTTTTTCTCCTCACCACCTTGGCCACATTTCTAGAGACCCATAGTGGACTGTTTTTCCTTCAGCTTTTACTCACTTCCTTCATGCAGAGATTGGTTGCCTTAATTATGCCATTCATTATTTTTCCCACTGTGCCTCTACCCCTTAATGACAATCCCCCATTCATGAGGCAGTGTCTGAGGCAGTCCCCCTTTTCCTTAAAATCTTCTCTCCTAAACTCCAAGACCTTCATCCTTGTGTGGTTTGCCTCTGCTCCCACTTAATATTAAACCACATTACATGGTGATCACTGATACTTAGGGGACTGCCCACTGTGATGTCTGCAATGTCATCCTCATTTGTAAGTACCAGGTCCAGCCATTTCCTGCCCCTAGAAGGTTCCATGACTTGCAACCTGAGAAAATCCCCTCATAGTAAGTCAAAGATGATCCTCTTCCTCTCCAAAGCTGCAGTTGGAAGGATCCAATCCAGATCTGACAATTTGAAGTCCCCAACCAGCAGCACCTCTTCCTTACTTGCCATCCAGATTATGCCTTCCCCAGGTGCCTTATTCCACTCCTCTTTCATGCTGGAGGTCTTCATATGATCACTATATGGATAGTCTTTCTAGTGCCTGTCCCTAGGATGATCCACAGCAGCTCCAGCCCTTCTTTCTCCTCTGAGAGCCTCTGTACTTCTGTGGCCTTGATTTATTTTCTCACATGTAATACAATCCCTCCTTCCCTCCTCCTTTCCCTCTCTCTTCTGAACAGAGAGTAGCCTGGTATGGCCATGTATCAATGATGGCTGTTAGTGCACCACAACCCTTTTATGGACACCAAATGCAGGATAGCCTCTACCATGATGGCCTCCAGGTCTTGAATTTTATTTCCCAGACTCTTTACATTGGCACACATGGCTCTCCATACCTTATTCCCTCACTGCCTACTTCTCTGCTTTCCCTCCTCCTTCTGCATGTGCTGTTCCTCAAAGCTTTCCTGACTCCCCTTTTCCCTTGTTGCCCTTTCTGTTACCAGTCTTCTTTACTCCATTTTTCTTGCTTTCCTGATTTATACCCATGTCATCCTCTGCCTTGCCCCCACTCCCCACCACTGTCTTTTTGATTGAGCCCCTACCCTGGAGGAACTTCTTTCCCTCGGGCCCACCCTCCTTGCTGCATCATTATCTGGGGGGCAATTTGTGTCTCTCTTGGAATTAAAGCTCTCTCAGCTAGTTTAAATGCTCATCCAAGTAACATTGAAATCTCCAACTAAGGACTGTGGTTCCCTTCCAGGAAGGATGCAGACCATCTCCTCTATTGAGGCCCATATCCTACCAGGTTGGCCCCTACACTCCAGTGTAGCTGAAGTCCATATCCATGACTGGTGCCTTCAACCAGTTGTTAAAACCCCTAGTGTGAAGTGCCTTTTCCTCTCCCCAACCATACCCAGTTAACACCTCAGCAAAGGCCACCATGCATGCTACCTGCTGAAGGCCTCTACTCAGCTCCCTGAAATTTCCTGCCCTACCCTTATGCTATCCCTTGTCAGGTCATTTGTCCTTAGGTGGACAGTGACATCTAGCTCCTTCCCATCTACTGCTGCCCTAGCAATCCTCTGGATTTGCTCCACATACCTCTAATCCAAAAGACTTGGGAGACACTTCACCTCCCTCTCCTTCAATCCCCTGCTCCTAAGTCTATCCACCTAACAACAGAGTCCCCCACCAGTAGCTGCTTCCTTCTTGACTGGGAGCCTCTTCTTCCATCCCTGGGACCTCCCCTTTTGAGGACCCCCATATCTTCCCTTCTCATTGTGGTGGGTGCCTCCCTTAGAAACATAGAAACATAGACTTTGACGGCAGATAAGGACCGCTAGGCCCATCTAGTCTGCCCATTTCCTACCTACAGGATAGGCTGCAGATCCTAGTTAACCAACAGCCTATATCTTCCTGCCCCCACAAGAATTGCCTTATGTCTGTCCCATGCATTCTTGAATTCTCCCACAGTTTTAGACCCTAACTTCCTCAGGAAGGCTGTTCCATGCATCCACTACCCTCTTTGTGAAATAATACTTCCTCACATTGCCCTGAACTGCCCTCCTTCTATCTTTAAATTGTGTCCCTTGTTCTTGCAAGTCTCTTTTTCTGAAAGATGTTACCCTCTTGGACTTTGTTGATTCCCTTGAGGTACTTGAAAGTTTCTATCATGTCCCCCCTCTCCCTTCTTTCCTCAAGCATATACATATTAAGCTCCTTTAGTCTCTCCTCATACGGCTTCTCTTGCAGACCCTGCACCATTTTAGTTGCCCTCCTCTGGACTGCCTCTATCCTGTCTATGTCCTTGTGGAGATGGGGTCTCCAGAACTGAACACAGTATTCCAGATGGGTCTCACCAACTGTCTGTACAGAGGGATAACAACTTCCTGTTTTCGCTGCTGATGCCTCTCCTATACATCCCAGTATACCTCGGCCCTCCCTACTGCCTTCTCACATTGTTTGCTAACGTTAAGGTCATCTGATATGATTACCCCAAGGTCCCTTTCCTGTTTTGTTGTTGTTACTACCTCCCACCCATTGTGTGTATTCTTCCCTGGGTTCTTGTTTCCCAGGTGCATTATTTGCACTTTTTGCATTGAATCCTAGCTGCCATCGTCTGACCATTCCTCCAACCTTGCCAAGTCCCTTTTCATCCTTTCCACGCCTCCTTGTGTATCAACCCTGTTGCAGATCTTTGTGTCATCTGCAAAAGGCATACTTTTCCTTCAGTCCCTTTGCAATGTCACTGATGAAGACATTAAAAGGACTGGACCTAACACTGAACCCTGTGGTACCCCACTAGTAACCGCCTTTCTTCAGAGTGACTCCATTTACAATTACCTTCTGTGTCCTGTTGTCCAGCCAATGTTTTATTTGACGCTACCACCCTGGGACCCACTCCCAGGCTGGTTAATTTGACTAATAATCTTTTGTGTGGACTGTGTCAAATGCCTTGCTAAAGTCTAGGTAGGCCATGTCCACAGCCCCTCCCTGATCTACAACTTTGGTCACCCAGTCAAAGAAATCTATTAGATTCTGTCTGACATGACCTTCCCACTGTGAACCCATGCTGCCTTGGATCCTGTGCTCCACTGACCTCTAGGTACTCAACTATTCTTTCCTTCAGAAGTGACTCCATCACTTTCCCTACCACAGAGGTCAGACTGACAGGTCTGTAGTTTCCTGCCTCTGTCTTGGTCCCACTTTTGTGAAGGGGAATCACATCCGCCTTCCTCCAGTCCTCGGGTACCACACCATCCTCCCATGATTTATTAAAAAGAGTAGCCAGTGGTTTCACTAGTTCCTTCCTTAATTCTTTTAGAATTCTGGGGTGAATTCCATCAGGACCCATTGCTTTGTCCACCTTCAGTTTTAGGAGCTCTTGCAGAACCCTTTCTTCTGTGAAAGGACTGGGATCAACCCCCTATCAAGAGTGCTTCTGTTAATTGGATTAGGCACTTCCCCCTCCTCTTTTGTGATTACTGAGCAGAAATATTCGTTCAGTATTCCTGCTTTTTCACTGTCCCCCTCTGCCCACCCACCGTTCATTCTATTCAGCCTCACTATCCCTCCCTTTGTCTTTCTACGCTCGCTGATGTACCTATAAAAGGTTTTATCCCCCTTCTTAACTGAGTTGGCTATCTTTTCCTCAGTTTGGGCCTTTGCTATTCTGACTTCCCTCCCTGCTTCTTTCTGCCTTAACTGGTACAGCTCTCTGTCCTGCTCCTTCTGTGTTTCCTTATACTTCCGGAATGCTATCTTTTTCTTCCTGACTTTCACAGCCACCTCTCTTGAGAACCATAGTGGCTTTTTCTTTCATTTTGATTTGTTTATTTGCTTCACACAAAGGCTTGTTGCCTCTGTGATGGCAGTTTTGATAATTCACCATTGTTGCTCCACACCTCCTTCTAGCCTGTTTGCTAGTGCTTTTCTGAGGCACTCTGCCATCTTGCCAAAGTCAGCCATCCTAAAGTCCAGTACCCTCACTTTTGTATGGCTTGCCTCTGTAGCTGAGTTTAACGTGAACCACACTGTTTGATGGTCACTTGTCCCCAGATGGCAACCCACTTCTAGATCTGAGATCCTCTCACTGCCCCTGTTTGAGAGCATGAGGTCTAAGATTGCTCCCTCACGAGTGGGTTCCGAAACTAGCTGTCTAATGCCTGCCACCTGTAGGGCATCAAGAATGGCCCTGCTCTTGGATGTGGCTGCAGCAAATGTGCTCCAGTTAACATCTGGCATATTCAGGTCTCCCATTAACAGTATCTCCTTTCTCTGCCATTCTAAGAATGCCTTCCATCATATCCTTGTCCATTCCTTCCCCTGACATGGGGTCTGTACACAACCCCTAAGTGATTGTGGTGCCCTTTCCAGTCTCCAAGGTGACCCACAGTGCCTCCTCTTCTCCCTGTTTACTCTTTTGTTCAGTTGCTTTTATCCTTCCTTTACATAGAGAGCTACTCCTCCCCTCTTCTCCCCTGCCTGTCTCTCCTGTGGTTATGTACCCTGGTATGTTAACATCCCAGTCATGGTTTTCTGTGTACCATGTTTCTGTGACTGCTACGATATCCAGGCATCCCTCTTTGATTAAGGCCACCAGCTCAGGGAGCTTGTTGCCCAGACTATGGGCATTGGTACTCATTACCCTCCATTTCCTGATGGCCTTACCACCTTTTGCCCCATCCTTGTCCTTCTTGCCTTTGTCACTTTTTCCATTTACCCCTGCACTTCTCTCTATCGACACCTCCATGTTGGTGTTTGCCACACTTACTACAGTGATTGTTTGGGGGGGCTAGGATTTTCCTGCTCCTTTCCAGTGCCTCCTCCCTTGGCTAGTTTAAAAGCTTGCCAATGAAGCATTTAAACCTATCACCTAGGATCCTGGTTCCCCTCCTGGGCAGATGCAGCCCATCATGCCAGTATAGGCTTGCATCACTCCAGGTGGACCCCCAGTCCCAAATGAAGCCAAATCCCTGAGCTCCACACCAGTTTTTCAATCACTGATTGAATCCCATGGTACGGAACACCCTAGCCTCTCCTATGCCATAGATGGGTAGCACCTCCGAAAAGGTTACCTTGCATGCTACTTGACTAAGGCCCCTCCCCAATTCCACAAACTCTTCCTGCACTTCTCTAATCCCTTTCTTAGCCAGGTCATTTGTCCCTAGGTGGACAATGACATCCAGCTCCCTCCCCTGTGCAGCTGCTCTGGCAATCCTGAGGATTCGCTCCCTGTCCCTCCAAGCCATGGCGCCAGGCAGGCACCTTACCTCCCTCTCCCCTTCCTTGCCCAGTTCTACCTTCCTAACAATGGAGTCCCCCACCAGGAGTTGTTTCCTTCCCCTGCAGGGTCCACTGCCACCCTCCTGTGGGTCTCCTTTGTGGAGGTTCCCAGCATCCTCCTTGGTCTCCACTGTGGGTGCCTCCATAGAGGAACCACACTTTGCCAGAATGGCATAGGAATTGTGGAGAGGTACAACTGGAGGGATGCGCCTCTGTTCCACCACCCTCACCCTCCCTGAGCCCACTGTGGACCAACCACTCCTCTTTCTTGGCAACCTCTGAGGCAACGGCAGTGGCACTGGTGGTCCCTGGATGGAAGAGGAGGTCCCACAAATCCTGGCCAACTCAGCCTGGAGATGAGCAACCTCCTCCCTCAGCCCAGAGAGGTGCCTGCAGATGGGACAACACCGCATCCTCCAGAACATCTCCCGGAAGACTGCTGCTCCACAGCCACTGCACTGCACCACTCCAATCATGTCTTATTTCTGGCCCCTTAACTGTTTGCAATCCTTACTCTTTCCTCTGTTTTTTTTTCTCTCTCTCCTTACTTTCTGCCTGTGTGCCCTTAAGCTCCTGATTGTCCTGTTCTGAGACAAGAATATCCTATATTTCTCAGTAGACCACTTATTTGTTCAGAGGCAGACCTCCAGCAGCTAAAGGGGGTCGGAGAGCTACTCTTGCCCTTCTAGGATGGTGGGTCCTTGGTGGTTCTGTGATCACTCACTTCCTGCACCTAAACAGGAAGTTCCTGTTGTCAGTCAAATCCTGTGCCTATAAAAATAGAACTAGCTTTGGGTGGGGGGTGGAGGGAAGGGAACGAAGGAGGGCAATATAGTCCCAGCAGAGAGTTCAATCACACAGCAGTCCTTTCTCCTGGTGTCTTCTGCCAAGCTATTAGCAGAATCTTCTAAGGCAGTCTTTAAAATGTAGCTCCTTCAGCTAAGCCACCCCCTACTTACAGATCTTTCTACAAGTAATTTAAACCTCACAGCAGTTAAGTCCTTTCAGTCACCTGAGATTTACACCTAGATGACTTTTCAGTTACTCATTCAGTTCAGTTAACCCAAACACACACTTTTTTTTGTTTTGTTTTGTATGTTGGTTTTTTAACCCTAAATTAAAGGTCCAAATACAAAAGTTCTTCTACTTTAGTCCCAGCAGAGAAGTTCAGTCACACAGCAGTCCTTTCTCCTGGTGTCTTCTGCCAAGCTATCCAGCTGCTGCTTTTCCTTTCAGGGAAGTGATTTACTCCTCTAGTGCCACCAGGGAAAGTTGTCCTTGAGGCGATGAGTGGCCCAGCCTCCATGGCTGCTCCCACAAGTATTAATTATTTGCCTCATTCCCTTCTGTAGCTGCCATAGGTGCCCCAGATCTAGCAAGTATTTTCACCTTGAGAGTTCTCCACTGGAGC
Organism: Neoceratodus forsteri; assembly: GCA_016271365.2. Taxonomy (NCBI): domain Eukaryota; kingdom Metazoa; phylum Chordata; order Ceratodontiformes; family Ceratodontidae; genus Neoceratodus; species Neoceratodus forsteri. The sequence continues at coordinate 1,199,372,388 of CM028131.1, read as the reverse complement.
CGAGTGGCTCATCAAGCAGTGCAGTGGTTGCCTTACCTTTCTTCACAGTTTCCAGAGAAGTACAGCCCTTATTGGCCTAAAGATCCACCCCAGACATGGGCATGGTGGATCCCAGGACCTGCCACAGACACAGGCACAGCAGGCCCCATCATGTCCCAGGCTGTGTTTCCTTCACTTTGGCCTTAACTGAGACAGCATGCCACATCATGGGTAAGGAACCCCCAATTGCTGCCACCAATCAACGGCCCCTGTTGTGGCCCTGCCATCACTGCAACAGCCTCACTGGCCCCAGAGCTCCATTTCTTAAGAGATTTCAGGGTCCCCAAGTCTCCTACCATCTTTCAGTATTCCAATGACTCCAACAGGTCTTCCTCTTCTTCAGCTTTCTACTCGGGGGGGCTGGGGGTGTGGCCTAGCCCCCGAAACCCCTAAACGACTGCTATTGCCTGACTGCTCCCTCCCATGAAGCCCTAAAACATGGGCTGGCATGCCACCGTTGTAGGAACACCTGCCTAAGGTTGGGGGTGCGGAACCTCCTCCAGCGAACTGCCCTGCTTGCAACTGCTGAGATGCCTCTCCCCTCTCACTTCCTCTGCCTAGCCTTATATACTCCCAGGTGGTGCTAACCCCATAGGCAAGCACCTAAATCTCTCAAAACACTAAAATCTCCCTACCAGCTCTGGGGATGGGGAGGTTGTCCATCATAGCTAGCAAGCCCCCCGTGAAGGGGGGCTTACACTTCCCCCCACTTAAAAACCCATTTCATGCTGGCCCGGGGGTGCTGAGGGTTGAGGCGCTGGATGCCACATGTCGCATTGCGCCAGTGACCTGGGTTCAGGAACAAGCCCAGGTGCTGGGGGTCGGCAGGGAAGGAGTAGGATTGAGCATCCTGAGGACAGTTCTCCTCTCGCTGGGGTGGGATCTGGGGGCATCCCAGTGTGGTAGTGGCCTCCAGTGGAAACCGGAGGTACTACTGACCCTGGGAGCACATTGGGATGCACGCGATGGAATTCCACATTAGCGTGCTGATGTCATTGAATGATCACGCATAGGGGGTAAAGAGGAAAAAACACCTCGGCATGCTATATGATGGCCAGCTGTGTGGCACTGCCCGACTCCATCCCTGGATGCTCCCTCTGATCAGGACCCCCCCGGACCCCGTGGTGGTGGCTACTTGCCTGTCATGGTGGTTCGCTGTGCAGGAACTGAAGGGGTAAGAGCTTGGGGTTTGGGTAGAGCAGGGGCTATGTGGTTGGACTGGACTGGGGAGGAACCATGGTTAACACCTTCCCAGCCACAGAGGAATGAGAAAATATGTATAAAAAAAAAAAACATTTTCTCCTGGAAATGGGGCAGAAATCCCCAAAGTGGCCTCCCAAACTAGGCCAGGTAATGGGCACTCCCCAGCCTCACTGGGAAGACCACCCCAGCAGACCCACTCCCCACCCCTACTCTGTTATCCCTACCCCAACTAACAGATTACTAGAAGAGCAATAAAACATTTTCTAAATATGTGCCAGGCACCAGGCTACCTGAAAAGTAATGAACAATTTGTGAAAAAAATGTAAGCGCATTACAGCATTTGGAACACTCAAACTTTAAGAACTGCTATTAATTAGACATCCATTCTCCACATACACTTCCTTTCTTACACCATACACACCACACACTCACACACTCACACTCTCACTCACACCAGGCCAGGTTTTCACCTGGCACCTAAAAGTATTTTAAATAATTTTTTGTCTTTCGTTTAGACAAGTTTAGAGTCTTATTACTGTATGTCCTTTAAAGCAGGAAGCAAATCACAGCTGACTGCTAGGTCCTTAAACAACATAGAAATGTCTCTCTTTTTTTTTCTTCAAAAAAAAACAGTCACAGGGCATCTGGCCATATTTCTTTTTTTCCCCCAGCTTGATTTCAACACAAGCCCCGGGCACGAGTACATGGAACAAACCAGAACTTTCCTTTTAACATCAAACAGTCCTGAGAAACAACGTCTTGCTTTGTCAGCCATTTTTTTCTGCAGTCTTGGCACAGTTCACAGCTCTGTTCGGTGGGCTCTAAAGGGCTGGACCTTCTCCCAAGGGGAAGTAATAATCTAGATCAGGCCTTGTGCTTAAGTCCCCAAAACAGTCCTTGGCAATGAAATAGAATTTTGCTTAACAGCCAGCCACGTCTTGTACCAGGGCAAAATGTTTGAAAAGCATAACCCCTTCCAAGACCCGGGGTGGCACATAGCCTGAGCATTTTGGATGACTTGCTGGGAAGTATGGCCACAACCTCCAGGTGGGGACACAAATTACTTAGAGTCTCTTTAAATACTCAGTCACCTCTCATCTCCTCTCCTCTCCTCAATAACATACCACATCCTTTCAGACACATAGGGATAGTCCAGCTAGGGATATTTTACTCACAATCTTTGCCTCACCCAGTGTGCTGTCTGCAATCATTCGGGCAAGTCCCTGACACTGGTAAGCCTGGCACTGCCTGGCTCCAACCACACCTCAGTTCTGTAGATGGCATTCACAGGATCACTACTTAACTGCCCATCCATCCTTAACCTTAAAGCTTTTGACTACACCACCAGGTGCAGGATCTTGTCTAGCTGCTCAATAGCTAGGTGGTGATAAGACCTAGGTATGGTCCACTGGATCTCATGATCTGAGAATTGGTGCCACTTTGGGGGTCCCTCAGTCACTTCTGACTCTGGATCATCTTTTATCTCCTAACGCTGTATGGTTACTCCAGAGGCTCATACCAGTATCACAGGGCAGGTGCGTACAGGCAGTGGGGCTTTTGCCATGACTGGGGTAGCAAATGCACTGTTGCTGAGCAGGGACCCTGCCAGAGAACCCCTGGTTCCTGGGGTTCCCCGGATGGCTTCCATAGACCTGTGCCCCTCCTTATGCCATGGGGATAGTGGACAGTCAGGAGGAAGAACTGGGCAGATGGCTGTACTCTGCCTCTCCACCCTCAGTCACTTCTTCCACTCACTCCATCTTAACCTCTGGGAACCCATGTTTCACCTCCTTCTCAACATACACACTCTCCTGAAGTTCTAGCCTGGCACCAGTACCAGTCCCCACACTGCTTTGAGATAGAAGTGACACAGTGCCAGCACACACTACCATGGTGTTCCCAAGTAAAGGTAAATGGTGGGCCTTCAAAAATGCCTACAGGGACAGAACTGGAGCAAATGGTGCATAAGAGCAGTCATGCAACTACTTCTCCATGATATCAACATCTAACACAGCACTCCGCCCCCTGCCCTCTCCCTGCCAAAATCCATAACCATGAGATCAGGGAGGTGGGAACCGTTGCCTAAGGTTCCTCCTTTGGGGTAGCTCTCTCTGCTACTCTCCATTTCTGTACAATGGCCCACCTTTACCTCAAGTTTTTCTCCAAGTTGTCAGATCTCCCAGTACCACTGCTCAGTTGCTGAAGTGTCTAGCTGTGGCCATTGCTACTCTCTCTCATTCACCCATGACTCTTCGCAAAATGGCGACCTCACTCCAGACCTCCCAATGCACAGTTAACATCCATCCAATTGAATCATTTAAGGCAAGCACATGTTCACCCCATCTGCCATGGAGGCACCAAAGAGAGAGAGCAAAAACAGTCCTTAACACCACCTCCAGGCCTCATGTCCAGACAAACTGGCAAAACTTTTCGAGGCCTGGGCCGGACAATCCTGCCCACTCTCCTGGGTCCCAAAATTGAGGGGTGGGGGGGTCACCACTGCTGGCGCACAGAAAGATCCTGGATAAGCCCCGACATCTACAGGCCCCCCTCTCTCTGTCCAGGGGCACCCAGTAGAAGAATAGGGAAGGGGACCACAAATCAGAAGTGCCAAACTGAGAGTCTGTTCGATGGAAAACCTTCAGACATCCCTAACAGAAACATAACAGAAAATGAGATGCCCTGCCTTTCAAAGTCTTCATGCTTGCAGAGTGCCTCTGAATCCCCCCCCCCTCAGATGCCAACTTTTTCAGCCCACAGCAGGGACACTGGAAATGAAACTTCTGATCTCAACTTCTCGCCACTCCAGGACCCAGGACAAAGATGGAGTTAACCTAGAGACCTTTCAAATGGCTATGAAGAAATATGAAGAAATTAATTAGTCTTGAAATAAATATGTAAACACATGTTAATTCATTTGAAACATTCTTCGTAATCACCAAACCGACACCAAAGTTACTGAAACAAGAACATTTATTTCCTGAGGCACCATAGTGATTTAGAGCCCAGAAGCTAAACTTCTTGAACTTCCAAAACAGCTCCATGGGGGAAACAAATATGCTTAATAGAGAGAGAACACTGGCAGCACTTAGGCATGAGATTTTCCAATTAGTGAACAGCAGATTTCACAGCAGCTCAGGAACTAGCTGATAGAGCCTGCACATTATGTGAGTACCCAGCTTCTTCTACAGAAACCCTTGAAATTTTTGTAACACATTCCCTCAATTCCTTTCCATTTCTTGTTTCCTCTGCAGGGGAGTGATTTACTCCTCTAGTGCCACCAGGGAAAGCTATCCATGGGGCAATCAGTGGCCTAGCCTCTGCAGCTACTCCCACAAGTATTAAAGCTTTGTCTCATTCCCTTCTGTAGCTGCCATAGGTGCCCCAGATCTAGCCAATAATTTCACCTTGAGTGTTCCCCACCGGAGCTGAGCGGCTCATCAAACAGTGCTGTGTTTCCTCCCCTTTGGCCTTAACTGGGGCAGCATGCCACATGGGTAAAGAACCCCCAGTTGCTACAACCAACCAATAGTCCCTGTTGTGGCCCTGCCACCACCACAACAGCCCCACTGGCCCCAGAGCTTCATTTCTTATGAGATTTCAGGGTCCCCAAGTCTCCTACTGTCTTCCAGTATTCTGATGACTCCAACAGGTCTCTCTCCTCTTCAGCCTTCTACCTGGGGGGGGGGTGCTTTAGCCCCTGAAACCCCAAAATGACCACTACTGCCTGACTTCTCCCTCCTGCAAAGCCCCAAAACATGGACCAGCACAACGCTGCTGTAGGCTGACCTGCCTTAGCCTGAAGGGGAATCTCCTCCAGTGAACTGCCCTGCTTCCAACTGCCAAGATGCCTCTCACCTCTCACTTCCTCTGCCTAGCCTTATACACTCCCAGGTGCTGGAGGTGCTACCTCCTATAGGCAAGCACCTAAATCTCCCAAAGTTCCAAAATCTCCCTACCAGCACCAGAGAAGGGATTGTTCAGCACTGCTATTAAGCCCCCCTCATGAGGGGGAGGCTTACACCAACTTGTTTCTATTCATGTTCACTACCTACATCTTCCTTTTCTGAAATGTGTTTGTTACTCCACTCTAGTTAGGGTGTCTCCTAGTTTGCCTTCTACTGGTAGCTACCTTTTCATAATGTCTACAATCTCTTACCACTTAGTTGTTACCCCACATACCTGTAGTTACTTGCCTTTATGCTATGTCAGTATAACTGTATGTAGTACTGTGTTTTTTTCCCCTGCCTCGGTCTGGCATCTCCCTTGCAGAGTGGACTGTGGACTATCCATGGATGCCCACAGATGCCTTCGATAGATGTTCCACTCCTCCTCTGCCTCAATCACATGATGGGATACAAGCATAACTGGATACACTGAGGCTGCAGAATTTATCCTTGTTTCCCCATTTCTTGGTATGCCCTGACTGGTGAGTTGGTGGTCATGCGGTGGAGGCAGACAGCATAAAAGCTCCATCAGAATAAATTTTAGTGTGTTTTTCAGAGGACACAGTAGCATCAGTAGCAGGTGGCCAAAAACACTGTTTGCTAAAAAATAAAATCTAACGTGCATTTGCAGTTTGCTTTTGTTTTCCAAGGAGCAGAAAGCAGGAAGCCAGCGTTGGGGGCAAGGACTGCTACAGAAGGAAGGTGGGACCAAGGGGAGAGACCACCAATCACAGCAGACAGACAAAGGGTGACAGAGAGCAAAAAAGCTCCCTCAGGGTAAATTTTGGTATGCTTTTAAAAGGACACAGTAGCAACAGCAGCTGGGTTTGTCAAAATGTTGCCTGCTAAAAAATTATATCTAACCTTCATTTGGAGTTTTCTTTTGTTTTTCCAGGAGCAGAAAATAGTAAATCAGCATTGAGTATGTGACAGCTATAGAAGAAAGGTGAGACCATGTAAAGAAAGCACCAATTTGAGCAAACCAGGAAGCCCAGTCATGGAGGAAAAAATCCAGCCACTTCTAACATGTCCCATCACATTCATGTCCCAGAGCATGAGTGGAACAGGAATATTGTCTTTGGCTTCTGCAGGTGACAGTAGGTGTAGAAGGAACTCTGCTGTTCCACTAAGATAAGGTAAAGCACCTGTTTGCTTTCTTCCGCCAGAGTAAGATAATACAGAAGGGGGTAACAGTAAGAAGGTAACAGTTCATGCAAACAGTAACTACCTGTTGTGTGGGAAAAGTGGAAACTCCCTAAACAGGGTAAGGGTACAAAGGGGTAACGGTAAGATCAAAAGCAGAAAACTATTACCTAAGATGTGGGAATAGAGGAAACACCTTATCTAAGGTAAAGGTGCAAGAGGAAAAGAAAAACAAAAAAGGGGAAAACTAAAATTACGCTATCTAAGGTCAGAATTCAAAGGGGTTAAGTAAAATAAAAAAGGGGAAAATTGGAAACACCCACTCTAGGGAAGGGGTACAAATTAAATTCCAGTAAATGTAGAGAGTGAAAGAATGGGAATGTCAGGAGTGGTGCAGTGCAGTGGTTGTGGAGTCATAGTTTTCAGAGAGACCTTCTGGAGACTGAGGTACTGCCCCATCTCCAAGCACCTCTGTGGGCTGAGGGAGGAGGATGCTGGACTCCAGGTAGAGTTGGTTAGGATTCAGGGGACCTCCTTCCCCACCTAGAGGCCAACAAATCTACCACCATTGTCCCTGAGGTTGCCTAGGAGGGCCAGTTGGACTGTGGTGGTCTCTGTGATGGTGGGGTTGGCAGGTCAGGGGTACATATGTCATCCTGTGCCACTATGGAACTAATTTGCCTCACTGGCAATACAGGACTGTGTGGAGGAGTCACCCATAGTAGTGACCAGGGAGGATGTGGGGTCCTCCATATGGAGGCCCCAATGTGGGAGGTAGGGAATTCCAGAAGAGGAGGAAGCAATGTCTGGTGGGGGACTCAATCATTAGGGGGTAGATTTGGGAACTGGAAGGGAGGGAAATAGAGAGGAGAGGTGCCTACTTGGCACCTCAGCTTTGAGGGATGGAAAGCAGATCCTAAGGTTTGCTAGAGTTGTGGGGCAGACAGGGGAGCTGGATTTCATTGCCCAGCTGAAAATGTATGACCTGGCTAGAGATTGGGCTGGGGTTGTTCAATGAGATTTTAAGGAGTTTGAGACTAGTCTTAGGTGGTCTGCATGCTCAATGGCTTTCACTGAGGTGCTGCTTGTCTATGACTGAGGGATGATAGGGTTTTCTGCACTAGGAGTTTCAGCTCATGGTTGAAGGAATGATGTACAGTAGATACATATGAGGGATTCAGCTACATTTGGAAATGGGGACCAACATGGAGGGATAATGGGTGATGACCTGCATCTGTCTTGGAAGTGAACCACATATGTCAGTTGAAAGTTTAAATGTTACTTTGATAAAAATGTAAAATAGCTTAGTGTAATAGTAGATGAAATTAGGGAGGCATAAACTTCCCCCCACTGAGATGAAGATTGGTTCTGAGTTTGGAAGGGGGTTCACACCACTACAGCCTCACCTTCATGGCAGGAGTTTAGATGGCAGAAAGTATTAAGATATTTTTATACCCCGGTGATGGTAAAACATCTTGGACACCATAAATTGGAACAGTGTTGGAGAGGCTGTGGTGCATTGGGAACCCATTCTCATATTTTTGGGGATCTGTCTCCTCCTGTAGGGATACTGGAGGACAGTGGCAGATGCAGTTGGGAAGATGTTTGGAACAAATATATCCCTTCTTTTTCAATCGTGGGTTCTGGGCCTATCCCCTCCTGAGATTCGGGGGTAAATCTGCTTCATACTTATTTTTCATTTTGGTTGGGGCAGCTCTAAAAACATTAACACAATTGTGGTAAACTTCAACTGTTCCTTCAGAGGACCATTGGTTACACAACTGTCAAAAATCTTGATTATGGAACAAGTAATGGCCTCCCTGTGACTTCCAAAAGACAAGTTTAGAAGCTGTTGGCTTCCTTTCTTCTATTTCCTGGTGGAAAAAGAAGTTGAAGTAGTAGATATCCTGTCTCACTATAGTTAATTTTACTATAGTTAATGACACATAATAGATTTTGGGTTAATTTTATTCTTTTCCTCCCTAGCTGTTTTCATCTTTTTGTGACATATAATACTATGTAATGAAGTAATATGTTCTGGTTTATGACTTTTTTTTTTAAGAAGGAAAGCCTGGACTTACTTTTTGTCATATCTTGGTTGCATCTTTTCACATGTATTGGAAGTTTGTGATTTAGATGGGGGTTTTAAACCCTGTTATGCCTGGGTTATATACCACCAGTTGGCCCATATGTAACTATAACCTGAAACACTTACAAATATTAGTTCCTTACCACAGTCTTATAATGTTTTATCTTGTTTTTTTACTTATATTAGTGTTCTTTATTATATTTGCTATAGTCATATTTGTCTATAATGCATTTACCCATATATACTGTTTCTAGTTGCCACAGATATTCTGCTATACTCATAATCACTCATATTCTGTAGTTTTCTACTATTGTGACATGTTATGTGCTTTTATGATTATGTTGCAAACATTTCCAGACTAGGGGTCAGACATTCAAAACTTTGCCCTGGGGCTAAATTAACACTGCCCAGTGGGCAAACTTAGCCCAGAGCACAAAGCAAGCTATATTCAAAAGGAATAGCCTGGGGCAAACAGCTTCTGAATATAGCATGGAAATGAGGCCGGGCAAACTGGGCTGGAAGTGCAGGGCAAACTTAGCCCTGGAATAAGACAGCTCAGAATATAGCAACCAGGAAGTGCAAACCACAACAGCAACACAGTGCACAGTGACGTGAAGGTAGGTAGAGGTGAACTATGTGGCCAATGTGTGTGCCAGCAAATGTGTGGACCCAGTACAGCTGCAGGCAGCAGTGCATGTGAAAGCACAGTGTTCAAAACTGTATAATATTCCCCGAACTGTTTGCCCCAGGGCTAAACCTTGCCATATTCAAAAGTGACATGCAAATAAGCCTACTTAGGTAATCTCTGGGCAAATATCCAGATTAGCATCTCATTATGCCATGATCTGTATGCAGTTTGCACCGGGCTAACGGTTTAGCCCTGCGCTAAATCCGTGCAAATGTGTTAGCACTGCACAAACAGTTCAGGGAATATTATACAGTTTTGAACACTGTACTTTCACATGCACTGCTGCTTGCAGCTGGAATGGGATAACACAGCATAGGCACAGATGGTGGTATTGCTGCATGCAACTGTCACACTGTAGGCCATGCTACAGTACACAGCAGACACTACAGTAGCAAGGGGACCAGTAGTGTGTGGACACAGCACTGTCTATGGTGTGTAGGGCAGTGCTGATGACTGCACTATACACAGTGGCAGGCATTTACTGACAGTGGACATTACTGTTTCACTATTGTGTGACCCACAGATGCTGCACCTCTGGCATGGGATGCTCACACTGACATATACATGTCTGGCTTTGTGTGTTGTGGCAGTTGTACAGCTGTGTGGTATGTGGCCGGGGGGGGGACATATATTATCAGAAAGGCACACTGGTGTTGGGGTATTCCTAATACTGGCCCATGTTTGTTTGTTTTGTTTTAAAAATTTATTTTTATACAGGTTAATCTGATTGGAGAAAAAATCCCCATTTACAACAAATACCTGTAGAATTTACAATAAAGACAAAACAATTACAGAATTAAAACAAAATACAAAATCACAATTACCTAAAAGCAATTACAACAAACATTTAAGTGATTATACAATTCCAATTTAAAAATATGCAGATCAGAAATTTCAGTCATATGGCAAGGTAACTTATTCCATATCCCTGCTAAACTATTTTGTAACACCATATCCCCCATACGATTCATAATTTGTGTCATGGGCAACTTTTTAGTAGTCCTCCTAAGGGTATCTGAATATTTAGAATCTGAGTTCTGACATATCAAATTTCGTAAAGGATGCATTTTTAGGTATATCAAACCATGACAAGTAGTAAGCCATATATATTCTCTTCGAGCTACTGGATGCAACCAACCAAGTTCCTGATCAACTACACAATGATGGACTCGAGATCCATTATTTAAGATATAATTCCCCACTCTATAATAAGTCTGGTCCAATTTGTGTAAGAATTTTTTATACGAATGTATATATAATGATAAACCATAATCTAAAACAGGCAACAACAATTGTTTTACCAATTTAATCTTGACATCCCTAGCCAAACATCCTGACACTCTTCTTAATGCCCCCAGTCTTTGATTGACTTTTTTTATTTGTGACAAAATATGATCTGAAAAGAAAAATGGTAATCAACCAAAACTCCCAAATATTTATAAGTATTAACCCCTTGTACCCTTGTCCCATCCAAAAAACTAATTTTCAAGTCAGTTATATCTTTATTAGGTTTAGATCCTACAGAAAAAATCATACTCTGAGTCTTCCCAGTACTTATCAAGAGTCCAGAGTTTCTTATCCAAGTTTCAATATTAGAGAAATCTGTCTGGAGTCGCTGCCTCAGCTCCCCAGAGTCTTTAGCAGATGCTACCAATACTATATCATCTGCATAAAGTCTGACATCAGTGCCAGTTACATAATCAGGAAGATCATTAATATAGATATTAAATAACATAGGGCCCAGAATTGACTCCTGAGGTACACCACGGTTCAAATCCAGGAGATCCGAAACAGCGGCCCCACAGACCACCCTTTGTTTTCGATTAGTTAAATAGGATCTAAACCACTGTAATGAATTATGATGTATCCTTAAGTTCTGCAATCTAAACAAAAGTGTTTCATGATGAACTAGATCAAAAGCTTTACTTAGGTCCACAAACACTGCCCCAGTTTGGTTTCCCTGGTTCAATGATGTTGCCACCAGGTTACCAAAATCAAGTAGGGCAGTATCTGTGGACCTACCCCCTCTGAATCCATGCTGACAATTTGTTAACAACCCCAAGTGGTCAAGGTACTGGACAAGCTGATTATCAGCTTCTCCAGTACCTTTGACAGAACCGGAAGCAAAGTGATTGGTCTATAGTTGGAAGGGACTGTGATATCACCACCCTTGTGAATAGGAATCATTTCACCCATTTTCCAACAATCAGGAACAACTGAAGACTGTATACTCCAATTATAAAAATAAGTAACTATAGGAGCTATAACGTCAGACCCCAATTTCAAAAATTTGGGATCAATATTATCTATTCCAGCACGTTTTGATATTTTTAGATTCCTCAATTCCCTAGCTACATCCTGTATCCTTATACTCTTCAAATTAAAGCCCTCATTATTCAAAGAGAAAATATCAGAGTGTATACCCTCCTGGGCAACACTCCCTAGGTTAGGTATCTTTAGATCTGGTAAATCCTTAAAATAATGGTTCAACAAGTTAGCCACTTCTGAAGGATTATCAACCAAACTATCTCCCACTATTAAGTTAATTGAAGTCTGAGATTTCACAGGAGTTCTTAAGTTGGAAATAACCTTCCAGAATTTATTTGGGTCATGTATATTGTAGAAAGAACTCTGAAAGTATTCTTTTTTTGCCAATTTTACTTTATATTTACATTTATTTCACCATTTTTTAAAAAGATCCCAGTCTCCTTCCAATTTAGATTTTTTGGCTTTTTTCCAAATTCTATTTTTAATACGCAAAAGGTTTTCAATTTATCATTAAGCCATAATGGATTTTTAATATTATTACTCTTTTTTATTTTAGGGCATGAATTTGAATTATATAAAGGAAAGAATCCGTAAATTCTTGAATAGCTAAATCCAAATCAGGAATCAAAAATATCCTTGACCAGTCAAAATTTCTAAGACTGTCCCTAAATGATGACTCATTAAAGTGCCTAAAGTCACGTACCCAAAACTCATGATCATCATTACACCTAACTTTTTGGATTAGCAAGTGACATTGAATAGGGTTATGATCCCCCATATTCAGTGGTAACACCTTACAGTTCTCAACTTTCAAATCATCTGAAACAAAAAACAAATCTAATATAGTTCCAGTTGATCTATTGTTTAAACTTCTTGTTGGATGTTGTATCAATTGTTGTAAGCCTAATATTTCAAAACTAGATCTAAGTTTATTACCTCTTGTTTGTCCCCAGGCTGCATTAAAATCTCCAGTTAGCACCACACTTTGATCTTTCAAAATCTCAAAGAGAAAATCAGCTAGAATGTCAAAGTTGCTTAATTTAGTTTTAGGAGATGCATAAAATACTCCAACTGTTAACTTCAATTTTAACAACCTGACAACCAAGCAATCAATCCCTTCCACATTTTTCCCAAATAATATTTGGTATGGACCCAGAGAATTTCTTAAATAAAACAATACACCCCATCCCCTTTTGCCCCTATCCTGCCTTACCAAATTATACCCTACCAAATTCACTTCCTCATTAAGGATGCCAGAATGCAACCACGTCACTGAAATAGCTAAAATGTCACAAAGTGAGTCAGATACCCAAACACTATATTCATCCATTTTACAAGCAAGGCTTCTAACATTTTCATGAATAATTGTTACCCCTAGTTGCTTTTTAGGTCCAGGGTTAACTTCAACATCACCACACTGTATTAGGAGGACAGAAAAAAACAAGCTCATAATCTTATTCTCCACCACATTAAAAGATCCTTTTTTAATTTTTAATAATCCTATGCATAATCTTTGAGAGTTTGTAAATGAATTTCGCCTCCTAACTAAGGTATGGTGATCTTGAACATGCCCCCCCCCATAGTCATAAATACTGATCCTTTACATATAATATTATCATTTACATCTAATAGATGTGGGCTGGTTAACCATAACCCCATTAATATCCAACCCCCAATAATACTAAATAAATACATTATTCAAGCTTACAATCCCTAAACAGTAATCTACTCAAACTTAAAATGTAAAGCTTACTATCCGTTTTCACACTCACGAGTGGGCGTAGCGCCACTCATGGCCTTCAGCGCCATAGCTTTTCGCACCATTAGTGTGCAGGCTTTTAAGATTGAACTAGCCCCAGCTGTCGGCAGTCCCAGTCCCAATCACAACAGCACGCTAAACGGGAAATTCGAATAACATACACTGTCCCAGCTTTGAATTTTCTGCCCACTGTCACAGCAAATGGCACACTCAGAGAATAAATTGCAGTCTGTATGTCTTTTCAGCAGCTCTCACCTGCAGACTGACTCATTTGTTCACAGCACTTCAGAACTGCAGCTTTAGGTCTTCGGGGCGGCACGGGCTTTTAAGATTGAACTAGCCCCAGCTGTCGGCAGTCCATGTGCACTGCATGATGTGCCCCAGTGTTGTGGCCACACCTGGTCTGTGGCACAGCCTGGCCATCCGTACACTCTTCCCTCAACATCCTTCATGCCCACAGTGCTGCATGTGTATGCTGACATCTGTTGGTGTCCACAGAAGAGTGGTCCACAGGTGTGTGCTGTATGGCCACACTGCCATGCTGTCCACTGGCAGCAGGGTCACCACTTACTGCCTGGCATGGCTGGGACTGGTGGCAGATGATGGCATCATTGTGATGCCATCAGTGAGCAGCATGTTTCCTCTATGTCTAGCTTTGTCTATGTGTCATATTGATTTGCTAGGGTTGTGCAAAGCTGCGCAAAAGCCATGCAAACACCGCACAAAGCCACAATGTCATGCAAAGCTGATTGCCCAGGGTTAAGACTACCTTTTCCTGGGTGGTAAGGTGCACCATGCTAAGTGTCGTGCTAAGTCGCGAAAACCACTTTACGTGGCGCTAGTCACTGAATATAGCATTGCGCCTGTATTCATGTACACACCCACTCAGTTTGCCCCTTGCATACATTATGATTTTGCCCAGCACTAATGCAGTTTTTGCATGTTATTTGGCCTTTTGAATATAGCAAACCTGAACTAATCCTGTGCTAAACCTGCGCAAACAGTTTTTGCCCAGTGCAAAGTTTTGAATATATAGCCCAAAATGTCTGGAAATAAGAACAGATAACACTTATTCTTGCTGAATATGAGTTTCCTTTGTTCAGAGATTCTTCCTTCATTTCCCATGTAATTGCCCAATGGAGCCACCCTATTTACATGCCTTATCCAATGCTGTATGTTTATCATATCTGTAACTGTACTCTTATCACTCATATATAATTGTATGCACACCAGTTCCTCAGAGAGAAAGAGACCATACTCGAGGAATGGTGGGAAATCGGCTCCCTTGTGATTGCTTTGCTTCACTTGTTATGGCATGAGTATTGTAATAAACCTTTTATTTTTTATTACTTTTACTTGTTGTTACTTTCTTCGTCCAGCGTACCATGCAAAGAACCTAAGGTGTGATATTTCCACATGTAATAATGGCGAGCCAGCCTGTCATGGTTTTGTCTGGCAAGAAATAACACTCATTTTACTTAGTGATTTGAGTTCTGAGATATGACTTCCCTCAGAGGCAAGTAGCAACAAGTTTGGTAGCTTAGCGACTCCATGTGCAGACTGCTACTCTTTGTTTTGTGAATTCTTCCTTCACAGGAGTTCATAGATGCCATCCATCTGTGTGTATTTGAGTGCTGTGGTTGTGAATACAGCAGTTAATCCACAGAACAATTTAAAGATTTCCCTGCTTATTAACATGTCTAAAATGTGCACAGAGTTGAGAGAAGACATCTCGGCTTATCTCACTGCACAAGGTGCTTGGGAGGTGCTTAATTAAAAAATAGTTACCTATAGATGTTTTGGATCCAATTACGTTGATCTGTGTGTAGTGTATTGAACCGAGACAGTCAACTACAATGCAATCCAACAGAGGGCTGCTTTGGAGGCTTTCAGGCCTAATAGGGTTAATGGCTACTGATCAATCAGTGGCTGAACCACCTAATACAGTTATAATAGACTTCCATGAGGAATCCTCCTCATTAATGTGATTCACAGATCCAACATTTGTCTATTCTGACCCTGGAGGTGTTATTTTTTTAATGGTAAGACTATCTGGCAGGGTGTTGCCCTGTCCTTGTGTTTTGAGTTTGTGGTGAGTACACTTTAATTATATCTGTTGGTTGATCCACCTTTCATTGCATTCTATAAGGAATCTAAGTGTAAACACTTTTGTCTACACAACTGTTCCTTGCTACTCACTTTAGGAAAAGCATTACATTTCCTAGTAGTAGGCTATATCTTGTTATGTTTTCCCTGAATGCTTAGTTTACTCTGCTAACTTGCAGACAGCATACTCAAGGTCACACTGTTCTCTGCAGTTCTGATAATGACATATTGAAGAATGTTTAAAAAAATACAGCAGAAACATTAGTGTATTCTATAATTAATGTTAAGGTTTAATGATATCAGCTTCATTAACTGTAATGATGTGTTTGGATTTTAACACTGTTTTGACATCAGTAATTAGTGTTGACTGGGATGCAAGAGTTAAGTCTGTCTTTTATTCTGATTGAATCACTTAGCTTTGTCAATTTGAGCTAATTATTTTTTTTAAATTAAAAGATTCTTCATTTCCCTATTCCAGGTTAACCTTCATCGGTGATGTAGTGTTGCAGAATATGTTTTTGAATGTGCCGTCCTGGATTTTGATTTGTGGAAATATTTGTAGTTGGGAAACACTGTGCCAAATTCATCATATGCTATGTCTATTTGTCACTGGTACCCATTATCAGTCTTTAAATGTTTTCTGAAGATACTCTGGTTTATTTTTTATGTTTTATGTTGTTTGTGCTGAGGAAAATCAGCTCATAAAATGACCGGCACCTTTGGTTTGTTGCCGATGCCAATGACATGTTTGCAGTGTTGGCACAGTGTCTGCAGATGTTCTATCTTTCAGATAAGTGGTTAGTTTAATGTTGAAGTATGTGGACTGGTGTGATTAGTCTTGATTCAAGTAAATCATAGTTTGTTGCATAAAACAAAAATTGAAGCATGACGCAAATGCTTGCAAAGGTTTTCTATGTTTTTTTTTTCAATATGGCCTCTCCATCTGCTGTCATAGACGTTGTGATGGTTCATCAGTTTTGTTTTTGAGGCCTCAGCCAGTGGGTGGATAGACAGTGTTCTTTTATCTGTCAGACCTCTCATTCAGTGTGGTGTCCAAGGCCACTGTAGCTACGTCTGGGTTTGGTGCCAGGAAACATCGTTTGCACAGTGTGTGACCATTTGCAAGTCACTTGACCTCCTTGTGTTGTTGGGCTGTACCTGTTTTTACAGCTCACAATAAATGTACCTCCCTAATTAAATCAGTATTTTTTATCCAAATATAACTTTGATGGGGTGTGCAAATTAAGAGTACTTTTGTTAAGAGTTCCTTTTTTTTCTCCAGTCCTCCTCATCTGTACGTGATGTTAGGACTGCAATTTTGTTTTTCCTCTCTGGGCTTGCAGAAATGCTGTTGCTTGCTATCTACAAACCCGCCCATCCCTACACATGCATTTCTTTACAGAAGATCTCATGACTTCTTTGTCCTTGTCCTGTATCACTTATCCCCATGCATCGTACAGCAATCAGAAGGGGGGGCTGTTCACCCCCAGCATTTGTAATAAGCCATTTTCTTTAATTTTAAAAGGATAGCTACACAGTGTACACTGCCACAATAAGTAGTATGTCTGTTTTGGGAGATTTTACCATTTATGTTACAGGCCTAATTAACAATTGTAACAATTTTGTATGTACAAAATACCAGTATTATAACTTGTGTTATATATCAGAATGATGTGTGTTAATGACAGTGTTCTAATGTCAAATTCAGAGAATTAGGGATGCCTAATACTCTGACATTAATAATTTATTTCAATTTCAGGAATTCATCGGAGTGTACTAGTAGCTACAATAAAAAGAGCCTACCCCAAAAGGTGGTCAAAAGCATACGTCTTTATTTGGGTTAATATCAGTATCAGCATTTTGAGAACCAGTGCTAACCCTCCACAAGGAGAACGCTCTAAGTAAATGAGATGTTCCCTTTCATGGCTTGTTTTTTATTTTTTCTCTCTTACAGGGGTAATACTATCCTTCACACATAACCACTGGTAATGTATAAGTGTATTTTAACCAGTGACCCAATTTCATTATAATGTTATTATAGTTTAAATCATACCAGGATACTGTATTGCCCTTATTATTGTTTTTAAACAAGTTGGGTTAAATCCATCTGTATTTATTCAGCATACAAACTTCCAGGTGATGACTGATTGGCAAAGACAGTTTGCCAATATATTTGTGGATAAATATCCACGCCTCTGTTGGGAATAAAGTGTTCTCTAACATTTATGTAAACACCTGTTACTAGTCACTTTGATAGTATTTACTGCTGTATGGTTGGCCATCTGCTCCAGCATTGGTTCTACAGTATCCTATTATCTCCATGCTGCCTCTTTCACAGAAGAAGGAGCTTGGAGGGGAGAGGTGCATGAATTGTATATATGCCCACCACCAGTAACTGATCACTTACATTAACACCTGTTTTGACATCTGGTGTGCCTGTAAGGGACAAATAATTGTTGGGACAGTTAATGACATAGTTAACTACTAACACATCATTTATTTGTTATTTATTTATTTATTTAGTGATTCAGAAAAGACCTTTGAGCACAAGCTCTTTTACAAAGGTTCCATGTCATAGATTGCAAAACAAAGCACAATAGGAGAAAATAAAAGTACATCACAATGAATGATACAGCTTGGATTCAGAACTTACAGAATAACTCAAAACATAGGTACAAGTTAAAATAAGAAGAAAAACACTTTATGGGGGAGGGCAATAAGCAGCCACAAAGTTCCTTGTCACTAGTTCAGAGGGACTGGGATAGCTGGCAGTGGTGTGAAGAAAGGAGGTACAAGAGAGAGGTAGGTACTGTGGTGGAGGTAAAGGGTGGGGGAAGAAGAGTGATAAGGTATAGGGAGGAATGGGGGTATGGGGAGGCTGAGCAGAGAAGACATGCTACAGTAAGTAGCGGGGAGTGAGGGGACATGGTCAGGCAGCTTGCATTAATAATGACTGTTAGGGGAAACTCACAGGACTGGGAGTTGGGCGAAGGGGGGAAGGTGGGGTGGCGGATGCCGAAGGAGCATGACATGAACTGATTCCTGAGGCAAGTCATGAGAAGGGACAGAGAGAGGGGGTACCTGAGGCTTGCCTAGTGCTTGCTGGGGGGGAGAAAGAGTGGGTGTGGCTGGACTTGGGACAGGTGCACTTAAAGAGTGTTATTAGGTGCTGTTTGAGATCCATTTTGAATTGGGCCAGACAAATGGTGGCCAAGAGGTGCCTGGGGGGTCCATTCATCCACAGGGGTGCCCGGTAGGCAAATGCACGTTGCCCAAGTGAGGTGTGATGGAAGGGCATAGCCAAGGCCCCTCTAGTCCTCCCCTTGGTGACCTGTAATGAGTTGGCCACCTTGATCAAATTGCCTACACAAGTCGGTGTTTTACCCAATAGAGCCTTCTTCCCTAGGATACAAGCTTGGAATTTGCCCCTGTTTCTTAATGACAGCCAATTTGCCTGTTTGTGCAGAGTGCAGGTGTGCATGCCATGTTCAGCATCCAGGGTGAGTCTGCAGGCTTTGTTGAGTGCAGTCTAAACCCTCTTGAGCGCTGCTCTGTAGACCACTAGTCCATAGTCAATAGTAGATATGATGGAGCTGTGGACTGAGAGGCGAAGAGCCCCCAGAGAGAGAGGTATTGCTTGTGCCTGTACAGGACACCAATTTTGGTACTGACTGTCTTGACCAGGGAGTCAATATGGTTGTTTAACAAATAACCGTCTATGGATGGTGTCAGCTGTATATATACTATTTTATACAGGCTGTACTCACTGATGGAAGGCTTTTATGGTTCATCAGCGATGAGTATGTATAATGCTGCAGCTGCTACCATTCTAGTGTGATTCACCATGTCTATGACATTTCCATAGATATGATATACTGTAAGCCTAGCCTCCTGAACTATACAGGGAGCTCAAGGAGGGGATTGAACCATGCCACCTTACAATGTACCTACAGTGGTTGCAAATACATGAAATTACTTCTGAACCTGACTAAGCTACAGCTAGCAGATCCAGAAATGGGGACAGTAAACCCACTGTCCCAGTAAAAGCACAAAAGAAGAAAAATGTGTATTTGCTAAAAACCCAGTTGTTGGCTACAACTTAAAAATAAAAATATATATAATGTACTCTAACATTATAAACCAGCTCAGCCTCTCTGCCTTCCTAGTGTGATCTTGTACAACCATACACAATCTATTTGCAAGCGGCTTTATGCCAACAACCAGCACCAGCCAGTTGCAAGGGTCTTGTCCCTCAACTAGTATTCAGCTGAGCTGGGGGGGGGGGCTATGTACATTCCCATAATCTTTCACATATCGTTTTTGTCTTTTTAGCTCCTGTAAAAGACAATATTATTTCAACAGTCATTCCTGGACTCTGACGACCAACTTAATTTTAAATGTGATCAATGTTTAAAATGTATTTTCTGCAATGTGCTTAATATGACTATTGTTTCATTGTGATTATGTCATTATCATTATGTTTTCACATATTGTTGCAGCTTATTAAGTATAAAATCAGCAAACTGCTCCACATCCATGGATGTTTTGGGGTATTAGGCCCATCTGGGTGACATCTGTCACACCCACATGGGGGGAGGTACCAAGTATCAACCACTTACATGACAAATTAGTTGTTTTCATAAGCTGACCTGTCCCAACAACACCACCATGAATGATTATTTCTTTTTTGTAGGTTATGTGCCACCATTTATCCTCCCAAACAAAAGGGATCAGCATTGCTGTCCCATCCAGATTCATTACAACATGATAACCATGTACACCTGGACACCATAGTGGTGGCCTCTAACCAGTCTCACAGAATAAATGGCAGACTGCTAGCAATTGACAACAAATCCCTAAGGCCCACCTAGCTAATGGCACACTCCAAGTTAGGCCTTACACCAGAAGGTCACCCACTGGCATCCTGTCTATATGCCAGCCCAAGCACAACACACAGGGTTCTACATCTGTACTGTACTCATACATACATAATATTGTACACCTCATTCCATTGCTAACACCGCCACGTTTCCAACTGGTGTTGCTGCAACAGAGGAAAAGCCTACCCAATGTTCCAAGCATAAACCCAGATCGACTAGTGGTCTGATTGCTTCATCACTCCTAGGTACCCTTGTATATAATGTATAATACACACATAATATGGCAGAATGTAAATTCTGCTTCAATACAAACAGTTCTAGGTTTCATAGTGTCATGTTACCAGACCCCTTTGCAATAGAACTGATACATGCTCAAGACCCAGTATCAGAGCACCACACTACTGACTACATAGGAGTATTACACCCTAGGCAATAGACCTAACAAAAGGGACCTTTTGAAATCCTATAGGCACAACAGGCGCTATTGTATACCCCTATGTTACATGGTGTGCATGGCATACTGCCATACGATAAAGGTTCAAAGTGCATATAACAAGTATAATATTGCACTTTCATTTCATGAGATAGGCCATAACTAGACCAAACATCAACTCATAAGAAGGAAAACTATGTTTTCTTTCCCTACTGTCACAACCACTTCTAAGACTTGGAAACAGGGTGCATTCACAGATGAATAAATGGTATATTCTTATTATTGGACCTCAACCTGCACCTCCGAGTGCATGGCCAATGCCATCACTTGTCTATGTCACACTACACCATAACTAAAAGCATTGCTAATAACCATACCATTTTCCTTTTAACAACAACTATATGTGTGTTTTAAAACTAAGTTTTTAACAAAGTTTTACAAGTTTTTAGGTTTCCACAGAGAGGTACCAGTAAGATCTTCAAGTAACACATGCAACCTTTCTTCACGGCTGGTTTTCCATATTTGGCTGGCACCTCATATGAACTAATTGTTCTTATATTGCCTGTGCTCTTGGTTGCTGTTTCATGAATTATGTTCTTTCTGAATGGTCCATATTTGTGCAACATGTACTCTTTTTACAAAAAGCTATGCCTATGTGGCTATGGCTATTCCATTGAAACATTCAATGGACAATATCATGCAATCCTTGCCAAGGCCTTTGCTGATCCAGCC
Source organism: Neoceratodus forsteri (assembly GCA_016271365.2). NCBI lineage: Eukaryota > Metazoa > Chordata > Ceratodontiformes > Ceratodontidae > Neoceratodus > Neoceratodus forsteri. The sequence goes on along the minus strand of CM028131.1, from coordinate 1,199,351,101 downwards.
AACCAGCAACCAGCTAGATGAACATTACCTTTCTTACCATGCTGGTACACGTCTGCACAACCCCATGTGCCATGTATGCCCCATGGGTTACAAACTCTCGATGAATGACATTTCCAATGTAACTACACTGCTTTGTGGTTACCAAATCTAAACCTTATGGACTGGTTCCTCTTTCAGGACATTGCTATTAGATTCTTCAATCAATAATGTATGCCACTGTCCTGTACGCTTCAGTTATCTGCCTTTTCAACTCTCAATATGAACTGTTCTTTATGAATGGACAATGACTATAACACTGTATTTACAAACAATGTTCTGTGATAATACACATCAATAATATTTCTTATACACATATCCACTGTGGTGTTGACATACCTAGTTTCTGTTTTGTATTTTATGATCTGACCATCTGTGATTACCCCTGTGTCACTTCCTGAATAGGTCTTCTTTCACAATCTCCCTATCTGTATGCTATAGAAATGTAATTCATTGACATTACGAATTTTATGTGCTTTAAAATGCTGATGTTCAGAACAATATTTTAAAGCTAGATATTAATTTATATCTTGTTTTAATTCACCCACTACTGACCCTTTGCTGTCTGTGGTGTACATTTATCCAGCATCTTGCATGACTGCAGTTCTTTTACAGGGCTTGCACCTCAGGCTTTTCTACACCTAACCATCTTCTTTTTGTTGTGTTGCCCTTTGAGCAAGGCAACAAGAAGGGGATTGTTATGCCTGGGTTATTTACCACCAACTGGCCCACATGTAACCATAACCTTATAGACGTACAAGTATTAGTGCCTTACCACAGTCTTATAGTGTTTTATCTTGTTTTATTACTTATATTAGTGTTCTTTATTACATTTGCTATGCTCATATTTGTATGCAATGCATTTAACCATATAAACTGTTTCTAGTTTCCACATATGTTCTGCTATACTCTAATCACTCAGATTCTGTAGTTTTCCACTATTGTGACACATTGTGTGCTTTTATGATTACTTTGCATACATTTCCAGACTGACTCTCTGGAAATATGAACAGGTAACACTTATTCTTGCTGAATATGAGTTTCCTTTGTTCAGAGATTCTTCCTTCATTTCCCATGTAATTGCCCAAGGGAGCCACCTTATTTACATGCCTTATCCAATGCTGTATGTTTATCATATCTGTAACTGTACTCTTATCAGTTATATATAATTGTATGCACACCAGCTCCTTGGAGAGAAAGAGACCATACTCGAGGAATGGTGGGAAATCAGCTCCTTTGTGATTGCTTTGCTTCACTTGTTGTGGCGTGAGTATTGTAATAAACCTTTTTTTTATTATTTCTACTTGTTGTTACTTTCTTTGTCCAACATACCATGCAAATATCCTAAGGTGTGATCTTTTCACAAGTAACAAGCCTATAAATGTATTTGTGATGCTCTATTAGAGAGATTTCTTTGTATTATGCTGGGAGACCTCCTTCCATTGATTGTACTGTTTTTGGTCAAAACTGAATAAAGTTTGACCCCCCCCAAAAAAACTTACCCCCACTGACAGACTGAAGCACCGAGAAGGAAGGAACCACAGGGAGGTAAATCCCCCAGCGTGCAAAAGGAAGAAAAAAGCAGTGTGGTAGAAAATGAAGGGGAAAGGAACAAGAGAAATAAATAGCAAGGGGGAAAAGAGGCAGCACAAAAAAGGAAAAGAGGGAGCTAGCAGGCAGAGTTGTAACAATGTGTGGAAGGACATGTGTACAAATGCAAGAAGTCTAGGAAATAAAATTACAGACCTAGAGGCCATCATGCGGAGTTAAACCTGGATATTGTGGCCATTACTGAGTTGTGATGCACAGAAAACCACAACTGGAATATAGTCATACTAGGCTATACTCAGTTCAGGTAAGATAGGGCAGGAAAGAAGGGTGGAGGGGTGGTGCTGTATGTAAGGGAGGGTATCAAAGTGATGGAAACATAGAGAATCCAGGGGGAATGGAGTGGTTAGAGGTACTGTGGGTTACCCAGAAGACAGGAACCAGAGCCACTATTCACACTGCTGAGATCAACAGACCTCCAGCACAAGAGGAGAAATTGAATAAGTCACTGGTTGAAACCATTAGCACAATAACAGAATAAGGAGAGGGAATGCAGGTGGAGGACTTCAATAATGGATGTATATTGGTGCTCCCAGCTGCAGCCTCAGTTAGAAGCAAGGACATCCTGTATACTGTCAAGGGGGTGTTTCTCAGGCAGCTAGTCTATAGTTAGTGTATTAACATTTGTGCACAACCTAGCCTAACATACAGCATGGGTTACTCTAGAATTATTGTAATATTATGGTGATTTTGCTACCTGTTCTAACAATTTCATATGTGCTGTTTGTGACCTACCAATTAATTATTTCTACTGTGCCCTTTTTTCCTGTGATTTTGTAAACTGTTTAATCAACTTGTTATGTGCTGCCTGTGAACTGCAGTTAATTGTTCTACCTTGCTCTTTTTTTTTCTACCCTCCTTAGTGTACCTCTCCACAGCCTGCTCTTCCTCACCTAACCCCCCGCCTCTCTTTTTGCTCGGCATTGACCTGCCCGACCCTCAGCTTCTGCTCATTCCTTGAACCAGTTCATCCCTGTTTTGCTTTCCCTGCCCCCAAATTAATTACTTCTTTTGTCCTCTGTAGCTGACTCTGGCCCCCTGCTGATCTGCAGTCACCAGCTCAGCACAGCTCCCTCCCCCCTTTGAGCTACCGCTCCATCTCAGACTCCCCCATCCCTGCCCCCTTCTAACCTACCTACTTATCTAACCTCTCTCTTACCCTGGTTCCCAGAGCTTCCAGTCCTTGATCGGGCACTTCCTCACCTGTGGTGAGGCTGTCTGACTCTACCACCTACCGCTCAGGCTTCGGTCACTGCAAGGCATCACCACCAGGTATGAACCAGAAACCAAGTTTTTTTTTAATTTTCAGCATTCCCCAGCTGCTAGTCCCTGATAGGCTGCCGCCTCACTCTGGAGCACTCCTATTGGTGCACTTTCAAGCCTTGGACTCTGCTCACTGTGCTGTTTTTTTTTTCCCTCAGGCTTCTCCTCTCCTAATTTAAAAAGTATTCTGTCTTCTTTTTCTTTATATTTAGTCCCACTTACCTTCCCCGGCCCAGACCTCTATTAAATATACATAAGCCCTGCCCTGTACATTTCCACCCTCCTCTATTGGCTACCAAAGCTCCAGGTCAGTCTTATAGCTGCTCAGCTGATCATCACATATTCCCACTCCTCTACTCTCCTTCCTGTACTAAAGTGTTATGGATAATCAAACGCAGCCCTGCCTATTCAGTTTTGGCACCACTTGATCCCTACCTGAAGCAATACTCACTGTCCATGTCTTTCCCTCATGCCTCTTCACTGTATTTTTCACATTCTTCTCTCTATTCCTGCTCAACCACCCCATGCCCGGCTCTTCTCCCCCTGCTTACCCCCTACCCTGCTTACCCCCTGCTACAACTACGGTCTAGCTCCAACACCTTGTTATCACACTTGGACCCACTGCTCTACACAGCCCTCTGCCCTATTACTGTCTATGCCGTACTCACACACTCTATTCTGTCTCTTCAAATTTCAACTCTCTACTTTCAGCTATCCACCCATTTCTCACAAAATGGCTAGCCATCCATGGTTCAAAAGTGCCTAGCTTCACTTCCTGATTATCTCTCTCTTTCTCCTCTCTGCAGGTGACATAAATCCCAACCCTGACCCTCACTAATCAATACCCTCTCATCTCCTGCCCCCCCACCTTTTCTCCAACACAGACTACACTCCCCTCTGAGGTCTCAAGATCCTCCACCTCAATAATAGTAGTCTTCTTCCTAAACTCAACCTGCTACTTCCTCTTCTAGCAAACCTAAAACAAGACATACTAATAATATCCGAGCCCTGGCTAACAAATAAAGTCCCTGACACATCAATCACAATCCTTGGTTATGCTGTCACCAGACAGGATCGATCAGGTAGGGGTGAGGTCATCGCTATCTACTCCTACTCCTTTCTCCATACCACTACTATCCTGTCAACCTCATACCCCAAGACTTATGAAGCCCTCATCCTAGAAACTGTCTCTGCCCTTCTCTGCCCCTATATTCATTACAGGAGCATATTGCTGTCTTGGTCTACATTATTCCATTGTCACTAAGCTAATCATCACCATTGGTCAGGAAGTACTTCTTCACAGAGAGAGTGATAGACCTGTGGAACAGCCTGCCCCAGGAGGTGGTAGCATCAAAGACAATCAAGGAGTTCAAACTTACATGGGGCAAACATAAAGGATAAGTTAGGATGAAGGCTGCATAGGGAGGGGGTAGTTCAAGGGCAGACTAGATGGATCACACAGCCCCATCTGCTGAAGCTTTTCTTATGTTCTTGCCTCCTTGGGCAAGCTCTACCTCCTGGGTGACCTTGACCATGACTAGCTGTCTCCTTCCCTAAGTAAAACCCGCACAGACATAGCTGCCCTTAAGCTGTCCCAATTAATCATGGAACCTACTCGACTAAACCACAAATCCCAAAAGCACACCCTCCTTGACTGGGCCCTTACCTCTCACCCATACAGAGTAGCCCAGTCCAGCCATCTGCCTGATGCTGTTAGTAATCATCATATGATCTACTTAGTTAGGAAAATTCATAGACCTAAGGCTTCCCCCAAGTTGTTAACCATTCGATCATGCAAAACTCTTGACCTTCCCTCGCTAGATCAGGACCCAACCTTCATGGATTTGGCCCCTATAACTTCTGCTAAAACCTTAGATCTTGCACTTACAGACTTTAAAGACAACTTTATCTCCATCTGGAAGAAACACGATCCTCTGAAGCAAGTCAGAGTGTGTGGTACCCATCTTCCATGGGTCTTCTCTGAGCTCCTGGCCTGTCAACAAGTGCGTGACATAGCATGGAAAACACACAAATCTACCAATCTCCTTTGTGACTACTCCATCTACTGCACTCTCAGAAATGCCTGCATTAGTCATCTGGCAGGCCAAAGCTGAATATTTTCGATCCACCCTTAATACCAACATTAACAACCCATCGAAGTTTTGGAAAGTATTCCACTCACTATTCCCCAAGCTAAACCTCCAGCTCCTCTGCTCAATATCAACAACCATCTCACAGCCAACCATCCCTTGGTAGCTGCTGAGTTCAATTCCTACTTTACTCCCTGCACCTCCACCCTGCTAGACTTCCTCTCAACCATCCCCCCTTTTTCATCCCTTCCTACCACCTCACCCCTACACCACCAACTATCTGAGACCTTTAACTTTTCACCAATCTCTTCTAATGACACCTTAAAGGCACTCCTCTCTATAAACCCTACTAAAGGTAGTTTTCCGATGGTCTCAACCCAAAGTTACTTTAGCTATCTGCTCATGCCATCTCCCAACCGCTCACTGACCTACTTAACCTTTCCTTCCGGATGGCAACCATCCCTGCTGCCTGGAAATATGCAACTGTCCTTTCCCTTTCTAAGGGCCGTGATCTCTCTTCTACAGGCAACTACCAGCCGATCTCACTCTTACCCACCCTTGCAAAACTACAGGAACACCTTGTTCTCTCCCAACTCTCTTCCTTTCTTGATGACTCCTCCTTCTTCATTCCCTTCCAATCTGGCTTCCTGAAGAATCACTCCACACCTCCCTTCTCAGACTCACCAACTCCATCCATTCTGCTATGGATAAAGGCCACATTACATCTGCTATCTTTGTCGACCTCGTTAAGGCTTTTGACACTGTCTCCCACTCCCTCCTTCTTGAAACCCTCTCGTCAGCTGGCCTATCACAGCCTGCCTGTAATTGGTTCAGAGCCTACCTGGTAGGTATAACACAATCTGTTAGAATAGCTGACTCTACATCCCCACCATTACAAATCTCTGCTGGTGTGCATTAAGGCTCCTTATTAGGCCCACTTCTATTCTCAGTTTTTTTAAACGAACTGCCGTCTGCTTGCTCCTGCTTCCTTATCCATATCTATACTGACAACACTGTCTTGTTCACCTCTGGCCACTCACCCTCTGATGTAACTACCAGACTTCAGCTTGACTTCAATAATGTTCAACGATGGCTAAGTTCACATCAACTATTTCTCAATGTCAAGAAGACAATCTCCATGACCTTTGGCACTAGGTAGAGACTCTCAAGGCTGCTTTCCCTCCCCTCCTACCACACCCTTGACAGGATAACATTAGAGGACTCCACATCTTTTAAATACCTGGGTGTCTGTCTTGACCAACACCTCAACTTTTCTGAACATATTGATGCTGTCCTGCATAAATTGTGCCCCTAGCTTGGCGCCCTTTACAGGAACCGCAGTTCTTTACCACTATCGGTTAGGTGCAGTTTTGCTCAGAAAATGATACTCCCTGTTTTCGACTATGGCAACATAGTCTACAGTGCTGCTCCCTAGTCTTCCCTTACTATTTTGAATCCCCTCTTCAATGCTTTCTGTCACTTTGCCCTAGACTCCCCCCCACATACAACACTGCACCCTATATCACTCTCTAGCTGTGCCTTCCCTGGAGTCCGGGTGCCTCTCTCACTGCACTAAGTTCATTTCTAAACTCTGGTTTGGGTCTCTCCCATCTTACCTCTCCTCCTCACTTATTGTTCCACCCCCTGCCTCCCACCCTCTTAGATCCTCTGGCTCCCGCACTCTAGCTATCCCTTGTTGCCACACCCCGACAGGCCAAATTCCTTTCTCTTATCACTTCCCTAAACTCTGAAACTTGCACCTTCCCCCTATCTGACTTTTCTTGACCCCTTCATCCCTCTCCCTAGCCCTACATAACTTCTGTTCCCCTAACTGCACCTGCTCCTAACAACCTCCCCATTCCCTCTCTCCTGATCCCACCATCTAACCCTACAAACCTCAAAATCCCTAAACCTAACCATGCTAATTTCTCCTACCTTTTTATTTATTTATTTGCTTTTGGTAACCGGGTAAGTGCACTAGATAGGATTGCCTATTTTTATGCACTACCCGGGAGATTTCAGTTCAAACACATTACAAACAATAGTACAGGGAGGTGCTGATACAATGCAGTGCATGAAGAGATCAACAAACTTACATGGCAGTAGAATTACTTAGTATGGAAGTGATGGCATACATAGCATAAGCATTATGGTACAAAAGAAATAAAAACAGCTTGCAGAGATCAGTAACATAAGTGCATAACAGCTGTGCTGGTGGCATAGGATAAGGGTATGGGACAAAGAAGGGGATAGTAGTGCACTTCCTCCTTCCCCCTGCACTCCAGCTTTACCCTTCCTCCCCACTGTCACTTCCCCACCTCTTGCCTCCTCCTTACCCCACCTCTCCCCTTCTCCCTGGTCATGTCTCCCTATAGGTTTCTCTCCCTCTCCCACCCCTGTAATCTATTTTCTCCCTAAGCTTGACTCCTACCAATCTCCTGCCCTACACAATCTGCTATTATCCATACTCTCTACCAACTTTAGCCCCCTCTCACTTACTCATCACAGTATTGTATATCAGCTAATCACTACAATACCTCTACCTTGCCCTTACATACCTATTTACTGACCCCCTCAGCCCCCCTCAAGTTCCACCCTTCTCTCATAATTCAAGTAACCATCCCCCTCTCCACTTCACTCTCACAAACTCTAATGACTATTTCCCTCCTTGTCTCCTGTCTCCCCCAACCCACTGCCCCCTCTATCCCTCCCCTACTAATCACTTCTGGTCCCTCCTCCTTGCAGAGTTCTCAGAATCCTCAAGGGGTTTTGGGCCTGGCTATCTATCCCCCCATCCACCCTCTATTCTCCCTCTCTCCCCTGACCTCCTTTCTTCTTTAGATTTTGCACTAGTACTTTCTCAACCCATGGCTCCTACTATATTGGCACTTCAGTGTTTTACACTTTCATTGGCATCCTGCTCTCCATATTACCATGTAAGTTTTCCAGCCTATGGTTTTGCTTACTTCAGCTTCAGGTTTGTTATATAGTGTTTTATTGTGCTGTATGTCTTCTACAATGTTATGAATAATTTTTGTTCCTGTACTGTATTCTTGTATTATGTTTATTTGCTCTCCCAACCTCCATAACTCCCTCCCCCCAGGATGCTCCTGGAAACAAGCTGTTCCTCAGCTCATGTTGTCTTTCCTGGTGAAACATTTTACAAATAAAATTAAAAAAAATAAAAACTCATGATGGGGCAATACAGAACCTGGTGCTCACTAATAGTGACAATATTGCAGATGTCAAGGTGGGAGATCACTTGGGGACAAGTGATCACTGTACAGTACAGGAGGGTCTTAGACTTCAGAAGAACAGATAAAAAATAGTGAATGCCTCAGAGATGACCTAGTTGAGGGATGACCTGGGGGGTGGAAGAACATTGGGCTAAGTTAAGGGAAGGCATAGTGAAGACAACAAACCTCTGTGACATGATACAAGGAATTCAGGGAGGAGCAGAGGTACTGTGGGTCACCCTGAAGTCAGGAAATGGAGCCACTAAGAGCTCCAGCATGATCTACAGACCTCTAACACAGAAAGAGGAGTTAGATAATTTACTGGTGGAAGCCACAGGCAAAACAGAAGAAAAGAGGGAGGTACTGATGATGGAGAACTTCATTTTGCCAGATGTAGAATGGATCCTTTCAGCTGCAGCTTCAGCCAGAAGCAGAGACATCCTAGACTCACTGCAGGGGCATTACTCAGGCAACTAGTCAGTGAACCCACTCATGATGGGGTAATACTGGACCTGGTAATCACAAACAGGGACGGTGTTGCAGACATCAAGATGGGAGGCCACCTGGGGACCAGTGATCACCATACTATGTGGTTCAACATAAGGATGGCTGCAGAATCACAGTACACATGGGCGAGGGTCATGGACTTCAAAAGGGCAGATTTTATAAAGAGGGGTGAATGCCTCAGAGATGACCTGGTGGGGGGCGATGTCCTAGGTGGGGTGAAGGAACAGTGGGCAAAGCTAAAAGAGGGCATAGTGAAGGCAACAAACCTCTGCATCAAGCAAGTGAACAAAAAACAAGTGGAAAAGAGACTGCTATGGTTCTCAAAAGAAGTGGTGGTAAAGGGTTACATTCAGAAGTTACAAGGAGATGCAGAGGGAGGAGGACAGGGAGGTGCAGCATGGGTAACAAAGGAAAGCAGGGAAAGCAGTAAGGAACACAATGATGCAAACCGAGGAGAGAATAGCTCAGGTAATAACAAAAGGGGACAATGCATTGTTTAGGTATGTAAGAGAAAAGAGGAAGACCCGGGAAGGAACTATAGGGTTATAAAGAGAAGGGGAGGACTGAGCACAGGGGGGGTCCAGGAAAATGCATCCATCTTGAACAAATACTTCTGCTCAGTGTTCACAGAGTGGAAGGGGAAAGGAAGGGACCCCTCAAAAATAATAGCTATGAAGGGGCAAGGTGGACACTAGTCCTTTTTTTGGAGGACAGAGTCCTAAAGGGACTCAAAAATCTGAAAGTGGACTAAGCAATGGGGCCACACGGGGTGCAGCCAAGGGTGTGAAGGAGCTCACAGAAGTACTGGTTGCACTTCTGACAGTTCTATTTAACAGATCACTTCAAATGTGAGGTTCTCAATCTTCTACGAAACATCTCAGAGTATGCAGCCGTGGGGTCTGATAACCTGGAACCTAAGCTTCTAAAATTAGCTGCCCCATATATACTGTAGCTGCTCCCCTTGCTCACATCTTTACTCTCTCTCTCTGTCAAAGCTCTGTCCCTGAAATATGGAAGTCGGCCAGACTTACTCCTGTGCTTAAAAAAGGCAACCCGCTTGACCCCACCAACTACAGACCCATTGCCATTCTGTCTGCACTCAGTAAAATTCTACAGAAACTAGTTGCCATCCAAACCACTGACTTTCTTCTGAAACATGACCTCTTAACTGATGCTCAACACGATTTCAGCAAGGGTCATAGTACCACTACTGCCCTGCTCAAACTTACGTCCGACACTCTAGTAGCCATGGACTCTGGCTGACTCACAGGGGCCATTTTCATTGACATGACTAAGGCATTCAATCTCATTGACCATTCCATCCTCACCACCACTCTTGACTCTCTAGACTTCTTGTCCAATGTTGTGAACTGGTTTAATAGGTCTCTGACTGATAGGTCCCAATACGTGAAATTTAACTCCACCCTCTCTGACAAGGTTACCATTAATACAGGTGTTCCCCAAGGGTCTATCTTAGGTCCTCTGCTTTTCTCAATTTTTATAAATAACATCACCTCTAATCTCCATAAAACTTCCTTTCTACTGTATGTGGATGACATTGTGCTGTATACCAGTTCCAAGAGTATTGAGGACATAAACTCCCATCTCTCTTGTGATTTTCAGTGTATCCACCAGTGGCTTACAAATCACAAACTTATTCTAAACAAATCAAAAACCCAAGCAATGTTATTTGGTTCCAGTCCCAAACTCAGACATGCCCAGGCACACTTTAGTGTCTCCTCCCCTGATGGCACATCTGTTGGTGTGGTAAACTCCTTCAAATATCTAGGGGTCACTCTTGACCCATCTCTGAGTCTTGACCTCCACATTCAATCTACCTGTAAGCAGGTAAACTCCAAACTTGATATTGTCTACTGTACCTGCTATGGGCTCACCCCTTCCGCAAGGCTGGCCATAGCCCATGGAATACTACTTCCCTCTCTCACATATGGGGTTGCTACATATGTATCCACCTGCAACTCAAGTCTACGAAAGTAGGATGTTACCTACAATAATATTTGTCACTTCGCATCTTCCCCCCCCCGTCCGAAACATCATTGTCTCCTCTACTCAGACCTGGGTTGGCTTCCTCCCCAAGAGCTAAGGTCTTACGCACTTGGATACATTACTGACAACATCATCAGATCCCACTCACCTAAACCCCTTGCCAGTCTCTTTCTATACCACAAAACCAATTATGCCTTGTTCTCTGCGGACCATGTCCCTGTTCTTATCTCAAAACATCGTACTTTGAAAGGTGGTCGTGCATTTGCCTGTCATGCTCTACTTTTCTGGAACACACTCCCTTTAACTCTACATCAAAATGCATCCCACATCTCCTTTAAGAGAGAACTATGCCACTATCTCTTCTCCTCTTATGTATGCTCCTGCTTCAAACCGCCATAGCCCTAACTCTCAAATCCCACCCCTCTCTCTGTTTGTCCATTGGGATCCTGGGGTCTACTCCAATGGGGAGCACTTTTTTTCAGTCTCATCTCCAAATTTCTTGTATCTTCTCTTTCCTTTCTACTTTTCTTTTCAGGCTGATTTTTCTGTGTGTGCTCCTCATTTAAACTGCAGAGCCCTCCTCCTCCATCACCAGCTGAATCCGTTTTTGGGGTAACCAGCACTTACCTCACCATATCTACAGTATCCCCCCCCCAATCTATTGCCTCCTCCATTCTCCTCCTTTCTCTCTATCTCCCCTTTCACCAAACTCTGCCTGGTTACTACTTGCTTTCATAGCACTTTATTTCTTTCACTGTCTGAATACTGCTCAATTCCTTAAAAATGACCTGGCTACTGTCTCTTACATGTAAACTTAAAAACTTAAATACTGTATTTTTTTTTGTCATTTTTACTGCTGTAATATTGTTCAAACATTTAAATGTTTCTTATATTATGTACAAATATGTTTCTATTTTGAAGTTTTGTCTCTGTACCCTCCCGGATCATGCCTGAAAACAGTCTTTTGGCTAGTGCACCTTATCTGATAAACAAAAACTAAATAAATAAATAAAAATGGAGTGGTTCTAGAGGACTGGAGGAGGGCAGATGTAGTCCCACTTCACAAAAGTGGTAGCAGGAGTGGCTGGCAATTATAGGCCAGTCAGCCTGACATTAGTGGTGGGAAAGTTAATGGAAACACTGCTGTAGGAAAGGACTGTGGAATATCTTGAACCCAACAGGTTACAGACCCAAAGCAGCATGGATTCACTAGGGGGAGGTCATGCTAAATGAATCAGATGGATTTCTTTGACCGGGTGACCAAGGAATTAGGTCAGCATGGAGCGGTGAACATGGCCTACCTAGATTTCAGTAAGGCTTTCAACACTGTTTCACATAGGAGACTAGTAAGTAAGCTGGGTAGCTTAGGAGTGGGACCAAAGGTAGTAAACTGGGTAAGAAATTGGTTAGGGGATAGGTGACAAAAAGTGGGGGCAAACAGAGTTCATTCTGAGAAAGGGAGGGTGACCAGCAGGGGTTCCTCAGGGATCAGTGCTGAGACTGGTCCTTTTTAATGTCTTTACAAGTAACATTGCAGAGAAGCTGAAAGAGAAGGTCTGCCTGTTTGTGGATGACACCAGAATCTTCAATATGATGGATAGCCAAGGGGTGTGGAAAGGATGAGCAGTGACCTGGAAAAAACTTCAGGATTGGTCAAGGTTACAGTAGCTGGGTTTCAATGAAAAAAAAAGTGCAAAATAATGCACTTAGGGCAGAGAAATCTGGAGTCGAGTACAAAATGGGTGGAATGGTGTTGTCAACAGTGAAGTAGGAAAGAGAACTGGGGATCATCATATTGGATGACCTACAGGTGGCCAGACAGTGCGACAAGGCAGTTGGGAGGGCATGTGGGATGCTGAGGTGCATAGGGAAGTGTATTTATTTATTTATTTTTTATTGAGATCTTGGATTACAACACCTTTGAGACAAAAGCTGTTTTACAGAGGTTCCACATCTGAGCAAAACAGTAGATATACAATAATGACTGGCACGACCCTGGTCAGGTTCACCAACACTGTCCGGAAGGAATTTGATAGGGGTGTCTTGATAGGGGCGGTGTTTGTGGACCTGACCAGGACTTTTGAACTGATTAATCACCCCTTGCTTTGTCAAAAGCTCCTGGAAATGGGTATTTCAGATAATGTTGTGGTCTGGATTAAAAATTATCTGGGTGGGGTAGGTCACAGAGGGTTTCCATTGGTTCAGTGTCTTCTGCTTCCCAACCCCTTTTATGTGGGGTCCCACAGGGATCCCTACTTGGTCCCCTGTTGTTTTAATTATTCATTAACCATATTCCATCTATCTTCAGCTCTAGTAATTGTCTCCTTTATGCTGATGATTTAATACTGTTTTATCAGGGTCAAACAACTGATCACATTAACAGTGCACTTCAGAAGGATTTTCAGTTATCGTACTCTTGGTTATCCTCCAATCTTATGGTTATGAATGTGAAAAAGAGCAAGACAATGGTATTTGGCAGTACTGTCAGATTGAAGGAGAATCCCATCTTGAAGATTCATGACTGCTCTGGTATACTACTAGAGTAGTTCACTGATTTTAAATATCTTGGGGTCTTATGAGACCCTGGTCTGATATTTCATGCTCAAGTCAAAAAGGTTGGTAGGACTATTAACCAAAACTTGGGAATGCTGTACAAGTTTTAACCATTTTTGTCCTTTGAGTCCTGTAGATCTATTGCACTGGGAACTTTGATGCCTCACCTGGATTATGTCTCTTCCCTGTACCATAAATTAGGTGTGATGGAGACCCAAGTCCTTGGTGTTGCATACAACATTTGTCGCTGTTTCTTTTTGTTACCCAGATGACTCATTGTACACGTTACACCTCTTTAGGTTGGTTATCCCTAAAGTAAAAATTTCTATATTCCATGGGTTGTTTAGTTCATCAGGCTATATTTTCTAAAAGTTCCTTTCCTCTGTCAGATTTGGTTGTGATTAGGGATTCACTGGTTAATTTGAGATCAAATAAGGGGATTGTTTTGGAAGCCAACATAATTAAAAACAAATATGGTACTCATTTGTATCTGTTGCCCCAAGTTTGTAGAATGATTTGCCATTTTCCTTAAGTTCTTTTCTCTCTCTGCCTGGATTTAAAGCCAAATTTAAGGTTCACTTACTTTCTTTAGACATATACATAGAAATATAGAAACATAGAATTTGACAGCAGATAAGAACTGCTTCGCCCACCCAGTCTGCCCATTTCCCTACCTATTGGATAAGCTGCAGATCCTATAGGTAAACATTATCTGGGGGGTAGGTCACAGAGGATTTTCATTGGTTCAGTTATTTATGTTATTGTTTAATCATGCATGAAAGATGTGTGGAGTGGATCTTACTAGTTCATTTGTATTTTGTTGTTATTCCTGCTCACTGCAATCTGGTTTGGCATCTTGGATATATCAGTGACCATTCTGAAACAGCGTGTTTACTCTATGGGACTTTTGCTGGGACTTCTGCTGGGACTCGCATTGGTGAGTTACATTGTTGAACTTTTGGATTATCCATCGACTATACAGAGGTTGCTCAGTAGTCTCAAAGTGATGAAGAACATTATCACTATTTTCTATCCCATGGAAATAATACAGAAAAACACTCTAAGTGGCAGAATGCTACAATGCCTTAAAGGAAGGGGAGAGAAAGACTATTGCCATTTCTTGGCTTCTGTTTCCCTTTATTGTGACTCCTTGTGACTTTCAAGTAGAAGTAAATCTGAATTTGAGCAAGCGCTTGAGTGTACTTTTGTCCTGTATTTCAGAACACAGCTTCCAGTCCCCGATCTTTAGCACTGCATACTTAAAGTATTTAAAGTACACCAAAGGCAAACACTACCTATAGAGGTATGTCACAAACTGGCTTTTTACGGGGGAAGCTTCGAGTAATTTACATGCATTGATATTTGAGATGGCTGGTAAAGAGGATTTTTTTCAGGAGGAGGGAGCGACCAACAATCATACAGTGAAAGTGGATACCACTCATGAACCTGCTGAGACTGTAACCCCTAATATGAGGACTGCATTTATCTAATAAGAGCGAGCAGTCCTTAAGGGTAGAAGACACTATTGGAACAGATTTTCATTAGAAGCATATTTACGAGTGGGCAGAATACCTCATGGCTTAAAGTTAAAGGGAAACAGTGGAAAAAGCTCAGCTTTACCCAGGCACTACAAACATTCCTGATTAGTGCTTTCAGACAGTACTTTTTTTTTAATTCCTCTAATTGCTTTTTTAGTGATTTAAACAGTGGCCTACAGCTTTCACTTTCTGTTGCAGGCAGCCACCATTTCATGAGTAGCAGAGAGCTTCCTGAACTCACTTTATGCAAATATGACCTGCCAACCAATAGCAGAGGTCAAACAGGCATATTAGCATACAGTGAGCTCAGGAGGCTCACTGCTGCTCATGAAATGGCTGCTGCCAGCAACACAAAGTGGAAGTTGCTGGTACTGGTTCTAAATAATTTAAAAAAGTTGTTACTGTCTGAAAGCACTAATTGAGAGTTTCTGTAATATCTGAGGAAAGCTGTGTCTTTTCCATTGTTTTCTTTTAACACACACCCCAGGCTTTGGACTAGACAGAAAGGAGTTCATTGTTGATTGGAATGCAGGACTGTAAACTGGGTCTAATGGACTGGTGCAAGCAGTTATCAAAGATTATTTGAGACAGCAACCAGACATTATAGCTGACATGAAAGCTGAAGAGGAAATTGTTGATAGCTTTGTGGACCACTCAGAATTTGAACAATATAAAAAAGGATTTGAAAGAATTGATTCTGAGGGAAGAAAATATAATGAAACAAAGGAAGTTCAAAAAATTTGAATGGACTCGACAGGACTACATCCATAATAGAGTTTTTACTTGGAAGAGTCAGCCAAAGACAAAACACCAGTACAATAGACGTGGGCATGGACATGGCAGGCGGTGGCAACAAAGTTAGCCTTCACAACAGCATATCTCAGATAGTGACACAAGGAGTGTTTCTAGTTCAAGTATACTACACCCCATCCTGAGAAATTGCAATAATTCACCTTCATATTATACCGTGACCAGTGACTCTGATGTTAATGAGGACAGTTTTTTAGAAGAAGAACAGGAGACCTTGGGCCAACCAACAACCAGACAGGTCCAATTCCAGACTCCACAGCAAAGGGGACCACCACAGCACACAAAGCAGGGGAACATTGGAAGAGGAGAAGAAGAGGTGGCAAGAAACATAAACACATGGTTGTCAGCCAAGTGAGGGAAGTAACTCCAGTGGAAAATATAGTCATCAACATTTCTGATACCACCTTAACAAGTGAACAGATGCAACTTTTACAGAAAGGCTTATCTTTTGTATCTACTATAGACCTAAATACTTTCGAACAGTACTTAGAGTTTCAGAGGTTTATTAGAAATTTAAATTCGAAGCCTTTTTTTTGAAAAACCAAAGAATGTGTAAAGGTAATAATTCTACCGTTGGTGTTACTTACCCACACCCCCATTTACTATCATGGAGACACAGTCGAGTACTCCATCTAACTCAAGCAGAATTACAGAGAACAACTGCCTCCCTGTTTTTGGCCTCAAGTAATTTCAATCCCTCTTGTCATGACACTGTGTGTGGATATTTAACGTGCTTACATGTTGAAATCTGAGGAACTCTCCTAGAGGGGGAATTGACCTAGTTATAGTAATATCACTAGCAGGGAGGCTAGGGCTTTTAAAGAACTGGAAATTAATAACAATATTATTATTAAACCCGCTGACACGGGAGGGGCCATAGTAGTGCAGTCTACAGATAAGTAAATCCAGGAGGTTACAAGATAGCTCATTGATGATAGTTTTTATGTGAAACTTAGGAGGGACCCAACTAGCATTTACAAAACAAGAATAAATGCTTTCCTATATGATTCACTGATGGAGGGATGTATTAATAAAGATGAATGTGATTTTCTGACTGTGCAACACCCTATTAGGGCCACTATATACATGTTGCCGAAAATCCACAAATGTCTGATTGATCCTCTGAGACATCCTATTGTGGCAGGTATAGGGTCCCTGAAAGAACCCCTGTCCCTATTTATGGATGCCTACATCAAAGAACTTGTATGTCACCTTCATTCATATGTCAGGGATAAAACTCACATGCTGAATATCCTTGGGGACTGGCAGCTGGAACCCAAGTGGTTGCTGGTGTCCATGGACATCACATCTCTGTACACCAACATTCCACATGAGGGGGTTTGCTTGACCTGGAACATTGGTTAGATGAGGGATCTACATTACCTGAAACTAGGAAACAATTCCTTTTACAATGTGTTGAAAATGTCATGAGAATGAACTATTTTTTGTTTCAAAGAACTTACTACCTTCAGATTAAGGGGACAGCAATGTGTGCGACATTTGCACCTAACTATGCTAACCTCTATCTGGGCCACTAGGAAAGAATAACTATCTATGATGCCATGACCAATCCTTTTTTCCATAGGATTGATCTCTGGCATAGTTTTATAGATGACATATTTATGATTTGGCATGGCACACAAGATGAACTGATGGAATTTGTGGAATACATGCAACAGAGTAATCCCAATTTAAAATTCTCCACAACATGTGACATCCATACTGTAACATTTCTGGATTTACAGATTTCAAAGACCGACGATGGAACTATAGAAACCACATTGTTCCATAAAGAAACTGATCAGAACTCTTTATTGACACCATCTAGTTGTCATCCACGCTGTCTTATTAATAATATATCTCAGGGCCCATTTGTTATGTGTTAGACAGAACTGTAGCAACCAAGAGGATTTTACTGTGAAAGGTAGTGATATGTGTGATAGGTTTAAGGCCAGGGGCTACAGATCTGATATTGTTGACCAAGCATTTGTACAGACATGCAACACAGATAGGGGCAGTACTCTCAACTCACAGGAACACAGGAGGGGAGGTACCCAGAGTGACACTGGCAGACTGAACTTTGTGACCACATATTGTAGACAGTCAGGTCAGACTGAGCATATAATCAAAGAAAATTGGAATATTTTAAGGACAGATCCCTTACTGAAGGACTGTACTACTCTCCCTCCATGTATGGCATACAGAAGGGGCTCTAATTTGACTGATAAATTGGTATACAGTGTGCAAAAACCAATAAACACTGGGAATGATACTTGGATATCACAGTGTCCACATGGTACTTACCCTTGTGGCCATTACAAATTCTGTACCTCTATTATTAAGAGCCATACGTTCACCACCACAAATGCAAGTCAGGAATACAACATGTTAGATTTCATTAGTTGTGTGATAGACAATGTGGTATACTTAGCAACTTGCTCGTGTGGTGCCTTTTATATAGGCAAGACCACTAGACCCCTCAAGATATGAATAGTGGAACACCTGAGCAGGATCCAGAGAGGGGATATATCTAACACACTTGCAGTACACACTATCAGAAACAATAATGCACAACTTAGAACACATGGCATACAGCATACTTTCAAATTTTGTGGCATTGAGCATGTTACTTTGGGCCCCAGAGAGGGAGATATTGATGCCGGATTACTGAAAAGTGAAGCATTTTGGATTCACACACTGGGTGGCCTCAAGAGCCCTGGCTTTAATGATAAAATCAACCTAATGCCACTTATTAAAAATAGGAGAAAGAAAAATAGATAAGTTATCCTGTTGTTTTCCACTGTATTTTTGTCTTTTCCAGATTTCATATGATATATGTGCTTTATTTTAGGTTGTTTATAGTTAAGAGTATTATTATTAGTTATGAATTATAAAATAATTATTATTATTATTATTGTTGCTCTTCTCTCCTTAAGTGGTTGCTAAAGCCTCTTGGCATCTTTTTTGTTTTCATCCAAGAAATGGGGAATCCAAATATCGCAACTGCACATGCACTTCAGTCATCTCAAATATTTATTGGACTTATTATCCACTATATACTGTACTTATTTATGCATCTTGTAATTGAATGGTATTTTATTGTGATTGATTTATAGTATATGGATATACTATAGTGGTATTTTTAATATATTTTCTATATAGTATGTTGTGTTGTCCTTTTTTTAAAAACACTGTCACTTTAAACCAACTCTTTTAAATTACATGTGGTGCCTGTTATGCCGGATCCTTCTGAGGACGCTCTGCTGAGTGAAACTGGCCGAGGTCCTGACCTACTCAAGCTGTTTTGGACATCCAGCAAACATTATTAAAACCTATTTTTCACCGGATCTTTGGTGCTGGTTTTGTCTATGCAATTTATGTTACTGTTTAACCATGCATGAAAGGTGTGTGGAGCGGAACTTGCTAGTTCATTTGATCCTAGTTAGCTAACTGCCTACTTCTTCCTAACCCCCATCAAAGTTTCCTTATGTCTGTCCCATGCATTATTGAATTCCCCCACTGTTTTTGACCCCATGGCCTCCTCAAAAAGGCTGCTGAATGTGTCCACCACCTCCTCCTCCATGAAAAACTGCTTCCTCGCATTGCCCCTGAGCCATCACCCCTCTATCTTCATATTGTGCCCCTTATTCTTGCACAGCTCTTTTTATGAAAGATGATACCCTCTTGGACTTTGTTGATTTCCTTGAGGTACTTGAAAGTTTCTATTATGTCCTCCCTCTCCTTTCTTTCCTTGAGGGTATGCATATTAAGTTCCATTAGTCTCTCTTCGTATGGCTTCTCTTGCAGACCCTGCATCATTTTAGTTGCCTTCCTCTAGACTGCATCTATCCTGTCTATGTCCTTGTGGAGATGGGGTCTCCAGAACTGCATGCAGTACTCCAAATGGGGTCTCACCAACTGTCTGTACAGAGGGATAACAACTTCCTGTTTTCTACTGGTGATGCCTCTCCCTTTACATCCCAATATCCCCCCAGCCCGCCTTACTGCCTTCTCACATTGCCTGCTTACTTTTAGGTCATCTGATATGACTTCCCCCAGTTTTCTTTCCATTTTTGTTATTGTTAGTACCCCCCCAGTCTTTGTTTCCCATATGCATTACTTTGCACTTTTTTGCACTGAATTTAAGCTGCCATACTTTTGACCATTCCACTAACCTTGCCAAGTCCCTTCTTAATCTTTCCATTCCCCCTTGTGCATCAACCCTGTTGCAGATCTTTGTGTCATCTGCAAAGAAGCATACTTTTCTTTCCAATCCCTCTGCAATATCACTTATAAAGACATTAAAAGGGCTGGTCCCAGTATTGAATCCTGTGGTACCCCCACTAGTAAGCTCCCTTTCTTCAGAGTGGACTCCATTTACTCTTATCCACTGTGTCCTCCTGTTGTCCAGCCAATTTTTTATCCAGGCTACCACCCTGGGACACACTCCCAGGCTGTCTAACTTGTTTATTAATCTTTTGTTTGGGTTTGTGTCAAATGCCTTGCTAAAGTCTAGGTAGGCAATGTCCACAGCACCTCCCTGCTCTAATACTTTGGTTGCCCTGTTAAAGAAATATATTAGATTCATCTGACATGACCTTCCCACTGTGAATCCATGCTGCCTTGTGTTCTGTGCCCCACTGGCCTCTAGTTACTCAACAATTCCTTCTTTCAGAAGTGATTCCATCATTTTCCCTACCACTGAGGCCAAACTAACAGGTCTGTAGTTTCCTGCCTCTGCTTTGCTCCCACTTTTGTGATGGGAAATCACATCTGCCCTCCTCCAATCCTCAGGTACCACACCATCCTCCCATAATTTGTTTAAAAGCTTAGTCAGAGGTGTTATTAGTTCTCCCCTTGGTTCTTTTAGAATTCTGGGGTGAATCCCATCAGATCCCATTGCTTTGCCCACTTTCAGTTTCAGGAGTTCTTTCAGAACCCTTTCTTCTGTGAATGAACTGGTACTGACCTCCCTATCCAGAGTGCTTCTATTGATTGGATTAGGTACCTCCCCCTCCACTTCTTTTGTGAATACTGAGCAGAAATTTTCATTCAGTATCCCTGCTTTTTCACTGTCACCCTCTGCCCACCCTTCCCTTTATTAAGGCTCAGTATCCCTCCCTTGGTCTTTCTTCACTCCCTAATGTACCTATAAAAGGTTTTATCCCCCTTATTAACTGAATTGGCTGTCTTTTCCTTGGTTTGGGCCTTTGCTATTCTGACTGCCTTCCCCACTTCTTTCTGCTTTAACTGGTACAGTTCTCTGTCCTGCTCCTTCTGTGTTTCCTTATACCTCCTGAATGCCAACTTTTTCTCCCCAACCTTCCCTACCACCTCTTTTGAGGGCCATAGTGTTTTTTCCTTCATTTTGATTTATTTGCTTCACACAAAGGCTTGTTGTCTCTGTGATGTCAGTTATGATGTTTCCCCTTTGTTCCTCCACCCCTCCTTCTTCTTTCCTGTTTGTTAGTGTTTTTCTGAGACACGCTCCCATTTTGCCAAAGTCAGCCCTCCTAAAGTCCAGTACCCTCACATTTGTATAGCTTGACTCCATGACTATGTTTATCATGAACCACACTGCTTGGTAGTCACATGTTTCCAGATGGCTACCCATTTCTACATCTGATATCCTCTCTCCATCCCCATTTGAGAGTACCAGGTCTAAGATTGCTCCCTCCTGAGTGGGTTCCAACACTAGCTGTCTGAGGCATGCCTCCAGTAGGGCATCAAGAATGACCCTGCTCTTCGATGTTTTCTGCTATCATAAGGATGCCGTCTATCATTTGCTTTTCATTTTCTCCCCTGAGATGGGGGTCTATATACAATCCCAGTGTGGATTGTGGTGACATTTCCTATATTCAGAGTGACCCACAGTGCCTCCTCTCCTCCCTGTTTATCCTTTAGTTCCATTACTTTGATTCCTTCCCTTCATAAAGAGTTACTCCTCATCCTTCTCCTATTCTACCCTTCCTGTCCCTCCTGTAGATTGTGTACCCTGATATGTTGACATCCCAGTCATTGTTCTCTGTGTACCATGTTTCTGTGATGGGCACAATATCCAGGCTTCCCTATTCCATCAAGGCCACTAGTTCAGGGAGCATATGTTATTGTAATATTTGATATTGTGTGCTGCAGTTTTTCATACTTGTATTTGTATTCTAATATTTCAATATTTGTATGTTTTGTGTCTGGGTCAGTCCAGAAGAATGGCTTTTGGCCAGTGTCCTTACCAGGTTACCAAATTAAAAAAAAAATAAAATAATTAATGACATGATATGACAAAATACATTGAGAGCTAATATTTCAAATCAGTTTATCACCAGCACAAAGAGGGGAGGTGGTGTTACCCCTATATAGATCACTGGTAAGTCCTCACTTTGAGTACTGTATCCAGTTCTTGAGACCACATCTCTGGAAGATATAGACAGAGAAGAGATGGTCCAGAGTAAGGCTACTAAAATGGTGCAGGGTCTGCATTAAAAGCCTTAAGAGGAGAGCCTTAAGAACCTCAATATGTGCACTATGGAAAGAGGTGGAAGAGGGGGGATATGATAGAGATCTTTATATACCTCACAGGGGTGAATAAGGTACAAGAGGGAACTATTTTTCAGAAAGAAAGGAGCTCCAGAATAAGGGGACATGCTATGAAGATGGAGGGGGGTAAATTCAGGAGAGATGTGAGGAAGTACTTCTTCACAGAAAGGGTGGTGGATTCCTGGAATAGCCTTCCAGTGGGGGTGGTGGGGCAAAGACAGTTGGGGGGGTCAAGAATGCATGGAATAGGCATAAGGGTATCTAAATGGAAAGGAAGCTGAGAGGGAGAAAGAGCCAGAGATCGATTAGGGTCTATGGTGACACTGTAGGTAGGGCAAAATGGGCACCAGGTGGGTCAGGCTGTCCTTATTTGCCATCAGATTCTGTGTTTCAATGTTTATGTGCAATGGAAGTGAGGAAAAATAACAGGAAAAAGAGCCCACTGTGGTTCTCAAAGGAAGTGGCTGAAAAGTTGAAGGCTAAATATAGAAGAACAGAATTTGACAGCAGAAAAGGACAGCTTGGCCAACCCATTCTGTGCATTTTTCCGCACCTACATTATTACCACAGACAGTACTTGATCTACCTGATCTTTTCTCATGCTTTCTTTCCACTATGATTCCCTAGTGCCTTTCCCATGCATTCTTAAAGCCCCACCACTGATTTCATCCACACCAACTCTGCTGGAAGGCTGTTTCAGGAATCTACCACCCTGTGTTGAAGAAGTACTTTCTCACATCTCTCCTGAATCTGCCCCCACCCTCCAGCTTCATAGCATGTCACTTTATTCTTGAGCACATTTTCTTCTGAAAAATACTTCCCTCCTGTGCCTTATTTACCCTGTGAGGAATTTAAAGGTCTCTATCATATCTTCATCCTCTCTACATATTGAGATCCTTTAGTCTCTCCTTGCAGAGCTTTTGATGCAGACCCTGCACCTTTTTTAGTTGCCCTCCTCTGAACTGCTTCCACTCTGTCTATGTCCCTTGGTGATATGGCCTCCTGAACTGGACACAGTACTTCAGGTTGGGTCTTACAAGCAATCCATAGACAGGCAACACCACCTCCCTTTTTCTCCTGTGGAAAACACCTCCCTATGCACCCCACATTCCCACTAGTCCTCCTGACTGCCTTGTTGCACTGCCTGACCACTTTCATGTCATTTGATATGATTACCCCAATGTCTCTTTCCTGTTTGGTAGTTGTCAATATGACTCTACCCATTTTGCCATCTGACTCTGGGTTTCTATGCCCTAAGGACATAATTTTGCACTTTCTTGCATTGAAACCATGCTGCTATACCCTTGACCATTTCTCTAGTTCTAAAGTCATTGCTCACCCTTTCCAACCCCCTGAAGTGTCCACCCTATTGCAGATTGGGGCTGGCAGTATAGCCTAGAGGTTAGAATAATGAGCTGTGACTGAGCCTGGTACATTCAGTAGAACTGGGTTTGATTCTCATAACCTTTACTTGCATGCTGTATTACTCTGAACCTGGAAAACTCCACCCTCATATCTTCTAAATGTTATTTGTTTCCATGTCAATAGACAACTCTTTTCATGTAGCTGTTAAGGATGTATGCAAATGTTTTAGTCTGTTTTTACAGTTCATACTAGGCCCTGTGACTGACTTGGGCATCTCCATTTCATGTCTGTTGAAATTGCATTGTCCCTGAGAGCTGCATTAGCATATGAGAATGTGATGTCAGATCGCCCATTTATACCATGAATCTTTATGCTGAAAGAACAAATACCCTGTAAAAACTCTCTGGAAACTCATAAACTGAAGAAAGTTTAAGGGAAATAAATCTGCATTATAACTCAGACAGTTTGCAAAGCTCACTGAAGGCAAATGTGGTATTCCACACCTTTTTGTAGCTTGTTTCTTTTAAGACTAATTAAGCAGGCAGGCATACTTGGGAGTTTAAAGGGTGATTATGGATCATGTTCTCATATGCTAATGGAGCTCTCAGGGAAAATGAAATTTCAAAACCAAGAAATGGAGACTACCAGGGCAGTCACCGGGCCTAGTATGAACTGTAAAAACAGACTAAATCATTTGCATACATCCTTAAGAGCTACATGAAAAGAGTTGTCCATTGACATAGAAATA
The DNA here is from genome assembly GCA_016271365.2 of Neoceratodus forsteri. Taxonomy (NCBI): domain Eukaryota; kingdom Metazoa; phylum Chordata; order Ceratodontiformes; family Ceratodontidae; genus Neoceratodus; species Neoceratodus forsteri. The sequence goes on along the minus strand of CM028131.1, from coordinate 1,199,326,806 downwards.
AATAACGTTTAGAATATATGAGGGCGGAGTTTTCCTCTAACCTCCCAAGTGCTCCTGGGTCACCTTTGAAAACAGGCATTTGTGCCTAGTGAGCATTATCCAGTTACCAAAGAATAAAAAAAACAGATTTTGGTGTCATCCACAAAGAGGCAGACCTTCCCTTCTAGCTCCTGTGCAATATCACTTACAAAGGCATTAAACAGGACCAGTCCCAGCACTGATCCCTGAGGCACCCCACTGGTAATCCCCCCCTTCCTTACAGTGTACTCCATTTACCACCTCCTTCTGTCGCCTATCCACTGACCAATTACTTATCCAGTTTACCATCTTAGGACCTACTCCTAAGCTATGCAGCTTGTTTATTAGTCTCCTATTTGGAATGGTGTTGAAACCTTACTAAACTCTAGGTAGGCAACACCAACAGCTCCTCCCTGAATGCTGCCCTAAAACAGTAACATTCAGGAGTTACAAAGAGATGCAGAAGGAAGAGGACAGGAAGATAAATCAGGAGAAGCTGAGGGAAGCAAAGAAAGCAGTGAGGAGTGCAAATGTGCAAAATGAGGAAAGATTTGCACAAGGCATAAATGAAAGGGAAAAGCCTTTCTTTTTGTGACAAGGGGAAGGTGAGGGGAGGGACTGTGAGTTTAAGAAGGGTAGGTGGGGACTGTGTAGAAGAGATCAGAAAAAAAAGATACCTCTAACAAATACTTTTGTTCTTTATTCACAGAGGAATGGGAAGGGGATGGGATGCATAAAAGCAGCAGGAGCATTGGGGAGGGAGGTAGGCATAAGTCATTTTATGAAGTAGAGTACAGAATCATGAAGGGACTCACAAATTTGAAAGTAGACAATGCCATGGGGCCATCAGAGAGGTACTGGCTGTACCTCTGACAGCCCTTTTCAACAACACAATGGAAACAGGAGTAATTGCAGAGGACTGGAAAGGGGGCAGATGTAGTACTGCTATATAAAAGTGGTAGCAGGGAGGAGGCTGGCAACTATAGGCAGGCCAGTCTGACATTGGTGGTAGGGAAGTTAATGGAGTTGATGCTAAAGGAAAGGATTGTGGAGTATTTTGAATCCAGTGGGTTACAAGACCTAAGGCAGCATGGATTCATGGTGAGGGTGGTCATGTCAGAAAACTAGATTAGGGTAGAGCAGTGGATGTGGCCTACTTAGATTTTAGTAAGGCATTCAACACTGTACCACATAGGACACTCATATGGAAATTGGGCAGCTTGAGGTGGGTCCTTAGGTAGTAAATTGGGTAAGAAATTAGTTCATTCTGTGAAAGGGAGGGTGATCTGCAGGGTGCTTCAGGGCTCAGTACTGTGACCAGTCTCTTTAATGTCTTGATAAGTGAACATTGCAGATCATCTGAAGGGGAAGGTATGCCTCTTTGCAGATGACACCAAAACCTGCAATAAGGTAGACTCTCCACAGAGGTGGAAAGAATTTGTAGAGACATGAGAAAACCTGAGGAGTGGTCAAGGGTAGAGCAGCTGAATGTCAATGCAAAAAACTGAAGAATCATGCACCTAGGACACAGAAACCCAGAGGCAGAGTAGAAGATGGGAGAAAAGGTATTGATGGTCCCAAAACAGGAAAGTGACCTGGAAGTAATCATATTTGATGACCTAAAGGTGGTGAGACATTTCAACAAGGCAGTTGGTAAAGTAGTAGCCACAGACACTGCAAGCTATTTCCCGAAATTTCTGTGATATTTCCAGAAATATCTGAAGCTTTTTGTATTTAAACAGTAGGGGCAGCAGAGAGAAACTCTTCAGAAATTTCGCAAAATATCTGGAAATAGCTTGCAATGTCTGAGGCTACCACTGTAGGACCAGTGGGATGCTGGGGTGCAGAAGGAGGAGTATCACCAGTGGATGGGGGAGGTAGTGTTGCCACTATATAGATCACTAATGCAACCTCACCTGGAGTACTGTATCCAGTTCTGGAGACCACATCTCAGGAAGTCTATAGGCAGCGTGGATGCTGTCCAGAAGAGGGCAACTAAAATTGTGCGGGGGTGCATCAGAAGCTCTATGAGGAAAGACTTAAGGACCTCAATATGTACACCCTAGAAGACAGGAGGGAGAGGGGGGACATGATAGAGACCTATAAATATCTCATTTTCAGAGGAAAAGGTGCACAAGAACAAAGTGGCATGCAATGAAGCTGGAAGGGGATAAATTTAAGAGAGATGTGAGGAAGTACTTCTTTACTGAAAGAGTGGTGGATGCCTGAAACAGCTTTTCAGTGGAGCTGGTTGGGAGAAACAGTGGTGGAATTCAAGAATGCATGGGTTTGGCACTAGGGAATCTTAGTTGGGTACGAGGAGGGGGGAGAGATGGAGATCAAGTAAGTTCTGTGGTAACAGAATAGGCAGGGGAAAAAATGAACAGACTGGGTGAGCCAAGCAATCCTTATCTTCTGTTAAATTTTTGGCTCGACTTTCAAATGACCCTTAGACCAACACAAGCTGTGTCAAATAACCACCTTGCATCAAATCCAGGTGTGCCAAATACTGTGCATTGTATTTTGCTTGAAAAGCATTCTCTGTTGCAAAGTCCACCAAAATAATGGAAGAGGTCCACTGCATCAAATACATGATGCATGAGGAGAGAATGATGTAAGCTGAGTCGAAAATGTATGGGACGGGAATGACTCAAGCTGAGTCAAAAAATACAGTATGGTGGATAAAATGGACAAGACAGTGGCATGTTAATCCTTCAAAACACTCTAAACTAGTCCCACAGGGGAATATGGGCTCTATAACCAAAGCTCTATAGGATTTACCATCTCCTTTATATGCACCAGTGTCAGTTAGACCAGCTCTTACTGGACTAAAAAGTGCATGCTATCCTTGGCACAGTGTTAACATCTTCCACCTTTGAAAATACAAAAAGGTGATAGTGCATCATTTTTTTTATGCAAGCCCCTTTGTGACATGGCACATCCAATTTTTAGATGCAAGCCTGATGTAAGCGATGTTGGCATGGGCATTTCTGCTTTTGATGCAATCAGCATTAGAAAATCAGAACTTACACAAGTTTTGAAGTAGCTTGCTCCTTGCACCATTCATTTGTGGTGCAAGCACCTTATGTCATTATATACCTCTCTTTCTGTGTTTCTATGAAAGCAGCCACCATCCTCCCCAAGATGCCTCTTGATCTGATTCCTGTCCCCTTCCTTCTGTGAATTTACCTGCTGAAACTGGAAATAAACTGTAAGTTTGGTCTAATTAATAGATTCTTAATTAATTTAGTTTCTGTTGCTTTCTACTAAGGCCCCATACTTTTATTTATTTTTTATTTAAAAGTTGGTAACTGGGAGAGGCACACTGACCCAAGGCTTGTTTCCAGGTGTCACCTGGGGAAGGGGGGAAAAGTGGAGTATAATACATGGAATGATACAAGATTGACAAACATGAGTATCATACAGGGAGTGTATACAAGTTATACAACCATAATTACAAGCACAACAATATACAAACTTACAGCCAGGCAAAAAGGTACAGAGAAGTTATTCACATTCAGGAGGCATTGGTAATGTAAACTAAAGTGTGAAGTTAACAGGACACATTAGGAATAGATGGTGCATTACCTAAAGGTAGAACAGCAGCAGGAGGCAGAATACTGAATGGTGAGGTCAATTCATTTTTGAATAGGAGTCTGAGAACAGAGAACATTGATATAGGGCTCTTTTTAGGTCTGAAATGGAGGATGAGTTTCTTATGGGAGAGCATCCCAAAGAGAAGGAAGCCTATAAGAAAAGGCAGCAGAGTCCGTGCAAGATAAGGGGTGAGGGACAGAGAAAATCAGGTGTCTCTAGACTGGAGAGGATAAGGTGCCTCAGATGCAGGAGATAGGAAAGAAGAGAGGTAGGAGGAGAGGGAACCAAACCAAAATTTGGAAACAAAGAGAAAAGAATGCAGCATATACGATAGTGAAGAGAAGAGAAGAAAGGGAGAGGGAAGAGTATAAGGAACAGTGATGAGTGTGGGTGTGTGTGTGTTCAAGGTAAATTGGCAGAAGGCATTGAAGAGGGAGTCCCCATGACAAATGTTAAGGACATTAAATGCTCACCTTATGCAGTAAATCATGCAATTTCAATATCTACAACCCCATTAAGATTAAAATGGATTTAAAATGGTTATGAAGCACTTGTATCATCTTTGCTGCCATACATTATCTGGTTTTTAGCATTGTCTGAAATTGTAGTTTTAAGTGCTTTAAGTGAATTGCCCACAAAATTTTGTGCAAAACCATTTATGCCCAGTGAAGCCTTATGGGTGTTATCTGATATATTTATAATGAGGTTTCAATATGATACCATTGTTAAATATGGTTCATGGGTAACAATGAATATTGGTTTCTTCAACATTTTTGCCTTCAATATTTGCCTTTGTCCCAAAAGGTGAGAATCTTTGTTTCTGAGATATCCAATTCCAAGATGCTCTAAGTGTTCCATAACCATTTAAGCCCCTTTTAATCCTAACAGGGTTGTAGATATTAAAATGGCATCATCCGCATACAGTGAGCATTAAACGTCCTTAACGTCTGTCATGGGGACAAATATGTCAGTAGTATCCAACTTGTGAGCAAGAGTTTCAATATAGAAATTAAAAAGTAACAGTGCCAAAAGCCATGGAAAAAATGTTGAAACAGTTAGTTCATCCAGAACCTCTACAGTGGTTCTACTCATAACAGATGGAGATGTAACATCTGCTAAACAGAAAATAGTCTCAAATGGCTGAATTTTGGGCCCTCTGCTCTTCAGTATATAAGCAAACAATCCCCCCAAAGTTCTTACAAATTGTGAAGTCTGATTGACATGGTTGACGTTCTTTCTCTGCAGACAGTTGGGCAGAATTACAGCATAAACTCCTAAATTAAATATGTATGATAGAGTGGTTCACCGGGTCTTGCCTATTGCTAAATGTAGAAAAAAACACAATGTATCAACTTTTCCCAATGGCTGATCCAAAAAGGGAATGAGACTCTAGAACTTAGTTTTTAAGTCAGTCCAGATGGTGTCAAACATAATTGTTTAAATATCTAGGTGTCCTGATTGACAACGGACATTTGTTGAGTACATACATTCAATGGTTAAAAAAAAGACTAGTTAAAAATTGGAGGAACTTCTAAGAATATTCTTTTTTCTACCACAATGATCTAAAATTAAACTTGTTAAGCAAGTGCTGATTTCAGAACTCAGTCCAAAAGGCCTCATTAAAGGTTTATTGCATGTACTGTATATCAGGCATGCTAGACTGGGCTTATTAAGCACATTTAATACACGTCATTGTGTTTGATTCTGTTCAACAAATTATGTTACGATAATGTTAGAGTAACGTAAAAAATGCAAAACACATGGAAATGGGGAATTAGGGTAAAAAATGACCATAACTAGGCACATTCTATGTATGTTGTAAGCTGGATGATTAGATTTTACCTGTCTGGTATCTGAATTACTGACATCTCAATTCTATGCAGAACCCAACCCAACTAACAACACTATGAAACCCGGCTACTTTGCTTATAGAGCCTAAGTGTACATTTGTATAATAACTGAATGAAGGGAATCAGGGACTGGATTATGTTACATTTATTAATCTAAACTTGAAATTGTAAGACATTCACCTATAACTTGTACCCCTACATTTCTCTACAGTTACATTAACTGCCCCTTTATTATGTCCCATTTTTATAAGTTAAGAGGACATCTCTTAACTTATAAACTCTTAACTTATAATGGCTCATTATGTCTTATGGTCTTGGCCAGCTCCCATTAGTTTTTAACTACACACGTACTGGTAGAGTCTGCCCTTTTCTATTACCTGATGTTCCACCATTCATACCTCCATAACTGTGCTTGTTTTACTGCTTGTTGATGTTACTGCATATATTGCTCTCTTTGCCTTTGCCTCAGTATTATATTTATGCTCTCCTCATATGACTTTTTGTAAATTCTCCCTAAACCTCTACAAGTTGTATGCGTCAATCTCCCTACCTTCCCTTCCTCCAGGCCACTTCTGTAAATGAGAATGCTTGTTCCTTGTAATGCTTTCCTGATAAAACAATTTTGAATAAATAAAAGAAATAACTAAAGCACAGCAAGCATGAATAGCAAAACTATGTGATTCATCAAAGGTGACCCCATGATTGCATTATTGTGCAAAACAGTGCAGGTCAGCAATGGTTAACTTTGCTAACTACATTACTATGTTTTGAGGTAAAAAAAAATAAGAGTAATCATATGACAAATGTATTTTTTAAGCAATAAGGTATGGAATTGCACATACGGAATTAAAAGTTTTAATAAGGGTGTATGAAGAATGCTGACTAAAAATTTACAAGATAAATGATGTCAAATTAATATCAGTGTATTTACCATGTTTTTATTATGTAACTATGAGTGTATTTATTCATATGTGTTTATCCTTTGTAATGATGTAACATAGCAACAATAAAAATTTACTTACCTACCTACCAATAAGGTATGGCAGGGTGTGGTATTGTGGTCTAACGACACAAGTTACACAGTGAGTCAAATCTTAAAATAGAGTTACTGCATTAAGTACCTAAGAAATTTCATTATTCAAGAATTTATACCACTCTGTAGTATATAATTAGGATTATTTAATGATAAAAATGAAATATATCAATTATTTATAGTCACTTGTACAATGGGAGTGATTTCCCTTGAATTTCTCATCTATATTGTCTCATCCAAATTAAGAGTGTGAAACCAACGTTATGCTGAAATGAGTGTCTCCAAGAACAAATCAAAACACAAGTCAACATCTAATAAATGTTGCTCAGATAATCTTAAACATTTTCATATTTAGGGTAATAAAAATGCATCACATTAATAAAGATGACTTAAAATTTACTTTTTTACTTTCAAAAATGCTCTGTGTAAGGAGTTTATCTGTCCTAAAAATCATAATTTAATTTAAACAATTACTATACAAATGACACAGTCTACGTAAACAAGGTAGTCAAGTTTCACAGTGTTGTCAGTTGGGTGGGGTTCTGTATAGAGTTGAGGTGTCAGTAATCCAGATACCAGAGAGATGAAATGTTGCCTTCTTTCATACACAGAACATGTGGAGATTTGGTCATTTTTAACCCTAACTCCACATTTCCTTGAGTTTTACCATTTGTCAGTGACCCTAATATTGTCTTAACATAGTTTTTTGAAAACAGGATTGAGCAATATAATTTAAGTGCAGAAATGAAGAAATGCTGCTGGTGTTTTCAATTTACTCAAAGAATAGACACAACGGCCCAGATATTCAAACTGTGCCATTTTGTAGTGCAAGCCCCTGAGCCGCTTAAAATAGTTGTGCAGGGGTGTGGCCAGGGTGATATTCAACGGAGTTGCGCTATGGTGCAACTTCTTTGAATATCCCCCTGGCCACACCCACTGTGCATGGCGCAGTGGAACTGCACCAGCACAAGTGGTCAGAGTGGAGCATTGAGATGCGGTGGTGCAAGTTAACAACAAAAAAGGAAAGGGACCGGGGGTAATCATATCAGATGACCTTAAGGTTAGCAAGCAATGTGAGAAGGTAGTAGGGAGGGCTGCGGGTATACTGGGATGCATAGGGAGAGGCATCACCAGCAGAAAACAGGAAGTTGTTATCCCTCTGTACAGACAGTTGGTGAGATCCCATCTGGAGTACTGCATCCAGTTCTGGAGACCCCATCTCCTCAAGGACATAGACAGGATAGAGGCAGTCTGGAGAAGGGCAACTAAAATGGTGCAGGGTCTTCAAGAGAAGCCATATGAGGAGAGACTATAGGAGCTTAATATGTATACCCTTGAGGAAAGAAGGGAGAGGGGGGACATGATAGAAACTTTCAAGTACCTCAGTGGAATCAAAAAAGTCTAAGAGAGTAGCATCTTTCAGAAAAAGGGACGTGCAAGAACAAGAGGACATAATTTAAAGATAGAAGGGGTGGTTCAGGGGCAATGTGAGGATGTATTATTTCACATAGAGGGTAGTGGATGCATGGAACAGCCTTCCTGAGGAGGTTGTGGGGTCTAAAACTGTGGGAGAATTCAAGAATGCATGGGACAGACATAAGGCAATTCTTGAGGGGGTAGGAAGAAATAGGCTGTTGGTTAACTAGGATCTGTGGCCTATCCTGTAGGTAGGGAAATGGGCAAACTAGATGGGCCAAGCGGTCCTTATCTGCCGTCAAAGTCTAAATTCCATTGCGCCATGCGCAGCACCTGCGATATTCAAAGGGTGACACGCAAATGGGGCCATAATTTTTGCAAGGCGAAGGGGGGCCATTTGCATCTAATTACGGCCCCATTTGCATGCCATTAGAATGCAGGTGCACTGATCCCCAACAACTTGCGCCTGGTGTCCTGCCAGGCAGCAGCCATTGGGGTCCGACGCCTCCTGCAGCCCGATCGCGGGAATAATAGTAAACTCCCTCCCCCCATTAGCCCGATCGTGGGCATACCTGAATAATGCCCCCCAGCAGCCCGATCGCAGGCATAACATTATGTCCCCCAAGCAGCCCATTCGCGGCATCAGATCCTCCCCCAAAGTCCAATATCCTTGTGGTCCAGTGGACCGTGGTAGCCTGATCGCCAGTGGCATCCTAACTCCCCGCCGAAATCCCTGGTGATCTGATGGCTCTACCCACCCACCCACAGAGCCCTACCACCCGCTCCCCCATCAGCCAGCGGTGGTAGCACCCACCCACCTGCCACCTGGCCGACTGACAGCTTGGTAGGGCTGCGCGCCCATTGGTTCAGAACATGACCAATGAGAGTGCAGCCCATACCGCATAAAGCAGTCAAGATATGTGAATGAATTCATTCATTCACATATCCGGATTGCCTTATGGTGGGGTTGCATGCCCATTGGCTCATGCTCTGAACCAATGGCAGCCCCACCGAGCTGTCAGTCGGTGGCGAGGCGGTGGTGCTCCCACCCGCTGGCTGATGGGAAGGAGTGGTGGTGGGGCTTTGTGGGTGAGTGAGGCCACTAGATCACCGGAATCAATTTGGGGAGGTTTGGATGCTTCCAGCGATCGGCTACCGCGGTCCACTGGACACCAGGGATATTGGACTTTGGGGATCTGATGCCCACGATCGGGCTGCCTGGGGAACATAACATTATGCCCTGATCGTGCTAATGGGGGACACTTCAGGCCCCATCGAGGCATGGGGGTGCCGCTAGGTAGTGGGAACAGTTCAGGTCACCCACAGGTGGCGGCAGCTGCTGTGTTGCATCCTGCAATGCGGCAGCTCACCTGTGGGTGGCCCTTGACTTGTTCCTGTTTTTTTAAGCATAATTTTGTGCAGGTGCAGGTAGGGGTTGTGCCTGCATAACTCTGCACATCTGGGCTGAATATCGGGCTGTGCAGTTTATGCATGGGCATGCCCCCCACCTGTGCCTGCATACATTACTGATGTGCCCCGGCGCATCAGGATTTGTGCAAGAGCACTTTTCCCTTTTAAATATCTCACCGGGGCACATCAGTGGGTTGTGCATGGCGCAACACTGTTGCGCCATTGTTGGGCTATGCGCAACCCTTTTGATTATCTGGGCCATCATCTTCACTGTTTGGGTCACAAGGGCAGACACCCTCCTGCACCACTGAGCAGAGCTTGTGAGCAGTCATTTTTGTGTTGTTTTGCATGCAAGCACAAACAACATATTGTGGTAACTTGGAATAGCAAGGTTTTGGAGGTGTGGTCATGTTGCGGCCAATGGTGCCACTGCTTTTTTGGGCTGGGCTCTGTGGCACCAATGAAACAGCATGCTGTCTATGACAGCGCTGCAGAAACATACCACCAACGTGAAACAATGTTGCCACTGCAATAAGGAAGCAACCTGTCATTGCAGGGAATACCTTGCCTGGTGTAACATTTCAATAAACATGGCGGCAGATGTCACCATCCGCCTCTCACAGTTCTGAAAGTTGACATGTGGGGTGCCCAATCCCCCCTGTTGGCATGCCCTCTCGCCAGTTCTTTTGCCAATGGGGGAGCCCAATCCCCATCAGCATGATGCCCCTCTAACTGAATTTGTCTGGCAAGGGTGTGTCCAATCCCCCTCGGCATCATGCCCCCCCAAACACAGACCCATTTTCTTTGCCAATGGGGTGCCCAATCCCCATCAGCTCCAATCCCTCCAAAACACCCAGGTAGCACACTTGTAGTAGAAGAAGAAGAAGAAGAATCAGCATTTATGTAGTGCTTTTCATACATCCAAAGCACTTTACAAGCAATGCTAGACTGGTAGTGAAGTGACTGAATGTGTGGTGGTGGCCATATTGCACATCATCACCCACACACAGCCTGGATAATTGCATGAACTGGTTTATGAGAAGGTGAATGTTGGCCAGGACACCGGGAATATTCCCTACTCTTTTTGTGAACAGTGCCCTGGGTTCTTTTACTTCCACCTGGACACCCACCAGGACATCACCAGGATGGGCAGAAGGGACCTCGGTTTAATGTCTCATCCAAAGTATGGCTCACCCCAGCAGTATAGCACCCCCCAATACTGCATTCAAATGCCAGCAATTTTTAGGTGCAAGTCCAATCCCGGTGTGGGACGAAAACCCACGACATTCTGGTCCAGAGGCGGATGTGCTACCAACTGAGTCATGCTGACACCAGCTTGCCAAATGTACTTGAAAAGAGAAAACCTTCCCAAAAAGTTTTTCCTTTTTTTTAAACCTGTAAATAAGAAAACAGTCCCTTATTGTCCGCAGTGGCCCCTCCCCAACCCTCACCCATCCTGTGTGCACCCCACCTCCCCACACCCCCCTCACCCCATACTTACCTCTGGAGCATGACATGATGATCTTCAGTGGAGCGGGAACACGTCTGCACTCTGCAAAGCCAACAGCGAACTGAAGAAATGCCGGTAAGCTGTATAATGGCATCAATGGGGGGTTTTCAACTTAGGTGGCTATATCGCCCATTTTTGCAACTTCTGGCACCAAATTTTCAACATGGGGTTCTTGGGACCCCACCTCTTGAACTCAATCACTGTCATGTCGTTATTCAGTCCTGAAAGGTGATTTCACAGTCACTGCGTGGAATCACCTTTTTGGACCGATTAATGAAACGACAGTGTCACTGTTCATGAGGTGCCCTCCCAAAAAGCCTATGTTGCAAATTTGGTGAAAAATTCCAAAAAATGACTGCTAGGAGCATGTGTTGTGCAGTTTCCATGCACGCTCATAAGTTCAAGAATTTTTAATATTTTCACTCCAAATTTTCAACATTACCATTTTTTCACACCTCCTTATGAACAGTACAGCTGTCATTTTTCACATCCTGCCCAAAATGTGTTTCCGCACATCTGGTGCACAATGGCACGGTAGCTGTGGGCAATGAATATTTGGGACAGAATAAGAAAATCACAGTGATACTATTCATGAGCAGAGGTTCCAAAATGCCTATGTTGAAAATTTGGTGACAAAATTCCACAAAATGACTATGCTACGAGTGTGCATTGCGCAGTTACCACTCACGCTCGTAACTTTGAGCATTTTTAATACTTTCACTCCAGATTTTCAGCATTGGCATTTTTGCACATCTCCTTATGAACAGTATAGCTGTCATTTTTCACATCCTGCCTGAAATGTATTTTCGCACATCTGGCACACAATGGCGTGGTCACTGTAGGAAATCAATGTTTGGAACAGATTAAGAAATTCATAGTAACACTATTCATGAGCAGAGGTCCCAAAATGCCTATGTTAAAAATTTGGTGAAATAATTCTACAAAATGGTTGTGTTATGAGCATGCATTGTACAGTTTCCATGCATGCACATAACTCCAAGAATGTTTAATATTTTTATTCAAGATTTTCAACATTGTCATTTCTTTACACCTCCTTATGAATGGTACAGCTGTCATTTTTCACATCCTGCTCAAAATGTGTTTTCGCACATCTGGCACATAACTGCATGTTCGCTGTGGGAAATCAACGTTCGGGACAAATTAACAAAATCACAGTGCCACTGTTCATGAGCAGAGGTCCCAGATGCTTTCATGAGGTGGGGTCACAAAAAGGCCATGTTGAAAATCTGGACTGCAAATACCAACAAACACCCAGGACATTAGTGTTTCTAACCATAATGTCCCACCCTGCAGAGACTGACAGGCGTCAGGGGTGTGCCTTTGGATTGTCAGCTGTAATGCTCATGCCATTCCACCCCCACCCCCACCCTGCAGACAGTGACAGGCATCAAGGTGTGCCTTGGACTCTTTGGCCCCAAACTTCACACCATTCTCCTATACTGCACCCATCTCAAGGTATTTCCTTATGGAATGGGGTGAGCATAAGGCCCGACAACTCCAAGGCACAACATGACACTTGTCAGAGTCTGCAGAGTAGGGTGAGGTGAAATGGCATGAGTGTTATGGCTGATGACCCAAAGGCACACCTCAATGCACGTTAGTCTCTGCAGGGGTGGGGTGGGGTTGACGTTGGTTCCATACTTCACTGCCATTCCTATTATGCATCTCTCTAACTCTTGCACTACCAATGTCAATGCCAGCAAGACAACATTCAGCATTAACAAATGCTTGTTCATTCAGTGAGGTGCAAGTCAGTCACCAAGCCCATGCCAGCCAATCAGAACCTTTCCTTTGGATGAGCTTGTACAAGAAAGTAATCCCTAATATTCAAGTGTCATTTCCATCTTTTGCAGTTTGATACACTGTCAATTCCATAGTGTCTTAAAAGTAACTGATTCACAAAACACAGAACAAACTTGTACTGAAATGTTTGTGATATCTCCAGACAAATTAGAGTTATATTTTTGTCTACACGGAGTGTGGTGTGCATATATTTGAAATGTAGTTTTAGGAGTGAGAAAGAACTGTGTGCCCTAGCTGTTTTTTTTCCTCAAGCCTGCTTGGAATAGCATTCTGTTGCACTACCACCTCTGCTGCCAGAACAACAGGAAATGTATGGTTCCCAAAAGGAACTAATCCTCTGTCAGTGTACACCTGGGAGCCACACAAACTAGAATTCCTTTTTTGTTATTTACAATGAGTATGGATGGTGTGCATATATTTGATATAAAATTTAAAAATGAAAAATAAATAAATGTCCTTGCTGGATTTGAGGGCACACCTGCTCAGAATACCATTCTGCTGCACTTCCAGGGGTCCAACCAGGACAACAGCTATGTACTCACACCTTGCTCAGTACACAGTCAGAACCATCAAGGTGTACAGGTAGTTTCAAATATTTTGCAATATTTCCAAATAGAGTTTCTCTGGTGTCCCTACAGCAGTACTGCAGGTCACAGGAAATTTCACTAGAACTATCATATAAATTTCAGAAACTATTCAGACATGTTACTTTATGCTGCCCAGTTTTTCACATAAGAATTACTGTAAAATGGGATATCTTTATGTTAATTATATTTAGTGCATTACGCTACTTGGCCAAAATTGCACACAGTTAAGTTAGTGCTAAATGATAACTGCTAATTCCCTTTCTATTGAAAATGTAAAATTTTTGAAAATTAGCGGCATTTCATTTCAGCGCAATCATCACATTCAGAGAATACAGCAAAAATATTCTTACAGTGCAAATACCCAATTTTGCAGTATAAGCATTGTTAGTTTACATTCAGATTCTATTAGTGAATATTTGTTCTGGCTGCTGCACATAGTCAATTATTTTTCTTTTGCACTGTCAGTAAATATGGCCATGCTCTTTAAATACTGCCACTACTGCCCTCTGATCTGGGACAGGGCCTTTTTTATCCCCTTCCATGAGGAATCAAGAATGTCCATTCCGTGAGGTGGCCAGCCCCAAACTGACAGCGGGCTATAAATCCAAATAAATATGTGAAACTGGGTCTCCCCACTTCAAATGCCCAGTGCTGCCCTCATTGTTTAGTTTTTAAGTGCTCCTAGTCCTTTCTCATTCATTCCATGCACGCAGCTCTAGAGTAGGACTACGTTTTGGTGCTGTATTATCAGAAACCTGTGCTGGTAGCACCCTGACATATTCACTTCATGAATTCAGCACAAATAACTGATGAGTGACTTTCAGCTGGGAGATTGATAAACAAATAATGGATGTTGCTGTCTTTTTTTTTCTTTTACAGATGCATACTACAGTTATTACAAAACTATTGATAATCAAAAAAGAAGTATACTAGAAGGCATCAGGCCAGGTCCTTTGTTTTGTTTATAAATTAATTGAATCGCTTTTTCTCATTAAAAAGAGTGCACTTTTACCAATATAAGATCATTTTTATTCTTTTTTGACCAATGGAACAGTTCTAAAAAAAAAAGAAAGTGTTCCATTCAGTCTCAAATTATGGTTGTTATATAAATGGTTGCAATAACTACATAGTGACAGAACCCTGATTTGGATGCCTCCGAATAATACTCAGACGGAATTGCAATGGCTCCCCATAAATTTTATAAAGGATTGGGAGGGATCACAATGGTAGTGACCCACAGGGCCATACACAGAGCATGTCAACCCTTGGAAGGAGAGCTGCAGATGTGTGCAAAATTCCCTGCTGTAAGAACTGCTAAGAGCTGGCATTAGGGAGTGTTGCAACACTCTTGCAGCCCAATGTGGGGTCAGTAAGGGACCAATATAGGAGATGAAATGAGGCTGGGGGGCTTCCTTCTGAACTTCCATGACTGTTTCATGGTTGACGCCAGAGAGGGTGCAACTAGTCCAACAGGAAGGAAGGCAACATATCAAGAGCAACACCCCAGAAACATATCTAAAGGTGACAGTAGGGTGACTTGAGATATGACTATTATTTCACCAGGGCACTAGCAGGGTTATAGTGCCATGTGACTAGCACTATGCTGGGCCAGACCTTAGAGAGTGATGCTAACTGGTTAATGTAACAGCTGATGGCTCAATTTGCATTGTGAGTTAGTCGCAGACGAGTCTCCTCCCCTGCAACCATGTCTGCCTCTTGTGTCTGGGGAGGTGCTGCTAGTGGGGGATTTCAATCTGCCAGATGTAGATTGAAGCCTCCCAGCTGCAGCTTCAGCTAGAAGCAAAGACATCCTGAACTCCTTGCAAGGGACATTTCTGACCTTATTTTGGGGAATATATATGCCCTCAATTCAAATCTGCTAGAATACAATATTTTAAATCTGTTTGGAAATCCAAGTCTCACTCTAGCAGAAAGTTTATTTTTTGGCATCCATGGAAAATTAAGGGGATACTACAACTAGGGGACCTACTAATTTATAATATGTATCACTTAGATTCCTATTCAGATCACCAAAATATCTGGAGCCTACCAAAGCAGGAATTTTGGAAATATCTGCAGCTTCACACTGCTCTTCATGTAGTTCTCCAAGCATCTCATTCCTCCTTTCATGAGTTCTCACCCATTTCCTCCTGGCTAACAGGCATATCAGGCAAAGCAGGGTTAATTTATCGAACCATCAAAGATCATATACCTAACCTAGAGCTAACCCCCAAGGCTAAATGGGAACATGCACTTCAAATCCACATTTCATATCAAACCTGGATGCACTGCTGGACTTACTACCATAGTATTTTTCAAGGATGTATGCAGCACTTATCTAGAAAAAAATTCATTTGTGGTATAGGACTTCCTCTGTACATCATCGGTTATGTCTTTTACTTGATGACAACTGTTGGAGATATGCCTTCCTTGAAGGTAATTTACCCCATATATTATGGTCATGTTCCCATATTCAAACCTTTTGGCAGGGTGTCCAACAGCTTGTAGATGCAGTGCTTGGTCATAATATATATCCCTTTCAGTCCTCTTGTTTCTCTTAAGTCTTATGGACTATGCTTCACTTCTTCCTCAGCTGGTTCACTGATAGCTAGCATTTCTTTGTATGCAAGCTAAATGCTTAATCTTGACCCACTGGAGATCCTTCACCATCCCTTCTATCCACAAACTTTTGGTTAGCCTTTCTCACACTGCCTGTCTGACAGACTGTCCCCCTTAGCAATGAATAAACTTTCAGAATTTGATACGTGCTGGCAATCCTACTACAATTACTTGATGTCTAACACAATACGAACTACTGTACCTAGGTTACCTGAATGTCCAGTGTAACATTTTAGATTTTAGATTTATCATGTGCTATATTTTCCTCTCTATGTTTAACTGTTTAACAATTTAATTGTTATGGACTTTATTGTTTTTGATATCTTTGTTATCATTGTTGCTTCTCTTATTACTTTAGGCATATATGGGTTCTCACACTCCATTTTCATTATACATATACTTTGTATATCTGAGCTGTGTCTGTAATCACACTATGTACTTTCATTTTACCTAAACTGTTTTCTATTGTTATGACATGTAGATTCCAATAAAAGCATTAACTGCAAAATAAAACATATGTTTTGCAGCCTCTCTCTGAATTGGGCCAGGATGATACAGTGCACAGTCATACTCTTGGGAAGTGATTTTAATGTGGCTTTAGAGGCTTGTCTCTACCATTCTAATAGTCACTTAGATCCTCATCTATGTTTAATCTTCCTTCTAAAAAAGAAAACTCTTGTCAGAATTAGCTCTAAGTGACTTATAATGCCAACTACACTTGTCAGATAAAGATGTTTTACTATTTTTCCTCTACCAATATACTGGGTAGTAGATTCAGTGTTTAGCTAGCCTCCGTAAATCTCATATACTCTCTCCTCTTCTCAACCATAGTTCACTACAGTGACATCCATGACCACGATGTCCTCCACAGCAATGGACACACAGCGACATCCCTGACACTGATGCGACCCGAAGATGACTGGTAACACCGTGACAGTGACCGATGTTGTTGGTCGGATCAATGCAGGGGGGCTGCACACCTTCGCACACCACCATGCTGGGGGCTGTACCTCCACACACCCCTACTTTACATATCTAGCTCCATGTTGCACAGACAGTTGAGTTAGATACATGTCTCTTGTCACTGCAAAGTCCATTGGCATGAAGCACCCATCACCGCAATGATCATCACTGTGGGAGGGTCACTGTAGGGCCACTGCTGTGCTGATGGTATACAGCTCTGTTGTATATTTCTGACCATGCACCATCTCTTTATCTGTTATCTTAGGCCCAGATATTGCAGAATCAACCTTCTGGAGGCTGGACTCACCACTTCTTAAGGATGGCAATTTTTTTTAAATGGGTCAAAGAAAATACAAAAAATGATTTCAGTTTGAAAGAGAAGAGGACTCCTCCCCCCATTGAGGCAAGATTATGGGGTATACTGGGCACCATAGCAGAATGAGGGAGGCAGAGCTCAGTGCAGTGGACTTGTCACTAAAATATTTGGAACTCAACATGAAGCTAACTTATCTCAGTAAAATAAAAATGTTTTAATGGAAATGACAAAGCTCTGAATACAGCTCAACTCCCTCTTGACCCAGAGGGCAGAGTTTGCTATTACCAAAATGCACCACCACTATTGGAACAGTGGAGAAATAAATAGAAAACTGCTGTTGTACAGATTCTGTAAGCAGCAGACAAAATGGCATATTACTGCCCTAAAAAACAGCATGAAGGGCCCCTACACCAATCTGTAATGAGCTTAACTTTATAATATTGGAATGTTATCGGCCCTTATACTCCTCTGAAGGATCCTTGGATATCTCAGCCTTTGAGAAATTCATATCCCCCCAACCTGTCTCCAAGCTCAGTGAGCAACATCAAGCAGCACTGGATGCCAAGCTATCTCTTCAGAATATTAATGCCCTAAAGCTACTCACCCCACATAAGTCATTAGGGTGCTATGGTTTTCCAGTTGAATTATATCAATAGATAAGCAACATCATATGCCCTCATCTTCTCAAGATGTTTGCTGATCCTCACAACATGTCTTGCCTACCTTCCACATTGCAGGAAACCACCATATCAGTTCTTCCTAAGGATAGTAAGGACCCTACCCTAGCCTTGAGTTACAGATGAGTATTGTTCATCAGTGTGGATGCCAAAATATTAACCACAGCTTTGGTCCTATGGGTTGAACTCTTCCTACCTACCATGACTCACAAATCTCAGATCAGGTTCGTGAAAGGAAAAATCAGTTCAGAACATCTCTGAGTCCTATAATCCCTCACGTGTGTAGTGATCTCTGGCCACATTCCAACAATAGTCAAAGCAATCCATTTTGAAAAAGTATTTGATTCCATGGAGTGGGGACACTGTATCTCACTATACAGTGTTAACATGTATGGAATTTGACCAGTTCTTTAAACAGTGGATCCACACCCTGTATACCCAGCCAACAGCTAAAGCACTCATGAATTTCACAAATTCTACCCTTTCATCTGCCTTCTCCCTAGATGCAGGACCAATCAAGGCTGTACTTTATGTCCACTTCTAATTCTATAGGCCATAGGGCCCTTAGCTGCAATGATCCATGCCCATCAGGATCTACATGGGATTGCTATTTGGTCTATTGACTATCACATCAAGTTATATGCAAATTACTGTCTGGTTCTGCTATCTAATGCCACCCCCCAATAGCTTACCACCCCTTTCCTATATTGCCAAGTCCTTTGAACACATTTTGAACTTGAAAATCAATGGCAACAAAATGGAAGTATGGCCACTAAATAAGCATTGTCAGAAGCAGGACTTTGCTGCCCTTGGACATACTTGGTCACCCAAAATGGTTACATATTTTAGCACAAAAGTCACAGCCAATTCCATTTAACTCTGCTCTGCCAATTTAAACACACTTTTAACCAAGCTAAAGGAGGAAACAGACAGATGGTGTCTTCTGAACTTGTCCTTTGTAGGAAAGTTACAGTAGCTTCCCTAAAAATGGTCACAATGCCTAAATTCCTCAACTGTCTGTCCCACCTACCAATGGGTATTCTAATATCCTGGTTTGCAAAAAAAGATAGTATGTTATGATAGGAGGGTTTCAATGGGAAATGAAACTGCCTTGTTGTAACAGGATTAAAACTACATCCACACTGGTCAAAGGGGGAATGGAATCTACCATGGTGTCATGCCTATTATTTGGCCTTCTGAGCATTGCAAATCTGCCAGTAGTTCCTCGAACCCTCACTCCATCTCAACCCCACTATTTGTAAAGATTTAACCCTTTCTTGTGGAGAACACCTTCCCAGCTATCTATCTATTGCATATGACCCCTTACCAGCAAGGATGAAAAAATGGTCTAATGTGGCAAACTCAGTTAGATCTTGGAGGAAACTGGAGAAATTAACCAAACAATCACTTACAGTACCCGACATGTATGTGTTCCTCTGTGAAACATTCCAACAGTATGCATAGGTAAGCATCCTATGCAATGGCCACCCTGGAATTCTGTACATATATACACCCTATTTCCAGGACATACTTGTCCCGGAAGAAACAACTTAGCCTTCTTCAGTGGCCAAAGGAGAGGATTATTTCTACCAGCCTCTGATTTCTTTTGCTTTCTTTAGATCTGCAGCATGGTCAATATTAAATTACAGGAAAAACCTTCACATATCTCTATGGCTGCTCACCTCAGACCCCTCACAGTGCATCTCTGCTGGTAACTTGGTTTATGGTAAAATGGGGTAAAGCTGGTAAAATATATAAGTTTATTAGGACTGCTCTCCCAGAGTCCATGGATAAAGCCAGACAGAAATGGCAGCCATCACTGTGCTGTACCCTCTGTATTTCTGGAGGATAACACATAAAAGCTGTTTGTCTAGCTGCAGTCTCCTGATACAAAATAAGATACAACTCTAGTTGTACTGCACCCCTAGCCAGTTGATATAATTTGGACTCCTTATACAAGATATGTGTTGCAGGGGTGGGGTCCCAAATGCAGACCTGCTTCATGTGATAATGGATTACAATAATATTTCTCAGAGCACATGGATGCCATCCAGAAGTTGCTACACCCCAAATGTGGTGCACTTTACAGGAATAAAGGATGTATCTCACTTCCTGCACATCACAAGATCTTCTCAAAGATGGTACTCCCCATCTTCAAATATAGTGACATACTTTACAGTGCTGCTCCCAAGTCTGCCCTGGCCAGACTAAGTCCCCTCTTTAATTCATTTTGCTGCTTTGCTCTGGACTGTTCCCCATACCCAACATTGCTTCCTGTACTCCTTCCTCTCCTACCCCTCACCTGAGGTCAGATGCCTTGCCCATTGTACTTCCTTCAGCCCCAAATATTGACCTGGCTCACTCCACTCCTACCTTGCTGCCCTCTACTCTTTCTCCCCCGACTACATTTTACTCCCTTTTCAGCTCTGGCCATCATTCTATTGCACTTCACTCAAGGAAATCCAATACTGGTCAAGCTGCCTTCTCCTTCCATTTTTCCCCAGACTATGGAGCTCTGACTGTGGAGCTCTCTCCCCCTTAACATCCACTCTGCCTCTTCCCACTACTCGCTCTCCTCCCTCCTCCCTCCTCCATGACTTCATTAGTCACTTCTACAGTTGCTTCTGATACTGGTCCTTGGGCTGCTGCCCACCACCCTCTTACCTCTGCTCCACCTATGACCTGCACCCACACTAGTGTAGTCCCCTCTTTCCCCTCCCCCATGGACAACCTTTGCTGCCTCTCTTAACTTAGTATTGCCTCTGCACATTGCAAATGCCGTTATTCTTCTCCACTTTATTGTATAATAATTGTAAATGCAATTGGCCTTCAGCACACTATTCACATAATCACAGAACTTGAAGGCAAGAAAGGACCACATGGCCCATCCAGTCTGCCCCTTCCCCCCTTCTAACTAGTCACTATTGTATAGCTATGTATCTTACTTTTCACAATCCTTGTCTTTGCATGATTATTATTTATGATGCTTACTCAATTACTGTATAATAGTTATTATTCTCTTATTGTTCTTAGTGTTCTTCATTGTCCTCCCTTTCCCCTTCCCTCAGGACACATCTGGAAGTAAGCTGTTACTAGCTCAGTATGTCTTTCCTGGATAAATTTTTGAAATAAATAAATAAAAACAACAAATAAATAAATAAAATCTCTCAGTATTGGATTGCCATACACCTAGAGTGCTCAAGAGTTTTAGATCTCTCCCTCCCCTTTTCACCCACACTCTTCATCTTGGGAATACCAGACAGAGCATTCTTTCTTCAACCCACTTCCTTGTGGTGGCTGTTAATAGTTGCCCTTGATGCTAAAAGACTCCTTTTGCATCGGTGGAGATTCTCAACCATCCCCTCCTATGAAGAATGACTCACCACTGTTCATATTCTATCAATAATGTTCAGACTACCACATTTTGTCCATGACACGAAGGCAGAGTATGATGAACTCTAGTACCCTTTCCTGACATCTGAAGGGGTTAGCACTACAAGCTCCTGCTTTGATAAAAGCCAGGTAGGGGCCAAGGATCTGCGGCACCTCCCTTGAACCCATGGACAGGAAAACTGGACCCATGTCAATATCCAATTCCTCCCTCTCTTGTCTCGCCCTCTCTGCCAATGCCTCTCATGCTCTTTAGTTGAGTAGTAATGGGAACAGCATCTGTCCCTGACAGGCTGCACCTCCACCACGTTTTAAGGTGGTAGCTGTGTGGTGGGTGGCAACTGGGGTCTTTCAAATTCCCCTTATACATTCGTAATATGTAGCTAAGGTATTCTAAAGACAAAGAACCTCTGTGCGCAAGCACTGAGGCAAGGGTTACCCCAAAGGGCATTTGGCTGGGAAGCCAAGTTTCAAAGAAATACAAAGTCACACATGACCCTACAATGCAAAGCATTATGGGCTGCATATGCAAATCACCACACTATCTCCCCCACTTTAAATCCACTCCCAAACAGAAGAATCACTAAGGATCTAGTTCCAGTTCTTTGTTTTTATTTTTTTACCACCACCTGTCCACACATCACTTGCAAATGATCAAAATGGAGCTTTTTTCCTTTGTTCAAATTTGTATTCTAATCACTGTTTTATGCCATGACTGCTCTTTGCTTGAGGTATTTTATCTGAGATAACTGTACTTGCAAACATATGTTTACATGTAATATTATCCTGTACCAACATAATAAATGTATTACTGCTGTTATTCAGTTTTCCTTTATTATACTGCATGTATTAACTTGATTCTTGAAAATTAATAAAACAAAAAAAACGTAAAAAGTAATTTCTCTGGCAGTTCATACAGTATGCAGTAAATAAATATGTAGTGTTTATGATTCATGTTATTGCCACCATATGTCCCGGGTTGTGACTGAAAACAGTCTTTCAGATCAGCTCACTTACCGGTTACCAAAGACAGAAATAAACAGATAAATGAATAAATACATTTTTAAAATCCTCCTCAGTTTTTTCTATTATCATTCTCAACAACTGTACCACTTCTGGACTAGATGTGGTCAAAGTTGGGAAACTTCAGTTTAAGAAAATGTTCATGTATTTTGTCAACTTTGTATTGTGCAAAGAGCCACTTCACACAGTTCTTTGCCCTGTCAGTTGGTTATTTTACTAAGCAAAGTCTACACGTTCTTACCTGTGAAAGTGCTGCTGAAGTGCCACTATATGTAGTTGTCAACTGGTGAGGTATCACTTCACTGTGAAGAACTATACAAAGTATGCAATTAACATTTTAAAATCCTCTTTTTCAATTCAGTCCTGCCACCACTCGCTCTGCATACATCACCCATACCTCATTCACCACCCAGATAATTTTCAAATATTTCTTCCCAGCCGGTGCCCCCACCATAGCATTCCCACAGTCCTTGTGAAGTAGGTGATTGTATGCAGCTGTCCACCATGCTGTACAAAATCCATTCCCCTCACCTGCTTCAAATATCCACTCTTCCCCTACCTCATCCCATCACCTGACCCCTATAATTCAACCAACAACCTCCCACCCTAAGACCCAGTAGCACCCATTCTCCATCCTCCCCCAAAACCCCACAAAAAGTTAAAGGATGCAATGCTCGGAAGAAATGTTCTTCTCTATTCAGTGCTGAATGATGAATGAATAACATTCTCCTGAGTAGTAACACCTGACAGGATGAATCAAAATCTTTTGACCACACTCTGAATAAAATACAAAGAAAATATAACTATTACTGACATTTTTAATAAGAATGGTTTAAGAGTAAGACAAAGTTATACAATTGCAATTTAAAAAAGCGATTATAAAAAAGGAGACCCTATATTAAAAGGAGGATACACAAAATAATTTATGTGATATTAACATGGTACAAACTATTACAAACAATTACAAAATTGGTATAAAAAATCCAGCAATCTGAGTGGTTGAGGAGCTCTATTTTTGGTCCCACAGCCTCAGCTGTTAGACTGTTCCAGACAGTCACCAATCCTTCAGTGAGAAAGTACTTCTTCGCATCCTTTCTGAATATACCCCATTCAAGCTTTACTGCATGCATTCGTGCCCTGGGGCACTTTCTCCTCTGCAAAATAGTCCCCTCCTGTACCTCGTTCGTCCCATGAGGTACTTATAGGTCTTTATCATGTCCCCCTCTCCCTCTTCTCTTCTAGGGTGTATATATTCAGATTCCTCAGTATCTCCTCATTGGGCACTTTTGAGAGCTGACATTTCCCACCCCAAATCTTTAATTAGGTCAGTTTTATATGGAAAGTTTGATATATTGTGAAGAAATTGTTCTAGTGTTGATAAGTTTGAAGACTAGGCTGATGAATTAAAAGAGTGAATCTGATCCAGAGGTTACTCAGTTTGTGATATAGAGAATGGTTATCAAATTATTATTGATAATGTGTACTGAATATGTATTTTTATGAGTTTTTGTGATTTTATCTAGTTTGCACATTTTTTACATCATTGTATTAGGTGTAGTCATAGATTCAATGTCTGCATTATCCAGTATGCATTCAAATTGTAATTGTTTTCCCCATGGCTCTAGACCAAAAGCATACTGGTGTTTCAGGCTAGGAAGCCTACCCCCCAATGAAGACTGGTCATCAAAGCACAGGGCCCTTGACATATGTAGCAAACTGTTGCTTCACTACCATGTTTGATTTGCACTATAATAAGGTTCTATGGGGCCAGATATTCAAAACTTTGCCCCGGGGCTAAATTAACACTGCCTGGAGGGCAAACTTAGCCCAGAGCACAAAGCAAGTAATATTCAAAAGGAATAGCCTGGGGCAAACAGCTTCTGAATATAGCATGGGGATGAGGCCGGGCAAACTGGGCTGGGAGTGCAGGGCAAACTTAGCCCTGGAATAAGACAGCTCTGAATATAGCAACCAGAAAATGCAAACATCAACAGCAACACAGTGCACAGTCACGTGAAGGTAGGTAGAGGTGAACTATGTGGCTAATGTGTGTGCCAGCAAATGTGTGGACCCAGTACAGCTGCAGGCAGCAGCGCATGTGAAAGTACAGTGTTCAAAACTGTATAATATTGCCCGAACTGTTTGCGCAGCACTAACACATTTGTGTGGGTTTAGTGCAGGGCTAAACCATTAGCCCGGTGCAAACACATTTGCCAGGTGCTAAACTATGCCATATTCAAAAGTGATATGTAAATGAGCCTACTTAGGTAGTCTCTGGGCAAACATCCAGATTAGCATCTCATTATGCCCTATTTTGCATGCAGTTTGCCAGCATTACTGCAGGGTCCCACAGCTCCATCTGTAGGTCAGTCTGGAAGTACAGGGGCTGGCCAGATCCAACTGCAGCTCCACCTGTAGGTCAGTCTGGCAGTGCATGAAGATAGCTGTAGGCTACATGTAAACAGTACAGCATAGCATAGAATATTGTACCCCAGGGGACAACATGGCATAGGCACAGATGGTGGTGATGCTGTATGCAACTGTCACACTGTAGGTCATGCTACAGTACACTGCAGACACTACAGTAGCAAAGGGGCCAGTAGGGTGTGGACACAGCACTGCCTATGGTGTGGAGGGCAGTGCTGATGACTGCACTATACACAGTGACAGGCCCAACATGCAGGTGTTTACTGACAGTGGACATTACTGTTACACCATTGTGTGACCCACAGATGCTGCACCTCTGGCATGGGATGCTCACAGTGACATATACATGTCCGGCTTTGTGTGCTGTGGCAGTTGTATAGCTGTGTGGTATGTGGCTGGGAGGTATATATTATCAGAAAGGCACACTGGTGTTGTGGTATTCCCAATACTGGCCCATGTGCACTACATGATGTGTCCCAGCCTTGTGGCCACACCTGGTCTGTGGCATAGCCTGGCCACCCGTACACTCTCCCCTCAACATCCTCCATGCCCACAGTGCTGCATGTGTGTGCTGGCATCTGTTGGTGTCCACAGAAGTGTGGTCCGCAGGTGTGTGCTGTATGGCCACACTGCCATGCTGTCCACTGGTGGCAGGGTCACCACTTACTGCCTGGAATGGCTGGGACTGGAAGCCGATGACTGCATCATTATGATGTCATCAGTGAGCAACATGTTTTCTCTATGTCTGGCTTTGTCTATGTGTCATATTTATTTGTTAGGGTCACGTAAAGCCTTGCAAAGGCCATGCAAACACCAAGCAAAGAAAAAATATCATGCAAAGCTGATTGCCCAGGGTTAAGACTACCCTTTCCTGGGTGGTAATGTGCACCACGCTAAGTGTTGTGCTAAGTCATGCAAAACCACTTTGCGTGGCGCTAGTTGCTGAATATAGCATTGTACCTGTATTCATGAACACACACCCTCAGTTTGACCCTTGCATACATTATGATTTTGCCCAGTGCTAATGCAGTTCATGCGCGATATTTGGCCTTTTGAATTTTGCAAACCCGTGCTAATCCCACGCTAAACCTGTGCAAATGGATTTTGCCTGGTGCAAAGTTTTGAATATCTGGCACTATATGTTTAACTTCATACATGGTATGGCATATGTTTTTGAGTGTATGATGGCTTTCGCAACATATATCCCAATGGTCACCTGAAATATATATGGACTTTTGTCTTGCCGAATTATTTTTATTAACTGGTTATGCTACCTTTTATCATTGAATCTGGTACTCTTATTGTAGGTGTACTTGATCTGTAAAGATTGCATTTTATTAATTTACTAATAGTGTTTATAGCTTGAGCACTAAAAAACATGGCGTAATTAGATATAAAGTCCTATGTGTTTCTATTATATAGTATGGTTTGCTTTTCTTTCTTTTTAACATTTCAAATATAAAAAATGCAGTTTTCATTTTAGTCTGAGAACCCTTGAATATTTTTTTGAGAATGGTAACTAGCATGCTATGAATTATGTTGTTTTATTTTGTCTCTGAATAAAAATAAAGTATGAAAAAGTTTGTGTCAATAGGCAAAATCCTCTACCCTACCAACAACTAAAATTTAAGCAACTGCCTGATTCCCTTTTTTCCCAGTTTTGTGTCAAATAGTAAACTCCAGTACCGGTACAGTTTTACATTTAAGTACTAGTCAGTGTACAGTATGTAGAATTATAACCTGAAATGTATGCAATTTTGTACTTTAATATGCTAAATTAACTGAAAAGGAAAAACACATACAACAATACACACACTTCTCAGTATGGCATTTTACTGGATCTTTCTGTTATTGTTGATGACCATTTCTACTAATTTTAAAATGAATTATTAAATGGCATTGGCATCATCTTCAAACACTTCCAAGAAAGTACCATTGTTATGAGACACCTGTCATACCTGTTCATCATTATCATTTTTATTTTCATGTCACTGTTCCTTGAACTACTAAGGGAATTTGTTGAGACTGACTTTAAAAAAGTATGATGATGTACATTTTCAGGAGTAAGCCTTGTACAGCTATCAGACAACACTTCCAGCCATGCAAATTATATGTTAACAGAAAACACTACTGGGAAGGCTACTCACAAGCTTTATAACAAAGGCAGATAGTGCAGGCAATATCTTTTTTTTTTTCCCATCCAGTATGCCAAAGGGCCCCTGATGAAAACCAACTCTTAGGTTGAAGTGCTCAGACAATGTGTCCTCCATTCTAGGAACCTAGATAAACATTTTTTTTTCTGGCATTGAAGCCTGGAATACCTTCTTTCTTGAATGTATAGTCTGTGTCTGTGGTATGATTCTTGTTGAAGCAAAAGACAGTCAGTGTATGTATGTATGTTGTGTTTCTTTCATTTACCTTTTTTGTGAGAATCACCAAGTTAACCTTTGACAAGCTGATGTGAAAATAGGAAATGCCTAGTGACATAATGAGACACTATTTGATCTTACCTATCCCCTGCAGCAAACCTTCACCCATGCAGTTTGTAGAAATGATGCTTTGTATTCATGACAGGAGTACTTTTGCTTAGTGTCACTGTTTTTGTTTTACGTCCTGCCCAGATTCCCTTTACATGACTCAGATGTCATAGGCACATCTCTCACTGGCATCAGATCACAGCACGGCAATGAAACAGGTGGCTGCTAACCAAAAATGTAGCTTCAGAAAAGACTAGGAATTCTGATCCTGGTTAACGCCACAACTTTGATTTATGAAAGGCTCTGTATAATTGAGCTGAGTTAAGTAAGAGCAGTCCAGGAGGGTCTGATTGTACAGCAGAGCCAGTCCACCCACCCCTAGCTAAAAGCATGTCAAACAGGGGGCTATCTGACTGTCTTTGGTTGTTGTTAAACTCCAGAGCTAATCACTTTCTAACTGTGAAAACAGAGGCAGGAGTTCTGGTTACAAGCAAAAGCATATACAATTTCAATAGGTGAACAAAATGTGTGCCTAATTTTTGTTTCCAAGAACCAGTTACTCTGCAAAATTGAAGATGAAAACATATGTTTAATGAGACTTAGCCAAGACTGGGTATAAAAAAGAAGACTTTGTGTACAGTCATGAATGACAGTTTGTGTTAGTCTGTTGATGTGCAGGCTCACTGTGAGGGAAAACTAGGTTCAGTCTGTTAATGTACAGACGAGCTGTGTGTGAGTCAGAATGTCAGGACCCTGGCATGGTCAAAAACTCCAAAATGCAGAGGGGCATTTTAGTAATAAATTGAAGGACAGTGTCATTTGATATTTTCACCTAAGAGAGTACCTAGTGTGAGGAAAGCTAAGTTTTGCATTTACTGTATATAAATCTTTTTATTTTATGTGTTTTCTCCTATAAGCACTTTCATTTTCATTCTTGCCAATGCATAAAGTAGTGTGTAAATGAAATAACCTATTATTTATCATAATATACTGACTGGTGGTGTATTTTAAGGAAGGTGTTGCCATGAACCTCTAAAACAGTCATCATTCCAAATGAATATGCTAATCTATTTTAAGTAATTTAATAAACATAATCCTTATTTTGGTAAAGTTTGATAAGACAAACTTGTACTCCACTTTGGGCTTGAGCAGTCTTACTTGTTTTTATATGGGGGAATAGGCTGAAAGTCCCAGGTGTCTGGGGTGTGCCAGCTTCAAAGAAGACTGAGTGTGAGTGCAAGATATTGTACAAGGTAAACCAGGTTGGACGTCTGTGGTAAGCATGCAGTGGGTAGGAAAAATGGGTAGACTGGATGGTCCAGGCAGTCCTTATCTGCCATCAAATTCTATCTTTCTTAGCAGGTCAAAGAGGGGTGCTGTCTAGGGTGCAGGTGGATGGTTTGTCCTACTGGCTCAAAGACGTTTCTAAAAAAAACTGCATCGGCACACAACCCCCTCCCCCACCATGACACATACAGAAAGCATGACAAACAAGTGAAATACAGAAATAAAGCCATTACAACAGCTCAGATACACTCAAAGAGCATGATACATTCTCAATGCTTGACCTATGAACTGAATTCAAAGAGAGACCCATGATGTCATCAAAGAGGAAGTAAGCTAGCTGTACCAGTCTGAAAGGCATTTGCTTATAGTATTGTGAAAAAAAAAACTATGCAATCACTGAAAGTGCCCATAAAACATTTTAAATCAAGCCATCCTATCAGCACAGTTGGTAGTGCTGCCACTCATGATGCCGATGAGCCAAGAATGAGCCTGGTTCTTTGGGGCACAGCGTGGGCAAGTGGATTAAATGTTCCATGGGATGCTGTCCACCTCCAGGGGAAGGGTTACTGGTCTCCCCTGAAATACTGCCACCTGGATGACCACAGGTGGCAGTGTAGTTTGGGAGCATGTGTGGGAGAAAGGACACTGTTAGGCAGCATCATGACACCATGTATAGTGTGCACATCATTGTCATGTTGTCCCTATTGTGGCAGAAGCAAACAGAAACTGGATCTGAGCCTAGCCTGTACAGGATGCTGTTGCCCCAGCTCACTGGACCTCTCTCTACCAACTTCAGGTTCCTTCATGTGCAGGTTTAAAGTACACTTTAGGGTGTTTGGCCCCCTCCAAACAGAGCTCCTTGGAGGGATGCCAGGGGGCATAAAGGAAATGGTTATACGTATTTGAGAAGATGGATGATGAGGCTGGAGGTAGGCATGGAGAAGGTGGTAGATGGAGTAGGAAGGGGGCATAAGCAGAAAAGAAAAAAAACTGTACCAGTTGTTATTTTACACTGTAAGACTATAACAACATACAGAATAATACATGGATTGCTGTGTGACCAGAATTTTACCAACACTGAAGGTGTGAGATGCCACATAAACCTGAGAACGAAGCTTAAGGGGTTTATAAAAAGCATCACATACTGAGGATGAGTGTAAAATTCTGGATTACACATATCCAACACATTTTTTTTTTTTAATAAATGAGTAGCATATTGATTGAACTGTGAGACTATGCTCTGCAGTATAGAACTGGATGCTTAATTGCCAGGTCCCAACTGCACACAGCCAGTTGTAATGCATAATTAATACATAGGTATGCGTTTATTAAAAATGCTAACCACTAATTACATGGAGAATAATACATGGGTGGATGTGTAGGAGAAAGTGATGATTCACTCTCAGTTTCAAATTCCTTCATGCTCAGTCCTGAAACACCTCTATAAGGTTAAAAGCCATCACAGGTCATCACATGTCAAGGAGGAAGCATAAAAATTACTGGTGATGTGAGTACTGTATGTTAAGATTCCAACGAAATGGCATTCCACAGAATTTTAGAAAATTCCACAGAATTCCTTTGGTAGCAGAATTCTGACAATTTGCAAGCAAAATGCTTGTTGTGGATTAATAAGCAGCAGTTTGCATAAACTGTGAATTCTTTTTCTGCAATCAACAGAAAATTATCCCATGGAAAATGTGATCCACAGAAAATTATTCTGCCATTTCCACAGAACTGCATTTCAGAATGCCACAGAATTTAAAATGAAATTTGGAAAAGCATTTTGGAAGCAGTATTGCCATTCTGCACAAATTCCACTGAAGAAATTCTGCATTACACATAGCACTACAAATTACTCGACCTGACAGAATTTTTCAGAGTGTATCCTGGCACAAACCAATTCCTCAGCTTAACAGTTGCTTGTTAAAAAGAAATGGCTTTAAGCCAGTCATTAGCATGGAGGGCTGAAGAGTCGAACATCTTATCTCCTGTCACACCGCTGACCCGTGTTTTTGGAAAAGAGCATAGGCTGCTGCAGAGTTGCCAGGGGAAGAGGATCAAGCATCTGATGGACTACTATTCTCCTCCAGGGTGCAGGTGGGGACTGGCGCCTGGCATTAGCCTGGCCTCTAGCTGTGGCTAGGGGTCAGACCACTGGGACTGCATACAGGGGGTGGAGGCATGGCCAACATCAGGTGTGCTGCATATGGAAAGGTGTGCAGCTTGGCCATTCATGTCATTGCACACCAGCTCCTCCAGACATGGGGATGGGGGAAAATGGAAAATCATCCTAGCTGTTAGGATGTCTCCAACCTCTCTCAGACCTCACATAAACAGGTAACATAAACTTAGCTCTGACCGGATTCTGTTCTGGGGGGTTGAGCTTGACTCTCCGCCATGCTGCCATGGGAGGAAACCCACAGTATAAGCTGGAGCCGATAAGTCTGGGAGATGCTGGGTGATGGGGTTTGGAGGTTGGAAAGGAGGGAAGCCAATCAGGAAGGAGAAAATGAATAACAATACAAAAATGTCTTTATTGTTTAATTTGGGTCAATGATCATAAGAAAATAATGTATCCCATACCAGGTCTTCAACTGGTATAAACTCTGGAATGATTTATATGTTTACACATCCCAAGATAAATAACAGCTTACCCAATTTCACATCTTGAATAATATTATACTCCCCCTAAATTATTTTTTTTGTTTTTTGATGCCGCCAGTCCCGTATTATCAGCCCTACCTCCGGACAAGTTCCCCCCCCATAACCTATCCCCGATTTGCCCTGGCTTACCTCCCAAGGTGGGATCACTGAGATGACCCCACCCCACAGAGACAGGTCCAGGTTATCAGCCACACCACTGTGACTGGCAGGGTACCCTATGCTTACCACCCTGGTTGGGGTCATGGGGGTGGGCCATCCAGTGGAACACGGTCTTGGTCAGGGTCAGGTACTTTGGGGGGGCCATGGTAAGGGGAGGCAGCAGCATCCCTGGGAGAGGCAGCATTTTTCATGGATGCTAATCCCCTCTGAAGGTGTGACATGCAATGATGTCAGTGAGATGAGCCTGACATCTATCCTGCCTCCTCACATCTCAGGTACCAGTCACATCAGATCCCACAGCCTCCACCAGGGTCCACATATTTGCACTGGCCTCTTGATCAC
This sequence comes from Neoceratodus forsteri, assembly GCA_016271365.2. Taxonomy (NCBI): domain Eukaryota; kingdom Metazoa; phylum Chordata; order Ceratodontiformes; family Ceratodontidae; genus Neoceratodus; species Neoceratodus forsteri. Next base: position 1,199,295,217 of record CM028131.1, on the reverse strand, counting down.
ACCCCCCCAGAGGAAGAGAGCAGTCCATGGGATGCTCAATCCTCACCCAGCTGGCCCCCTGATGACTAGAGTCTGGATTCAAACTCAGGTCACCAGCGTCACAGATGGAAATCCTACCCTTGATCCAATGGGGCAGCCCATACATCCCTAAATTATTGAAGATGGGCAAAATTCAATCCTCTCTCTGTATGCAGTGTGGGCAAGCTGAGGGGACACTTTTACATATTTTTTTGGGAATGCCCTCCGGTGGCCCCTTGCGGATCTTACTTAAGACTAAGGCTGACCCACTATTAGAGATCAACAGTGATTTCACTCCTGAGATATGTGTAGTTGGAGATTACAGTAATATTTAAAGGTTGGTACTCTACCACTGGCTTGACACTACCTCTCTATTGTACCACCAATGGTTCTAGGAACTCTTATTTAACCTTCAGATGTAACAGATGATTGCTAGCTTGTGTAATTGGATCTCATCTTTCACTAAAAAGTGCGATAAGTTAAACACCCTGTACACATTGTGAATGGTTTCAGTGGGGCTCCCAAATGGTTTCATTACCTGATGCTGATAAATGATTAAGAAATCATCTGGTACGCAAGTTTATCTTCCCTTTTGTCTTCTTTTAGCTATGCCACTCTGCCTGGGAAGGGCTGGGTGGGAGAGAGGGTGTGGTGTGGTGGGGATATATTTGTTGTTTTTTTGTTTTTCCTTACTAGTTGTATTGTTATTGATGTTTCACTGTTGGCTGTGTGCCTTAAATCTTTAATAAGGTACATTAAATTAAAAAAAATAAGGTATGAGTAAGGGTTGTATATTGAGATTTTACATACACTGTCAGTATATGATGCTTTAATAGACCCCTCAAGCTTCACTCTCAGGGTTTATGTAGCATCAGCTCCCCCAAAATTTGTAGCACTAGCAGCTAACTAAATTGGAAGGGGAGTAGTGCACAAAACTAGGGGATGGATGTTCCCCTTAACAATCAATACATATCCTAGAAAAAAAGGTATTTTGTGCACTCAAGGAGAAAAGGGTAACTATGAAGAAACCTTCAGTCATGGTTAAGCAGAAGTAATGGAATTGCAAACAATGTACTATGCTGTTATAACAATGCTGTTAATTTCCTAAGTGCAAACAGTTAGTGGAAAGGCAGCTTTTGCAACTGCAGAAATAGCAGTTCCCAGTTGCATAACAAGGTACAGTAGCTAAACTGTACAGGCGTACTGCACCACCAAAGATTGCTGCATTAAGTGTAGACACTTGCTGATGATAAGGACTGCATTAAGTATACAAATATCACAAAAAATACAAAATAGCTTTTAATTACCCTCAGTTGGTCCGAACACCCTTCCTACACTGGCACTTCACTCCTTTTGAACTTCTTCGAGCCCGAGAAGCAAATCACCAGGGTTGGAAGGGTGTTCTATACTTGATACAGCAATCTATGAAAGTAGGGTATATCTGCACAGTTTAGCTCCTTACTATATATAGCGAGTTATTGCTAGTTTTGTACTTGTAAAAGTTGTCTTTGCACTGACTATTTGCACTAAGGAACTTAGCTTTATTTTAACAGCATAGTATATTGTCTACACTTTCATTACTGCTGCTCAACCATCACTGAAGGTTTCTTCAAAGTTGCTAGCTTCCCTCTGAATGTATAAAATACTTATTTACTTGGATATTTACATAGCATAACACACAGAGGGTGTGTGTGCAGTCTCATTACACACCCCAACCAATACATTGTTGTCTAGTTTTAAACACCCCTCAGTTGTGTGATGCTGCATAAACCCTGAAAACAAAGCTCAAGAGATTTACAAAAGCATAAAACACAGAGGGTATGTATAAAATTCTGGATACACCCACCACTCACCCATGTTTTATTATATAATAATTGCTGAACCCACTGACTGAAAACAAGGGCATCATTTTTTGTATTTCTAGGCTGCTAGGTTTGCTGAGAGGATATCAACATACTGTACAAAAGGAAACTATACCACTTATATTGAAGTTGCTGTATTGAGAGGTAAGACTTTAATGAAGTAACTGTTTTGAGTAATTGGGATGATTTAAAATAGCTTTGAGTCTGTATCACACACTTTGATTGCCTTGTGTTTTCTTGGCAGCTTCCGATTACACATAGCCAGTTGCAACGGTTAATTACAATATGGTTACACTAGGCTTTATACTAGCAAATGGAGACAGCAAAACACCATGGTCCATAAACAACTGTTCCTCCACCATTTCATTGGTAAGAATCCCTCACTATCTCAACACCAATAAAGGTGTCAAATCATTTTTTCAAGATTTCTTTGTTATCACTAGGTACAACTGCATATGGTTCAGTGGCAAGTTCCAAATATTGTTTATGCATGCTTTTGGGGATTAAATTCCTTGTATTATCTGATATCAAAGTCTGTCATTTATATTACTTATGTTATTTATTGCAAGCTATCTTAATTATGCTAGCTCATTTATTTAATTTATGTTACAATGTTATTTATTTAGAACGTATATGTTTATTACTATGTATTATGTCTGTGATGTTTCCTACCCTGACTGCTTTACTGAAATGGTGCCATGGGCCTCAGGGGATGGGTTCCAATAATTATAAATGTACTCTACTACTACTACTACTACTGCTACTACTTCCACTGAATATGCATTGTGTAGAGACCCCTCTTTTTTGTTCTAAATGTCCTTGTACGATATCACCTACTGTGTCCTCTAATTGGTAGCCCTAGAGTCTAAATTGGAATCCTTCATCAGTCTAGCATTCCTTAGGATAGTATACAGTAATAGGTCACCCCTCATTTGTCGCCTATTGAGACTATGCTTGGAAAGTTACTTTAGCCTGTAACCATACTTCATATTTGCCTTAACATCCATCATTCCTGTTGCTTTTTTGTTGTATTCTTTCAATTTTAGTTTAGCCCCCATGTTATATGTGCCCCAAAATTGGAAACAATAGTCCAGGCTTGATTTAACATTGGTTTTATATAGTGGCAGTAGCACTTCTTTTGAATTATGCATAAACTGCCTCCAAATTATATTAAAGAGGTTATTTTCTTTACCAAATGCCTTGTCTGATTGTTTATCATTTTAAAATTCAGTGTGCAGTACCTACCCAAGTCTTTCTCAGAATGTGTTCTTCTGAGCATTATACCATTCACATTATACCTATAACTAACAATGATTTTCACTAAACGTATTAGTGTGTACTTTGAAGCAGTGAATACCATGCCCCAACTTTTTGTCCATTCAGAAAGTGTAGGGAGGTCAAAGTGATCCTCAATAGAATCCACATAGCCTCCAAATTTAGTATCATCATCCAATTTGAAACAACAGCTGGATAAAGCACCTCCAAGACCTGATACATAGAAACTGCATATCTAAGGTCCTAAGAGGGACCTTTGTGGCACCCTGCTAGTCACTAATCATTTATCAGATTTAAAACAATTAATTCTTATTTTTTGAGTTTTATCTAAAATATACTGCTTTATCCATTAAATTAATATAAAGTTAAGCCCTGGCTTGATTTGCTTTCCAATTAACTTATCATGAGGAATGGTGTTGCAAGCCCTGCTGAGGTCCAAAAATACCATGGTGCAGCATTACCTCTATCAAGAACAAGGTTAACTAGCTTGTTGAAGCAGATTAAGTTTGTGACACACAATCTCCCACTGATAAATAAATGCTGTTGATTTTCCTTAATGCCCTTTACATTACATTGTAAATTAATAGGGTTCCTGATAGTAGACTCCATTATATGCAAACAGCAGATGCCAAACTTATTGGGCAGTATTTGCTAGGGTTGCCCTTACAATCTTTTTGAGTAAAGGTATCACCTCTACCATTCTCCAATCCCTAAGCACTGCCCCTAAGAGAAGAAATATATTATACATAAGTCCCTGGGGCTCCAATATTTCTCTAGCTACTTACTTCAATAACCTTGGCATAAGACTATCAGGAGCAGTGTTAGTGGCTCAGTAGGTTGCACACTCACCTCTGAGGCCAGGAGATCAGAGGGCTGTGGGTTCAGTTCCCACATCTGGTACTTGGGTTAATATCCCAATACTGACACTGTAGTGCAGCATGAGAGGGGTGCTGCACTTCTGAGGTGCCATCTTTAGGATGAGACGTTAAACCGAGGTCCCATCTGCCTGGATTGGTGGTAGTTCAGGTGGATGTTAAAGATTCTATGGCACTTATTGAAAAGAGTAGAGGAGTTTTTATTGTCAGAAATACAAAAGGCAACACAAATGAAAATTTACCAAATCATGAATTAATCAGTGTAAATATAAACAGAAAAAAAAACAAGTACAAATTACATTATTTTAGTTTATAACTTCACCTTCAATCAATATATGTTGTGATAAATTATTAATATTTAATAAAAATAGGAAAACCTTTCCACTACCTACTAATTTTTTTAGAAGTAAAAAACTGAAATCTCGGGAATATATTTTCGCCATTTCTTGTATAACTCATTTACTAAAACAACAGTAATCCATTTTGTTTTGATAAAGAACCCACTGACATCTTGCTTGCCATAAATAAAAATGAAGACAGCAGAAAAAAATAGACAAAGTTTCATTATGAAATTGTGAAAGACTATTGGGGTACTTTCCAGTTACTCAGCTATCATATGTAAGGTACGCTAACCACCCAAAATTCCATTGTTTAGCCACAAATTCCCATAGACGTTTAGAATAAGAGCAATATAAAAGAAAATGTTCTGTAGATTCTTCTAAGTTAATACAGTCCAAATAAGGACAATTTTGTTCTTCCTTAGCTTTATATTTAGCATTTCCTCATAGATTTAAACTGCCATACATAAGTAACAAAAGGGTTTCCCACACATGGGGGGGGGACTCTTTTACTATTAAGTTGGGAGAGAATAAAATGGTTATTTGCTTCAGGACACTTTTTAAAAGCTTGGTACAATGGGATAGATCTGACACAGTATTGCATTATAAATAGTTTTTTCCAGTACCTTGCAGTATAATTTCCTTCAAAATGCACCATTTATACAGTTTCTGTACAGCAGGTTTAAAATACAATGGAATTTGCAAATATTTACTATATCATAGGAGCCATGTTATGGCAAGCATCAAAAAATCTACCTAAAACTAAATGTACCCCTCTGCTACCACTTTTCTCAATATCTAATAATCCACTGTGAGCCGTTTGTGAAAAAAAGTAATGCAAAACAAAATACCACTGGATCTATCATTCCAATGCCCCCTTTATTTTTATCTAAATAAGTAAAATGCCATTTAATTGGCTTAAGTCTGTTCCCCCACAACATTTGAAAAATATTAGTCTCTAATACTGTAGGTAATGGAAAAATCATAGCTGCATGCTGTAAACATGGCAAAAGAAATTGTTTTGAAATTTAAATAATTTTCTGCTTTAAACGTTTCCACTGCTTCCATCTTAGTACTTTAGCTTCTACCTTTTGAAGGGCCTTATCCCAATTCTTTGTTGGTAAGTTCTGTGGACCAAAGAGAATGCCTAAAATTGAATGGGTTTCTGTGGAAATGATAATACCATTACTCCTGATATTCAATTGGTTTCCTATACCTATGAACAGACCTCGTGTTTTAGTTAGGTTCAATTTAGCATTGGAAACACATGCATATTTTCCAAATTCAAATAAAAAGGTCTCAAATTGTTTATGGTTAGGAAAAAACCCACAAACGTCATCCGCATATGCTTGAACAACCAATTCTTGTTGTAGTCCCATTCCTGTAATTCCAGCTCACTTTGGGTAATCTATGAACCATTTTAACAAAAGATTTAATGAAAACACATACAATAAAGGGCTCAAGGGGCAGCCCTGCCTTACCCCTGTGTAAACTGAAAACCCAGTAGCAATCTGACCTTGTATGACTGGAAATATTTGACAGGAATGGTATAGAAGTTGTACTTATTGTATAATTGTCAGTGGGATTTTATAAACAGCCTAAAACTTTAAATAAAAATGGGCAATAAACCCTATCAAAGGCCTTTTCTAAATTGGCTGCCATTATACATCAGGTAATGCCAGAAAGTGAGGAGTGTTCAATAACATCTCTAATTGTCATCAAGGCAGTCTGTAGCCATCTATCAGGAAGGCCACAAAACTGCTGTGAGGAGATAACTTGAGCTGCGTATCTTCTGGCCATACTTTTATAGTCAGAATTTAACAAAGTAATAGGTCTCCAATTCTTGATATCATTTCTATTTCCTGATTTAAATAAATGGATCATTAAACCTTCCAAAAAGTATAGGTACCTATAATTTGTAAAAAAAAAAAAAAAAATAATCAAAAACTAACTTCAAGCAAAGTGCTAAAATTTGTGAGAAGGATTTATTAAATTTATTGGGAAGCCCATCTTTCCCAGGTGACGAATCATTTTTCAAAGATTTAATTGCAAATTCTATGTCAGTCACATTTATTGAGTCTTGTAAAGCAGAAATTTCAGTTGGTAAAACTGGGACATCAATGTGAAATAAAAAAATCTCTAATATTGTTCAGGAGAATGGAAGTTTGAGGTGCCAAAGAGTTGAAATGACTCTCCATCAGTTTATTAATCCTTGCTACTGAATCAATGTGATTTCCATCTTGATCTATAAGATATTCAACGGAGGTGGAATCCTTAACTGATTTGCATGCTTCAAAAGGGTCACCTATAGGAGTTTTCTGGGTTCCACAAGATAACAGTGCCTGTATTGTCTGTGCTCTATCATACTGATATAGTTTCATTTCTGCTTTTAACTGTGTGATTTAGTCTGTATAATCAAATTTAGACGTATATGAAAAAGTGTAAAGTTTTTGCAATTGCTGTCTAAGTGAAAGATATTGCAAACATTTTTCATTCTCTATCTGGAATTTGTTCCCTATCTTTTTCCCATATTTAATAAACCATATTCTCAAATCAGCTTTAGTAGCCACCCACCAATCCCCCATATTAAAATATATAAAAAAAAAAACTACTAACAGTCTTGCTGTAAGAAGACTCAAAATGCTTTAGCGGACATATGGAGCCAATAAAATAGAAGTATGAAGTTTCCATCTGTTTAATACTCTCTTAGTTTATAGTTCAAGTTGTAAGGTACAAAATAAAAGTAAGTGATCTGAAAATTCTATTGAACGGGATCTAAAATTTCCAACAGGAACATTAGGGGAAGTAAAAAATAGTCTATTGTAGTATGCAATTTATTATGAGTATATGTGAAGTTTGGTCCATAAATCCAATATTTGCTATAATCAATAAGATCTGCTGTTTTAATAAGGTGCACTAAGGCATTAGAGTCACAATAAACTTTTTTAGTATCAGTAGGGGTAACATTATTTTGTCTTAGTGGCAAGATACAATTAAAATCCTCTCCAAAGAGAACAAAATAAGATGTAACTAAGAATGGTTGAACAGCTTTCCTCAGAATTACCCACTCAGCTTTAGTTTGAGGATTGTAAATAGTAATAAAATGAAAACTCACATCCTCCCATAAACCATCCATTATCAATGCCCGCCTAGCAGTTAAATCTATTAATTTAGGTGAAGTGAATTTATAGGAATTAAAGAGAATACCAACTCCATCCGCCTTATCTGGTCCAAACTACCAATATGAAGGACCCCAAGGCCAATCTTTCTTAAATGTCACAACTTGTTCTGCAGAAAACATCCAAGTTTCTTGTAAAAAACAGATATCAATATGTAAATCATGAATATATTGGAAATTAGCCTGACGTTTAACATAATTAAGAATGCTATGTGTATTAAATGAACCCCAAGTACATACAGTCATTTAGCAATTTTCCTGACTGTTCTAACTATTTTTTTATTTTTTTCTTCTTTTTCCCCCTTATAGTCCCCAGAAGTCTGGGAAGGAGGTTCTGAAAGGGAGGTCAGTGAATCAGAGTATCCTTACTCCATTTCAGATTCTCCCCAAAAAAGTGCAGCATATGAATTTTCAGTATCTAGGGTACTGGAGAAGGGGGGGGGCTTTGTCTTTGAAAATCTAGATCACCACCTTCGGAAAGGTAGAGATGATGCTAGAGGAGCTGTAACCAACTAGCCTGAACCTACAGGGTTTTCATAGCACACTGGATGTAGAGACCTAGGATCGGGAACAGAGACCAGATCTGACCCTATTGTAGGGTCAGTCAGAAGTGTAATCAGCTCCACTACTGAAGTAGAGGGAGAAAATGAGATGTCCTGAGTATCCGGTGTGACTCTGGTTACCTCTGTAGTAGAAAGGGGGGAGGAGGTTGAGGGATATCGGGGGGGGGCAGCTGAATCCTGGGCTTGTTGAATAAGCACTTCAGGGCTAACACAGGAAGTTTTATTTTAGTGGCCCAAGGACATTCCCAAAAAGTATGTCCATACTCATCACATAAATCACATCGCATATGATTATCACATTGCGTGATGACATGACCTATTTCCCCACAATTATCACATCGTGGCTTATCGCAAGTACTAGATAAATGAGTATGTGCACCACACTTGTAGCAAGCCCTAGGCTGCCCCCACAAACACAGACCCCTATATCCCTCCCTAACAGGAAAGAGTTAGGAATATGTTCCACCCCAGAGTCAGTCTGCCTAAGTTTCACCTTATACTTCCATCCTCTGTCCAGAACATTTCTGAATCTAGGATAGCTTCTGGGGCACTAAGCAGATCACATTTGTGGCTCAACCAATAAGTTATATCCTCTACATGGACACCCTCATTATGAAACATCACTGTAATATATTTTATTAAGGGTTTAGTAAGTGGAATCACTAAGTAGCGGGGTCCATGTGGGGGAAAACTTTACTTGTTCATAGCTTTCCCAAAACAACTCAAGTGCATGAGCTGTATGAAAGCTAACATCAACATTGTCCTCCCCAGATATGTTAATAAATGCAACTACATCATTAGGAGTAAAATGCAAGGAGTCCTTTAGTAAATTTCTTCCCATATAATACTGGTCTGGTCTATCCACTAAACCCCCTTTGTATCTAAAGCAAACAGCATTACTCCTAGGAGCTGCTTCTTTTTTAGCATGAGAAAAAAGGTCCGATATCAAAGGTTTTTGTTTAGGGTCTGTAGGTTGTTTAGAGTCCTGTGGAGGATTCCCTTTGTCTTTGTCATGTTGTTTTTTTCCAGTTTTAATTATAGGGTCTTTATTTGAATGATATTCAGAATGCAGAACAGTCACCAAAGTCTCAGATGTAAACAGAGATAAATCTGGTTTCTGTACAGGGTTACTCACTAGCTCAGTAGTAGGCCTTGGTTTTGAATCAGGGGAGGCCTGGGAAAAGTCAAAGGTAGAGTCCCATGCAGGGTCAGGTAGCCAACTCCCTCCTGACATTTGTTTCCATCCAGCCTCAAGAAGTGCCTTCTGTGGTGACCATGGAGCACAAGGGAGAATGGGCACATCAATATTTTTATCAGCAGTATTAGGGGAGATAGGCAAAGCAGGCTTAATAGAGGAACTACTCCTGTTGGTGAGTGTGGGAGCCGCCCAATGTGATATAATATCACCTGAAATCGACCATTTCTGTATAAAATGCTTATCTTTAAAGGAAAAAGCTGTGACTGCATCTTGTTGATTATGTCTCCTTTGGTATGCAACTGGGTTTTGAGGATTAGTGAGAGCTTCAGGTCATGCAGGGTGTTTAAAAATAAACCCAGCCGTTTTCGTTAGCCGAGGAACCGGCATGCAGTCCTTGCCAACATTTTTCAGTTGACTGTTTAGCGCCGATTTGTCAGACAAAGTCTTCGAATGTAGGGAGTTATAAAGTAAAGAAATATGTTCTGAATCCCCAGTAGGCTTTTGGCACACATGTGAACTGAAAACATTAAGGCTGCCAGCCCTTTATCTTTCAGAGTCAGGTAATTTAAATGAAGAAACATTTGACAAGGATGACTCACCCGGTCTTGGTGAAGCCTTTGATGCTGCTGCATCATACGCTGAATTGACAGGCAAAGGAGACAATTTGACAGCAGGAACTTCATTCCGCTTGGATATCAGATCCACCCGACCCGCTAGCTCATTCCCTGGACAGCTGTTCTCAAATCAGGAATCGGTAGTCATTGTAGTCATTGCGACTTCCTAACAGTTCTCAGTTAATTCGTTTGTAATTTTTTCTGAATTGTAAAAAACAGTCAGATCTTCTGCAGAAGCATAAATATCAATGTCGTCTTCATCCCCTTCTGTGACTTTATCCATAACAACATTTTCAATCTTGGCCTCTGGTAGATTTAAGGTAGAAGAGGAGGTCTGCTCTCCTACCTGAATTGCTTCCACACACCTCAAAGCCTCACCACGAGTGGCCATCCTAGAACTGGACAGCAGCTCCCCTACTGACAGCAATTCAGGAGGGAAATTTCCCCAGTGTTCTGGCCAAATTTCCCTCATTCACTAAAAATACCACCAACAGCTTAATCTGGTTCATAGTCAGTTGGCATTCATCTGTATCCCCCTCCCCCGGGTCATGCCTGAAAATAGGCAGGCTTTGATTAGTGCACTTACCTGGTCAACAAAAACTAACTAAATAAATAAATAATAAATAAAATTAATAAGGACCAGCTGCCTTGTATATGTTTAAAGATGTTTCACAGAAACTGTTTCATTAATGATATCCCAAATCTTAATTGCACTGCTCAGTTCCAAGCTTTTGCAAGGCTTAAAGATGTAACAAAAATAGTTGTGCAGTGCAGAATATGAAATTCTACCAGTAGAATTCATGCAGAATGTGAATTCTACTTCCAAAATGCTTTTTTTTTTAATTTTTCCATGGAATTCCTAAAATAATTTCTACATAAACTGCGGAATAACATTCTGTGGATTCTGTAAAGCACAGAATAATAAAAATAATTCACAGATTGTGAAAAAGAAGTCTGCAGTTTATGTAAACCATGGATTATTAATCTGCTAAACACATTAAGCTTCAATTTCAGAACTTTGCTACTGAAGGAATTCTGCAGAATGAGGGGGGATATTCTGAAATTCCATGGAAATCCATTCTTTTGGAATTTGAAAATTCCTAACAGCCGTAACAAATAATTATGAAATACATTTTCCATAGGTACCTCATTGGTTACACATTTTTCATTTATCTTTAAAGGGACAATTTTTCTACTCTCTTCCCTTTTGGAATTTATATAATCAAAGAATGCAGTAGGATATTTCATATCTTTAGCTAAATTTATTTCACAGTCATTTTAACCTCCTTAATTGATATTTTGCAGGTTATTGCTGATTTTGTATCTTATTGTACTACCTGGTATTGGATTTTTGTTGTTGTTGTTGTTTGTTTTCATTTATTCTTTTACAAAATTCCCTCTTTGATGTTCATCTGGCAATTTTACTAGAAAAGAATAGGGGCACTTTCCCTTTCTTACTAAAAAGGGTATTTTGGAGACAAATTTCTCTCAGAAGTTCCAACAAGTTATTCTTAAGGATCAGCAAACTCTGCTTAATATTGAAAATCTCCATTTCTTCATTTCTGCATAAAAAGTCATGGCCAGTAATTAGATAAGTGTAACAGAAGTTGTCATGTCTGCCCATCAAGATCATTCTCTATTTCTCAGTATTAGTAGCACCCATGTAGATCTACTGTATCTTCTTCATATGCCTGTCTAGATCAGCCTGATCATTGCATAAGTGGACTAGCACTCCAATACTGGGATTATGCTTTATATTAACATTCCTCCTGTTAGTTGAAATAACATGTCCTTTGGCTTCAGAATACCAATACACCAACCAGAATGTTACTAAAGCAATAAAGCATAACCAGGAGTTAGATTAACAGTGTGTTAATCACTTATTAGAGGCATACTGTAACATGATGCAGAGCTGAGTGCCATGTTACCTCTTGGAGGTGATTAATTTACTGTTAATCTAACACCTTAAAGATCTTTATTGCAATATAAAAAAAAACTATTCCAAAGGAAACATTTTAGAAGTATACCCTTTGAATGTTTGTAAGATAGTGTAAGTTTTTTTTTTGCACCAGTCCACTTCCCTGTAGGCTCAGCCCCCATGCCCCTAAAACCTAATTTGCCCCCCCGTGACTTACCTTGGGTGGAGATCCTCCCTGGCTTACCCTCCAGGGCAGGGCCACTGAGTAGACACAACTCCCAATGGACTACTTAACCAGGTGTTACCCCCACTACCAGGATGCCTCCCTGACTTGCCCCCTGGCGGGGGCTACAGGATTGAACCACTGATGGAACACTTAGACTTGGTCCACAGCTGAGAGGTGTGGGCAGGATGGGGCAGGTCCGGAGGAGTGGGGTGTCATTCTCAGGGGCCAGCATTTTTTTACTATGCTGCAATCCATGCATAGGAGGCATGGCATGCAATGACAGAATTGACATCAAAGTGCCAATGCCAGGCACTTCTCCCAGCAAAGTGGGACTCTGGCAGTTGCTCCCCCTGGCATCCACCAGAGGTCACTCATACACTGGATGCACTCCCACACTCCCGAATAGGAGGAAAGCAATCCATCGGATGCTCAGTCCTACTCCCCCCAGCTGGCCCTCTGACTCATTGGGTCCATTCCTAAACCCAGATCATTGGCATTGCAAGTCAAAGCCCTACCAATGTGCCAGCCCTATGGTGATTTTTAAGAAAATAATTAATTCTCTAACTTGTAAAGAATGCTGGATTGGAATCACAATGCAGGATTACAATCATTTGGCAGAGCTAGAGGATGGAATGCTGATACAAGAGTTCATGTACCATGAAGATAAGGCTGTACATGACAGTGTTACTGAGATTACTATAAGGATCTCAGAATGCTGACAGCTAATCAGGTTGCTGCATCTCTGAGATCCTTTTTATAATATAGCTTAACCCCTCCAGACTGTCATTTGTTATTCCTTACATAGTTTTCTCAATAGAGCTAAACAGATGTAATTGAGCCATAAATTTACAATAAAGTTTAGTGTTACACATGCGTGTAATAGTGAAACATTCTATGACTAAGTGTATGGGTGATTAAGATTAATTTATATTCCTACCTTCCTCAAGTATACTTAGCCTAATCACTGTTACGAACCATTGCCTTACCTGTGCTAATATTGAGTCAGTGTGGTCCCAAGTGAGCTAGTGTGAGCCTGTGTATGAAGATGTGTGTGAAATCTAATGAAGTATAACCTTTTTAAAATCTAGTATCTTAAAGAGTACTTCATCAGTAAGCTCCATTCACACAGAGGACTTTTAAGTCATTGATAAATGATTCCTCATTTTACTTTCATTCTCCTGTCATGAAAACATTTGAAATTTGACTGTAGTGGGCATAACATTTATACACTGTGCAAAGAATATATTGTATAATTACATGTTATCTTGTCTTTTCTGTGCATTAATTACAGCAGATAGATTGCAGTGGTTAAAACTCAACAGAAATATGAATATGTTGAGGAGGAGATCATCAGATTACAGTAAATGGCCAACACCCTGTCAGGCCCTGAAAGCACATCTTGCTGCTAGCTCCTAAACAGATCCAATAGATAGTGACTATCAGATCCCCATTTGGCAGATTGGGTAGCCACTCAGGTAGCTAAATTAGATTATTCAGTGACAGTTTATTTTTAATGATAATTTATTCTTTGCACATCTCAATCTTTAATCACTGTGACGTATACAGTCTTAGAAAATGGGCTTTTTATTTCCTGGTCTCTGATTAGCTGACATCCCTGTTAGGGGGTATGTTAACTTTCCATAGATGACCAGGAAATAAAAAGTACCAGCCCAAAATGCTCCCACACCCATTCAAGAATCCCTGTGCCCACCCTGCTTGCCAATTGGCTAAAACCACCTCAAACTATTTTAAATTGCCTCCTTTTTTTCCTCTCACTTAGCGAGAGATCCTTCCCCCTACCCTCCCTAATTCAGTGCCACCTGACACATGTATCTACACAGCAACCTCCAAAGGCTCACTTCTAGCTACATTAAAGAATTATAACAAATAAAAGAAAAGCAAGTTTAAAATGAATGACAAATCATCAGTCTGATTGGCTTTTCATCACTTCGGTCACCAGCGAGTTATTCAAAACCACAGCGCATGCCACTTTATAACAGTAAGAAAAGAACTGCAAAAACAAATGAAAAACTACCAAAAAAAGCCTTCTCACTTCCTAAGCCTGTTTTACATCCCAAATACACTGAGATCCCTGTGGCTGCTTTGATTTCTGTTTCACCACCAGATATCACTCCTACACTTCCCTTGTCCACAGGTAAGCTGGCCGTTTTGCACTGCACTAAATTTCTCAACAGCAAAATCCTTTGTATTGTAAAAAATAAATCTAACAGTAAGGAAAAACTCGTATCATCACGATGCAGCCACCCACCCACCCCACCCCTTTCCCTGTTCTGTCACTGATCCTCTGCCTGCTCTTCTACAGACCTTCCATCCCTACTTGATTTCTACATAGTGTGGCGGGCTGAGGTAGGATCAGATTTGGCATGACACCGGCAGACGCACTCACCACCATTGCACTGCTGGCTGATTCAGACGTTACCCCTACCCTATACACAGATTTACCTCTGTGCAGCAGTGTATTCTCTTCCTCCCCACCTCACCTTTTTGCTAGCTTCCTTCTTCACTCACCTAACACCAGAAAAGACTGTCTCCTCACCGCAATCTCACCGAGCAGTCACATAGTATTCCGACCACATATTTAAATAAGTAAATAAAAAGCCACACAGCCACAACTCCTCCTTTCTTTTGTTGGTGCCCTTCCAACATGCAAATGGTGCTTCAACCATGCTCCCACCCACTCCACCTCTTACAGCCTTAGACAGACAGCTTCTGTCACAAACTGCACAACAGCAGGCCCCCACCATGGAGTCTCCAATAGGACAAAAATCCATACTGGCAGAGGAGCTACTTTATTACAAAATTGTTACTAAACTTATTTTAAACTCATTTTTGGCTTCTTTTGTTTTTGTTAAGCTTTTTTCTTTACAGTGCCCATTTTCTAAGTGCAATAATACCCTCCAGGGTGGGTGGTATTGTGCTATACTGGACCTTCTATGGGGCTATAAGGCCCTCTGCCTGCAGTGTCGGGCCTCATTATGCCCCAGGAAGTCCATTATAGCACAATACTGCCCATCCTGTCGGATATTATTTGCTTACATAACATTGCAGTTAACGTGTAGGAAAACATTTTAATAAGACTTTAGAGTTCTAAACAACACATTCTCCTTTAAGTCAGTCAGTCTCAAACTTATATTTGTGTGGTTAAAAGTCAAAACACAGAAACATAAAAAAATGCCAGCAGATAGAAGTCTATCAGCCAATCTAATTTGCCCTTGTCAGCCTAGTTATGGAACTGTACAACAGGTAATCCTCGCTTCTTCCCCCTCTCTCTCCCCACAACTGCCCCGGTATGCATTTTTCCCCAAGTGTCTGTCCCATCTCCTTTTGATTGCCCTGTCTCAGTACAGGTGACCACCCCCAGAAGTTTGTTCCAGACTACCAGCAATTTTTCTGTAAAATAAGTACTTCCAGACATCCTTTTGAACACCCTCCACAGCCAATTTCATAGAGTTCTCCTGGTGCCCATAATAAAACTAACTGTGAACAACTCACTGCTGTCTATCTTGTTTATCCTGGAGGTACTCAACATCTAAACCATGTCTCCTGTCTTCCTTCTGTTCTCCAGCATGTACATATTGAGATACCCCAATTGTTCATCACATGACCTTGCTTGTTGCCTCTGTGTCATTTTGGTAACATAGAAACATAGGCCATGATAGCACAAAAAAAAACAGTTGTCCATCTAGTCTGCCCATCACACCCTATTATACCCCAAGGCCTTTTGTCAATACAGAGTCTTTGTCTACACTATTCACCCCCTTGCTCGCTGTTTTTCTACTACCCCTCAGTAACTACTAACTCTTTAACACTGCCCAAATTGTGTTTGAAACTATTAATGGTTTTGGCCCCCACAACCTCCACTGGCAGACTATTCCATGACTCAAACACTTTCTCTGTAAAATAAAGCTTACTCATGTCCTTCCAGAACCTCATCCCACCAACTTCCACTAGTGACCTCATGTTCTAGATTTACAACTCTTGTTGAAGAGTTCCTCAGAGTTAATCATGTTAAGTCCTTTAAGGAACTTGAAGGTTTCTATCATATCACTCTTCTCTCATCTGGACTCAGATGAGTACATGTTCAGTGTCCTAAGCCAGTCCTTACATAATCTGCACTTCTGACCCTGAATAATTTTGGGTTACCCTACCCTACCCTACACTGTATATAGCCTATCCTTGCCTTTCCTTTGGTGAGGACTCCAGAACTGGGCAGAGTATTCCAGGTGTGGCCTCAATAGTGATCTATAAAGAGGCAGTAATACCCTTTTCCTTCTGCTGTCAAAACCCTTCCTAATACACCAAGCATCCTGTTTGCCTTACTGTAGGCCATGTTACAGTGGCTAGATGGTTTAAGGGAGTCTCTTGTGATGATGCCTAGGACCTTTTCCTCAGACATGGTGTCTTACTTAACCCCTCCTATCTAATACTCCATTCTGGGGTTCTTGTTCCCTGTGTGCATCACCTTGCAGTTTGTGGTATTGAATTTCAGGTGCAAAACCCTGGACCATGTCCCCAGCCACTAAAAAGCTGTAGTATTGAATTGCCCCAAGTGGTACTGAGACAATGTAATAAACTACAATTTAATGTACTATAATTTGCCTGGGAAATTAAAGTACTAAAGCCTTGTTTTTGTTGCTTGGCTGTACAGTGGCTGTGATTGTCTCAGTAGGGGGTTGCAATTACTCTGCAAAAATTCAAAAGATATCCAGACTGAGTAAATGTTGTTTTCAAAAGACTACAGGAAGTGTATGATCATTCTGGCTAGACATCAATTCATGTATTAAAAAAAGAAGGCAAGGATATGCTTAGGCAGCTGGGTAGTTTGCATGTAATTTACATATTTGTTCACTTCAAATTGCTGCATATGCTCTCTGAAGAGCTATGTAGTACATTAGGTTCAACATTTAATAAACATTACCACAAAAGTACATTAGGTTCAACATTTAAAAAAAAACATTAACACAAATTACAGAATTCATACATAATGTCAAAATATCCACTAATTTGTTCTACCAAGATCTAGAACTGCTGAAGAGATGGTACAACATTTGGAAGTTGCATTTCAATGCTGTGAAATGCAAGGTAATGCACACTGGCAGAAAAGACCCAAGCAAGGAATACTGGATGGGGGACATTAGCAAGGACAAAGGGAAGAGAACGATCTGGAGGTTATTATTAGTCACAGTCTTAACATAGAAATATAGACTTTGATGGCAAATAAGGACCACTTGGCCTGCCCAGTCTGCCCAATTCCCTACCTATCGGATAAGCTACAGATCCTAGTTAACCCACAGCCTATTTCCTCTTACCTCTCACTAGAATTGTCTTATGTCTGTCCCATGCATTCTTAAATTCCCCAATTTTTGATGCCACAACCTCCTCAGGAAGGCCATTGCATGCATCCACCACCCTCTCCATAAAATAGTACTTCCTCACATTGCCCTGAGTTGTTCCCCCTTTCTATCTTCAAAAGTATCTTAAAGCCTCTGGACTATTCAATATGGCATATAACAAGGCAAACAGGATGCTGTGGTGTATAGGCAGAGGCTTCAACAGTAGAAGGGGGGAGGTGAGTCTATCCCTGTACAGGCCCTGGTGAGACCACATCTAAATATTGTACCTAGTTTTGGAACCCCCATCTGAAAACAGATAGGGACATGCTGGAGATGTTACTTAAGATGATCATCAGGATGATCCAGTGTCAGAAAGGCCAGCCATGCTGTATGAGGAGCAGCTTGTGGGTCTCAAAATTGACTGACTAAGGGCCAGTAGAGAGAGGAGATACATGAATCAAAATGTACAACTGAATTGTCAGCCATTCAGGTGTTGCTACTCAGGTCATCATCACATTCATTCATTGAAGCAATAGCAAAGAGAACTGACTACTCCTATGAGGGACTGCATTGCAGAACATTTTGCTGGAGATCAATTAACTTTTGGGGGGCTTGTGGAGAGGCAGAGACCAGGTGCTGCAGAGGGGTAAGGTGGGTTGTGATTTTATGAATTATAGGGGTCAGGAGTCTGGACAGGGATGAGGAGGGGTGGTTACTTGTTTGAAGTGGGTTTGAGGAAAGGATGTTTAACAGCTGCCTTTATCAACTATTGCTTCATTTGGACTGTAGAAGGTATAAGGGCGGTTGGGGTTAGTGTGGGACTGGGTTGGTGTAGGTGTGTTTAAATTATATGTGAGGTGGGTGGTGGGTGGGTAATGTTTGCATAGTGTGTGGGGGGATGAATTTGGAATTAAAAAAATAAAAAACTTGAAAACTTTGCCAAGTAAAGTTGGAGCAAATCTGCCAGTTTGCTACAGTCAGCATAGTCTAAGGTTCCTGACTTTGTGCCAACTTTGCCAGCAACATTTTATTTTACAACATCTTGAGCCCTGCTTTCCACACTCCTGGAATCAATGCAGCCCCTACAATGAATCTTTTTTTCCCTCCTTATCTCCATTCTTTATGAGCCATGTCATTCCCTCTGTATCTGCTAACACAGTGGAGAGGCAATCCTAGCCTCTTTCATTTCTGTAGACGCATGTATCAGCAACTGCTCTGCCTCCCTCTTTGCTAGTTTAAAGCACCTCAATGCACTATGTAAACTTGTGCACTAACATCCTGGTTCTTTCCTCTGAGATATGTAGGCCATCCTGCTTGTATAGCCTTTTGTCCCTCTAGGAGTGCCTAAAATGTCCAACATGCCCAAAACTCACTTCCCCTGACCACACTTTCAGTCATGAGTTGAAGCAAGTGATCAGAAGAAGTATCCCTTCACCCTTAACACAAATGGTAGTACTTCATAAGATGATACTGAGGTCACTGTTAGTTTAAGTCTCCCTTATAGTCCCCTAAAGCTGTCCATCAAGACCCTTAGGAGCCTGTTAGCCAGATCAACATTAGTCCCTAGGTGGGCAGTGGCATTTAGCTCTTCCCACCATGCCAAGAACAATCATCTCCAGCATGTGTGCATTTCTCCCAGTCAGAGCTCCCAAAGGGCCCTTAACTAGTCTGAACCCTGGGTCCCCCACAACCAATACTCTCTCTGTGCCCCAATGATGGTTTCCCTAGCTTACAGTAGTGTCAAGAGGTCTAAATCTCACTTTCAGGTTCTTGGCAATATTGGAAATGCAAGTAATCACAGACACGTTGCATAAGAGGAATAAACTTGTTTATTACTACCAAAAAGGATAAAATCACAGGTGCCCTAAGCAGTTCTTAACAATACGAACTGAAAGTCAGTGCTAAGTGTTCCCTATACCTCAAGGTTTCTTTGTGTCTCCTCTTGGGATCTCCGAGGTGTAAGACTAGGTGTATCACATTATATACTTATGATAATTACTATGGTTACTGTAAGATAGAAACATTTCTAGTTACAGACATGAGCCCTATTAGCTAAATTAGAGGTGGCTCCAAGGTCCAAGATAATATTATAAAATGTTGTAGTAGTCATCAGTTTGTGAACAAAAGAGTTCTTATACAGAGTCTTACATAACTCAGTGTAGTAGTACAAATCACCAAAACGTGGCAATGCCAACTTACATATCATAATTATTCCAAGGACACAGGTGTCTCAGCATCTTACAAGTAAGAAATACACAGAAAATATATAGAAGAATATATGTATTAGCAAGCAAAGTGTATTACAAAAATATGCATACATATCCTGACCTCTACTCTTGTACGGTAGATGCCCTTAGCTTTATATGTTAGTATAACATATACTTAAGCACTAGCTGTCTATGGTGTACCTCTGAGGGTACCAATTAGGGTGTAGGGACCTCGTGTAACATTTCCTCCTTGTTGCCTCCAAGGGCAACACAGGTAAATCTAGAGAAAGGCCAGAAAGCAGTGGTCATTTACAAACCCGATGCACAAGCTTTGTAAAAGAACTCAAGCTGCTCACGATGTTGGTGCAGTGTGCACCGTAGGCATCATAGCATAATAATTAGAATAAAGATTAAAAATGCGTGTATAATAACAAAACCTTTAAAAGTAATTTCCAACCAGGTGTTAGTCAATGCATCATTCGTGTCACCATCATTAATCAATGAGAGGATAGCTTCATTAGCCTTGGTCATATTATTGCTGATATGGATGAGATGTGTATCTTTCCTGTCTAAAAGTGATTTTAATGTAAGTGTAAGTGGGTCTATGTGTACATTAAAATATGGTAAGTAGTCAGACAGTGTGAGCAGATAATCAGGGTTACCATCAATGATGTCTGCATCAATGAGGGAGATGGGGTTATGACAGTATGTCCAATCACAGTCTTCTGGTGGGGGACAAAACAAAAATTGGAGTTATTAATAGCACATGTCACAGATCCATAAGTATAGCTTTCAAAGTTGGTTACCATACAATACTCCCCATCAGAATTATACTGAGAGTGAACAGTAGGGAGTCTCCACTTTTGCAACTGGACAGGGCAGGTGTAGGCCATCTTTGAAATACATGTTGACAGGCGCTGAACCTTCTCACAATATGATTGGTAGAGCTGATCCAGAGCCAAAGTCGAATCCGAGGAATCTGTGCCATTCTTGGTGATGTCATCATTCATGGTGAAATTCCAATCAATGCTATCTGTAGAATAACCACAAACAGGTTGAATAACATCAAATACATCACACCGACACAAGTAAATGTATTGCTTCTTCACACAGCAGTCCATGTGCGGAGCCACCCAGGTGTCCATGAAAGGATGGAAAACCAGTAGAGGTGGTAGATCCAGGCGTTCTCTGTAGATGTCTTTGTCCAAATGCCCAATGGAGTGTACCAGTGGAAGCTTGTCGAACAAGGTTGTAGTTGGATCAAAATGTGGTAAAGAAACAGTAAAGGAAACTAACATAGTATCTCTTATGGAACATTTCTTAGTAGTGAAACAAGGACCATTGTTAGGGTGTCTGGTCACAAAACCCAAGAGTTCCTAGCTGTGGAGAGAGGAATGGTTAAAGTCTGTTGCATACACATAGCAAAACAGCCAGGGGTTTTACATCGTGGACAATACTATTTGGAAATGCATCTGTCAAGTATAATATCAGGGATCCTTCCAGATTCTAGATCATGGAAGAGATTGTTGATGGTAGTGATGATATATGAGCAGTAGGCAGAGCAGAGGATTTCTCTAGCAATATATTGTTTATCTGCTTCTTTGTTGTTTTGTTGTTTGAGTGCGTTGATCTTGTCTTTTGAATCAGTAAATGCCTTAGCAATGTTGTGCATGTTGTATACAGTGTATCTTTCTTCCTGACTAAGGCCATCCACACCATGCAAAAATGGGGATAGAATATTGTTAACAAGACCAGTGGAAAATTGGGCAGAATGAGATTTGATAGCAGCAATGTCTGCTTTATTCCAAATAGACATAGCCATACCAAAAAGGCCTGTGACAGTACCTGTTGCACCTGTGACATCAGAACTGTCAACTTCATGTGTCTTTTGTTTATGATTTTGATCATCATGAGTGAGTTTTCTCCTGAAGTTGCCTCTGTGTTCAGTAGAATGGACAACCGGCCATAGGGTCTTGAGTACGAATCAGAAATGCAGCTAAACTATCAAGCAATAATGAACCATAAAATGCTGAAGTATTAGTATTGTGACACATACCAAATTCGTTCATATTCCAGTAAGTAAAATTAAACAAAACAGGTATATGCATAAACTGTAAGTTATTAATCAATGAACCTGAGAGGGCAGTGGCTGTTAGACCACTATGGGGGCCTGGGGTATGCTTTGGGCATTCCAAAAGCTGTTTATAAGTGAGTGGTAACACAGAGAGATACATGGCTGCAGAAGCCATGTGGTGTACAGCACAAAATTTTTAAGCAGAATCCTTAGACAAAGAATTACACTATGAAGGATCAATTAGGGCAGTAATGTTGTATAAACCAGAATGTCGTAATGCAGTTTGTAACAAGGACAGAGAACCATTTGAGGATAATTTAGCATTGGGCCAACCGTGGAAAGTTCCTTTGGAGAGTTTGGCCACAGGGAGAATTTGTCCTTGTGATGTGATTTGCTACTCAATTTGAAGGGTAGATTTATCAGGAGCAATAACCGAGGCAGTGAGGTAAGCATCGGAACCTTCCTGGACAGTAATCAGACTATCGGGTATATTGATGGAAACTCCCTCTGAAGGAGATACTGGAGGATCAAGGTGTGGTAGGATGTTCGCTACCGTGCCTTGGATGCAGAGGATAACTCCTGAAATGAGGAGATAATGGAACAAGATAGCCATCTTGTCAGTGTATCTGAAAAGCAAAATCAAGCATTAGTAAGTTAGTACTATTCCGCCCAATGGGGTGCAGAAAAGTAATTAAGCTCCTTTATACAGTTTCAGCTGGTTTGCATGTAACCATTTGTCATTCAACTTATTGTTATGCAGGTGTCTAACCTGATAGACTGCCGGACTGAGCTTGTTGACAATAGGGTTTGGGCCTGCCCACTTGCGTGGGATGTGCAAATCAGAGTACCATTACCTGATCTCCAACCTGCCAATCCACCTCTTGTGTGTGTTTGTCAAGCTATATTTTGGATTGTTGCTGGGCCTTGCCCATGTAGTTGGCAGCATACAAGTGTGTGTGTATAAGGTCTTTTCTGAGTTTTTCCATATATTGTTCTACAGACACATGGTCTGCAATGGGGGTGTGCAGGTCAAACAACAGGTTTTCAGGTAATCTCATCTGTCTTCCAGTCATCACCTCAAAGGGTGTGAGCTGGGTAGTGGTTGAGGGTGTACCCCTAATTGCTATAAGGAGTAATGGCAGTAGGGAATCCCAGGTTTTGGGATTGTCCTCAATGAATTTGGAAAGCATTTGCTTAATCCGTCTGTTGGCTCTTTCTACTTGACCTGAGGATTGGGGGTGGTAAGGTATGTAGAACTTCTGTTGAACTCCAAGGTGTTCAAGGAATTTTTTCATCAACTCACCTGTAAAACTGGTTCCTTTGTCAGAGTCTACCTTGAGAGGTAGGCCTCACCTGGAGAAAATCTGTTCCACCAGGATTTTGGCAGTGGTCTTAGCAGTGCATGTCTTAGTGGGGAAAGCTTCAACCCACTTAGAGAAGAGATCAGTTACCACAAGAGCATAGTTGTTATTTCTGCTGGTGTTGGTCAGGGAGCCAATAAAATCAATCTGCATGGCATGCCAAGGGCCAGAGTGTCATTGTGGTAAGAGTTTGGCATTTCACTTGGTAGGGATGGGGTTGTTTTGCACACAAATGAGATAATTGTCTATGTACTGTTTAAAATCTTTGGTGACACGAGGCCACCAGGCAGTGGTCTTAAGCCTTTGGAGGGTGTTTTCCACTCCCTGGTGTCCACCAGTGGGTGTGTCATGCACTTCGTGCAAGAATTCAGACCTGAGGTGTCTGGGGACCACCCACAACTTGGTGGTGGAATCATCTGGTTGGTACCAGATGAGCTTGTCATCTGGTGACAAGTGTAACTTACCTTCATGCTTCTGATAGGGGTTGTGTGTGGGAAGTTTCTCTTTGGTACTCTTGTCAAGGAATCTGAACACTTCTTTGAGTTCAGTATCAACATGTTGGGCTGCTGAGAGGTCCAGGGGGGAAAGGGTTCAGGTTTCTTCCTGAGTGCTGCAATTTGTACAGACTCATTGGCCTCTGGATGGTCCATCATCCAGGTGTCCCCTCCGGGCCCCTTCCTTGGCAAGGGTGTCTGCAGTGTCATTGAAGGCATGATAGGGGTCATGGAGAGAATAAGATTTGACTTTATGTACATAGAGTTTATGTGCAAATTTTTGTGCCAGTGAATGTATGTATATTACCAATTCCTTGTAGTTCACTGGGCTGCCATCAGAGGAGAGAAATGAGTTATTCTGCAAGAAAGGAAGAAATTCTGTAAGAGAACAACAAACCCAGTTAGAGTCTGTAAAAATGATAGTATCCTCAGTCCCATGCTTGATGAACTCGAGGGCACAGGCCACCGCTGCCATCTCTGCATACTGTGATGATGCTACACTGCATCGCTTAGATATTTTAACAGTGTTCCCATAAGGGTAAATCACTAGAATGCCCATCCCTGCGATTTGTTCTCCCTGATAGTAGGATGCTGAACCATCAGTAAAGACGCGACACAAAGAGGTGTTGTCAAGTATTTGTGGTGCGGCAGGGAGGAAATTACCTTGATCTGGAAGATCAGGTGACTGCAGTGTACAGTCATGGGGTTCTCCTTGGAAAAGGAGTCCATGAGCCAGCATAGATGGAATTTTTGCTGGGTGTACCTGTATGTCTCTATCCTGGAGAAGAAGTGACCAGTGCATCAGTCTGGTGTTAGAGACTTACCCATCCTTCACTCTGTCTGAGAGCAGAAGGGTAGTTGGGGTATGATTGGTGTTGATGATCAGTGGAGAGTACCCAATGATATACAGGAAGTGCTTCACAGCCCAGTAGGTGGCCAGAAGATTCCTTTCACAAAGGCTGTACTTCTGTTCCACTGGGGTCAAGAGCTGTGATGCATATGCAATGGGTCTCAGGGTGCCATGAACCTTATGGGCCAACACTGCGGACATGGCAATGTCAGAGGTGGCACATTCCTGATGGAATGGTAGTGCTGAATTGGGGTTGACCAGAGCTGGGGAGGAGGCCAGGGCCTGCTTCAGTGATGTCACAGCCTTGGTGTGTATAGGGCCCCAGGTCCATGGGATGTCCTTTTTGAGTAGCTCATACATAGGAGCAGCTTTCTGAGCAAAATCACAAATAAAATCTCTCGAATAATTCACCATACCTAGAAACCTTCAAAGAGTTGCCATGCTGGTAGGCAATGGCAAGTCTTGCAATCCCTGTATCTTCTTCCAGGTAGGGCTTCGACCTTGGTCAATTATTTTCAGACCCAGAAAGAGTACTTCTTTCTGACATAGTTGTGCTTTTGCTGGATTGCATTTTAGGCCTGTTCTCTGGACGAGAGTCAGTAGTTCATCCAAGAGATCCAGATGCTGTTCCTGTGTGGCTGTTGCCAGCAACAGGTCATCCACATATTGCAAGAGACATTGGGGAATAGAGAAACTCTTGAGGGCATCCATCATGTGCAGATGGAACAGGGCCGGGCTATTATGGAATCCTTGCAACAAGCAAGTCCCCGTGTACTGTCTTCCTTCAAAGGTGAAGACAAACTTATATTGACTCTTAAAGGCCAATGATAATGACCAAAAACCATTGGAAATGTCCAGGGCACTGAACCATTTCAGGTCAGGGGTCAAGAGTCATAGCACATCGGGCGCTGATGCCACAGCTGGGGAACAACTAGAGGTGACCTGATTCAGTTTCCTGTAATCAATAGCAAGTCTGCAGGTGCCTGTGGGTTTTTTTCACAGGCCACACTGGGGAGTTAGCAGTGGAAATGCAACTTCTGATTACTCCTTGTTTGAGGAGTGACTTGATTGTTTCTCTAAGAGAAGGCAAGGCCTCAGTTGGAAAGGGATACTGCCTTTGCCTCTCATGTGCTGGGTCTGGCACTTCGATGACAGTGTGCATCCTGCCACAGTCATGTTTGTTAATTGCAAAAGCTTCCAAATGTCATTGCAAAATGGAGAGAAGCTTTGGAAAAGCTCATGACCTTTGAACAAATCTATGACGTCATACTCTTGTCATTGGCAGAGATTGTTGCCACGACGTATGAATCAGGGATCAGAATGGTATGGTATTGGTCCTGAATCTGCATCAGTAGCATATTAGCTAGATCCACCACATAGCCATGCAGGTGCAAGCAAATCAGTTTCCTATGATGTTAGGATAATCATGCATTACCATCAGTTGGAAAGTGTGTGAGGCCTTTAGATGGCCTAGCTCTACTGGTAGAGGTAGAGAACAATATGCAGGTAGGCAAGTACCATCAACTCCTGACATGTTGGTCCTCCATCTGGTGACCAAGGGGATGTGTCTGGATGTTCATCATGTAATACAGATACAGCTGCACCTGTATCTAACAAGACTACTAGTAGGTGGCCCCCGACCTCATCCTCAGTGCAGGGCCTTCCGTTTGTATCCAAGACCAGCTTGTTTACAATCTGGACTGGGGCCTGTAATTGCCAATCTGTACTGCTAGGAGCGTGGAGAGGTTGGGCCTGACTCCTGTGAATCACTTCACCATGCTGCACCAATGCTATATAGGGAGGAGCTTCTGGGTTCAAGCCTATATAGGCCTGAAGGCCTGCACTTCCAGTATCCCCATGACCCATTGAGGTCTGGGTCGCCGATTGTACCACCTCCAGGGCCTGTGCGGGAACAGCGTCTGCTATGGAGTGCACTTGTCCCAGGAGCTCTCAAAATTTCTGATTCTCTTCAGCTATCTCCTTATATGAAGGGCCTGTCCTTTGTTGTTGTGGTTTCCCTTTACCCTTATGCTTTTTATTCTTATGCCAATTCCGGTTCCCACTCCATTGTTGTTGTTGTTGTGGCTGTTGTTGGTGTTGGGTCTTTTGGGGGTGTTGGTTATCAGCTGGAGGGACCTGTTGATGTTGGACCTGTTGGTGTTGGGCCTGCCCTTCCACAGTGTAGTGCGTCGTGGCCTCTGGAGCAGGCTCCACGGTGGCTACCTTCTTGGAACCGGAGCCCAGATCATGGATATAGAGTTGGTAAACTCAGTTTTCTGAAGGATGTCAGCAAACCTATCCGTATTGGGGTAGGTGGTTGGCTCTACCTTTTCTCGTACTGCAGGAATCATGTTCCTAAGTAACAGGGTCTTATACTCAATAAGGTCTACATCCTTCTTGTGCCAGGTGCTTTCCTGCTCGGTAGGCCATCCAAAGTCTCTGGTGGTAAGTCGCTGGACTTTCCTTTGCATTCTGTTTTACAGGGTATGCAAGCATCACTCCTACTACACCTGGGCTGTGAGCAGAAATAAGCTCAGCTGCAACCTCATCAAAGGAGGCATTCCCATCCTGGCAGATGGCATCGGGGAGTTTGGCCCACAAACTAGGATCAATTGTCTGGCGTAGTATTTGGACCTGGTATTCTGCAGCAAGGCTAAGCATCTCGCATTTACAGCGCACCTTTTCTAAGTGACAGCTGAGGTTGCCGGACGGGTTCATCTGACTGATACTGTCAGCTATTTACTGAACAGAGTAGGCCATTTGTAGGGGATTACTGGGTCAGTGAGGCAGAGGTAGATTGTCTCAGGCACCATCTAGGGCAGCCTGAGCTGCAGCCTCGGCCTCAGTACGAACAATACCATCCTGAGTGCCAGCCTCCTGCAGAAGCTGCCTAATCTGGGTTTTAATGGCCCATTTACTTCTCTCAGGAAGAGGTACATTGCCTAATGCAGTTTCAGTCATTGTTTCTATCTCTTGCCTATCTTCCACATTAATATTGGCTATCGGTGGTGCCATCTGGACCAGGCC
Organism: Neoceratodus forsteri; assembly: GCA_016271365.2. Classification (NCBI taxonomy): domain Eukaryota; kingdom Metazoa; phylum Chordata; order Ceratodontiformes; family Ceratodontidae; genus Neoceratodus; species Neoceratodus forsteri. The sequence continues at coordinate 1,199,267,785 of CM028131.1, read as the reverse complement.
TGGGCCTGCTCCCTCCTATCATGGGGGCCGCCATGTTGGTGTCTCCCATGATGGGCGTCATGATGTCAATGACGTATGACATGGTGAGGGTGTAGTGGGGACCCGCCATGTTGTGGATGGCTGGTTGGGGTTTCTGGGCCATAGTAAGGGTGTGACAGGAGTTGTATTGAGAGATGTCATCATCTGATACCTCCCCTTCCGATGACATGTGTAAGGCAGGGGCTACGCCTCCCATCACCTTAACATGTCCAGCCAGAACCTCCCACTGATGGCGCAGTTTCGCCATCTTGGTTTTACATTCAGCATGACTCACAGTTGCAACATCCATATCAACCTCATCTTGCATTTGCTTCTGCAACACTCTATACGTGGTGCTCAGTTTGCGATTGTCCCTAGTAGCCACTTCTAAGTCATTATGTACCTAGTTCATCTCAGCCTGTAGCTCTCCCATCTCCTCACTCAACTGAGCATTTGCAGCACTTAGCAAATCATTCATATGCAATGCCTGTCCCTTATCCTGTCTCAAACTTTCACACTCCTGCTTCAACATACAAAATTCCTGTTCTCCAGCTTGAGCTGAATGATGCAAAAGTGAATCCTTTTCATTCCGCAGAGTTTGGAGTTCAGACTCCAAGTTCTGCTGCAGTCTAACACATTCCGTTTCCTGCAAACCCATCTGTTGCTTAAGAGATGAAATTTGTAGATCAAGGGTTCGAAATCTCACTTCAGAGGTTTTCAGAGCAGCATAGAGAGCCGCGACCATCAACCCTTTAGCCTGACGTTTATTGGTTGATTGTCTCGTCTCTGAGTACTGGGATGAAATCCCCAGTATAGGGTTTTTGGATTGACTCGCATCCCACGCGAAGTCAGCCCGTCCTCCATGGGAGGTAAGGAAGTTCGAGACATCGAGTCTCAGTTCTGTGTAGATATTTGATATGGTGGCCATTGTGTGGGAGGGAACAGAAAATCAAACTGTGAAAAAGGCACTGTGCTATGTATTGATCAACAGCAGGAGCACTTTATACACAGCCGGGGTACTGTAAAAGTTGTAGGCTTACAAATCAGAGCTGTAATGGAGTGAGTCGAGTTGGCATCGACCACACCTGAAAAGACAATAGCCAGACTTTGCAAGTGACTACAAGCTGGTTTTAAAATGGGAGAGGTGATATGGGAATGTTCACCTACTGTCCCCATGGGAAAGGGAAAAATTATAGCAACAAGTGAAAACTTACAAACACCAAATATCGCCTGCTCATGGTCATCAATTGTCAGGAGGTCTAAACCTCACTTTCAGGTTCTTGGTAATATTGGGAATGCGAGTAATCACAGACACGTTGCATAAGAGTAATAAACTTGTTTATTACTACCAAAAAGGATAAAATCACAGTTGCCCTAGGCAGTTCTTACCACTACGAACCAGGAGCCGGTGCCAAGTGTTCCCTATACCTCGAGGTTTCTTTGTGTCGCTTAGGATCTCTGAGGTATAAGACTAGTGTAACACATTATATACCTATGATAATTACTATGGTTACTGTAAGATAAAAACATTTCTAGTTACAGAGATGAGCCCTATTGGCTAAATTAGAGATGGCTTCACGGTCCAAGATAACATTATACAATTTTGTAGTAGTAATCAGTTTGTGAACAAAAGAGTTCTTATACAGAGTCTTACATAACTCAGTGTAGTAGTACAAATCACCAAAAGGTGGCAATGCGACTTACATATCATAATTATTCTAAGGACACAGGTGCCTCGGCATCTTACAAGTAAGAAATACACAGAAAATACATAGAAGAATATATGTATTAGCAAGCAAAGTGTATTACAACAATATGCATACATATCCTGACATCTACCCTTGTACGGTAGATGCCCTTAGCCCTATATGATAGTATACCATATACTTAAGCACTAGCTGTCTATGGTGTACCTCTGAGGGTACCAATTAGGGTGCAGGGACCTCGTGTAACAGTAGTATGAAACACAGTCAGAATTGAATGATAGAGCTTACCATGTGTTTAACCTTCAGTCCCTCACCAATTGGTAGGGATACAGTATGCATGGGTATGGTACTTGTTTTAAGGTTTAATTTTGTATTATTGATGTGGATAATTAGGTAGCATTTAGAGCACATTATTTTATTAAGTGTATGAAATATTGGCTCAAGAAGCATGACAATGCAAAATAATCAAAAGGGTAAGTTTGCTCTTTTAAGGGAACAGCCACTAGTATCTTCCAACAATGAATGTTATATACCTATAATCTTACCTAATATTACTACATAATGTTTTATATTTTCTCAACTATCAATATATATTTTTATCTTTATACAGTGTACCAGAATTGTTCCTGTACATTGATATACATATTTACTATCCATAAATCATTTCTGTACTTTTTTTATGTATCAATATATGGAAAATGTACACTGTATATTTTTTAAACTTAGGAATACACTTTCAGAATATTTTGGAATTTTTATACACTTTAGCCTATTTCATGATCCTTTGAACCTTTTTTTACCCTACTGTACCTTTTTTATCCTACTATACCTTCATCTTATATGTTTCTTTATATTTTATACATTTTGTTGTCTGTTTAACCAATAATCTCTCTTAATTTTTCTAGTTACATATTAAATAGCATAAGATGATAAAAAATTATGTTCTTACACTAATGGTACCAAGGTTAGCCATTTTGAATGAAATTACCTTTAGACAAGCCACAGTTGAGAACTGTTTGGCTAAGATAATTTTCTTTTAAGAAAAGCTTGTAGTCTGATTAGTATGTATAAATCCTAGTGATAGAGTCGTCATGTGTTAGTACACATATAAAATAATGTATGGGAAACCATACACAACTGGGCTGCATTTCTACTGAAGGGTTGTTGTGGCAACAGAGTGACCTGGAGAGTGAAGCTTGAGAGGACTCTGTTATCATGGAAACCCCAAGGTTGAAAATACAGCCTTGTTTGCATATACTTGCCAATACCTTATTTTATATAGTGTATGGGAAACCTGTCACAAATACAACTGGAAACATTGCTTAACATCATTGTCTAATTGGTTAGAGCATTACAGCATCAAATTTGGAATTCAAACAACAAGAAACTATGTTCTTCCCAATATTTGCAGGGACTGCTATAGTTCATCCATGTCTTGAAGCAATTATTTCATTTGCAACTGTATGAAGAGATTAAAGGAAAGCACTTTCCTTTCTGCAGTCTTTGTTCACAGCTTCATTTGATCAAATCCTAAAAGGAACCTTGCATTTACAAGTACAAACACATTTTTTTATGTGACTGGCATACTTGTCACCCACCCAGCCTCACTTACCTCGGACCCCCCCCAAACACACTGGCAGATCTATTTGCTGATCTATCCCCCACCTTTACCACCAGACACAGTCTGTTTGGTTAGTCCCTCCTCCACTGTATTTCTATTAAAGAAACAAATGCAACTCTTAACTCTAGCACAGTGGCTGTAGCTCTGTGGAAACAGATGATCTGATTGCATCGTTCAGTGAAGTACTGTAGCTACTGCAGCAGAACAAACACTCATTCTGCTGAAGCAGATGCATCATTAATAAAACACAACAGGATTTTCAAGTGTATAGATTTCCATACACAATAAGGGTAGCCTATACACTATATCAATATACTGTACATTAGTGCTGTACGGAATTATCAAATTCCAGCGGAGTGGAATTTCACAGAATTTCACAAAATGTCATTGTAATTAGAAACATAGAAACATCAAATTTGATGGCAGAGAAGGACTGCTTGGACCACCTAGTCTGTCCATGTCTCCACTTAATGTATAAACTTCAGATCCTAGTTAACCAACAGCCTACTTCCTCCTACCCCCCCACTACAATTGCATTATGTCTGTCCTATATGTTCTTGAATTCCCCCATTGTTTTTGATTCCACAACCTCCTCAGGAAGGCCATTCCATGCATCCACAACCCTCTCTGTGAAAAAAATACTTCCTCACATTACCTCTGAATGGTCCTCCCTCTATCTTCAAATTGTGCCCTCTTGTTCTTGCACATCTCTTTTTCTGAAAGATGCTACCCTCTTGGACTTTGTTGATTCTCTTAAGGTACCGGAAAGTTTATATCATGTCCCTCCTCTCCTTCCTTTCCTTGAGGGTACATATATTAAGCTTCTTTAGTCTTTCTTCATATGGCTTCTAGTGCTGACCCTGCACCATTTTACTTGCCCTTGTTTTGTGTGGGACTGTGTCAAATGCTTTGTTAAAGTCTAGGTAGGCCCTGTCCACATCCCATCCCTGGTCTACTACTTTGGTCACCCAGTCAAAGAACTCTATTAGATTCATCTGACACGACCTTCCCGATGTGAATCCATGCTGCCTTGGGTCCAGTACCCCTCTGGTCTCTAGGTACTCAACAGTTCTTTCCTTCAGAAATGATTCCATCATTTTCCCTACCACTGAGGTGAAACTAACAGGTCTGTAGTTACCTGCCTCTGCATTGCTCCCACTTTTGTGAAGTGGAATCACATCTGCCCTCATCCAGTCCTCAGGTACCACCCCATCCTTCCATGATTTGTTAGAGGGTAATCAGTGGTGTCACTGGTTCTCCCCTTCATTATTTTAGAACTCTGGGGTGAATCCCATCAGACCCTATTGCCTTGTTCACTTTGTTTTAAGAGTTCTTTCAGAACCCTTTCTTCTGTGAATTGACTGGTGTTACCTCCCCAAATCCAGAGTGCTTCTGTTGCTTGGTTTAGGTACCTCCCCCTCCTCTTCTTTTGTGACTACTGAGGAGAAGTATTCATTCAGTATCTCTGCTTTTTCACTGTCACCTTCTGCTCACATTCCCTCCCCTTTATTAAGCCTCAGTATCCTTCCCTTGGTCTTTCTTCACTCCCTAATGTACTTATTAAAGGTTTTATCCCCCTTCTTAACAGAGTTGGTTATCTTTTCCTCAGTTTGGGCCTTTGCAATTCTGACTGCCTTCCCTGCCTCCTTCTGTTTCAATTGATATAGTTATCGGTCTCGATCGTTCTGTATTTCCATATATTTATTGAATGCTATCCTTTTCTCCTTAACCTTCCCAGCCACCTCTTTTGACAAAAATAGTGTCTTTTTCCTTCTTTTTGTTTTGTTGATTTGCTTTACACAGAGGCTTGTTGCCTCTGTGATGGCAGTTCTGATTTTCCCCATTGTTCTTCCACTCCTTCTTGCCAGTTTGCTAGTGCTATTCTGAGGCACTATCCCATTTTGCCAAAGTCAGCCCTCCTAAAGTCCAATACCCTTGTTTTTATATAGCTTGACTCTACAGCTTTGTTTATTGTGAACCACACTGTTTGGTGGTCTCTTGTTCCCAAATGGCTACCCACTTCTAAATCTGAGATCCTCTCGCCATCCCCGTTTGAGACTACCATGTATAAGATTGCTCCCTCCAGAGTGGGTTCCAACACTAGCTGTCTGAGGCATGCCTCCTGTAGGGCATCAAGAATGATCCTGCTCTTAGATGTGGCTGCAGTAAAGGTGCTCCAATTAACATCTGACATATTCAGGTCCCCCATATATAATATCTCTCCTTTTGCTGCCATTCTAAGGATTCCTTCTGTCATTTCCTTGTCCATTGCCTCCCCCAAGACAGGGGTCTATAAACAACCCCTGTGCAGATTGTGGTGCCATTTCCTGTCTCCAGGGTGACTCACAGTGCCTCCTCCGGTAGCCTGTAACGTGGGCAACTGTATGTCGGTGACTGGTTATTAGGGCGATGGCACAATGGTGCTGACAATGTGAACAACCCTTGGATTTCCCCTCCTCCCCTGAGTTGCACCCCTAGAGTAGGAATCCTAAGTAAGGGGGGTGTGGGGGTGAAGATTTTGCACCCTTCTGTGGGTCGTCACCCTGCAGTCACCTTTGTCACATAGCACCCCTCCCTGTTTAACCTTTAGTTCTGTTGCTTTGATTCCTTTCCTTATGTAGAGAGCAACTCCTCCTCATTTTTTACCCTCCCTGTCATAGGTCATAGGATTCAATAAAAGGCAGACGACCACAAGGGTCATAATAGACAACCACTGGTTAGTGGAAACACTCCCTGGTCATACCCCCAAAAAATATATCCAACCTTGCCTTAAATGTACCCAGCATGGGTGCATTGATCACTTCATCTGGCAGCATGTTCCACTCATTCACCACTCTGACTGAACCAAGCTCTTCTCCTGATGTCTTAAAAAAAATCACCCTTTACTTGCTTACTGTGACCTCTGATAGACCTTCTTGTTTGTATTTTCTTGCATAAGCCAGCTGCTTCCAACAGGCTATCATCCAGGAATGCTCTAAATACATACAACAAATCAACTCTCGCCCTTCTATTACTTGGTATTACTTGGTTGGATGAGATACAAGAAGGCATGGTGCCCATCGAGAGTATCTCCAACAATGTTGTGGATCATTGTTTGCCAGTGGAGTTCAACCATAGATCTAATTTGATCTTAAATGTCTCAAACTTGGTGGTGTTAACAAGATCATTGGGTAGTTTATTCCATATTCTGGGGACTCAGGTTGTAAAAAATGTAGTTTTTTGTTAGTGTTTGCTTTTGGAACAATTAATTGTTTGTTGTGTAATCTGGGAACTAATTTCCTTTGTGTATAATTTAATCCACAGTGTTGCATCATATTTGGTTGTTTCAAAATTTTGTGAAGAAATAAAAGATCTCCCCTTAACCGCCTGGGTTCTAATGAATAAAGTTTTAATTTTTTAAGTCTAACAACATATGGTAGGTGTGTCAAATGAGGTATCATTCTTGTTGCTGCTCTCAATAGTAGCTATGTCTTTTTTGAGATATGGGCTCCAAAATGGTGACCCATAATCAGAATGTGGTCTAACATTAGTCCTGTACAAAGGAATAATACAGTTTTCGAGTTTTGATACAAATATGCGGTTTATTCTTCTGAGTAGTCCATTTGAGTTTTTATCTAGTTTATTACAAAGGTCACTGGAAGATAATTTGTTGTTAATGTTTATTCCAAGGTCTCTTTCACACTCTGTGGTTTTTAGAAGTGTATTATTTAGTTTGTAAGTTTGATGTGGATTGTTGTTACCAAGATGAAGTACAGTACATTTGTTATTGTTAAATTCCATACCGTTTAATGTTGCCAATTTCTCAATTTGGTGTAAATCTGTGAATAGTTGATTTATGTTATCTAGAGTGTCAACCCTTCCTCCCAGTTTGGTGTCATCAGCAAATTTTGATAGGTGGGTGTTTGAACTAACCTGCATGTCTGAAATAAAGATATTGAACAGGACAGGTCCGAGCACAGAGCCCTGTGGCACCCCACTGGTCACTTCACCCATATCAGACAATACTACATTAATTCTGACATGTTGGGTTCTGTCTGTTAACCAATTTTTCACCCAATTGGTTAGATGTGCAGAAATTCCTAGTAATATTAATTTGTTAATTAGTTTTGTATGAGATACACGATCAAAAGCTTTTCTGAAATCTAAGAGAATAATATCCATGGGGATTCTTACATCTAATTTATTGTGAATTTGATTATAGAAGGCAATTAAAGTATTCTATATGTCATAGAGAAAAGATCAAGGGTCTCTAACCTCTCAGAATAATATTTTTCCTTAACCTGGGAGACTTTCTTTGTTAATCTCCTCTGTAAATGTCCATAAGACTTTGTTATACGAACTGTCTGTTGTGTTGAGAATGGGGCCTCGCACTCCAGAATAGGTCTGACCAATGTTCTGTACAAGGGCACCAAAACCTCCCTCCTCCTCCTACTATGCATATTTCTAAGATGTTACCCATAATTCAATTAGCTTTCTTAATTGATTCCCTGTTATGATGTTCAAACCCCAAGTCATTGGAGATAAATACTCCCAGATCCTTCTCACAAGTAGTGACACGTGAAACCCTATTATTCAGAACATATTCAACTAAAGGGTTATTTTGACCAAAGTGCATCATACTACACTTACCTACATTGAATAACAGCCTATGCTCAGCTGCCCACTGTTGCAAGTGGTTCAGGAAATTCTGTAAGTGTTGTATGGATGCAACATTATTTACTATGGCTCACACCTTTGTATCATCAGCGTATTTCTGAATTCACACACACTATCTGAACCCTGCATACCAGAGGTGAAGATGGAAAACAGGGTAGGGCCCAGAACTGATTCCTGCAGTATACCACTAGTCACCACATCCCACTCAGAGAAAAATCCTCTTATTCTCAATCTTTGTAACCTATTTGAGAACCATGATTGAATCCATCTCATAAGGTTGGACTCTACCCCCAAATCTCTTAACACCTCCAATAACCTGGGATGTGACACAGAGTCAAAAGCTCTGCTGTAATCTAAATACACCACATCCACAGAGAGCCCCTCACCCAGTGTTCTGCTGACCGGCTCAAAAAAGTCCATGCAATTTATAACACATGACCTCCCCTGACAGAATCCATGCTGGGTTTCATCCATGATATCTAACCTTTGTAAGTCTTTAATCAAAAAGTGCTTAATGAAGCCCTCCAGTATTTGACCAACTGGAGATGTTATGCTTATAGGCCGGTAATTACCAACCTGTGATTTATTCCTTTTTCTTTTAAACACTGGAGTTATATGCACTACTTTCCAATCCTGCACAACCTCACCAGAGGTCAAAGACCCATTAAACAACAGTGTAAGTGGACCAGATAATTCCTCTGCCAGTATACTCAGGAATGCTGGGGGAATTTCATCAGGCCCACATGATTTAGTCCCATTCAAACTTCTCAACCTCTCATATACTTCCACCCTTGAAATTACAAAATCATTGCTTCCATTACCAACTTTACAATCCTGTAGATTGTGTACCCTGGTATGTTGACATCCCAATCATGGTTCTCTATGTACCATGTTTCTGTCACTGCCATGATATCCAGGCATCCCTCTTCCATCAAGGCCACTAGTTCAGGGAGCTGGTTACCCACACTATGGGCATTGGTACTCATCACCCTCCATTTTTTGATTGCCTTACACCTTTTAGGCCCATCCTTGTCCTTACTGCCTTTTTCTGGATTTACCCCTGCCCTGCCCTGCTCCCTATCAACTTCTCTACCATTGTGTCTATTTCACTACCCTGTTTTGTGTGTGGGGGAGCTGGCATTTCCCTGCTTTTCTTCAGTGCCCCCCCCCGGTTAGTTTAATTACTTGCCAATGAAACATTTAATTTATTTAATTATTTAAGTCTTTGGTAACTGGGTAAGGCTCTTTAGGCTCAAATGCCTGTTTTCAGGGGTAATCTGGGAGCACTGGGCAGTTAAGTGACTTGCTCAGAGTCACACAGTATGCAAGTGGAGGTTGTGAGAATCAAACCTGGGTCTGCTCTGCTGAATGTACCAAACTCGTTCACAGCTCTTTACTCTTAACCTCTAGGCTATACTGCCAGCCCATTTAAACCTATAAGATAGGATCCTGGTTCCCCTCCAAGATAGATGCAGACCATCATGCCAGTATAGGTATGTATCCCTCCAGGTGGACCCCCAGTCCCCAGTGAAGCCAAATCTCTGAACTCTGCACCAGTTTTTCAACCAGCCATTGAATCCCATGGTGCAGAGTACCCTAGCCTCACCCATGCCATAGACAGGCAGCACTTCTGAAAAAATTACCGTGCATGCTACTTGTATAAGGCCCCACCCCAACTCCACAAACCCCTGCTGCACTTGTCCGATCCCATTCCCAGCCAGGTCATTAGTCCCTAGGTGGACAATGACATCCAGCTCCCTCCCCTGTGAAGTTGCTGCCACGATCCTGAGGATTCACTTCCTGTTCCTCCAAGCCATGGCACCAGGCAGGCACCTTACCTCCCTCTCCCTTCCCTCCCCTAGTTCTACCACCCTAACAATTGAGTCCCCCACCAGGAGTTGTTTCTTTCCCCTGTGGGGTCCTGTGCCACCCTCCTAAGAGTCTCCTTTGTGGAGGTTCCAAGCTTCCTCCTTGTTCTCCACTGCAAGTGCCTCCATAGAGGAACCACACTCCACTAGAATGGCAAATGAATTGTAGAGAGGCACAACTGGAGGGATGCACCTCTGTTCCACTACCCTGACCCTCCCTGATCCCACAGTGGTCCAACCGCTCCTCCTTCTTGGCAACCTCTGAAGCAGTAGTCATGGCCTGGGTGGTCCCTGGGTGGGGTGAGGTTTCCTGAATCCTCACCAGGTCAGCATGGAGACAGTCAATCTCCTTCCTCAGACCAGAGATGTGCCTGCAAATAGGGCTGCAATGCAGCCTCCAGAACATCTCCTGGAAGACTGCCACTCAACAGCCAGTGCATTGCACTGATCTCCACATGGCTGTCTCCCTTCCTGTTTAAGATTTCTTTTAGTTTGTGCCGGTGTGTGAGGGGTATTTACACCCTATTAAGTGTGCTGGGCTGTTAAGCATATGAACAGGTGTATGGCCTTTTCATGTTTGTGTAAGTAATGTCAGAACCCCTGATATAAAGGAAATTATGTGCTTGGAGCATGTGGGATGAGGTGAAGGGTGGGTAGGAGTAAGCCCATGCTCTCCGGAAACAATCAACTACAACTCTGACCCACCACTGCAGTAAGTGCCAGCATTCCTTTCAGATACCTGTTTCACAGAGTTTAAGTAACAGGTCTAGTTACAAATGTCTACAAATATTCTCCCAGCTAGAATTCCTCCCTGACAAACAAAAGTTATACTAAAGTAAAGTGAACCCCCAAAAACAGAGAACCAAAACACTGACTTCTACTTACTTACACCAACCCCAAAATTAAGAATTAAATTCAGTGTACTCTATTAAATTACCTCCTTGCTTTAAGGAAGCTGGTGGCTGCTCTCTCTCTCAGCTAGAGCAGGCAGAGTCCACAAACAACTTCTGTTTTGAATCCACAGTTCCTCAGGCCCCCTTATCTCCTCCCCTTATCAGGCACCTATTTCACAGGGTTTAAGTAACAGGACTAGTCACAAATGACTGCAAATATGCTTCCAGCTAGATTTCCTCCCTGGCAAAAAAAGCTACATTAAAGTAAAGTCAACTCCAAAAACAAAGAACCAAAACACTGACTTCTACTTACTTACATAGCCCTCAAAATTAAGAATTCAACTCAATTTCACTGAATTTTGTCAGAAGTGGAATGGTGGAATTCTGTGGTAACATACTGTGAAATGGGTTGTTTACTCAATTATCACAGAATTAAAGTCCATGCTCTCAATTAATTCAGCTGCAATTTTCTGCAATCATTTTACTTAGATTATATGTGCTACGGTTATCAAATTTTATAAAAAAATTATACACCCCTTTCAATGTTTTAGGCTTGAGGATGGGTAACCTGATCACAAATTGTATCCAGTATGTTCTAATATATGTTCTGCTATGTCACTTAATTTGCCAAAAGTACATCATCCTGCGTGGATTCCTGTTTCATGAAAATTACTATGTGCAGAACAGAATAGAGAAACTGTGCAAAAACTCCAACATGTCTTTCTTCATTGAATACTTTTACTACAGGCATGTAATAAAAGTCATGGAGGTGTTGGTGGTGTGTGAAGTATCTGTTTGATTTACTATCTTTGTGTGTTTTCTTTTATTTGTTTGTTGCAGCTGTGTTTTACCTCACGGTCAGAACTGGCTGCCAAACTGTACCAAAAAGGAGGTCCTTAGAACTAAGGTCACACAATAGGCAATTTGAAGCACACAAAACCAACACACAAGCAAGCATTTGTCAATGCTGAATGTTAGCTTGCTGATATTAGCATTGGACGTGCAGGAGGTAGACAGATGCAAAACAGGAGTGGCAGTGAAGTATTGAACTCATGCCAATCCTACCTCCACCCTGCAGAGATGGACAGGCATTGTGGTGTGCCTTTTGGTCATTGCCCATAATGCTCATGGCATTTCACCTCACCCTATCCTGTAGACACCAGGTGTTAAGGTGTGTCTTGGGGTGTTCATCTTCACAGTCACCCCATTTCATAATGACATATGCTGAAATGGGTGCAGTACAGGAAAATTGGGTGAAGTCTCGGGCTGAAAGTGCAAGGCACACCTTGATGCCTGTCACTAGCTTTAGGGTGTGGGTGGGATGGCATGAGCATTACAGCCAGTGATCCAAAGTTACACCTCTGATACCTGTCAGTTTGTACAGGGTGGGACGTTATTGTTAGAAACCCTAACGCTGCGAGCGTGTGTTGGTATTTGCAGTACAAATTTTCAGTATGGCCTTTTTGTGACCCCCTCCTGATGAAAGCATTTGGGACCTCTTCTCATAAACAGTGGCACTGTGATTGTGTTAATGTCTCTGAACTTCGAGTTCCCACCGCAACTATACCATTCTGTGCCAGATGTGCGAAAACACAGATCAGGCAGGAAGCGAAGAATGACAGCTGTACCATTCATAGGGAGGTGTGAAGAAACGGCAATGTTGAAAATCTGTAGTGAAAATATAAAAAATGCTCGAAGTTCCGAGCGTACGTGGAAACTGTACAACACATGCTTGTACTGCAGTCATTTAGTGGACTTATTCCACCAAATTTTCAACAGAGGCATTTTGTGACCCTTGCTCATGAACACTGTCACTATGATTTTCTTAATCTGTCCAAAACATTAATTTCCCACAGCGACCATGCCATTGTGCGCCAGATGTGCAAATGCATATTTCGGGCAGGATGTGAAAAATGGCAGTTGTACTGTTCATAAGGAGGTGTGGCAAAATGCCAATGTTGAAAATCTGGAGTGAAAATATTACAAATTTGTGAAGTTACGAGGGTGCATGGAAACTGCACAACACACGCTTGTAACCCAGTCATTTTATGGACTTCTGTTAACAAATTTTCAATATAGGCATCTTAGGATCTCTGCTCATGAACAGTGTCACTGTGATTTTCTTAATCTGTCCCAAACACCGATTTCCCACAAGCAATCGCGGTATTCTGCGCCGGGAGTGCGAAAACACATTTTGGCCAGGATGTGAAAAATGACAGCTGTACTAGTCATAAGGAGGTGTGGAAAATGCCAATGTTGAAAACCTGGAGTGATAATGTTGCAAATTTGTGAACTTATGAGCATGCGTATAAAATGCGCAATGCACGCTCATAACGCACTCATTTTTTTGGAATTTTTGCACCAAATTTTCAGCATAGGCTTTTTGAGAGCCCATCTCACGAACAGTGACACTGTCATTTCATTATTCAGTCCAAAAAGGTGATTGTACGCAGTGACTGCAAAATCACCTTTTGGGACGGAATAATGAGATGACAGTGACTGAATTCATGAGGTGGGGTCCCAAGAACCCCATGTTGAAAATCTGGTGCCAAAATTTAAAAAATTCCCGAGGTATATACCAAAGTTCAAAAAAAAACACAGTTTATGCCATTATACAGCTTACTGGCATTTCTTCAGTTTGAGGTCAGATTTGAAGAGTGCAGATGTGTTCCCAGTCTACCGAAGATCATCGCGCCAGGCTCCGGAGGTAAGTATGGGGTGAGGGGGACATGGGGAGGTAGAGTACACAGCAGGTGGGTGTGGGTTGGGGAAGGGGGCATGGGGCACAATGAGGGGCCATTTTCTTTTTTTAACAGCATCTAAAATTAAACAAAGACTCTGGGGGACTCTTTTGGCACACTGGAGTCAGCTCCCAGTGTGCCACCTGGCCTGGTGTTTTTTGGGTAGGTGGATTCTGGAGCCAAAGGGGATTGGGCACCCTGTCGGCCATACAGTGTGGTGGGGGAGTGGGAGTGCATGAACCAAGAAGGATTGGGCACCCACTCAGCACATAACAAATGGGAGGGTGCATCATGCTGACTGGGATTGGGCTACCCAGTCAGCAAATAAACTGGGGATGGGGACATGCCGACAGGGGATTGGGAACCCCCAAGTCAGCTTTCATCGGGACTCTAAGGTGGGCAGTGAGAGTCACTACCCTCCACCATGTTAAAAGAAATTTTACACCAGGCAAGGGACCACCCTGCAATGACAGATTGCTCCCTCATTACAGCAGTGGATTCCTTTCAAGGTGGTGGCACACTGGCTGAACTAGTGTCAGCAACAGCATGCCACCACATTGGGGAAAGTGGGCCAAGCCTCAAAAGGCACTGGGAGCATTGGCCACCTCAGTGCCCCACCTCCAAAACCCCACTTCTCTCCTAAGCTGTGATGAAATGTTTCTTGCACATGTGCACAAGCAAAAATAAAAAGGGATAATTACTTTACCATTAAGACAATCAGATTATGGGATAAACTACCCCATTATCTGGTTAATATCTCAAACTATGATACATTCAAAAAAGAGCTAGACAAATATATGGGATATTAGTGTGTAAATATTCCACGCTGAATGGGAGACAGTCATGATGGGCTTATGCCTTCTTCTGTCTACAACCTACCAAGCTACCAAGTCATCAGCGGGATGGGTGATACTTATCACTAGCTGCAGAGAGACAGAGAGGGTGATTGATTTGGAGCCAGATGCAGTCTGACATACATAAGACTGTGCCTTTTTGAATAATATTAGTCTATTTAAAGAATTAACTGCTAGTGTGTCACCTCAAAAATGCATATTTAAGACAGTTATTTCTGATAGGTTTGCTGCCTTAAATAACAGTTTTTCCCCGGCAGCCTTTCTTTCCTTGTGTCGAAGGAAGCTGTTTCTCTTTCTGACCTAGACAAATATTTTCAGTGTCAATGTCAGCATGAAGAAGTGCAACTCATTGTGTGATATTGCAAAGATAAGTTCCATTGGTGGAAAAGGCAAGGGAAGAGCAGTTTGTGAGGCCAGTAGCCCAATAGCAGCATCCAACATGCATACTTTGCAGCACTCTGTGGCACAGATGCTGGTCACTGCTCCAGTACAATGAATGGCTCTCACTGTGCCATCTGATGATGGTAGAAGAGAAGTCCCCAGTAATGGTAGTAGTGTGATTGTGCAGCATAGTCAAATTTTAAAGCAATCAGCAAGTGATATAGCAGCAATGCTTCCGATTTCAATCAATAAATTAAATAAATATAGTTCCACCCCATGCCACCCACCTAGAAAACTGAGAGTGGTGCCATGATGTTATCCAACATGGTGCACAATTAGACAAGTGACTCAGACTGTTAGAATATAGTTGAACATCATGAGGGTCATGATCAGAATTATTGGAATATAGTAGAAATAATCGTGGAGAAACAAGAAAAGATCTGGCAGTATAGCATAAAGGTTAGAGTAACGAGCTATGAAACAGACCTTGGGTTGATTCCCACAACCTCAGCTTGCATATCGTATTACTCTAAGCAAGTCACTTAATCTCCATAGTGTTCCTGGATCATCTCTGTAAGCAGGCCTGGTGCCCAGTGGGATTTATCTGGTTACCAAAAAATAACAATAAAATAACAAGGTAAAAAGACTGCATTAATGGCAGGAGGACAATGATAGCCACATGCAGGCAGCTGCACAGCAGTTAACTGCCAATGCATTGACTCCACCACCCACCACAGTGCCTCCACACCATCTCTTAATCTGTGGTGCCTCAGTGCACCACAAGTGCAACAATAAAGCCATTTTCTTATAATATTAAGGGTTTTATGTTTACTATGAGTAAAACTAAAAAGTACGGTATTACTCACTAGCAGTCTGATGACGACATTTACATCCTTCTGACAGGGTTACCATACCACACAGACTCTGGAAGATGTTGCTGTCTCATCTCTGGAGAGTGTTCCATCAGTGCTTTAACTGTTTGATGGTCTGCTCTGGTTTCTTCCCATCAATGCTGACCATGGCAGCTATTTCGGTCCAAATTTGCTCGCTGGTGGGATAGTCAAGGTGTTTGTTGCCAAAATGATCCATTGCTTTCTGGCTCATCTCACTCACCAGGATACTAGTTTCTTCTGGTGAGAAGGGTACAGATGGACCCTTAGAAGGGCTAGTATTACCCTCAGCAATAACTTAAACCAATTTTAATTTTCTTTTCTCAGTCTTCACTACTGTTCAACTTTCAATCACTGTGTTAAAGTTTTCTGTGTGACAACATGTAGAACTGAGGAATTGAATTCCACTAATAAGATAATGAATTCCGTGGTTTACATAACCTCTGAAGAATATTATGGAATACTACTCTGGCATTTTTCTCTGCATCATCAAAAATGCATGGCAGAATACAATTATGTGACTCTGATGAACTGCAGAATAATATTCAGTGGAAAACATTGGGAAAATCCTCTATATTTCCAAAGAAACTTCTGCCATGCAAGATACCAGCTGTAACCACTAGATAGATATGTCTTGGTCATTATGAAGCAAGTAGGTGCATTTTATTTTAAATTCAATCGCTTGATTCCACAGAAATTCAATGTAATGCTTGCAGTATGATTATCCATGTAATAATACAATGTGCAAAATACAGTTCTGCCAGTCACAAGTCAGCAGAATTCCATGGAATGAGTCTAATGATTTAGATGGAAATTTCATTGGCAGAATTCTGCATTCCACCCCACATTATTTATTTGTATCTATTTATTTATTTTAAAGTTTCAGTGGGAAAGGCATACTGAGCACAGAATGCTTGTTTCCAGATGTGTCCTGGGGGAGAGGGGATGGGGATAACAGTAAATACTAAGCAAAAGACTTATCAAAACACTAGTATAAGGTTTAGAGGTACAATCAACATCAGGATGACAAAACCAAATAACAGTCATTTCTACCTAAAAGCAGTGTGCTAGAACTATATTAAACTATCACATGAGTAACAAAGAGTAAGTGCTAACATGAGTAACAAGTAGAGATTCAAAACTATAGAGAGAGTGGAAATTAAGTGCATGTGCTGGAAGGGGAGAAATGAGCCTTTAGGAGGGAGGAAAGGATACGAGGGGTGGCAGCATGGCAGGGGGAGGGAGTGTCATAATTTTGGGAAATGATGTGAAACTGCTGCCTGCCCTGCTGAGCTGGACCTGATAGGAATGGTTAAGGTATGTTGGTCAGGGTTTCTAAGGGAGTGAGAGGAAGGAAATTTGAGCAAAGCAGAGGAGGAGATAAGGAGAGAGAGAAAGAGAGAGAGAGAGAGAGAGAGAGAGAGACCAGAGTTTATAAGAAAGTTAGAACAGTGGTTAAGGCATCTGTCTGCTAGGGAGGAAAGGGAGAGAGATTGGTATAGTGTGTAGTGATGGGTACGGGGAGGATAGTCAAGAGTGAAAAGGCAGAAGGCAGTATGGCACAGTGGTTTAAGGCTCTGAGCTGCAAATCTGGAGACCTGGGTTTGAATCCCACAGCCCCCACTTGCATACTGGGTGACCCTGAGCAAGTCACTTAACTTCCTTGTGCTCCCAGGTTGCAGCTGCAAACAAGCTTTCAGCTTAGTGTGTCTCACCTGGTAAAATAATTAGTAAAAAAAAGAAAAAAGAAGGAGTGGAAGAGAGAGTCCAACCTGGTTAGGGAGGATTTGGGAGTGGCACTGTAGACTACGTCCCCTTAGTCAAAAATAGGTAGGATCATCTTCTGGACAAGATCGTGGTGAGCCGGCAGTGGAATACATCCACAATGTCTTTATAGGGCAGCCAGTTTGGGGTGTAGTTTTTTGTGGATAGCATCTATGTGTCCAGAGAAGATGAGGTTCCAGTCAAGCCAAACTCTGAGGTACCTAAAGGAGGAGTTGTCCTCCAGTAAAGTCCCATCTAGGATGTGGTAGGGAAGGGATTGGAGTTGAGATAGTCTTTGCCTCATGCCAAAGATCATTAAAACTGTCTTCTTGGTGTTCAAGAATATCTCATTTGAGCAAAACCAGAGCTGGACCTTATCAAAGTCTTGCTGAAGTCTGGATGCTGCATCAGTGGGGGAGGGGCTAGAAGTATACAGGACAGTATTGTCTACATACATGTGGATGGAGGTGAGAGGATAGGCAAAGGTTAGGTATGTAGGAAGATGGAGAGGAGGAGTGGGCCCAACAGGGAACCCTGCAGAACTTCTGTGTTGATTGAAAGGGGAAGGGAAGTTGTATCACTAATCCAAACGGATTGTGTTCTGCCCATGAGGTAAGAGTGGAACCAGCTGGTAGTTGCATTTCAGAGCCCCACAGCTGAGAGTTTGGCACTCTTCTGACACAGTATTGTGACAGTACTATAAACCAATAAACAAAAAAAAGCATTTTTTTTATTCCCACTTAGTATGTCTCCATCTCATGCTTCTATAGGCTGGTTCCCAGCCTGGATCAGGGGCATTACTAGGGGTGGGCATTTGGGGCTGCAGCTCTGAATCTTTCAGCGGTAGTCCTGAATAATTTATGATATGCCAATTTTGTTTCTTTTGTGCATGAAGAAGCCAAGCACCCCTCTGCTGAGATCGGCAACTGTTTGTTTAAAATAAGCTCTCTCATTAGAGAGAAAGAAAGAAAGAGAGAGAGAGCAAACAGAAGCCAAGGGAGATCATCTCAGTCTGACTTACAGACCTTCAGCCTGCTACCATCAGTTTTTTTCTGTCACTGTTTTCAATTTCTTTTTTACTTTACCTTTTTTTAGTGTATTTCACTCAGATATGTGTGTTTGCTGGAACCTTGAGGACTGATGTGGTAATGCTGGGTGTCAGGCTGGCAGCTGTAAGTCAGGATTCTCCATGGCTTTGAAATAAACAAACAAATGGAGGACAAATTAATTTAAAGCACATTCACAGTGAATCAAGCTTTTATGCATGCTGTTGTATTTTGTTTTCGACACCACAAACTACCAGAAGCAAGGGCAAGGCAAAATAGCCATTAAACACTAAGTAAATAGTTGCAGCATGCAGAAAATAGTACATGTTTTAAGGCTCTCATCACTGGGATTTAAATCTCTTCATCCCACAACTGCTTGTTTTAGCAAAAGTCACAACTCACAGCTGCCATCAATAATTGGGAGCATTCAGCCTTGGATGTTTTCGCTTTGAACAAAACCTGAAAACCCTTACCCACAATAGTAAAGTGTTGGCTGGAGGGGAGTGGATCGCATTGCCTTGGTGAGGTGAATATTATATTGTCTATTGGTGACAGCAGCCCACACTGAACCCCACTGCCTCCCATTTACTCATTAAGTTGTCAAATGTGCTCTCCTCCCTCTGCTCTGCTCCAGTCTATTCTTGAATACTACTCACACACTGAGTGGAACTACTCCTACTGCACACAGCATGTATTTTTTTCATGATAAATAGAAAAAACGATGGCTAAGGCTTATTACTCAGTAAGACTCACAAAGATATCTCTGATCTGATTGTGAAAATAGTTATAATAAATAACCAGACCTCCAGTTTGGTTTGGAATTTTGGCCTGGCTGGGGAACTTGCTTTAACTTCTGATGGGGGTGTCACACTCCAGGATTGAAAAAGGAAAGAAGGAAAATAAAAAAGCGTAGCAACATACATTAGTCTGTGTAAGATGTGAGAGAGAGAGAGAGAGAGAGTATTTCTCAGAGAGCAGCTGCAGATGTGAAATTATTGAGTGTGAGATATTGAATTTGTCATCATTCATAGAGATATTTGTTTCAACTGTGTGAGACCAAGGACAAAAGTACACAAAATTAATTAAAGGGTTGGACAATAACCCTGACTAAACATTAAGTCATGGGGTAGGACAGGATACATCAGGGAAGACTGGATGAACCAATAGTCTTCTTCTCTCAACATTTTCTATTTCTCTATGACACGTTAATACATTTCTTCATCAACAAAAAAAAAGAGTCTACTGCTGAGCTGTGTAGGAGGGGGAGAGAGGAAAGTCAAGCCGCCACTGGCCATTAGGGATGTTGGATTACCATTTACCAAGAAAACAGCAGTCTCCAGTATAAGCTCATATAGATCGAAGAGAAATGACACCTGACAGACAACTGAACTAGGAATGTAATTATCACTAGTAATTCAATTCTAACCTTATCAGCTGAGCCGTGGATGTTTCATGAAGATGAGACAATTGCATTGGTTTTATTCTTAAATTCTGTGTGTATAGTATAGTAAAGGCTGGAGATATGGCCTACAGGTTAAAACAGCAAGCTGTGAATAAACTTGTTTAATCCAGAAGACCAGGGTTTGAAATCCATAACTTCTACCCGCATACTGTGTGACCCTAAGCAAGTTACATAACCACCCTTGCCCCCTGATCACCCCTGTAAATTGCCCTTGCACCCAGTGGGCCTTACGTGGTTGCTGAAGAATAAAAATTTAATAAAACAATAAAAAAAAATCACTGTGTGTTTGACCTATCATGCACTCATCCTCTTAGCACCTGAATGTGATTCATTACCTAGTGTTACCAGCCACATATGCAGTTCGGCCAGTTGGGCTCAGGGACGTGACCTGCACAGCCAGTGCAGGAATGTATCTAAGAAGTCATAGCAGCAGAACTGGAATACACTGTATTATCAGAAAATAAATCTAGTTAACAAACATCTCATGGTGACCAGCAAGCTAAAAATTATTTGTTTACATTTTTGCTAAAAATAACTTACATTCCTTAACAAATACATGGCAAATTTTTTATGTAAGGGGGTATAGAATAAGCCTCAGAATACCCCACAGAGCATCAAAATCCCCAAAGCTTCTGGGGACCTGATGGCTCCCAGATCCCCAGCCTATTGCTTAAGAATTTTGGTGGTGGGCTTAAGCCCCTGATATATTCTATTGTTACAAACATCCTTCCCCTGGATCTTCACTACTTATTCAAGGTCACTCCAACACATTCACCCACTCCGTCACCACCAAACTTGCTGAGTATACTTCAGAAATTGTGTTGCCCCTTCTTGCATGGTCATTGCTATCTTGAGGAGGTTATAGGTTTCACTAGCACTGTGGTTTAAGGATGAGTTCCAACATGTGAATCCGTGAATACCGGGTGTTGTGAGGTACAGGTAGGCATTAGCCAAGCCCACATAAAGTTCAGAAAACTCCACAGTATACTTGCACTCTGCAGAAAATGAACCACCAGAGGGGGGATGGCTAAGGGGCAACGTGATGAAGTATTATTTTCACAGAGAGGGTGGTGGACACATGGAATAGTCTTCCTGAAGAGGTTGTGGGGTCAAAAACAGTGAGGAAATTCAAGAATGCATGGAACAGACAAAAGGTAATTCTGGTGGGAGGTAGGAGGAAGCAGACTGTAGGTTAACTAGGATCTGCAGCTTACCCAATAGGTAGGGAAATGGGCAAACTGGGTGGACCAAGCGGTCCTTATCTGCTATCAAGGTCTGTGTTTCTGTTTTACTAATGTAATTTCCTTCAAGTGCTTTTATTGCAATTTCAAAATGAAGTCAGTGCATCCATGGACAAACAGAAGTCCACATAAGCCCCGGCGATTCGGATCTGGAAACCCTTCTTCAGGGGGGGTGGTTGGTCATGGAACATGTGATAGCTTTTATTTCACCATTGCATTAATAAACATGAGCACATTTAAATCAGGAAAAAATAGTATCCACTTACAGTAGCCCCTCATTATACCAAATGCTTTGGGAGCCATAAACAGCATTCATTTTAGTAAGCAATTCGCTATAGTGAGGCGCACTGTGATCAATAGAGTTCCACAACAATTTTAACCCCCTGCAAAATTGTAGTGGGCAAACTAACCACTAAACAACAACTTCATCACTCAGCACTCAAAGCTTTATTCATATTTCATAATTAATTTTATATATTAAAAACAAGTATCAGCACTCAGCAGTTTTCAGCACTATTCAGTCAGTACAGTACTCACGGTACACTGCCAGCAGTGGGTACCTGAAAGAAGGAACTTATCTTGCATTGTATGGTGCTGCATCTTATTTCAAGATCCCTGGCATAAGAAATAGAATTCCAGAGTAGCAGAACATTCAGGGGGTTTGCATCTTGCGACTGTAGCCAACACAGTCCTGCCTCTAACCCAGGTATTGCCTCTTGATAGCTTGGAACAGGCACACTCTCATCCTCTTCCTCAGATTCAGATTCAGACTCCTCAGTCAGGCGAGTGCTACCACTCGTGATAGCAGAGAGGATGTCGTTGTCTGTCATCTGGTCATATGTCATTGCTCCATCATTCCCACAAAGTCAGTCATCGATGTTGTCTACTGCAGATTTATCATTTAGCAACAGGTTCAACTGCTGCACTAATCCCGCAGTTTCATCGGTGTCATCTACATCATTCTCTGCTGCTTCACCTTCCTGTGATGCATCACCAAAGGATGGCCCCAAAGTAGCGATTCAGCATTGGGAAATTGTTGCCATTGTCACATTGGCCCATGCCTCCCAACACAGAAGTGCAACATCCTTCAGTGAAAGTTTTTTTAGGAAGTCAGTGACAAGAGACCCTTCTGTTGCAACAAGGTCAGAAAGCAGGCACTTTCTGTAGTTCTTTTTAAAAGTTGCAATTATTACCCCATCGAGTGGTTGTATGCAGGAAGTAGTGTTCTTAGGGAGGAATAGGGCTTTAATGCTGCCATCTCAGGAGTGGAGTTCAGTCTCACTGGAGTGTGCTGGACAGTGATCAAGAAGGAGCAATGCTTTATCAGGCAACTTGTTTTTCCATAGGTGTATTCGTACTGAAGGGACAAATTCAGAGAAAAAACAGTTGCAAAAAATATCACAGGTCATCCAAGCATTTCTGCTATGGTCGTAGGTTATGGGCAATGATGCAATGTTTGTGTGGAGAAAATATCTGGGCTTGGCAAATTTGTCTATCATTAATGGGGTGATTTTATGTGTTCCAGTACTGTTGCAACAGAATAGGAGTGTCACTCAGTCTTTGCTAACTTTGAACCCTTTGCTAGCATTGTCCTCATTACGCCCAGCTAGGGTGACATCTGGGAGACACCTCCAAAATAAGCCAGTCTTGATGGAGTTATACAGTTTTTCTGGGGAATACCCACCATGCTCAATGATCTCCCTGAGCTTTGGCAGGAACTCTGCTGCAGCCGCCTCATCACAAGAGTGTAATTCCCCAGTAATGCATACCCTGTGAATGCCATGCCAGTGCTGGAATTGCCCCAACCATCCAGCTGATGACCTGAAGTTAGATTCAGGTCCATGGATCTGCTTCGCAAAATATTCTGCTTTTTGTTGATTTGTTGAACTATTGGACCACAGACTGGGACCCAATTGATTCTCTGCTGTGTGAAACACAGCTGGGTAGCCTTGTCCACCTCGTCCTCGTCTGGCCGCCACATTTTCTTTCTCTGGAGACCATCCATTTCATTGCACCCACTGGCAAAGTCACGGAGCACATGCTCCTGCCTCTTCCAAGTGCAGATAGTTGATTTTGAGTAGCCAGTTTCCTGTGACAATTTAACCAGCCTCTGCCCATTTTTTAGTCGATCCAGCACTGACAGTTTGGTCGAGACCGAGTAATCTGACCACTTCATGTTTGACGTAAGGGTGTGGCAAGGAAGGTATCAGTAGCTTATAAAATGAAGCTCATTAGGTAATACTTATTTAATAATTGAGGACAGTAATTGAGGCACATTAAAGAGAGAGAACATTGTAAACGCTGTTAAAGGAATATGTACTTACATTTTTACACTGTAGCAAATACTGAAAATGGCTGTAACTGTGGAAGCCACGCATAACATTCATTATAGCCAAGAATTCACAATAGAGGGGTTTGTTATAATGAGGGGTTGCTGTATATGCAAGTACAGTATAAAAAAGGGAAATAATGGTGATGATAGTAATCATGTTTAAATAAACATTTCAAGCGTAAAGAAAATATATATTTTTTCTTTCATGCAAATGCATCATTTTCACACATTTTTCTCAAACAATTATGCAAGAATTTAAAATAAAAGCTAACAGAAGAAAAAAGCAGAGTAGGGAAATATCTGGTGTTCGCTTCATAGCATATTTGCTGCACAGATAAGTGATGCATAGCTGCAGTCTCCCAAGGCATGGTATTCTGTGCCTATCAAAGAGATTGATAGTACAAGGACAGAGGCCTCCAAGAAACTTACAAAAGGCAGAGCTAAAAAACAACAAAAAAATCAGCACATTAAATCAAAGCACAAAAGCATCTGATATCATAACCTATGACATCAATTACATAATAAATCACGTGTTGCTTAATAAAAGTTTATCTGAAAATGAAATAACATATAAGCAATTTTTAAAGTAAATTCAAAAATGTCAAACATTTATAAAAAAAAAAAAAAATAAGTAACCATCAGGCAACATTTTATTTATTTATTTATTTATTTAGCTTTTGTTGACCGGGTAAGTGCACTAGACAAATCCTGCCTATTTTCAGGCACGACCCGGGGGTGGGAGATACAGATGAATGCCAACTGACCTTGAACCAGATTAAGCTGCTGGTGGTATTTTTAGTGAATTATTACATTATTTATCCCTGAGGGGTTGTGTAGTCATTATAGCATATTATTTCTATAATTTCTGGCTATCTGCTATAAATCATATATATAGTGAAACAGAAGACAGAACTCAATTGAATTATTTATGAAGATAAGGTTTGATGTCCCATTTATAGTTAAGACCTCTTGGTTTCACACTGTTAAGCTAGTGCATGTTCCATGACCAACCACACATCCTGATGAAGGGTTTCTAGACTCGAAGTGCTGGGGCTTATATGGATGTCTGTCTGTCTGTGGATGAACTGACTTCATTTTGAAACTGCAATAAAAGCTCCTAAAATAAATGACATTGGTGGTTCATTTTCTGCACAGTGCAAGTATACTGTGGAGTTTTCTGGTTTAAGGATGAGCACATGCTAAATCTGCATTCAGTAAATGCCTATAAATGCAACACTTTTACCTTTGGGATTACTTCAAATGTTGGCTAGCTAATTAAAACAAAAACACTCCAGTCCTTCCAAGGTGGCAATGTTTAGTCTAATGGCCACCCCTTCACCCAACCTGGCCATTTCCAATCCTCCTCCCTACTCAGATAGTTTTGTTTTTTTTTATAAAAAAAAAAATCTGTCTCCTGGCACTGAGCCAGGAGCTAATTATTAAAAAAAATAACTGGAGGACTAGGTGAAAGGGAATGTGGTTGGGACTGACTAGGGTGCGCAAAGGGAGATAGATTGGTGTCATCCCATTTTCTAGCTGCTGAACCACAATATAAAGGGCTCAAAGTGTCTTTGATTGAAGTGGCAAATCCAAACAGAAGATGGGGGTCTGAATCAAAGCTGAACTGAAGCTGCCAATTTTCATAATCTCTTACCTTTAGTGTGGTGATGCAGAGGAGATGGCCTGTTTATGCATCTGTAGGTCGTGAGTCACAATTCAGGTAAATCTATAATTCTATGAGGGGAAGTTGTTTACTGCTAAAGATTGCTAATACTCATAACTATCCTAGAAAGATGCCCAGTGGTGTATGATCACTGATACTACCACTGCCACTTCTGCCATGCCACCCCTAAGAGTTGCTCAGCAGGTGGTGATTTGAGCCATCCACACCCTGGGATGCTTTATGTCCTTGGAAAAAAATATCAACACTTAGCCACAGAGAAAAAAAAATGCAAATGCAGGAAAAATTTGCAAGATCCAAAAGTGTATTTTATTGCAAGCTATAATTTTATTCAGGCAAACATCAAATGTATGGCAGCTTTGATGCAATGCAAAAAAAAGTGCAAAGTAATGCACCTGGGAAACAAAAACCCAGGGGAAGAGTACACAATGGGGGGTTAGATACTGACAACGAAAATGGAAAGGGGCTTGGGGGTAGTCATATCAGATGACCTAAAGGTGGGCCAGCAATGTGAGAAGGCAGTAAAGAGGGGTAGGCGGATACTGGGATGCTTAAAGAGAGGCATCACCAGTAGAAAACAGGAAGTTGTTGGTCCTCTGTACAGACAGTTGGTAACACCATATCTGGAGTCCTGTGTCCAGTTCTGGAGACCCCATCTCCACAAAGACATAGACAGGGTGGAGGCTGTCCAGAGGAGGGCAACCAAAATGGTGCAGGGTCTGCACCAGAAGACCTATGAAGAAAGAATAAAGGAGTTTAAGATGTATAGCCTCAAGGAAAGGGGGGGGATTGATAGAAACTTTCAAATACCTCAAGAGAATCAACAAAGTCCAAGAGGGTAGCATCTTTCAGAAAAAGAGATGCGCAAGAACAAGGGGTCACAATTTGAACATAGAGGGGGGATGGCCCAGAGGTAAGGTGAGGAAGTATTTCTTCACAGAGAGGGTTGTAGATGCATGGAATGGTTTTCCTGAGGAGGTTGTAGAGTCAAAAACAGTGGGGGAATTCAAGAATGCATGGAACAGACCTAAGGCAATTCTAGTGGAGGGTAGGAGGAAGTAGGCTGTTGGTTAACTAGTATCAGCAGGTTATCTGTTGGGTATTAAAATGGGCAGACTAGGTGGGCCAAGCGGTCCTTATCTGCCATCAAATTCTGTTTCTATGTTAAACTACCATATATCATAAAAACTATCAAAAAAGCTCAAACACCTTTGAAATTATGGCACTTGAATGTTGACACAGTTGGGAGGATGCTGATAGATGCCAAAAATGACATTTGTGTCAGCATCATCCACCTTGGAAAATACTGCTCTGCATCATTATGTCTGTTTCCAGTTGGTTACAATTAAGCAATCAAAATACCAATGGTACTGAGAGTTATCAGGTTGTCTGAAGTAGAAGTTGGCCTTCAGCGGGGGCCCTAATGAATAATAATCTCCGATTTGAGAGAAATGAGGTAGTTCCTCGAGAGGCTTATAACAATAATCTTGGATTTATGATTAAAAGCTTTTAATATTGATTACAGGAGTCAGGCAAACTTTTTGGATTTTAACTGTATCTAGTCCAGGTTTTACCTGGAACATTATATTTCTTCCATCTTCTTCTAAGTTGTGGTCCATGTTTTCTCTGTGCTGCTGTATGATGTTTGTTGAATTCTGCTGTACAGATTCTGTGCTACTCTGAGTCTGCAGTAGAGTTTCTTCTGTAGTCTACAAATATGTAACTTTTTCCTAACTAAACATTGCTGTTTGCTTTGTACTGTCAGTGTATTTGTTTTTCAGAGAAATTGTTTATGGTGTTGTATGTTAGGATTATGCATGTTTTGATAATAGGGTTAATGTTTGTTTCAGTTGAATTATGGCTCATAAAAGTTCCTAGGTTCATAGGTGCATTACGATTTAGGAGGTCAAAGACTCGTCACTACTTAGTGGTAATACCTACAATTCACCAAGCCCATGTGTTTATCCAAGGCTTTTTTAAAGGCTTCCATGGTAGTACATGTAAGTACCCATTCTGGTAAAGAATTCCATGTTGTAACCACCCTATGATTAAACCACTTAGTTTTCCTAACAGTATTAGATACCTCCCCTTGCAACTTTAAATTGTGTGGCCTCTTTGTTCTATTAACTGTATTCCTATTTAATGTTGTACTTTCCCAAAATAAGTCCTCATCTGTACTTCTGTACACTAGACAAAGGTCTCCTCGTAGCCTTCTATATTCCATGAAATACAGGCCTACTGTAGGTCTTTTAATCTTTTCCCATATGTTTTGTGCTTCATTGCCTTGATTTTTTAGTCAATTTTCTTTGGACCCCTTTAATTAATTTTTACGCTCGTATACTGAGGGGTGCACAAAAGGCTGAACAGCATTCCAAGTGGAATCTCACAAGGGATGAATACAATGGGATTATACCCATTGAATCTCTACTTTTCATATTTTCAAATGTACTTGCCAAGATCCTGTTACATTTTTTAACAATATTTATAGTGAGTGTGTGTCAAATTATAGGTTGTTATAATGACACCCAAGTCACTCTCATTAGTTGTTTCATTTAATATGGTCTTATTCAGTATATACTGATTTCTTGGGTTGTTTTTGCCAAGGTGCAGAACTTTACAGTTTGTTTCATTGAATCATAGCTTGTTTGTATCTGCCCACTATTCTAACTGTTCCAAGTCTTTCTGAAGTTGCTGGGTTTCTGTGTCGTTGTTCACTATAGCCCCTATTTTGCTATCATGGGCATATTTGCATAGCCAAGAGTTGTCTGTAGTCTGCATAGATGTGATAAGTACATTAAATAAAGTGGGCCCCAACACCAACCCTTGTGGGATCCCACTTGTCACCTCTCCCCAATCTGAGTAATGACCTGTGATACTGACTCTCTTTCTCCTTTTATTTAACCATGATTCAATCCAGGAAACTACCCTTGGATGTAACTGTATGCTCCTAAATTTTTTAATCAGAATATGATGAGATACGGAGTAGAAGGTCTTTGAATAATCCAGAAAAATAATATCCACTGGAAGGCCTTTGTCAAGTGCAGAGCTCACAGATTCAAAAAAGTGTAATAGATTCATTAGGCATGAACACCCAGGAATGAAACCATGTTGCATTATGTCACCATATCCTTTTTCCCAAATATGTTTTATTATATAGTACTGTAACATCCCTTCCAACAGTTTACCAAGAATGGAAGTTAAACTTATTGGGTGGTAGTTTTTGACTTCTTGGCTATCCCCTTTTTGCAAATCGGAGTGACAGTGGCTTCTCTCCATTCTGCCAGTGTGTTCCCTTCATTAGGAGAGGCAGTAAAAAGCATTGTAATTGGATCTACAAGTTCTTTTGATAGCTCAGTAAGAAATTTTGGATGAATACTATCTGGGTTGCTCTTGCGTATTAACTTCCACTAATTGCTCCTTGGGTTGATATGTACTCAAGAAATAATTATTAAATTCAGTGGCTAGTTCAAGTTCTTCTTTGATCACCCTGTCACCATTTTTTAATAGTCATATCCTTCATGATTTCCCTTCAAGAAGCCAATATAACGGAGGAACTGCTTTTTATTATCTTTAATAGTCATAGCTAACTTAACTTCAGCCTAACATTTTGATTTTCTTATCAGATTTTTACATCTATTAGCTTATATCTTGTATTCATTCCACTTGGCCTCAGTTGTATTCTTTCTATACCACTCATACAGTCTTTTTCTCTTTTTAATATTTGTATTATTGCCTCTCCAAACCAGGAAGGCACGCTACCTGATGTTTTATATATATATATATTTTTTTTTTTTTTTTTTATTTCTGGCACATAGTTGTTCATACAATAATTCAATTTCTGCTTTATTGTATCCCAGATCTGCTGCATCCTTTTTTCCTTAAAATCCTCTTCTCAGTTCCATTCACTAAACTATTTGTTCATCTTACTGTAATCTGCCTTGTGGTAACATTTAAATACTGTTACTCCCTTTACTGCTTCCCACTGGGTTTTTATACTAAAGCTTATCATATTATGGTCACAGTCTGCCAAGGGCTCTAGTATTGTTAATTCCTTAATATTCTCCAGAGAGTTAGAAAAGACCAGATCAAGTGTATTACTGCCCCTTGTGTTACCAGTTACTACTTGTTCTAGATGTTTTTGGATTGTGGCTTCAATAAATCTATTTACAACCAGGGTAGTTCCTTCAAGTGTATTCCAATTAATCTTGGGGAAATTAAAATCACCTTGGAGAATATAGTCCCCATCTATATCACTTTGGTCAATTTCTGTTATAAACTTATTTTCTTCTATACTAAGGTTGGGGGATCTGTAACCAATACCAATTGTTAGCCATTTGGCTGGTAGTTGGACCTGAACCCATAATAGTTCTTCTTCCAGAAGAATGGCCTGTAGTGTTATCTCATGAGCATTAATCTCCTCATTATCATACATTGCTATATCTCTCCCCACTTCTTCTTCCTGTTTTTATGAAACTTGATATAACCTGGGATGTCAGTTCACCAGTCCTCTTCTTTGTACCAGGTTTCAGTGACAACACAAATAGTTTTCTTTTTTGTATATAGTTCATATTTAAGCTCTTTGATTTTTTCTTAAGCTTCTTGCCTTAAGTAGCATGACTTTCAGCTCTCCTTGACCCGATGAGTTACATTTGGTATTTCTAGTGGAGAACAGCCTCCTTATTATTGAGGGTGTCCTAGCGGATCTATTCTTTCCAAAACATTCCCTTTCTCCCTAGGGTCAAGTTTAAAGCATCCTTAATGTATTCAGAGAAGTTACTAATAAATTGCTTCCTACTCCACTGAGATGCAGTCTGTCATAACATAAGAACATAAGAAAAGTGTCAGCAGATGGGGACCATGTGGTCCATCTAGTCTGCCCAAGGTGGCTACCCTCCAATTATATTTTTTTCCTAAGTAGCCCACATTGCCTGTCCCAAGCAAATTTGAATTCCCTTACTGTCTTTGATGCCACCACTTCTGGTAGCAGGCTATTCCATGGATCTATCACTCTCTCTGTGAATAAGTACTTTATAGAGTTGCTTTTAAACTTGCCTCCCACCAGACACGAGTTGTGCCCTCTTGTACACACTGCCCTGTTTTCCTGGAAGAGGTTTCCTTCTGAGTTGTGTTAATTCCCTTAATGTACTTAAATATTTCTTTCATGTTCCCCCTGTGTCTTCTCTGTTTCAGAGAGAATACATTCAGCTCTTTGACTTTTGGCTCGTATGGCTCATGATGCAGCCTCTGCACCATCTTTGTGGCTCTTCTCTGCATTGTTCACAGATGATCGATGTCCTTTTTTAGGTGAGGCCTCCAGAACTGGACACAGTACTCAAGGTGTGGCCTCACCAAGGATCTGTAGAGGAGCATGATAACTTCCCACTTTCTGCTCGTAATACCCCTTTGGATGCATCCAAGGAAACCATTTGCCTTATGCACTGCTTTTTTTACATTGTTTTCCTACCTTTAAGTCATTGGTCAAGCCCAGATCCCATTTCATCTGTATCTCCTCTAAGTGATGCCCTTCTAGTACATACTTTTTTCATGGGTTCCACTTTCCTAGGTGCATTACCTTACACTTCCTTGTGTTAAATTTTAACTGAATTGGAGACTGTCCTTTACTCGTCTTAACCTATGCAGATGATTTGGCTGTAATATCGACTATGAGACTGGGTCTACAGAGAGCACTGAATAAAACGGAACATCTATCCTTACAACACATTCTGAAACCAAACACAGAAAAGGAAAAAGTGATGGTATTTGGAACAAGAAAGCAATACAGAAAATTATGCCTGTGCAGGACTAATCTGGAATTTGTTAATGAATTCCCATATTTGGGAATTCTGATAGCCAGTAATTTAAAATGGAATAAACACATACAATCATGTGTGGAAAAGTTACAGACTACTGCAAAAGCCTTAAAAAGGTTTAAGATCCTGTATGGGGGAAATGCAGTGTACCAATGATAAAAGCTATAAATAACAAATTAATCAATCAAGCTATGTATGCGGTAGAAATATGGGGATAGAGGATACTAAACAAATTAATGCAATACTAAATAAAACACACAAACAATTACTAAAAAATACCTGTAAGTACCTCAAGTGCCCTTGTAAGGACAAGCTTCCAACACATGACACAGGGCAGACTGATAAACTACTAGATGAAACTAAAAAATGAAAAAAGAAATTCATTTTTAGGCAAATACTTAATGGAAAAGGAACATCCGATCAGCTCAAAAATGAGGTTTGCCAGATTCAAAGGGGCAGGCCCTGTTTTTCCCAGGGCCCCGGCCAATGGTGGTTCACCCAGTGACAGCAACAATAGGACAGGATGGAGAGGAACGGGGAGGAGTAAGAGCTTAGAGGTGATGATGCGAGGGGGTGGGCACCAAAGGGGAGGGGGCACAGGAAGAAAGATGGAAGATGATTGCTCAGGGTGAGGTAGGGAGGGTGAGAGAAAGTGCCAAGAGGGTTTAAAAACTGCTCCCTTGGCATTCAGATCTCATAATTTTGCTGCTAAGAGATTTGTCTCTAGTAGCACATCCAGACTGGTAATTTTATAGTGAATTTAATTTGGCATCGATTGAAGTGAAAAACATAAATATGTTTTGCTAGAGGTGCTTATAAGTTTAGCTATTTGAATGCATATAAGTTAATCAGCCAGTCATTTTTCTGCTTGGGGAATCTGCTTGAACTGGTGAGCATTGGAAGCATTGGAGCAGGAAGGGTAAGGTTTTCCAAATTGTTAATGCCAGGGCTTGAGGGAGAAGGAGCATAGCTCTGAGAGGTGGTGGTGGTATGCTTAGGTCTTCATGGCAACTAAGATGCACTATGAGCCTGATGAATGGCTAGGCAGAGGTCTGAGCCAGTAGAACTATTGAAGGAGGTCAAAGTCCTGGCCTAGGCTGGGAACCTTTTGTTTCTGGGGCTTGTGAGAGATTTCCAGTTGCAAGGGACAGTACTGAGGCCTTAACTTGCAGCGCACCATTGAAATGGATGGAGAGAGCATCTGGTGGGGCAGTCCTGGGTACAGGTGGCCTACAGATAGTGATGGGCTTGTTCTACAGACCACAGCATGCTCTGTTCAGCCATACTTTTATGTTGAGAGCTGGGCGACATAGTCAGTTTGGCCGACTGGAGCGATTTTGCAGGTTAGATGGACAGGGACAGGGACAGGGACAAATAAAAACATATATTTAAAGAAGGAGAAAATGGATGGGGAATTTGGGAATAGCTATGGGGCAGGGAATTTGGCCCAGGAAGCCACGCAGTGATGGAGGAAGCGGTGTGGCTCATCGGTCAGACAGAAGGACCAGTGCATGGGGACTGGAGGGCTGATACCAGCGGGGATTTGGAGTCACATGCAAACAAAGGAAATAAAGAAGGGAATTTACTTAATATAATATAATGACAAAGGGCTGAGTAGTGGGCAGCAGATTGTGGCATACTCACAGGAAGTGGAGGGGCAGGGGAGGACAGTGCACAGGCAGGTGAGCTAAAACCAAAGAAATAAATAAATAAAATAAAACAAATATACAAGCACCCAGGGTGCAACAAACAAAAGGATGGGCATCCAGGGTGCAGGCTGAGGGGGGAATGCCTCCATGTTCTAAGGGCTGCGCACGTGGCTGCCGCTAATGTAGGATCAATGCAATGGATGCAGCTGCCATTTTGTACAGACCACGCGCTCCTAGGGGGTCACCATTTTTGGACAAGGCAAGTGAGCAGCCACCATTTCAGAGAGCTGGGTAGGCATAAAAAGCACAGGAGGAATCACAACTACCCTCAGGAGAGGTTGATTGGGAAAGAGCAAACTGAAAGAGAAGGCAAGGATATATATAAAAAAAAATGTAATCTCAGGACAGAGGATTTAAAAAAAAATTGGAAATGAGGAGGGGGCACCACTAAGAAGAGGGAGAGTGATTGCAATGGAAAGGGGAGGTACTAAGTTAAGAGTAATTGGAAAGAGAGGAAACAGGTATTAATAGGTTAAAAGAAAGAACAACTTAATATATACATAGATAAAATAAAATAATGATATAAGTTAAGGTGCAACCTGCTGTATATCACTGAATGGAGGAAACCCTAGGGGCATGCAGGTATCAATCGGGTCATGTTCAAATTGGACTGCTGAGGAAATATGATAATGCAAGGTGATAACTGTTGGAATTTGTGTTACAACCCTGGTACAGCAAGATTGGAAAAATGGCTCCAAAGAAAAGCAAGGTGACTAAGACTGATGCCAACAAAGTCATTGTAGACCTGGCGGAAAAGGCTAACAAAATATGGGAGTTGGCTGAGGGCATGAATATAGGTTGAGGGGAGAAGTGGAAGGTGGAAAAGGGGAAGAAGGACAAGGGCAACAAATGGACACCTACAAGTCCAGTCCATCTAGCACCTGGGGAACTGGAGGTGCCTTTGCCCCTTTCCCCAATGCCTGTGCCCAGGCTTCAGCCTAACCCTAAGCCTAGTCTGATGCCTTTGCTTCTCCTGCTACCCCCACAGCCAGCAAATACTGCAGAGCCTTCTTTTGCCACCTGGTCCACCTACACCCCAGACACCCACAAATAACCTACCAGTGGGACCTGCAGTGCTGGGGCCGGACCCGGTGCCAGAGCCATCCCCAAGACCAGGTAATGAGGGCCTTAATATAGGCAGTAGTATCAAAGAGTATGTAGAACAAATGATAGGGCGATGGGTGATGATGGTGTGAGCCAATTTAAAAAGGCATTGGCAGAGATTAGGAAGGAAAAAGGGGAAGACATCAAGATGGACACATGGACAGCTGTAGGGGAGGGGTGGGGTATGAGAGAGATAGGAACACTAGGCATAAGGATAGGGGAACACATGCCCCTAGCTACAAAAGAAAAAATTTGGAAGGGAGAATTTGTGGATATATTTGCACTAGAGAGTAAGGAGGCTATAACGAAATACGATGAGAAGGAGCACATAGAGAAGAAGGATATGGTGGCAACAGTGGTCCTTTTAGAAAAAGGGGAAGATGAAAAAGACATGAAAGGGAAGACATGGGACACCTGATCGGTGGGTTTCATGATTTATTTGGCAATAGTGATAGAAAAGAAACCAGAGCTGGCTATACAGCTGCAGATTAAGGAGGGACCTGCAGAAGCTTGAAGAATTGTCAATGGTTTGACAGTTGAAATTCAATGCAAAGAAGTGCAAGATAATGTATATGGGGCAAGCCCTGGAACAACATATCAGTTGAGGGGTGAGGATATAGCATGCACCATGCAGGAAAGGCACCTTGGAGTTACCATCTCTGATGACCTCAAGATAGGGGAAACGGTGCAACACAGCAGCAGGGAAAGCAAATAGGATGCAGTGATGAACAGGCAGGGGCATCACCAGCAGGAAAAGGGAGGTCATAATTCCACTAAAGATGACACTAGTGAGGCCCCACCTGAAGTACACTGTACAGTTCTGGAGACCTTACCTACATAAGGATATAGACAGGGTAGAGAAGGTTCAGAGGAGGGCAACAAAGATAGTACAGGGATTGCATCACAAGTCCTATGAGGACAGGCTGAAGGACTTGAATATGTACTTCATGGAGGAGAGGAGAGGAGAGAGAGAGAGACAGAGGATATGATAGAGACATACAAGTACCTTACAGGGAAGAACAGGGTGCAGGAATACACTATTTTCCAGCAAAAAAGATGTTCCAGGACTAGATGGCATGGGATGAAGTTGGAGGAGGGCAATTCAGAGGAAATGTGAGGGAGAATTTCTTCACAGAAAGGGTGGTGAACAAGTGGAACACCCTGCCAGAGGAAGTGGTGGGGGCTGGAACAATCACGGGATTTAAGGGAATTCTGGAAGTCAGAGGTAAGGGCCAACAGACTTCTAGAAAAACATAAAGTGAACATACAAGCTCAAATGGGCAGACTTGGTGGGCCATAGGTCCTTGTCTGCCGACATTGTCTATGTATCTATGTATCTATGCTCACTTATTGTTTGATAATAAGAAAGGCCAAGATGCAGGGAGGGAATAATTGATTGCAATATGATGAACAGTTTCGTCAAAAGATGGCAACATTTGGGTATCTCAGAGGGGATACCCAGCAATCATATTTGTGGCTGGACTGCCTGGTGGGAAGGGGGGCAGTGAGGCAGAAGGGAAGAAGAAGCTGAGCTTAGTACAAAAATGCTGCTGGGGATATAATAAAGCATTCTGCTCCTGGCCACAGTGCCGATTTAGGCATGTTCAAAATGTGGGGACAGCCATCTGGCATCCAAGTGCAGATCAACTGGTTCAATACTGGCACTGAGGGTGCTAACAACAATCAAAATAACCAGTCCTTTCAGGGGGGCAGTTGGGTTACTGGGGCCAACAACAAGACAGGGAGTACAGGGGGAAGGGTTATGAGGAGCGCTGGGCTACAGTCAGTAGATCACATTCGGACAGTAGCAACCACAAAACATTGGAGACATACCAGAAGGTGGTAACCCTTAAAAAATTTTACATTTTGGAACAATGGATAAGGTAATACCCGGACAGGGATGCTGCCAAAAAAGGTTTTCAGGAGGGTTTTAAATTACAATTTAAGGGGCCTTGAGTAAGCAGTTTAGCTAGGAATTTGGGATCTGTTAAGGGTAAAATGGAGTTGTTGGAGCAAAAAATACAGAAGGAAGTAAAAGCAGGCAGGGTAGAAGGGCCATTCAAGGAAGTGCTCTCTTCAGAACCTTAGGATGTCTTCATTGGGCCTGGTTCCAAAGAAACAACCTGGGGCATTCCAGGTGATACACCATCTGTTCTTTCCCGAAGGCTAGTCAGTAAACAACAGCATTGGGGAAGAGGACAGCAAGGTGACATACACCACTTTAGAAGAGGCGGTACAACTTATCAGGGCCACCAAGGTTGTTTGGTTGGCAAAAATCGATATTGAGGCAGCCTTTAGGCTCCTGACGGTCCACCTGGAGGACTGAGACTTATTAGATTTTCGGGTAGGGGAGTATTATTACTTTGACAAGGCTATGCCCATGGGTTGTTCCATTGCCTGCACAATATTCAAACTATTCAGTAGTTGGCAGCAATAGGTTTTTCAGTACAGATATGGGTATAGGTCGATAATACATTATTTAGATGATTTTCTATTGATAGGAATAGGAAAGGTGGAACCTGAACGCATGCTGACATGTTTCCAAGAACTCTGCCAACAGCTGGGTGTCCCACTAGCCCCTGACAAGATAGAGGAGCCTAGCCAGAAAATAGAATTCATTGGCATAAAAATAGATGCAGAGGAAGAGCTTTCTTTTGCTTACCAGACACAATGGTAGAGAGGCTTAAGCAACAGCTGGCAGCCACCAGGAGGAGGAGGAGGAGATGGGTGCAGCTATGACAGGTACAGTGGCTTATGGGGTATTTGAACTTTGCCTGCAGGGTGACTGAGCCCAGGCGTGCATTCACATGACACTTGGCCAGGTTGACAAAGGGGACCGTGAAACCATATCACTGGGTAGACATATCATAACTCCTGGTCATCTAGGACCCTAAAGGCATAAGAAGGGTCTTGGAGAGTTTTTCAGGTCTTCAGAGAGGGATGAAAGATGGAGGCAAGTGGGACAGTTACCGAAGATAAAGTGGGAAAATTTGTGGTGTAAGGGTGGCAGCAAGGGACAGCACATGCAACAATGGGGGTGCATGTGTCTGCTGTCAGCTTAATCTGTAGCATAAAAGAGTGAGGGGACCCCACAAAAAACATGTTGGTGAGGAGGAGCATGCAAGGCTGGTTACGGATAAAAGGGAAGACAGAAGATACAAGAAGGCCTATATCTGAGGCTATGCTAGAGGGTTTGGTAAAGGCAATGCCACAAGTTTGCAGAAACACAGTGATGTGGCACGGGGTATTCAGAGTGAGTGAGGTAGTGGGGTACAGCACTGGAGACAGCTTAAGGGGTTGAAAATGATAGGATGTGACCTGGGGCAAGGGAGGGATAGAGCTTCACCTCAGAAGGTCAAAGACAGATCAGACTGGACAGGGGGCCAGGGTGGTACTGAGACAGAGTCAGAACAAAAACATATGCCTGATTCAAGCACTGTGGGCATACACCACAATGTACAGAAAAAAGACAGGATTGTTTAAACATGGGGATGAGAAATCAGTTACAGGCTTTCAGGTGGTCACCCTGCTAACAAAGGGTGTTGAGTTCTTGGGTGAGGATCCCAAAAGATTCTCTTCACACTCCTTTCACATCAGAGCAGCCCCCGAAGCCTTAGCAAAAGGGGGGTTCAAAGGAGGATTTGAAGGTACTAGGACACTGGAATTCAAACTGTTACAAAAGATATGTGAAAGCACTAAATGACTGATGCATTAACAATGTCTCTGTTTCTTTTTTACAGCTTCAAGTAAAAAAAAATGGGGAAGGTGGTAATAAGAGTTGTGCTTACAATTATTTTTGTCATCAATAGGGGTGAGGAGGAGTTTAGAAATCTGGATTTGCTGGCACTCTTTTATATTCTGGGCAGAAAGGAGAGCAGCATGAAGACCGGAGGGTCATCAGCTGTACCAGGATGTCAGGTAGTGTAAATTAAGCTGGAAAGGAGTCAGAGGGATGAGATGGGCCCAACTACTAACAACGCTACAGGAAATGAGGGAGACACAGCCAGAACTGGACATGACAATCATCCATTTGGGCGGAAATGACATTGGGTCCAGGCTCTGGGTTGACATTTATTATCAAATTAAGGATGACATAAAATGGTGGCCTGCAATCACTCTGGTGGGGTCCGACTTGGTACCCAGAAGGGTATGGAGGTATGCCCACAGCCACAGGGCTATTGATAAAGCCAGGAGGAAGATGAGTCTCAGGGTTGGGGGTGTTATTTTTAACAATGGAGGGAGGGCAATTAGGTGAGGAATTGAGGAGTGTGATGACAAATTCTATAGGGGAGATGGAGTTCACCTATCTGGGATGGGTAATGACATGTTCAATTTTGAGATATTGGATTGTATCGAAGGTGGAGAAAGGAGAGAGCCCTATAGGAAAGGTGGGAAGGCCTGCCATCCTTCACAAGCTGGAAGCAGGCTAGTAGAAGGCAAGATAAAATAGGGGGGAATGGGTGGGAAAAGTGTGAGGGAGGGGACAGGCAGACACAGAAGGCTAAAAAAAAACAACCAAATGAAGAAGGGCACTGCTGTACACTAGTGCCTGGAGAAGAAAAGAAAAGGACGAGAGTGGCCCCCAGATGTACATCTGAGGGGAGAAAGAGGAAGAAACAAAGAAAATGATGAAAGATTAAACGAGGAAAGATTAAATTGTCATGATGAATATACATATATTGAAAAAGGGGATTGTAAAAGGATGTGCAGGGGAAAAGGTTTGAATTTTGGATATGAAGAAATTATGTAATTGAATATGATGTTGAGCAGAATGGAAAGAGATATAATAGATTCATAATTTATTTTAATAAAGTTGTTGCCAATCTGGGCACCCACAAACAAGATTCTGTGATTTCATTGACTTAGGCACTGGGGAACAATGAGGTTTGCCAGATTCAAAGTGGCAGGCCCTGTTGTTCCCTTGGCCCCGGCCAATGGGGGTTCACCCCGTGGCAGTAACAATAGGACAGGATGGAGGGGAGGGGGGAGGAGTACAAGCTTAGAGGTGATGATGCAGGGGGGCAGCTGTGATGTCACAATGTGACATCACCAAAGGGGAGGGGCCACAGGAAGAAAGATGGAAGATGATTGGTCAGGGTGAGGTAGGGAGAGAGAGAGAGAGAATGTGCCAAGGGGGCTTTAAAAACAGCTCTGTGATTTCATTGGCTGGGGCATTAGGGGACAAAAGGTGATTGGCTTAAAACAGTAAAAAAATTACTTCAGGAACATGTGCTATGCCATCTGGAGAATTGGGTAAAGCAAAAAAATCCAGCTGAATTAGACTTATACAGGCAGGTTAATAACCTGTTATGTAATAAGTCAAAGGAATTAGATCTCAAAAACATTAAAAATCTAAGGGCTACCACTTGGCTAGCAAAAAAACACAAAAGAACACTCCCTAAAAATATTATTTACAGGCTGTACAAATGCCAGAACACAGAAATGTAATAACACAGTACAGAGTTGAAACATTTCCTAGTAACATTCAGGAGGCCAGGTACAGTACAATAAAGAGAAAAATATATTCAAAAACTGTTATTGGACTCTGCATGAACATGAAGACCTCTATCATGTGGTTTTAAGATGCCCTTGGTAGATGCAATACAGGGAAAAATATCTGGGTAGTTAAATTGGCACCTTATATGTCCCAACATAATACATCTTGGATCTTACATTTAATTCAGAGAACCTTCAAATATTAGAGCATTTAACATTATTT
Source organism: Neoceratodus forsteri (assembly GCA_016271365.2). NCBI lineage: Eukaryota > Metazoa > Chordata > Ceratodontiformes > Ceratodontidae > Neoceratodus > Neoceratodus forsteri. The sequence goes on along the minus strand of CM028131.1, from coordinate 1,199,228,289 downwards.
ATATTAGAAACCAACAAAATAAGAAAAAGAAAGGTACAGAATTTTAATGTAGAATGAGTTATGCTGTATGGAACATGGACTTTTTATTAGGATGCTGTAAATGGACTGGTATTCTCTGATGTTTTTAGAAATAATATGTATGTGAATATACATACCAAAAATAAATCACTGTTGATATTTGTGAAATGTGAATGCGTGTGTATGATGACCCTGATTATGTGTACTCTTTAAAACTATTGTATTATGGATCTTGCAACTAACATCAATAATTTTATATGTATGTTTTTTAGTTGTTTGTTTCTCTTTTCTTCTTTTTGTAATGGCAAATGCAGAACAAATAAACAAACTTTAAAACTTGAAACTTTTTTAACTGCCAATTTCTGGACCGTTCTTCCCATCTCCTTAGGTCAGCTTCCATACCTAATGCCCCCTCTATTGTATCCACCCTGTTGCAGAGCTTTGTATCATCTGTGAACAGGCAAATCTTCCCCTGCAGTTCATCAGTGATGTTATTGATGGATATGTTGAAAAGTACTGGACCCAGCACTGATCCCTGTGGAACACCACTGGTCATACCTCCCTCTCTTGATAATGCTATATTGACCAAAACTCTCTGGGTCCTATTCTGCAGCCAGTTTCTAATCCAGTTTAATATTTTCTGTCTGACTCTTGTGTGTCCTAGTTTGTTAGCAAGTATCCTGTGAGGAATGGTGTCAAAGGCCTTACTGAAGTCTAGGTATGCCACATCCACCGTCCCACCCTGATCCACTGTTCTGGTAACCCAATCAAAGAAATCAATCATGTTTGTTTGGCATGAGAGCCCTACTATGAAGCCATGCTGTTTGGGGTTGAGTTTTCCAGTTTCCTTTAGGTAGTCAACTACCTTCTCCTTTAGAAATGTCTCCATAATTTTTCCCACTATAGAGGTCAGGCTGACTGGGCAGTAGTATCCTGCCTCATCCTTGCTTCCACTTTTGTGCAAGGGCACAACTGTTGCCCTTTTCCAGTCTTGAGATACTCTGCCGCTTTCCAGAAATAGATTGAACAGCTCTGCTAGTGGTGGATACCATCTGGTCCCATGGCTTCATCCACCTTAAGTTTGCTTAGCTCTTCTCAGACCCTCTCTTTAGTGAAGGGGTGTGTGTCTGCCCCTCCACTATCCTGTGCTGTGTTACTTAGTGTAGGTCCTTTGCCAATATCTTCTCTTGTGAAGACTGAGCAGAAAAATGTGTTTAACAGCTCTTTGTCTTCATCTTTCTCTAACAGCTGTCCCTTCCTTGTTGCTAATCGGACTATTTCCCCTTTACGCTTCCTTTTTTCTCTTATGTATCTATAGAAAGTTTTATCTCCATTCCTAACCTCCGTGCTATTATTTCCTCTGTTTGGGCTTTGGCTATCTGAATTGCTTTACCTGCCTCCTTGAGTTAGTTCCTATGTTCTTCCCTGTTTGTTTCTCCTTTTGTTTCCTTGTACTGCATAAAAGCCCTCTTTTTTTCATTGATTTTGGTTGCTACCTTTTGGAGAACAAGAGAGGGTTTTTTCTTCTTTTGGCTTTGCTGATTTGTCTTGCACCTTGCTCAGTGACTGTACTTAAGGCATTCTTTAAGTTCTCCCAGCAGTGTTCTAGATCCTCCTTGTTACTGATATCAAGCACGGTCTTGATCCTGGATTTCATTTTGGGAAAGTTTGCTTTCCTGAAATCAAGTATCTTGATTTTTGTGTGACTTTTACATTCCTTTTCATTTACTGATAACCAGACTGACCTGTGGTGACTGGTCCCCAGATTGATATCCACATGAACATCTGACATCCTGTTGCAGTTTGTGAGTACCAGGTCCAGGGTTGCTTTGTCTTTAGTGGGTGAGTCTACCAGCTGATATAGAACCTGCCCCCCGCAGCATGAACAGGAATTCTCTGCTCTGCACCATAGCTGCTGTGTATGAGGTCAAATCTACATGTGGCAGACCAAAGTCCCTAACAGGCAGCAGCTCACCCATGTCTGCCATCACTGAGATCTCTTCCAGGAGCATTTGTCAATTTCAGTTTTCTGGATTGGAGGTCCATAGATGACTCCCACCAGGATGAGGGTCTTTATGGCATTATGGCAATGCTTCAGAGATTGGTTATGTCTGAGCTTGTTCAGTTTATTTTTTTTCTGTTGGAAGTTTGCTATGAGGTTATATGATTTTTTTGCAGCTGTAAGTAAGTACATTTGTTTTCAAGACAGTCTTATTTAGTTTGACTGTATTAAGATGGGGGCAGTGTTACTTGGTGTTGTAAGTAGGCTCCCGGTATTTTGTTTTTGCAGGCAGTTAGAGTATGTGACATCAATGCTGGGGGGCGGCGGTAAGTTTATTTGGCTTTGCAGGCAACTTAGTTTTAGTTTTCCATTGTAGGCAGGTAACAGTGTGTATGACATCACTAGAGTGAGTGACAATTGATTAGCATGTTAATAATGGTGTGTTAATTAACATGTCAGCCATCTGTTACTCACTGCACTGGACTCTGTGATGGGATTGCTTAGCAACAGGAAATTAGTGAGTATTAAGGGTAAACCATGTCAAATAACAGCTTATTTTAGTTTGCTAATGAAGATACCAGTAGAAAACAATTCATTAACTTTAGTGTATATCAAAAGATCAATAGCTTCAAGGCAAGTACAGGAGAAGCAGTTCGATAGACTAAGATAAAGAAGAGATGTCGAAGATGCACAACTTTAGGATGACTAAAGAAAGACACTACAGAAGCCAACAAGAGGTAATTCAGTAGATGGGGAAGATTTCAAATTTTAAGAGTGACAGTAGAGGAAGAGACTATGGAGTCATGAATAGATCTAATTTGAGAGGACAGAAAGCATGTGAATCATAACATTCTGTACACTAAAAAGAGTTAGAAGTACAGTTTTTTGTCTGAAGATGAGAGCTGGTTGTGTAAAATAGGGTGTGTGTGTGTGTGTGTGAATTATCCACATCCATGACAATAAGCAAAGCATAGAAACCTGACTTAGGTTTATGCAGTCCATTACTATAGCTGATAAGGACTCATGCCACTATCTCTGAAGAAAATGACTTGAACATTTTAACCTTCTATGCAATCAGTAAACCAAGGCAACATGGAGAAATGAGAAAGAGTATTAACACTGTTTCTGAACTAAATTCTGTCAGTGGAGTAGAAACTAAACATAAATAAAATTGCACGTTATTTGTACAGTATCTGTCAATTAGACAGGGATTAAGAGCTCTAATTGGATGCTTATTGATTTCCCCTCACTCATCTCCTCAGCCTCTCCTTCATCCTCTGTGCTGTCCCTCAGTCCTGGAACATTGCCATAGTTCTAGCAAGTAGAATTTGGAAGAGAAACTTGTTTACTCTAGGTTTGCTGACTTGCTCCACTCTTCTATCTGCTTCTACCCCTTCCAGTCTGGTTTTTGGAGCACAATTCTACCATCTCCTCCCTCCTATGGGTCACTGACTCCATCCTTTCTGCAATGGAGCATGGGCACTTCATTTCAGCCATTTTCATAAATCTGGGAAAAGCCTTTGATTCAGTGGCCTATCCACTCCTCCTTGACAAGCTGAACTCTGCCAGCCTCTCAGCCTCTGCTGTTGACTGGTTCTGATCTTACCACTCAGGCCATTAGCAGCTGGTGTGGGTAGGAGGCATGCTGTTCCCTCCCCTACTAATCCAAGTTGTGGTCCCATAGGGTTACATCCTTTGTCCAGTCCTCTGCTACATTTTTTACAATGACCTCCCATCTGCCTGTTCCAGCAAGCATATTTACATGTATGCAAATGTCACAGTCCTCTACACTTCAGGCTCCCAACCACAGCAGTGAAAGTCTCAATCTAGCAAGATTTCCACAATGCCCTGTGATGGTTCCAGTCCCACTAGCTCTGGGCCAACACTAAAAAAAAAATTTCCATGAACTTTGGCATCAGTCAGAAACTGGTCAGGCTCACCCCTCTCCCTGCCCTCATCATGCTAGATGGCACCTCTCTTGAAGTGGCTTCCTCCTGCAAGTATGTTGATGTGTAACTTGATAGTAGGATTGACTTCTCTGCCCACATTGATGCTATCCACTCCAAGCTCCACCCCAAGCTTGAAGCCTTGTACCATAACAAAGACTGCCTATCTCCACAGGTCCACTGAAAGTTGGTTTCCAAAATGGCGCTCCATGTATTCGACTATACAGATATGGTCTATGGTACTGCCTCCCCCTTCCCTTGCTAATCTGGACACCCTCAGTAATGCCTTTTGTCATTATGCTACCAACTCTCCCATCTCGTAGTCACCACTGCTCCCTCTACTATTCCTTATCCATCATCCCCCTGCCCTTAGATCACCAGTCCCACTGTGCCACCTTCATATCCAAATACTGGTTTGGGTCCCTACCATATTACCTAGCTGCCCTACTGTCACTTATTCCCTCTGCTTCATCCTCCCTCCATGCCAGGGATCCTTGTACCTTCTCCCTCCCCCATCCCTCACTCCTTTGCTGGGCAGTCAGCTTTCTCCAATTGCCTTCCTTCCCTCTGGACTCCATCTCTCACTCTTCCCTGTTACCCTCAGACACCATTTAAAGAACCTCCACTCCACCTCCTGCTCCTGTCAGCCCCCCTATCTGACCTTCCCCTGGTGCCCTTTCCACCCCTTCTGTAATCCCCACGGGGTCAGTTCATGTGACTATAATTGCTGCAATGAATTATTTTATCCTGCTTTTGTCAGCTTAATTGGACAATGATGCTGCTCATAGAATCAACTTCTGTTCACCCTTTATTGTTATTTGCACATGTACCATGTTGAATTGTTCACTGTTTGCACTTTATTTTTTGGAGTGATTCTTTACTTCTGTTTATAATTTATTGTATTCTCTTTCCTTTTTCTCTGGGTGACACCTAGAAATGAATCTTGGTGCAGTGTGCCTCTCTCCATTACTAGTTTTCAAATGAATAAATGAACAAATAAATACATAAAGCAGCAGTGTTTGATAGCACAAAATTTCATCATATAGTTGTTTTTTTTTAGCAAAAATTCTATTTGACATCCTTTGATTCATCCTCTTTGTATTTTTATTTCTCATGTATTTTTAAAATACAGTAGCTTTTATAACTAAATTTGCAATTAATGACTCAAGGCATTAAAGATTGCCACAGTGACAACTTTTTAAAATCTCTTCCACTGAAATTATTTGTTGAATGTATCTACTTGATTTGTACTGTGAACATGTTTATGATGGTAAACATCACAACCCGGTACCAAGACACAATGCTTTCATGGCAGTCACAGCATGGGAGAGAGAACTTTTAAAGGGACACTGTCAGCTCTTAACTGATTATTTAGTTCCTTGGCAAAAGGATTAGTTTAGTATTGTATAAGAATAGCCTACCCTCATAAAGTGACAGCTGGACTGAAAAGGTTAATTCAACCTTCAAGCACATTCATGTTTAACGTGGTGCTGATGTACCCAAAAACACGTACTTTGGTGCATTTTACTTTTGTGGAGCAACATGAGTAAAATAAATATTTTGATACCTACCAATGTCCTGAGTGTCACAAAGTAGCTTGTTTATTAAACCAAACTCTGTAACAGAGGTAAATTTATGTTTAAAATGCAAAGTCGTGACTCTGGGCATGCACATTGGCATCATTTTAAACATACAATTACCTCTATTACAGCGCTCATTTTTGTAACTGAGCTACTCTATGGCACTCAGTCACTGGTAGGTACCAGGATATTTATTTTACCCATTCTGCTTCAAAAAAGGTCAAACTCACCAAAGTATGAGTTTAGAGGTGGTTCGGCACCATGTTGAACATGAACGCACCTGAAGAGCAGTCCAATCAAGTTTAAATCGGGTCAGGGAAAACATAAAAATATTTGACAAAGGTTCAACTAACCTTTTTAGTCCAGCTATCACTTTATGAGTGTAAGCTCTTGCTATAGTGCTAAAACAATCCTTTTGCCAATGAACTAAGAAAGTCATCTGAAAGCTGGCAGTGTCTGTATAAAGACTTCACAATCCTGTATTGTAGTTCAGGCACTGCATGAAATAAAACAAAAAGAAAAATAAGTATAACAATGCTTTTCCAGAAAAAAACATTATTGCTGGAAGAAATATATTGTGACTAACAAACTATGTTGATTTCACTACTAAAGTAGAAACAAGGCCTGCTTTGCAAGATAGACAGTGAGTAAGTCAGTGGTGAATGGCCACAAGTGAAATGAGAGTCAACTAAGTGTGAGCTGACCTAACAGTGAGGGCTGAGGGGTGACTGTTTTCTGCAAAGGTAGACGAGGAATTTTAGAGTTTGGGGCCATGACAGTGCACCTTGTTCACTGTAGAGCAACAGTTCTCAAACGTTGTCATAGTGAGCCTCCCCTAAGCCATGGAAAAGATCTTGAGCCTCCCCCAAAATGCTGAAATATTTTTGGGCCTCCCCATAGAAAAATAGGTTACTTTTCACAGTACATCAGGAATAAATTGAAACCTCTTTGCATAGCTGGCTCTCATGTTATTAAGCTTACTGTAACACCCCCCCCAAACAGAACAACCTACTTGCTCCAATATTTTGACTCTTGAACCATTGTTACCCTTTACTGCCACTGCTTTTTCTGTTCCCCCTCTATCTGGAATAACCTTCCTGCCAACCTCTACCTCTCCCCCTCTCCCCCTGCTCTTAAGCAACTTCTCTGGGATCATTTTGCTCCCTCCTGCTCTTATTCCTAGTACCTATATGGTTAACTCTTGTATTTGGACAGTTCTGCTGCCAGTCTAATTGATCAGTTGTTCCTCGCATTGTTATTGTTCTTAATTTGTTTGCACTTTTATTCATGTTGTATTGCTTAAGTGTTTTGCAGTTACATTTTGAATTGTATTCTCTCACTACCCTTCCCTGGGTACACCTGAAATAAGCCATGGCTCAGTGTACAGTATCTTCCCTGATCACAGACTTGTGAATAAATACATAAATTCACCTACTGTTATCTTCTTTCAGTTTGCCTTATCCCTTCACACAAAATCTATAAAATTGAAATATAATACTTTTTCAAGACTTGCTTGAGCCTCCCCTGGTACAGGCTGGGGCCTCCCCAGGGAGGCTGGCCTCCCCATTTGAGAACCCCTGCTGTAGAGATTGCATAATGTACAGTATGTGTTTATGTCTATGGCTGTGGGAAGGTTGTTCCTGCTGCTGTAAGCTAATTTCAGCCTTTGAAGGCAGAGTAGGCATTGAATCTATGGATTTTTAAATTCCGCCTCCCTTGGAAATTCCACCTAATTCAGCAGAATTTCATTGGAAGTTGAATTCTGACATCAGTATTTAAACTGTTGTTTAGTAATTTGGGGGTTACATAAACTGCAAATTAATTTTTTTGTAGTTTAGGCAAACCACAGATTATGTTTCTGCAAAGTGCAGAAAACTAATATGCAGTTCATTTACACTGCATAAAACCTAATCTGCAGTGTATGTAAGCCATGTAAAGCTAATCTGTGGTTTACATTCAAAGACCCAGGATAGTGCAGTATTTAGTGAAAAATTCTATAAACCAATTTGGATGTGGAATTTCCATTCCACCTGCATTCCACCAGCAGAATTCCACAGTCTGCACAATTCTTGTATACATGATTCAGAGGCAACTATCAACACTCCAGGAAAAAACATTATTTGAGAATATTGTTACAGGTGGCCAAAATGGTAACAGAAAGAGAATACATACTAGTGTTAATAAAAAAACAAAGATAAGGCGCTGCATCAGCATGTGGTCTAAAAGCAAAACAAAATGGTTATATTAAATGCATGCTGAAAATAGAAAATAGAGTTAAAAATCTACGTTTCAACCTTAGGTCTTCTTCAGGAACTATCTAAAAGAGAAAAAAAAAACAGTTAGTGTAGAGGAGAGGTAAAATGAGAGAGATATATATGTGTGTGGAGAAAGAAGAAGGGGGAGGCTAAGGGAGAAGAAGTGATAAATGGTAAGATTAAGAGAGAATCTGTGAAACAAAACGGTGATGATGGGAAAGATAAAACATAATGGGAGAGAAAAAGCTGGGGAAGTTCCCAGGTAGAGACTGATTAACAGGGCCTTGTAAGAAGGCTGAAAGGTGACAAATGTGTGAAGGAGACAGAAATGGAGACATATGGTGAAAATGAAAAATAAATCAGTACAAAACAAATTGACTTTAGGAAAAAAGGGATAGCTGAAAGATGTTAGTGGAAAACAAGTCTATCATTTAAACCAGAGGGCTGCTGGGAGCCATAGGATGATCAGCTTGGCTTCCATGTTTTTTCTATGGTTAGGATCCCGGAAGCCCTGCTGAAGGACACAAACAGAAAGGTCATTGACATTGTGGTCCCTGGAGATAAAGTGGGATACAATGGGTTTAGCAGTTTCACCATTCCTGACTGCTCTGTAATGTTCCCTGAAACGGTCAGCAAGATGCCTGCCAGTTTCTCCGATGTAAATAGCTGAACACCTCCTGCAAAGAATACAGTATACTACATTAGTGGAGGTGCATGAGAACTCCTCGGTGATGTGAAAAACACCTGTAGGCCCCCGAATCTCAGTTACACTGGAAATAAATTTGCAGGTGTAGCAGCAAGCCCTGTTGCAAGGTTTGGTACCTGGGGGGGAGGAACTGTTAGGAGTGGGTAGGCTGCTTTTTACCTGGAGATTGCGCAGGTTAGGTGGCCGGCGGTAGGAGGCAATAGGTGGTTCTGGTGGTTCTAGTGTCAATAAAACAACTAATAAAGAAGATAATGAGTTTAATGCAAAAAGAGTTAGACTAGCAGATTAGAGCAAAAGTGGAATTGATTGGACACTAATAAAAAAAGATCCCTAAAAAAGGGATGAAGGGCCCGTAGTCTGGGCAACAAGCTTCCTGAGCTGGTGGCCTTGATGGAAGAGGAATGCCAGGATATCATAGCAGTCACAGAAACATGGTGCACAGAGAACCATGACTGGGATATTAACATACCAGGTTACATAACCTACAGGAGAGACAGGCAGGGGAGTAGAGGGGGAAGAGTAGCTCTCTATGTAAAGGAAGAGATAAAAGCAACTGAACAAAAGAGTAAACAGGGAGGAGAGGAGGCACTGTGGGTCACCTTGGAGACTGGAAAGGGCACCACAATCCACACAGGGTTGTGTACAGACCCCCATGTCAGGGGGAGGCAATGGACAAGGATATCATCATCATCATCATCATCAAATCTTTATTCAGGTGAACATCATTGAGCAAGGCTCATTTAAAAGATGGACCTGATAAGGTCAAGGTTCAATAGTTGATACACAACAGATACATCATACACTTATATAAGACAGTTATACATACAGGGGAAAATAACGTTTATAAACACAGTGATGTATAGTAAATTCACATGATAAAAAATGGTTACAGGAAAGTTAAGCTAATATTTACAGTATGTACAGTATATACATATCCCAGTGGGGGGGGGGCATGGCAGACACTCAACATAATGTAATACTAGGATAGTGAAGGTATTACTGGGTGCCATAAGATGGGGTGTCTGTCTGGAAGGAATATGCCATCTATGGTTTGGAAGGGAGATTTGTGAGATGACATGATAGAAGACATTCTTAGGATGGCAAAGAAAGGGGAGATACTGTTGATGGGAGACCTGAATATGCCAGATGTTAACTGGAGCACATTTGCTGCAGCCACATCCAAGAGCAGGGCCATTCTCAATGCCCTACAGGTGGCAGGCCTCAGACAGCTAGTTTTGGAACCCACTAGTGAGGGAGCAATCTTAGACCTCATACTCTCAAATGGGGGCAGTGAGAGGATCTCAGATGTAGAAGTGTGTTGCCATCTGGGAACAAGTGACCATCAAACAGTGTGGTTCACGTTAAACTCAGTTACAGAGTCAAGCCATACAAAAGTGAGGGTTCTGGACTTCAGGAAGGCTGACTTTGGCAAGATGGCAGAGTGTCTCAGAAAAGCACTATCAAACAGGCTAGAAGGAGGATGGAGCAATAATGGGGAATCATCAAAACTGCCATCACAGAGGCAACAAGCCTTTGTGTGAAGCAAATAAACAAATCAAAATGAAAGAAAAAGCCACTATGGTTCTCAAAAGAGGTTGCTGGGAAAGTCAGGGAGAAAAAGATAGCATTCTGGAAGTATAAGGAAACAAAGAAGGAGCAGCACAGAGAGCTGTACCAGTTAAGGCAGAAGGAAGCAGGGAGGGAAATCAGAATAGCAAAGGCCCAAACTGAGGAAAAGATAGCCAACTCAGTTAAGAAGGGGGATAAAACCTTTTATAGGTACATCAGCGAGCGTAAAAAGACAAAGGGAGGGATAGTGAGGCTGAATAGAATGAGTGGTGGGTGGGCAGAGGGGGACAGTGAAAAAGCAGGGATACTGAATAAATATTTCTGCTTAGTATTCACAAAAGAGGAGGGGGAAATGCCTAATCCAATTAACAGAAGCACTCTTGATAGGAGGGTAGATCCCAGTCCTTTTACAGAAGAAAGGGTTCTGCAAGAACTCCTAAAACTGAAGGTGGACAAATCAATGGGGCCTGATGGAATTCACCCCAGAATTCTAAAAGAATTAAGGGGAGAACTAGTGAAACCACTGGCTACTCTTTTTAATAAATCATGGGAGGATGGTGTGGTACCCGACGACTGGAGGAAGGTGGATATGATTCCTCTTCACAAAAGTGGGACCAAGACAGAGGCAGGAAACTACAGACTTGTCAGTCTGACCTCTGTGGTAGGGAAAGTGATGGAGTCACTTCTGAAGGAAAGAATTGTTGCGTACCTAGAGGCCAGTGGGGCACAGTACCCAAGGCAGCTGGGTTCACAGTGGGAAGGTCATGTCAGACGAATCTAATAGATTTCTTTGACTGGGTGACCAAAGTAGTAGACCAGAGGGGCTGTGGACATGGCCTACCTAGACTTTAGCAAGGCATTTGACACAGTCCCACAAAAGATTAATAGTCAAATTAACCAGCCTGGGTGTGGGTCCCAGGGTGGTAGCCTGGGTAAAACACTGGCTAGACAACAGGACACAGAAGGTAATTGTAAATGGAGTCCACTCTGAAGAAAGAGGGGTTACTAGTGGGGTACCACAGGGTTCAGTACTAGGTCCAGTCCTTTTTAATGTCTTTATAGGTGACACTGCAGAGGGAATGGAAGGAAAAGTATGCCTCTTTGCAGATGACACAAAGATCTGCAACAGTGTTGATACACAAGGAGGCATGGAAAGGATGATAAGGGACTTGGCAAGGTTGGAGGAATGGTCAGAAGTATGGCAGCTAGGGTTCAATGCAAAGAAGTGCAAAATAATGCACCTAGGAAACAAGAACCTAGGGGAAGAATACACAATGGTGGGAGGTAATGTGAAAACAAAAAGGAAAGGGACCTGGGGGTAATCATATCAGATGACCTTAAGGTTAGCAAGCAATGTGAGAAGGCATTAGGGAGGGCTGGGGTACACTAGGATGCATAGGGAGAGGCATGACCAGCAGAAAACAGGAAGTTGTTATCCCGTTGTACAGACAGTTGGTGAGACCCCATCTGGAATACTGCGTCAGGTTCTGGAGACCCCATCTCCGCAAGGACATAGACAGGACAGAGGCAGTCCAGAGGAGGGCAACTAAAATGGTGCAGGGTCTGCAAGAGAAGAAGTACAAGGACAGACTTAAGAAGCTTAATATGTATACCCTTGAGGAAAGAAGGGAGAGGGGGGACATGATAGAAACTTTTAAGTACCTCAGTGGAATCAACAAAGTCCAAGAGGGTAGCATCTTTCAGAAAAAGAGACGTACAAGAACAAGGGGACACAATTTAAAGATGGGGGGGCAGTTCAGGGGCGATGAGAGGAAGTATTTTTTCACAGAGAGGGTAGTGGATGCATGGAACAGCCTTTCTGAGGAGGTTGTGGGGTCTAAAACTGTGGGAGAATTCAAGAATGCATGGGACAGACATAAGGCAATTCTTGTGGGGGGGTAGGAAGAAATAGGCTGTTGGTTAACTAGGATATGCGGCCTATCCTGTAGGTAGGGAAATGGGCAGACTAGATGGGCCAATCGGTCCTTATCTGCCATCAAAGTCTATGTTTCTATGTTTCTGAAGCTCATATTGATATCTGGCTGGCTAATCATTTTTCAGCCCTAGAAAATTTGGAAACAAATCAGAATTGTGAACCCTTAGATTTTGAAGGAATCCTTGATATAACAACCAAAAAAAAGGGGGTTTTGGAGACTCAATTGCCAGCTTTACAGACTCATATTGCCATCAAATTCTATGTTCTATGTTTCTGTAAATGGGCAGACTAGGTGGGCCAAGCAGTCCTTATCTGCCATCAAATTCTATGCTCATTACTTTGTAAGGATGGCAAATTAAATGACTCCAGAATATGTTTGCCAGGTGGAAAGATTAAAGATGTTTCAGACTGTGCACAGAAATTAAAGATTGAACAAAAAAACAGAATGAGTGTATATGTTGGTACCAAGATTTGGAAAGGTCACATGAGAAAGATATTTGCTACAGTCTGCTAGACTTAGGCAGATTAACAAAGAACAAAGGGGGCCATGTAATCATCTTCAGTATTTTACCTGTACCAAAATCCAGTATAGAAAAGAAACAGAGCCATCATGAGAATAAACTCTAGACTCTCAAACTGGTGCAAACAAGAAGGTATTCATTTATAAATAATTGGAATCTTTATTCAGGGAGCCAGGAGTTATATTCTAAGGATGGTTTACATTTAAATAAAAAAGGAGCAAGAATGCTAGGATAGACATTTCAAAATGTGTTAAACTAGAAATGAGGGGGAAATATATACTTTGGGAGTTTCTATCATCAAAATGAAGCACAAATTTGAACTCAAAAATCTAAGTTCAATCATAACACCATAAAATGTATACTTTATAATGCCAGCCGCCTAAACAACAAATTTTACAATTTGCTGATATCAGTTGCACAAAATAAGTATGATATAATTGGCATTACTGAGACATGGTGGTATGATAACAACTTGTGGGATAAAGATATTCCTGAATATACCCTATTTAATAATATTAGAAAGCAGTAAAAGGAGGTAGTGTGGCTTTATATATTAGTCAAGATTTAAAACGTGTTAATATAAGCAACAACAGAATCCAATAGAATCCAGAAACAGAAACTATGTGGATTAAGTTACTTTCAAATACCACTAATGCCAAGATATTAGGTATCAGTTATAGACCTCCAGGTTCATCTGATGATATACCTAGATGGAAAACCAGGCACATCGATCACATATGATGTTGACAAATATCGTTTAAAGCATTATTAGTAGATAAGATGAACTGCCCGCTCGATTATTTCGACGCGACTGTACCCTAGCTTCTGAGAAAGGGTCCAGTGGCAACCAGAAACATGTCAGGTGGGCAGTCTCATGTCTTATCTGGCTAATAAAGCTTTTTAAACTTTGATGGCAGTGTCAGCATCATGTGTGGTGGTGTGTGCCCAGTTTTCCATGCATGCATTTTAACTCTTGTACTGAGGCACCACAGCCTAGTGCAATCTCTTCTGCTGTACGTATCATCTGATGATATCACAACTAACATCATTAATGAATTAGAAAATGCTTGTGAAATCGGTCAGACAATATTTATGGGAGACTTAAACTTCAGGGATATTGATTGGCAAAATAAGACAACAGTTTGAACACAATCTCAAAAAATTCTCGATGTATGCAAACAAAATGAGATAGTGCAGCATGTATCTGAAGTGACTAGAGGTGACAACTTACTCGATATTGTGCTTAGCTCCATTGGCATAGATACAGCTAATTGTGGTACAGGACCACCCTTAGGTAATAGTGACCATTATTCAGTTTCATTTATTATCCATTGTATATACACATCATCCATATCTCGCTCAGAATTTTATGATTATAAAAAGGCTAATATTCAAAAGATAAATTCTACACTTGCTAAACTAGACTGGGAAGAGATACTAGGAAATAAAAATGTGGATAATATGTGGAACTCACTAAAAGATGCAGTTCTGAATATCTGTAATTATTTCATTCCTAAATACAAAAACAAAATCTCACCAAATGGTAAAATGTTTCCAAAATGGCTGAATAGAAAACTGAAAAAAAATGAAATAAAAAAGGACAAGGTATTTCACAAATATAAAATTACAAATTCAACATTGCATTATAATAAATACAATAACTTACTTCAGGAATGTTAAAAAATAAACTAAGCTAGTAAAAACAAAGATGGAAACATCTTTAGCTGCAAATAGTTCAAAAAATAACACAAGTGGCCTGATTCTAGAAGGGTTACACCTGACGTAACAGCAGTTGCACCAAGCAGAATGACGCATGTAGCAACCTACACTGGCAGTTGCGACATGCGAGATTCTACAAAGTGGACTGCGACATATTGCAGGCCACTTGCGCCAAACAGATGTTACGCTGCATAAACCCCCTGCGACATGGTGCTGGGGGTTTACGGCAGCAGTTGTGCCCCATTCTAGAAAGGTAGCCACAAAGTGCCCACATCAGGATTCTACAAGAACCTCAGGAGGAGATACAACAATGTAAGCGTTTAGCTGGTATAACTTACAGACGCCCCCAGGGGTCCTGTAGACCCATCGACTGTCCCGCAGACAGTGCACAGTTTCCCTCCCCCCCATGTCCAGCACACCCCAGTGGGTCCCCACAGAGCTACCCATACCCCAGCCCCCCAAAACAGCCATTGGCTGAAGTCCTGCAGGGCAGCATTGCCATCCCCCGTGCCCCAAACCATAAGTCACCCGATGCAAATGTGGCATGTCACCTGCCCTGGTAGTCCAGTGCCCCCCCGAACTGTACAGTAATAACATAATATCAGAATCCTGTTTCCCTGGTAGTCTAGTGCCCCCCCTCGAACTGTACAGTAATAATATAATAACAGAATCCCAGTTCCCTGGTAGTTTAGTGCCCCCCCTGAACTGTACAGTAATAATATAAATCAGATTCCAGTTTCCCTGGTAGTCTAGTGGCCTCCCACCCAGCTGTGCCAGCCCACCCAGCACCCCTCACCCGTTCCCAGCCGGCTACTGGCACAGCCCACCTCTCACCTCCATGGCCAGGTATGCCCTCTGTGTGGCATACCTTGCCGCATGTCGCAAGTCTCAGGACCTTGCTGCAGAGACCCTGCCCCTTCTAGAATAGGGCGCAGGGTCAATGTTGCAGTTGCAGGTGGTGCAAGTTGCATTTGGTGGCAACTTGCGCCACCCTTCTAGAATCGAGCCCAAAGTCTTTTTTCACACATATTAACTCACTAAAAAAAATCAAATAATAGCATTGGTCCACTATAGAATGCTTACAGCATTACAAATGAAATAGTTAATATGTTTCTTTTATTCCTTATACGGACATAAAAACAAAATAGAAAATCTTTCTGAATCCGATTTCATTGAGAATATTAAAATAACTGAACAAGAAATTATTGATAGTATAAAGAAAATTAAAGTAGCTCTCCAGGGCCAGATATGATTACTTGCAAAATTATCAAACTGCTAGCTCATCACATAAATAAACTAATCTGGACTATCTAAAACAATATAAGCTCCAAGGATCCTAGCATAATGCTTCCCCTATAGAGGTCACATGTAGGACCATATCTCTACTTTTGTTCTCATTTGTAGTCCCCATATAAGATAGGAGAAATAAAAAACTTTGAGAAAATCCAGAGAAATTTACAAAATCAATTAATGGGTTTCAGGATATCACTTATGAAAACAGATTTAGTTTCTTAGGTCTGATGCCACTGGAGGCAAGAAGATATAGGGGAGACTTACTATTTCTTTGGGATATAATATCATACGATTACTTGTTTAATGAGATGGGACTCAATTATAAACAAGATCTTGTGGTCACTATAAGTCATCAGTTACAAGTGAGGTTCACCTGGTCTAATACCACTCAAAGGAAATATTTTTTCACAGAAAGAATAATTAATATGTTGCATTCTTTACCTTTAAGCATCATATCTTGCAAAGACAAACACGAATTTAAAAAGATGCTAGATAATTGGTTATTATTTCACAAACAATGGTTTAAGCAATAGGAGTGTTCATGGGGACATGCCTTTTGCTCTTGTTTCATGCCATAGTATGAGTCATAGTATGTGGAGCTGGGAATGTTAAAGGTTGGGTCACAGGAAGGGGGACTAGAAAGACAGGTCCAAGTGTCAGAGATAAAGACTTTGATAAGGTAGACAGAGGGATGGGATCCTAAGGTAGGCAAGGGCTGTCCATAGTAGTCATCCAAAACTGGTGCCAGCCACTATCTGGGATGCTGAATTTGAGTAATCTCATGGTGGGTGGAGTTAGTTCAGGGGGCTTAAGATCAAGGGCTCGAATGGTGCAATCATGTCCATGGAACAAAGCAAGTCTTGGCAGCCAGAAGACAGGTATTTTAAGGTACTATATGTTAGCAATGTGGGAAAAATGCCATGATATCAGAGCTGTGTAGACTGCTTAGTCACTTACCAGTAGTGTGTGGACTGTAGCTATCACTGTGTGGAAATGGGAAAGATGAATAATAGGTATGGTAAACATTGGCACAAACAAAGTAGGCAGACAATAGGTCCTACAGCAGTCCGCATAGAGTTAGGAAACTAGGCACCTTATATTTTATTTATTTAGTTTTTGTTTACCGGGTAGGTGCACTAGCCAACAATATGACTATTTTCAGGCAAGACCTGGAGAGTACAGAATGGTGAAAACAATTACAGAACACATCAAGCCTTACATTTTTGGGTGGCAGAACATAGTACGTAGATTGCAACAAGTTAAATGGTAAAACATAATCCTTACAGAAAAGCACAGGTAGCATTATACGTTCCAAGGTAATGATAGCTTACCATAAGTACAAAAAGGAGAAACTGGAGACATAACAGTAGAACAATAATACGGCCAACATAATAAATAATATAAACAGGTCATACAATAATACAAGAAAATACAATGATTGGAGATACAGGTAGCAACTTTAGAGCTGAAGTTCGAGTTAGAGGGAGTAAGGTAGGTAGTAATGCAAAAAGGAGCTGCAGTAGAGCAGGGTGGGGTGGTGCAGAATAGAACTGTTTAGGATGTCCTAAGTAGGGGAGGGTGTAGACAGTGGGATGGTATAGGGAATGGAAAGGTAAAGATGAGAACTGCATAAGGGAGACAGCGGCTGAAGAATACTTATATATGGTAATTTAGGAAATAGGAAGAAAGGGAGAAGCTGGCTGGGCTCACTGAGGTCAATGCTATCAAACAATATCCATTTAGCAAGGTTGAAACAAGTGCCAGAATCAGTGGAGAAGGGTTAAGTGAGGTAGAGGAGCCTCAGAGTGAGCTATGGTGGGTCAAAACAGTATAGCAGTATAGCGCAGTGGTCTAAGGCTCTGAGCTGCAAATCTGGTGACATCCGGCAGACCAGACCTGGGTTTGAATCCCACAGCTTCCACGTGTATACTGTGTGACCCTGAGCAAGTCACTTAACCTCCTTGTGCTCCCAGGTCGCTCCTGTAAAAAAGCTTTCCGCTTAGTGTGCTATACCTGGTTAAAATAACTAAATAAAAAAAAAAAAAAGTACAACGTTCAGCCTGCAGGAGATATCACCAGAGTACAGTCTTAAAGTGTAGGTGGGACCCAATCTGCCTAAGTTCAGAAGGAAGCGTATTAGAGAACTGAGGTGCCACATGTCTAAAAGCTCCAGTTCCTTTTAAGGTAAGGCATCTGGGGATTTTTAGGAAGGATTTATCGATTAACCTCAAGTCATGTGAGGTGGTGAGAGGATGTAGCAGCTCCACCAGGGATGTTGAAGTTTTCAGCCTAATAATAGAATCTACAGGAGATCCAAGGTAGTATTGCCTAGATGCAAAGGGGGAGAGCCAGCCCAGGTCTTTGTACAGCTGACAGAAATGCTTTAGTCGGGTGGATGAGGATACATAGTGGTATATGTTATTATATGTAACATCCCACTTCTGAAGTGAGGTTTTCTGGGCAGCAGCCAGTATGGGTGCACAGTAGGTAAGAGTGGGAAGTAGAATTCCTCTTGCAATGGCAAGTTTAGCAGACAGTGTTAGCATATAACTAGTCCTGTACGCAGCACTCAGTTTGGTATTCACAGCTTTACAAGTTGTTTGAATATGAAGGTTTAGATCCAGGGATTGATCTAGCAGGACCCAGAGATACTCAAATGACGCGACACAGTCCAGTTTAGTTCCACCCACGCCAAGGACTGTAAGGGACATGGGACAGGTTCTAGGTTTAGAAGCCGAACCAAAAAGCATGGCCTTTGTTTTCATTGCATTTAGAGCCAGTTTGTGATCATGGAGCCAGCTTTGGAGGTTCTTGAAATCAACAGAGAGGGCAGAGGTAAGGTCAGCAACTTCATTTCCACAGGCATAGATGATAAGATCATCAGCATATAGGGGAGAGATGAACAGCTTTTCAGTGCCCTAGCACATTATTGATAAAGAGTGAGAAAAGAAGTGGTCCCAAGATAGATGCTTGGGGCACACCAATGCTTACTGATGCTCAGACTGACATAGCTGAGTCAAATTTAACCATTTGAGACCTGTTTGATAGGTAGCTATTGAACCATTTGACAACTTGAGTAGAGAAACCCAGATTAAGCAGGCCAGATAAGAGTAGTTGGTGGTCAACCAGGTCAAAGGCCTTTGTAAGGTCAATGAAAACAGCTCCTGTGAGACGCCTTGCATCCATATTTGAGAGAATGTCTGAGGTGAGTTTTAGCAGGGCAGTAGCTGTGCAATTATCCTTTCGGAAACCATGCTGAGCATCAGAAAGGACATTGCACTTGGTGAGGAAATCAAGTGTTTGCTTCGCAACAACCTTCTCAAGTAATTTAGACAAAACCGAGAGAATAGCTATAGGTCTGTAGTTATTTATGTCCTTAATGTCACCTTTTTTGAAAACCGGAGTTATGTGAGCTAGTTTCCAGAGGTCCAGGACAGTGCTGCAAGAGAAGGATAATGTTTATATTTTAGCCAGAGGAGAGGCAATGAAGGAGTCCACAAGCTTGAGTAGACGAGGCTCAAGGATATCCGATCCAACACTAGTGTTGTCAGGCACTGATTTAAGAAGCTTAAGGACATCTACAGATGTTACCACCTCGAAGTAGAAAGGCAGAGTTTGAGCAGGTTCAGATGAGTACATAGTGGTATTGGTATTGATTTGCTGGGAGTTTGAAGGAGGAGGTATATGAGGATAGGTCTGAGAAATTCCCTTTGAAAGCATTTGCTATGGTGTTAGGGTCATTGCAGTGAACCCCATTTATTATCATATCCATTGGAGTGCTTGATTGGGGTGACCCAAGGAAGGACTTGATATGTGCCCAGAATTTCCTGGAGTCACAGGCAGAGCTAGCCAGTGGGTCCTTACAGTACTTGCTTTCAGCTATATGTATCTTCTATTTGCAGTGATTTCTTTAGGTCCTGTAAGTGTTATAATCAGACGACTGACCTGCTTGTTTAAAATGCCTCCAGAGCTTGTCCAATGTGCAAAGCTCTGTCAGGAGGTCCTTGTGAAGCCACCCGGTTTGTCTACCCCTGACTTTCCTGATAACCTTGGGAGCATGCCTAATCTGAATGTCAGTGAATTTGGTGAGAAAAATGCTGAGCGCCTCTTCAACATTTTTTGAGATATAAATCTCAGACCAATCAATGATGGAGATGTTGTAAAGGAAGGCATTTCCGTCCAGGGTTGTAAAGTTTGTAAATGTAATGTAGTGTGGAGGTGGAGATTGGGGGATACCAGCAGTCCATATGCAGAAAATTGGAGCATGGTCGGTTATTGCATCAGAGAGGATCCCAGGTGTATGCACATGTTCCAAGTGGTTTATGAGCAGCCAGTCTATCAGGGTCCCTGTTTTAGGCAGATTAGGAATCCTAGTCGGTTCAGTTATCACTTGGTGTAGGTTATGGCTGCTAATCATCGATACTAACAAGTTATGGGAGGGTCCCAGCCAGTTTAGATTTATGTCTCTTATGATTATAGCCTCATTTTGGCATACATTGACCAAGGTTTTGTCTAGTAAGTCTTGAAATCCAGCCACACCACCTGAGGGAGGGTTACTGACACAGATGATATGTAGTTTATTTGAGCCTAGTGTGACAGTGGCATGAATAAATTCACATGACATAGTTGAGACTTGATCTTGAATTGCAGTAATGTTGAAACACCCCAATGCAGAGAACCACGAGCCTGAGTGAGTTAGGACTCAGCAGGCGTTGAAGGAGTAATTGCAGTTTAAGGTAAGTTCCTCTCTCACCACAGCGGTCCTTGGGATTTTTTCAAAAGTGAGCGCACTGCCTCCGATTGGCTGGTTCACCATCTCTGGACTTGTTCTGACTGGAGCGCATTTCTTGTGAACCAAACTCTATTACCTGTGGACTGGGAGAACGCAGAATTTGTGCCTTTTCTTTTTCAAACTGCAGTCTCTGGACTGGCTATACTTTATTCGTATCCCATCGGTGATGTAATGTTGAGATGCTCTTTATAATAGATACCAACACCACCTCCACATTTTGCGTCCAGCCTATCCCTGCAGATGAGGGAGTAGTTTGCTATAGAGCAGAGAGGGTCAGATATCGTGGGTCTCAGACACATTTCCATGAGGCAAAGAATGTCGGGGTTGTATTCTTTTATCCATGCCTCCAGTTCGTTTTTGTGACATGAAAGGCTTGTAATATTCATATGTACAATAAAAATGCCTTTACTAGCTAGCCCAGTTAGGTCATCACATCAGCAACAAAGTGGGTGGGTGGACCAGGATTTAATTCTGTGTCACCTGATAGAAGGATTTTTAGCAAGGCTAAGAAGCAGAGTCTTGCAGCATGGAAAGCATGGGTGTATACTGCCCTCCGCCTCCGTCTTTCAACAGAAAGAAGCACATGATAAGAACACCCCTTTGGGAATGGAAGATGTTGCCAAGTGGATCCTGGCCACATGCTAGAGACATGGAGGTTTGAGAAGTGGAAATCTCGAAGGTCCGCTATCATGCCCTGGTGGTCACAGGGGATCAAGAGTGAGGATACATTCATACAAAGGAGCACAAGACTGATGAGGAACACCCCTTAGATAGTGGATAAACATAGCTTTAGGTACTTGGTTTAGAGTGGAACAGCAGGCAGTCAAGTCTCACTGAAATTGCCTAAAGATTGACAAAAATAGGCAGCACAAGGGTGTTGAAATCAAAGTTTCAAATACAATTTGAAATTATAGGGGAGAAAGCCACTTTTGCTGCGGAGTAAGATAAGTAAGAGTACAATTTGAGATCAGTTAAGATATGTCACTGCGGTAGACAAAAGATTGCAGGTTTAGAACTGAGCTCAGAAAACATAGGGTAAGTACCAGTGGGATGAGCAGGTAAGGTGCTGAGACCTGTTATTACAAGAAACCCTTTACTGCGAGGGTAGCGGGACTGTTTGGTGCAATCAGCCCAAACTGAGAAAATGTATCTACGGCCCACTAGCAGCAGGACTTTATAAGGAGCCAATGGAAATCCTGGGACTTAGTCATAAGACAGAGAAAGCACTATATAAGTGAGAGCAGACCCAAGGAGGGTGAGGTGGGGGGAGGGTGAGGAGCCGGCGCGAAGCACCGGCGGGATACGAATTATGCCTTCGCCGCCTGCTGAGTCGTAACTCAGCCAGGCTCATGGTCCTCCATGCTGGGGTGTTTCTTTCAGGTGCTGGGCTCCTACTATGAGGGGGCACCTCAGAGAAGTGATGGCTGAGTTGGGATGCGGTGGAAGCGGGCTCAGAGAAGGGACTTTTCCAGTGGGTCTGAGCCCCGGTGGGCTCTATAGAGACCTAAGGGACACAGGAAGGGAGAGGGGTTAAGTAGCGGCAGGTAGTGGGAGGGAGCTCAGTAAAACAAAAGAATTGGGTGGGCAGTGGACTGAGGTGGGAGTAGCAAAGAGAAATCACTAAAGTAGAGTGGGAAGGGGAAGAGGTAGAGGGAGGAGAGAGAGAAAAACACAGCAACCTCAGAGATAATTTCCTAATTACTGTAAAACATTACCAATTTCTTTAGGTCACACTGTAAGATCTATGAATTTACAGCTTAGGAAAAGCCTAAAAGAGCAGTATAAATTGTTCTGGAAAGAGCTGTAAGCACAATTTCAAAATGAGCCCAACGATAATGAAACAGTAAACTACAAAGCAGGTGCTTAATATTACAATGAGTGTTATAGCACCTTTTCTTTGATAAGGCAACAAAATGTTACTTAAATAAAGTATAACCAGTCCAGAGATTGCAGTTTGAAAAAAAAAAGGCACAAATTATGTGGTCTCCCAGTCCACAGGTAATAGAGTTTGGTTCACAAAAAATGTGCTCCATTCAGAACAAGTCCAGAGATGGTAAACCAGCCAATTGGAGGCAGTGCGCTCACATTTGAAAAAATCCCAAGGACTGCTGTGGTGAGAGAGGAACGTACTTTAAACAGCAATTATGCCTTTGCCGCCTGCTGAGTCCTAACTTAGTCGGGCTCATGGTTCTCTGCACTGGGGTGTTTCTTTCAGGTGCTGGGCTCCTACTATGAGGAGGCACCTCAGAGGAGCGGCGGCCGAGTTGGGATGCGATGGAGCCGCATTGAAAGCGGGCTCCGAGGAGGGAATTTTCCTGGCGGGTCCGAGCCCTGGTGGGCTCTGTAGAGACCTTAAACGGCAATTACATCTTCACTGCCCACTGAGTCCTAACTCAGTCGGGCTCGTGGTCCTCCCACTGGGGTGTTTCTTTCAGGTGCTGGGCTCCTACTATGAAGTGGCACCTCGGAGGAGCAGCAGCCGAGTCAGGATGTGGTGGAGCCATGCTGGAAGTGGATTCAGAGGAGAGACTTTTCCCGGTGGGTCTGAGCCCCGGTGGGCTCTGTAGAGACCTTAAATAGCAATTACACTAGGAGTGGATATTTCTGGCTTTATAGTAGTCATCCCGTTCCAGTTTCTCCTGCTTTTTCTGAATAAGATCGTGTTCATATTTCTCCAATTTAAGTTTAAGTCTATTTTGCGGAGTCAAGAAATAAGAATGTTCCTTAAAGCCACTTAGTTCCTTTTGAATCTGCAATATTTCAGCTCTAATTTTCTCATATTTTTCTCAGTCTTCAGCAATAATTAACTCAATGAAGATTTTAGAATAGGTGGCTGCTGCTTTCTCCCACTCGGCTCTTCTACTGACTAACTCAAGTACAAAAGATGGAATAAATGGGGATTACAAGAACAACAGAATTATGCATTAAGCAAGTTAGCAAGAGGAAAAGGAAGAGGAGACCATTATGGTTTTCCAAAGAGGTAGCAAAGAAAGTTAAAGCCAAAAAGATTGCATTCAGAAAATACAAAAAGACACAGGCAGAAGGGGATAGGGAGAAGTACCAGGAGAAGCAAAGGGAGGCAGGGAGGTCAGTAAGGGAAGCCAAAGCTCAGACAGAAGAACACATTGCAAAATCAGTGGGTAGAGGGGACAAAACCTTTTACAGGTACATAAGTGAAAAAAGAAAGACAAAGAGAGGGATAGTGAGACTGAAGGGGGAGGATGGGGACTGCGTGGAGGACGACAACAGTAAAGCTGACATATTGAACAGGTATTTCTGCTCAGTCTTTACTGAGGAAGAGGAGGGTAATGGGTTTGAAGGGAGTACAAGGGGTGAGAATGGTGCAGAAATGGACACAAGTCCCGTTACACAAGAAAGTGTCCTGAAGGAACTGGAAGTAATAAGAGTTGATAAAGCAATGGGGCCAGATGGGGTGTACCCCAGGGTCCTTAAAGAACTAAGAGAGGTGGTGGCTGAACCTCTGGCTATCCTGTTTAGCCGATCACTGGAAACAGGGGAGGTACCCAAAGACTGGAGGACAGCAGATGTAGTCCCCTTATACAAAAGTGGGAACAAAGAGGAAGCAGGGAACTACAGACCAGTCAGCCTCACCTCAGTAGTGGGGAAGATCACGGAAGCACTACTGAAGGAGAGATTGGTGGAACATCTGGTTGTCAATGGACTACAGGAGCCAAGGCAGCATGGTTTCACCAGGGGGAGGTCATGTCAGACCAACCTTGTTGAATTTTTTGACTGGGTGACTAGGGAGGTGGATCAGGGGAGGGCAGTGAACATGGCCTATCTGGACTTTAGCAAGGCCTTTGACACTGTGCCACATAGAAGACTATTACACAAACTGGGGAATATGGGTGTGGGCAGGACAGTAGTCTGGTGGGTAGGTAACTGGCTGGGTGGCAGGACACAGATGGTGGTGGTAAATGGCTGTCACTTCACAGAGGGAAGAGTGACCAGTGGGGTGCCACAGGGATCAGTGCTGGGACCAGTCCTATTCAACATCTTTATCAGTGACATTGCGCAGGACCTAGAAGGCAGAATTTCATTGTTCGCTGATGACACAAAGCTCTGTAACAGAGTAGACACACCAGAGGGTGTAGACAGAATGAGAAGGGACCTGCAGAAACCTGAAGAATGGTCAGGGGTTTGGCAGTTGAAATTCAATGCAAAGAAGTGCAAGATAATGCATATGGGGCACAAAAACCCTGGCACAATATATCAGTTGGGGGTGAGGATATAGCATGCACCAAGCAGGAAAGGGATCTTGGGGTTATCATCTCTGATGACCTCAAGGTAGGGAAACAGTGTGACAAGGCAGCAGGTAAAGCAAATAGGATGCTGGGATGTATAGGCAGGGGCATCACCAGCAGGAAAAGGGAGGTCATAATTCCGCTATACAAGACAATAGTGAGGCCCACCTGGAGCACAGTGTACAGTTCTGGAGACCATACCTACGTAAGGACATAGGGTAGAGAAGGTTCAGAGGAGGGCAACAAAGATGGTGCATGGATTGCATCACAAGTCCTATGAAGACAGGTTGAAGGAACTGAACATGTACTCTCTGGAGGAGAGGAGGGAGAGAGGGGATATGATAGAGACATACAAGTATCTTACAAGGAGGAACATGGTGCAAGAATACACTATTTTTAAGCAAAAAAGATGTTCCAGGACTAGAGGGCATGGGATGAAGTTGAAGAGAGGATGATTCAGAGGAAACATGAGGAAGAATTTCTTCACACAACGGGGTGGTGGACAAGTGGAACACCCTGCCAGAGGAAGTGGTGGGGGCTGAAACAATCATGGGATTTAAGAATGCATGGGATAGACATAAAGGAATTCTGGAGGTCAGGGGAAAGGGGCAACAGGCTTCTAGGAAAACATAAACTGAATTTACAAGCTCAAATGGGCAGACTGGGTGGGCCATAGGCCCTTATCTGCCGACACTGTCTATGTATCTATGTATCTATGGAATTTTCATAAGACGCAAACCTCATGGTGCTGGTGATCTTTCCAGGTATATCTCGAGTGTTATAATATTGTATATGACATTCCTCCAGAGCATTTTTTATAAAAGTGATTAAACCACTGATCCAGTAGGGGGAACCCCACTGAGGTAAATTTTGCTATTTAAGGGAGGGATAATTCATTCAAATCCCACCCCTGAGATAGACCATGCCTTGGTCAAAGCACTGGGTTTACTGGTTTGGAGGGTTACTTCATGTTAGAATTTGTAAGGAGAACCTGTCAAGAATTTTCTACTGAATTAAAGTTTGGATTTGAACTTGGCAAGCAGAGTTTGTCCTTCTTTGACTTGGAGTGCAGTGAGTTTATTGGATACTTGTACTGGACAAACATGACTGCATCTGTGAGGTCCCCACACAAGTAGGTGAGGTTCTCATAGGGTATCGTTGCATTTAACCTTAAAGATTAGCTTGTTACCTTAGAAGGCCATACATTGATAGGGTCCTGGTTACCTTAAAGATCTCTTGCTGCCGTATGCCAAGTCCCATTCTTTCTTCTCCACGAGGTCTAATCTTTACTGTCTCCCAATGCAGACTGGTGCAGTTGGGTGACAGGGCTTTTGTAGATACCGCTCCAACCATCTGGAACTTAGTTGAAGATCAGCCGCAAATGAATATCTTGGTGAAGGCTTTTAAGAGGGACTTACAAATCTTTTGGTTTGAACAGGACTACCCAGAGTGATATCTGTTATTTTAGTTGAATTACAGAAAATGCAATAGTTCTGTGTGCAATATTGTATGATACCATATCTGTTTTGTCTTTTTGTTGCAGCTCTTTTAATTGTCTACAGAATTTAGAGCCCTAAAGATATGGAGTTTTATAAAATTAAAAATTGCCTTGCCTTACTTCATGTGCTACAGTGCCTTCAGTTCCACCAGGAAAAGTTGATCATACAGAATTAGTGATGTGGGCATGCCACAAATGGACCCAAACTGTTTGTTTGCTGCATTCTGGCGCTGTATGATGGATCTGGGTATAAATATACTGATGTCTCCTCAAATGGTAGAGATCAGAGCTACAAAGCAATATGCAGTAGATGTTCTTGATCCCCAGCTCTAAAGCAGGCCATAAGCAAGGTGTGGGTTGCTACTACAAGGTCTGAAGATGATTTGGGGGCAATCCTGAGTGCCCATTCTAGGCAGACAGTCACAAAATCCTGAAGGAACAGCAGTTGCTGCAAAAATTACAGGGCTGTCACCTTCCACTCTCTCTGGCTAGCCAGGAATGCACACCTTACAGTACCAACTGTGACTCCCTAGAGTTTCTAATTAGTACTGCAGTAAGGCATTTCCTTTGAAGATTTATGTTGTATTGCTCTGCACTTTCAGGTCTATGCCTTCCAACTTCTGTGATGAGGTTTGGACTACATCCATTTTGGTCTCCAAAATATTGACCCAGCCTGACAGAGGGTCCAGCTCTTTTATTTACACTACAGTATGTCCTGGACTGATCTATATAGCAGTGTCAGCATCTGGTAGACCATAGTCAGGCCACTTCTCAGGTGGGTTCCCACTCAGATTTGTGGTTGAGGAGGCCCCACATTGCCTCATGTTTTCCATTTGATTTGATCATGGCTTTAAAAAGTCATTAGATAAGTTTGCATCTTCATTCAAGCCCTTAGCTCTCCCCCAGTCGTGCTTGGTTAATGCTTTTTCTATTAAATGTCTGGTTAGCCCTTTCCAGCATTAAATTCTGGTAAGAACGATGATAAAAATAGTTGTAAAAAAGTTTGTTTCTTTATAATGATTGAATATTTTTCTGGGAGCTTCATCTGTCTGTGTCTGCCCTCTTCAGATGCTCAATAGTAACCAACAGCACCCCCACAGTGCCAGTTATTAATTATAGATACTAATCATCTACAGTACTTTCTGTTCTCATAAATTGTATATGTCAAAAGAAATGTCTCAGATCATGTATTTCTTCTTCCCTGCAGTGACAACAGATCCATCTGTTTCCAACCTAGGGGACTGAAAAGATTTTGTTCTGACTTAATTAAAGTATAACATATTCTATTCTCTGTTTTTAAGTGGATGTACAGTATAAATTGCCACCTTCTAAAATGTATCTTAATACACGAATACCACTTCAGTAATTTATATAATTTTAAAAGAGCCAAATCACATTGCGATTCAATGTCTAAAATGTTTATTCCAGTTTGGTTTATTATTCCTTCTTATTTTTCTACAACCTGGTTCTCCATTGATAGTTTATGATATACACCAATCCAATTTTGCTGCAATTAAGAAGCAAAAGCACACACTCAATGGCAGGAGAAGCTGATGGGTGACGTTTTCCCTTTTTAAAAAATAGCTCTACTAAAGGTACATACTGGAGTATGAGACCCCCCACTTATAAAGAAAGGCTGTCCAGGGCAGTTTACTTTTAACATACTTACTAAAACCATCCTGTTTTGTAACTCTAACTTTTGTCCATACCTTGTCATGGGAGTAACAGGGCACATTTACAGTATCTTCACGTAATCCACCTCCAGTGGGGAACTACTTCAGTGACCTGCACTGAGACACACAGCGGCTGTCTGCCATCACCTCTGCTGCACTGTTGGGCAACAAAGAGAAGTGGTGCTTTCGATTTTTGGGGTTGCACTGCTGTTGAGAAGGGATGTGACTGAGACTACTGCCCTCTGTAAGTGACAAATATTATGCCAAGTAAATGGGTATATATTGGCAAGCAGCCACAGCCAGCTCACAGGGGCCAAAGAAAATAAACATGGCAGCCACAATGTTGTTTTGTCTATTAACCCACAAGACTGCTGGGAGTGGGGTCATGGGTCTCTGACAGTTTCCTCATGAATGGAACAGCCAAGTGGGTTCCAAAGCATCCTGAGTAACTGGCAAAAAAGCCAAAAGATAGATTCTGAGGGAATCATCTGACTAACTGGAGTGGCCCATTTGTGTATCAGTCCACCACCAAAATAATTAAACCATTCGGGGATCAAGGCTATCTGTTGTGAGACTACAGCTACAGCAGAGGAGGTGTCAGAACCATACTTGATGTGAAAAAATTAGCAGATCTATTTTAGGAGAGTGATGGGAAAGCAGCTCCTGCACAGAGCTGTACCAGAAGAAAAGTGAACCAGAGTATTACGACTTGGGCAGTCACCTTATGGACTTGGTCCTGCTCAGGAAAATAATCCAAACAGACAGATACTGAGTGTCATTCAAGGAATCACATGAAAAAGAGTACATTCAGAGTTCAGACTAAAGCCTAGCTAGAGTGTGACCAGACATAAAGTTAGTGCCAGACCACCTCAGCCACTAGCTTATCATTCGAGAAGTCATAGAAACATACACTGTGTTGGCAGAAAAGGACTAGCAGGTCCATCTGTTCAGCTCCATTTACCCTGCCTAACACTATACCCTGGACTCTATTTGGATACAGGTGTTCCTCCCTCCTCTCTTACCTTTTTATTATTATACCCATGTGCTTACCCCATGCGTGCTTGAAGCTCCCCACTGTCTTCTCCCCCACCTTCTCTGACATGCTGTTCCATGTGTCCATCACCCTTTCTGTGAAGAAGTATTTCCTCACATCCCTCTTAACCCCTCCCAAGCTTCATGGCATGCTCCCATGTTCTGGTTCACCTCCTCCTATTTGAGCAACTCCCCTCCTGCACATTGTTCATCCCCATCACATACTTATAGGTCACACTGATGTCCCATCTCAGTCTTCACTTCTCTAGGGAGTACATGTTGAGCTCCCACAGTCTCTCCTTGTATGGTGTCTTGTGCTACCCCTTTCACCATTTTAGTAACCTCCACTGGACCACTTCCACCCTGTCAATGTCCTCCTGGAGATGTGGCCTCCAGAACTGGACACAGTGCTCCAGGTGGGGTCTCACAAGCAAGCAATACAGGGACAACACCACCTGTTTTTTTCTGCTGGAGATCCCCCTTCCCTATGCACCCCCACATCCTGCTTACCTTGCCTGCTGCCCTGTTACATTGCCCTCCCACCTTGAGATCATCAGAAATAATCACCCACGGTCACTTTCTTGCTTGGTAACTAAGTATCTCCACCCCATCTTATACAAAGCCCCTGGTTTCCCTGCCCTAGCTGCATGACTTACCACTTTTGGGCATTGAAACCCAGCTGCCACTCTCTGGATCTCTCCACTAGTTTCCCTAGATCTCTTTGGATTCTCTCAAACCCCTCCTGGGTGTCCACCCTGTTGCAGATGTTTGTGTTATCTGCAAGGAGATACACCTTTCCTTCCAGTTCCTCCACAATATCACTTATGAAGATGTTGAAGAGGGCAGGCCTAGTACTGATCCCTATGGTACTCCACTGGTCACTTACCCATCCTCTGAGTGACTGCCGTTTACCATCATCCTCCTCTGCCTTCTGTCTTTCAACCAGTTTGATACTCAGGACACCATCTGCTCCCCCACCCCCAGGTTACTAAGTTTCTTTATCAGTCTCCTCTGTGGAGCAGTGTAAAATACCTTGCTGAAGTCCAGACAGGCCACATTGACTGCCTTAATACAACTCCCTCTTACCTACTCAAAGAAATCTGAGATTTGTTTGACATGACCTCCCTTCCTCCTATGAAACCATGCTGTCGGTGATCCTGCAACGCATGTATCTTCAGGTATTCCATCAGTCTGTCCTTCAGCAGGGACTCCATTAACTTCTCCACCACTGATGTGAGACTGACTAGTCTGTAATTACTAGCCTCCTCCCTGCTGCTGCTCTTGTGCAGAGGAACCACATCAGCCTCCTCCATTCCTCTGGAACCAACCTCATCTTCAATGGGGTGCTAAATAGCATTGCCAAAGGGGAAGCTAGCACCATGCCCCAAATCTCATCCAGCCCCATTGCCTTATTTTCCTTAAGGGATTGCAACTACTGGTGGACTCCCTCTTCCATAAATAGACTTGTGTCCACTCAGCCCAGTGTCCATTAATACATGATGGCCAATCCCCCCAAAGGGACAGTCTTGTAGATATCAAGGTGGGAGGCCACTTAGGGACCAATGTACAGTGTGCTTCAATATAAAGACAGCTGTGGAATCGAATCACACAAGGGCAAGGTTACCTGGAATACAGGAGGGCAGATTTTATAAAGATAGATGAATGCCTCAGGGGTGATCTGCCACAGGTGGGTTGCCAGAGTAGGGTGGAGGAACAGTGGGAAAAGCTAACAGAGAGC
Organism: Neoceratodus forsteri; assembly: GCA_016271365.2. Lineage (NCBI taxonomy): Eukaryota > Metazoa > Chordata > Ceratodontiformes > Ceratodontidae > Neoceratodus > Neoceratodus forsteri. The sequence goes on along the minus strand of CM028131.1, from coordinate 1,199,197,746 downwards.
ATAGTAAAGGCAACACACCTTCACATCAATCAACTGAGCAAAACCAAGAGGAAAAAGAGACTGCTGTGGCTCTAGAAAAAGGTGGCTGAAAAGATAAAGGCTAAAAGGGTAGCATTCAGAAGGTATATGCAGATCCAGAGGGAGGAGTCTAGGCAGGTGTATCAGGGGAAACAGAGGGGAGCAGAGAAAGCAGTAAGGAGCACAAAGATGCAAACTGAAGAGAGAGAATAGCCCAGCAGGTAATGAAGGGGAAAAGCATTTTTGAGGTATGTAAATGAAAAGAGGAAAACCAGGGATGGGATGGTATGGTTATAAAGGGAAGGGTGGACTTTGCAGAGGGGGATCAGGAAAAGGCAGATATCCTGAACAAATACATTTGTTCAGTGTTCAAAGAAGAAGGAGAGTGGCCACAAAAAAGTAACAGAAGCTTTGGAGAGAGGGAGGTAGATATTAGCCTATTTTCTGAGGAGATAGTCCAGAAGTGGCTCACTAATCTCAAGGCAGCCAATGAAATGGGGCGAGACAGGGTGCATCCAAGGGTATTAAGGGAGCTCAGAAAGGTACTGGCTGCAAATCTGACAGTCTAATTTAACAGGTGTTAGCATGGCTCAGTTGGTAGCACATCCACCTCTGGACCAGAAGGTCATGGGTCCTCGTCCCACACCTGGATTGGACTTATACCTAAAATGCTGGCACCTGAGTGCAGTATTCAGGGGGTGCTGTACTGTTGGGTTGTGCCATCCTTATGATGAGAAATTAAACTGAAGTCCCTTCTACCCATCCTGGTGCTGTCCTGGTGGGTGTCCAGGTGGAAGTAGAAGAACCCAAGGCATTCCTCACAAAGCATAGGGGTCATTCGGGTGTCCTGGCCACCATTCCCCTTCCCATAAACCAGCTCATGCAATTGTCCTGGCTGTGTGTGGGTGTTGATGTGCAATATGGTCGCCACTGGACATTCAGTTGCTTCACTACCAGTCTAGCCTCGATTGTAAAGTGTTTGGGATAATTTGTATGAAAAGCGCTATATAAATAATTCTTCTTCTTCTTCTCCTTCTTTTTCTTCTTTTTCTTCTTCTTCTTCTACTACTCCTCCTCACTGGAAACATGAGTGGTGCAGGAGGACTGGAGAAGGGCAGATGTAGTCTCACTATGCAAAACTGGTAGCAGGGAGGAGGCTGGCAATAATAGGCCAGTAAGCCTGACATTGTTGGTGGAAAAGTTAAGAGAATCGCTGCTGAAGGAAAGGTTTGTGGAATACCTGGAATCCAGTGGGTTACAAGACCCAAGGCAGCATGGGTTCACTGGGAGAGGTCATGTCAAATGACTCTAATAGATTTATTTGACTGGGCAACAATGGAATTAGATCAGGGTGGAGCGGTGGATGTGGCATACCTAGATTTCAGTAAGACTTTCACCATCGTTCCAAATAGGAGAATAGTAAGTAAGTTGGATAGCTTATCAGTGGGTCCAAAGGTCGTAAGCTGAATAAGAAATTGGTTAGGGGACAGGTGACAGAGTGTGGTGGTAAATGCAGTTCACTATGAGGAAGGAAGGGTGACCAGCTGGATGCCTGAGGGATCAGTGCTGGGACCGGTCCTCTTTAATGTCTTTATAAGTGACACTGCACAGGAGCTGGAAAAGAAGGTCTTCGTTTTTGAGATGACACCAAAATCTGCAATAGAATGGACACTCGGAGAGGGGGGGAGTGTGGAAAGGATGAGCAGAGACAAAACCCAGGGACAGAGTAGAAAATGGGTGGAGTGCTATTGATGACTACAAGGCAGGAATGTGACCTGGGGTAATTATATCTGATGACCTAAAGGTGGACAGGCTTTGCAGCAAGACAATCAGGAGGGCTAGTGGGATACTGGGGTGCATAGGGAAAGGTATCACCAGCAGAAAGAGGAAGGTGGTGTTGCCTCTGTATAGATCACTGATAAGACCTAACCTATAGTACTGTGTCCAGTTCTGTAGACCATATCTCCTGAAGGGCATAGAGCAGAGACGGTCAAGAGGAGGGCAACTAAAATGGTGCAGGGTCTGCATTAAAAACCCTATGAGGAGAGATTAAAGGACCTCAGTATGTACACCTTGGAAGAGAGGAGGGTGAGGAGGGATATGATAGAGACCTTTAAATACCTCACAAGGGTAAATAAGGTACAGGAGGGAAGTATTTTTTAGAAAGAAAAAGGTGCTCAAGAATGAGGGAGGCATGCATTGAAGCTGGAGGGGTGTAGATTCAGGAGAGATGTGAGGAAGTACTTCATAAAAGAAAGAATGCTGCATTCCTGGAACAGTCTGGTGGGGATCAAGCATGCATATGATAGACACAAGGGAATCAGAGTGGAAAGGGGGAGGGAGAAACAGGTATAAATTAAGTGTGGTCTATGGTAATAATTTAGATAGAGAATGGGCAGATTGGTGGGCCAAGCAGTCCTTATCTGACACCAAAATCTGTGTTTCTATGTTTCTTCAACTGTGAAGACCAAGCAGAAGTATTCTTTTAAAATGTTAGTTTTTTCTTGGTCTTGCTTTGGACATCCCTCCCCTCAGTCTCCTGATCTTCACTATACCACCTCTTCACTATACCACTCCTTGCCTTCCTCACTTCCCTTACATTGCTGGAGAAAGTATTATGCCCATGTTTGAGCTCCTGTTCAATCCTTTCCTCAGTTTGAGCCATTGCTGCCATTTCCCCCCTTCCTGCCTCCATTTGTTTCACTAGATATTCCTCCCTGTTTGACTGTGTTTTGGTCGCCTTGTATTTCCTGAAAGCTGCTTTTTCCCTTAATCACATTAGCCATCTCCTTTGAGAATCAAAGTGGCCTATTTCTACTCTTTCCCTTGCTTATTATCTTTAAACAGCATGCCATTGCCCTATGTATTCCTCCTTTATTTTATACCATTGTGACTTCACCCCCCCACTACCTCCATCAAGGTATTTTCTGTGGAAGTCTCCGATTTCTTTAAAATCTGCTCTCCTGAAATCCAGGATACTTGTACCCAGGGTCTACCCATTGTCAAGACTGTAGTAGTGTCACTGTGTGTAAGTATCAAATCCAGCACTGCCCTGTCTCTAGTGGGATCTGTAACCAGTTACCTGAGAAATGCCCCTTGCAGGGAATCTAAGATGACCCTGCTTCTAGTTGTACTTAAGGCATGGATGATCCAGTCTACATCTGGTGGGTTAAGGTCACCCTTAATTATTACTTCCCCTTTGTTTGCCATTTTGCTTGTGGCCTCCCCAAAAACCCTGTCCAGAGAAGGCAAACAACTGTGGTATAGCCACAACAAATTAAGAAGACATAGGAAAGAAGGGGAGTGGTGTCTTCCCTGGTTCGAGGGTTATAAATGGGCTTTCCAGATAGTACAGACCCTTCAATAGTTCTTGCTTAGGATGGAAGATTCCCCACAATGGGTCTACATAGACTGTAGCTAGAGCCATGCACACTCCCTTCCACTACTTTTATATAATCCCCCCCACCCAAAGGCTTGCTACCCCACCTAACCATAGGCTGCTCCTTCAAATATTGGTTAAAATGCACCGTAAACTGGACATTAATCCAACCTGGGTGACACTTACACCAATATGGGGTAATCCAGTGATACTAATGGACAAAAAAAATATTCTATGGCCAAAATGGGTAAGTGATGGGATTCATACAATAGGGAATTTCATAATACCTGGGTCGTTACAGCTAGACACCTTTCAAACTCTACGAGCTCGCAGAAACCTCCCACCTGAAGATTTTTGGAGGTACCTTCAGGTTCAGAGTGCCTTACAAGCCCACCTCAGGAAAACATCCCACAATGATAAACCCACAGTGTTGCCCTCTTGGCTGGTCAGCACAAAAAATCTGGCTAGTAAGATATACTCAACTATTTGGGATACCATATCTAGCCAGCCTGCAGCCTCAAAGACCAAATGGGAAAAAGCTCTCCAGCTTTCCATTACTGACCCACAGTGGCGGGAATGCTGGAAATTTGGACACATTGCTTTCAAAGACACAAGAAGCAAACTCATCCAAAATAAAATTATGCACTCAAGGTACAGGACAATGATTGTACTTCATGCAACTGGTGTCATTAGTACTAACAAGTGTTGGAGATGCCATAGGCATCCAGGAGATCTATTACACATTATATGGTCCTGCCCCAAGCTTCAGCCCCTCTGGAGCCAGATCTGCATATTAGGATCTCAGGTGTTAGGGAAAGACATCCAGCACTCAGCTCCCCTTCTGGTACTTGGCATTAAATCCTTAGCCCCCCATTTGATGGAGCATGAACAAAGATGGTTGACTCTGCTCTCTGTGCAGGCTAAGCAAACCATATTATGCAATTGGAGGAAACCAAATATTCCCTCAGGTCAGGAGTTAATTGTCCTCACTTACTGAGTTGTCAACATTGGGCCACCTTTCTGACCTAGCCACTAATATCTTACTCTCTTATGAAGCCAGCTGGCACCCCTTCCTCAGATATATGCTACTTAAGATCGGGATAGGCTAAGATGTATGCCAATGACTCTTTTACAACAATTCAGTTAACAGAATAATAGCATTCAGACATCTGACATTGTAAGTGTATATAATCCTTATGAATCTCTGTGTGTAAATATTTCTCTGGTAGTTTTGGTTCTTTGTGTTCTGCTTTATTCTGTTGCAGGGTGAAGGTTGCCTTGTACTCTGCCTGCCTTAAATCCAAGACTTTCAGATGTCCAAGAATCTTGGTGCTTGTACTTTCCAATTATGCTTGTTTTTCTTATACATAATCACCAGGGTTATAAGCTGTATAATCCATCACCTTGTCAAGTTGATTTGTTTTTATTAGGAATTATAAATGCACAATTTTCCATGAATTGTTTTACTACAAAAACCCTGTTTATATCTTCTCCCTGTGCTGGTGGCCTGTACACCACCCATACACATGTGAAGGGCCCAATTCCATCTCCAAGCCCAACCAAAGAACCTGAAGCCCCTCCTACTCCCAGTTGTGACCTTGTATTTTTGTGGTCTTAATACCTTCCCTTACACATAAAACAGCTATCTCCTTTTCTCCTTGACCTATTCTTTCTCAACATGTTGTTCTCCAGTATGACCACTTCCCAGCTGTGTTTATCAGAGTACCATTATGGTGTCCAGGTCCAGGTCTGCCTCTGCAATAGAAAACTAAAGGTCGTGCATTTTGTTTTCTAGGCTCCTTGTGTTGGTGCAGATAACTGTCCACCCCCTTTTTTCCCTCCCTGCCTCTGCTTTGCCCTCCATTCCCAAGCCCATGTTTCACCCTTCTTTTTCACTGATACTGTCCATCCTCTTCTTATCCTTTCTCTGTCCACCCTCCATAGTAGTTTCCTAGGTAGGGTGGTCCCAACAACAGGTAGAAGAATGGAAAAGTATCTTTCTATTGTGTGAAGATTACTGTCTCTATGCAGTGTGAAGACAAGAGACTGAGACGTTTGCCCTATGGTTCGTTGTTGCTGCAGGGATTGCCATGTCACATGCACCCTGCTCTTGAACACTGGTAACAGCAGAATGACAAAGGGGACAGCTACTACATAGCTGATGCCCTTAGGGTTCTAAAGGACAACTGAACCATAAGTGACCACCAGAGCCTTGGTCTTGCAATAATATAAGGAATAACACTTGGCAGGGCGTGCATTAAACTACATGTATATGATCTATGCCCTGGGTGCACTGGATGATATCAGATGCCGGTGAGTGCCTTTAACTACCCAGGATAGGCAGCAATTTAGAACAATTCACACCCTAGAGTGTGTTACTGTGCTAATAAAATGGTCTTGTGCTGAAAATTTAAGAAATAGACTGAGCAGTTTTTAAAATTAGTTTAAAAAGTGAACGAACATTGTTCATGTTGCTGTGATATAGCTGTTCTGTTCATCATTCTGTAATGTGAGTACACTGTCCCCACAGAATTTATTAGAGCTCTTTAATTACTTTTCCATTACTAAGACACAAAAAGTGTTTTCACGCCCATGCAGTGAGTTACATCAATACAGAATCATACAATCAGATTCCACCAATCACAGTGCAGTATTCCCTTGTTCCATTTTATAATGTCAGTTAGACAGACAGCAAGGCAGACAGACAAGCAGGTGGGAAAAAACAAAGAAAAAAAGGAAAAGAAATGGAACACTTACAAGCGGATTTAATTGAGCCAGACCAACAGGTGCAGTACAAAAATTACCACATATTGACCTACATATGGGGATTCTACAAAGGGGCGTAATCCTAGTAACTGATTGGTAGTTATACCCCAGAAAAATAAGTACTCATACATTTAAATTTAATTAATAAATTTATATATATTACCCCACTGCAGTAGCAAGAAATGTCAAATGTGAAGCACACAGCTGTGTATGTTTCAGAAGTGTATAGAATGGAGTGAACTTTAAGGCTGACAACCCCAAGGAAGCCTCCACCCCTGATTTGTTGGTTCTATATCATAACAGCGACTGTGGAAAGGTGATCACTGTTAGGGTGAGTGTACATTGCCGAAAATCAATTTCAGTGATGTACACCCCCTCCGCCCCACACACCCCCTTACTATAGGATTCTCAGCTGCAGGGCTGTGCATATCGGGGGGTGCAAAACCATAAAAAAATAAATTCAGGCTGGGCACAACAAAATGTACCTGTGCCCAGACCCGAACCCAGCACCCTCAGAACCCCAGCACACCACCCACCCACCACACCATGGGGCCAGCTCAGCAGCTCACTGTGGCACCACCCCTCACAAACCCTCCCTCCCCTCCTCTCCTGCCTCTCGCTCAGCATGCTCAATCCCCTCCTGTGCGCATATACATGTAGCAACATCCTGTCACTATATGCATGACCCCCCTCAATCCGGTCACCATCCCTGGTAGGTAGCTCTGTTGACAGACGCCACAATAGAGTCACCATTTTTGTATGCGCCCAATCGCAGTCACCTATGGCATGGGCTATCTGATTTGTTTTCTGGGTGGGGGTGAGTTTGAGGGTTGGAAACCCTAAAGTTACATTTCCCTACTTTTGTTGCTTTGGCCATAACACTTAATGTTGCATTAATAGAGTTTTTTTTGCAAAGAATTTCCCTACTTTATGAGATAGTATAATTGTATCCTTATTTGTCTGTGGAGCCCAGTGCACTTTGTGCCCTGTGCCTCCATCCATCTGTAGTTTTTCAGATAGTGTAAATATATCCTAATTTGCCAGTAGGAGGGCCCTGTGCTACCATCCCTCCATAGATGTGTGTATGTATGTTGCTGTCTCTTGTATTTGTAGCACAACAGCAACCAAATCGTCAGTATAGCCTTGTCATTAATCAACCTGATGAACAAGGTGCTGAAACTTTTCAAATCTCTGCTGAAATGTCATTCCATGCCACCTTTACATCATTCCTTGCCAGAGGCGTGAAAGCACAATTTGGTGAAGATTTGAAAAATGACAGGTGTCACATTCATGAGTAGGTGTAAAGAAAATTTGGGGTGAAAATATTGAAAATGATGAAAGTTACAAGTGAGCATAACTTAATTTCAACAGATGTACATAACTTCACCATTTTAACATATTTTGACCCCACATTTTGAACATACCCTTCTTATGACCCCACCTCATGAACGAGGGCAGTGAAAATTTTCCAAATCCCACTTGAAAGGTGATTTTGCCAGGTGACCACAAAATCACTCTTTGGGCTAGATTTGCATAATTCCATTGACATTGTTCATGAGGTGGGGTCTCAGAAAAGCCATGGTGAAAAGTTGGTGTCAAAATATGCAAAAATGGCAAAGTTATGCACCAAAGTTAAAAACCCTACTGAAATTCATCGAACCACACTTACCTTATTTCTCACATAGCAGTCAATGGTTCCAATAGCAAGACATATCTTCGATCAGAAAGTCGATATTCACCTTGGGACCTGTTCAGGTGAGAAAGGGTGTGTGGGGAAATCTGAGAGGGGGATGCGGAGTAGTGCATGCTAAAGGTGGGGGGATTGCATCGCCAAGGGACTGTTTTCTTTTTTACAGTAAAAAAAAGACATTGAGGGACTGTTTTCTTTATTACAGTTGGTGAAGGACATGGGAGGGTGGTGGGTGCCACTAGACACCAGGGAATGAAAAAATAAGAAGTGGCACAGTGATCGCAAGGTGGGGGTGCCACTACATATCAGAGACATACTTATAATAGGGACTGCAATTGGAGGGTGAGGGGGTGCCACTAGAGGCCAGGGAAATATAATGGGGCATAGGAGGCACAAAGAAAAAGAATAAATGAGGGAATAACTAAACTAACAGCAAGCTGTTTGAAAATAGTAAGTACGAGTAAGAGGAAAAAAGGCCACTGTGGTTCTCCTAGGAGGTGACCAAGGCAGTAAGGAAGATGGTGGGAGTGGGAAACAAAACAAAACAAAAAAAGCTTTCTGGAAGTACATGGAGACCCAAATGGAGGCAGACAGGGAGCTTTATATAAATAAACTAAGGGAGGCAGGATAAGGACGGCAAAGGCTCAAACTGAGGAGCTGAGGAGAGGATCACCATAGAGGTCAAAAATGCGGACGACACTTTCTTTAGGTATGCCAGAAAAAGCGGAAGGCAGAGGGTTGTATAGTGATGATCAAAATATGTGTGTGTGTGCATGGGGAGACCAGTGGAAGGGAGAGGGGACAGACAAACATACATTAACAGACACCAAGGGAGTGTGATAGTGGACACAAGTCCTTTTACAGAAGCATCCACTGGGGATTGGAAGCCCTAAAATAAAACAAAGTGTTGGGGCCTGACTGGATCCACCCAAGGATACAGAAGGAAATTATTACAGTGCTAGCAGCCCCTCTGGCAACATTATTCAACATCTCATTGGAGATGGGGTGGTTCTAGAGGACTGGAAAATGGCAGATGTGGTCCTTCTGCACAAGAGCAACAGCAGAAAGGAGGCTAGCAATTACATACCAGTCAGTCTCACTTAGTGGAGGGGAAATCATTGGAGATTTCACAGCTACAACTCCACTCCAAACCACTACAGATATGCCCAGCATCATAAGGAGCAAGGTACAGAAAAAAAACAAACACTAGCACCATTCAATTCTAGGGCAAATGGCTTTATCTTATCCAAGTGGCCAAGCAGCTCAGGCCGTAAAAGACCTCGACCGGTTTCGCTGGTATCTCAGGGACCCCAGGAATTACATCTCAGCAACTGATCCACATTTAAAAGGAGCTGATTTAAAGTGATAGTGCATATTAATCAATTTACACACAATATATTAGAAAATCTATGTACTATTACATATTAATATAATTTCCAATTCAAATTTACAACATCCACTATAAATAACAATCAATAAAATGCCCATTTAAACTCAGAACAGGTGAACACCTTAGAAGTATTATAGGAGGAGATATTACCAATGCCACAACTACACACTGTATGAGACATACACGAAGAGAAATGAGGGGTGTTACCCATAGTTTTAAGTCCCGTGGGGTGGAATGTGTTGAATTGGGCTGGGGGGGGGTTGACATTAATGCCAAGCTCCTAGAATGAGAGGCTTGCTGGATATACACCTTGGGTGCTCTAAAAATGCCTGATTTAAATGATAAAATTGACATTATGCCTCTCATCAAACGAGACAAGAAAAAGAAGTAACTAAATATGAGAAGAAATAATGGCTTTCTATGTAGTCTGAATTAATTTATTATCTTTATGCTTATTTGTCTACAGCTTTCTGAAGCTCATGGGAAGCTCTCTGAATTTCAACCAAATGGATTTTTGGAGAAATCAAAGTTGCTATCACACCTGCTGCAACTGAACTAGTCCAGAAACAGATATTAGGTGCTGTTATATTGGTTGTTATTTATAGTGGATGTTGTAAATTTGAAGTGAAAATGATATTAATATGCAATAGTATATAGTTTTCCAATATATTGTGTATGAATTGATTTACATGCACTTTCTCCTTAAATCAGCTCCTTTTAAATGTGGATCAGTTGCCTACGTGTAATTCCCTCCTGGGGATGCTGGGACACCAAGGGAACAGATTAATGTCTTTTACTGCCTGAGCTGTTTGGCCACTTGGATAAAATAAAGCAGTTTTCACTAGAATTGGATGGTGCCAGTGTTTGTTTTTCTGAAATTAATGGAGATCCTACTGAAGAGAGACTGATGGAGTATCTGGGGACAAATCGGTTGCAGGACAACCAGGAGCACAGCTTCACAAGTGGAGAAATCGTAAAGAAATCTCAGATTTCTTTGACTGGGTAACTAGGGAGGTGAATCAGGGGAAGGGCAGTGGATGCGGCCTATCTGGACTTCAGTAAGGCCTTTGACACTGTACCATACAAGAGGCTGATAAAGAAACTTAGCAGCCTAGGGATGAGGAAGAAAGTGGTCAGCTGGGTATCTAAATAGTTGGAAGATAGGAGGCAGAGCATGGTGGTAAATGGCACTCACTCAGGTGATGGGGATTAACCAATGGTACTCCATTGGTCCACAGGGGTCAGTACTGGCTCCTGTCCACTTCTATGTCTTCATTAAGTGACATTTCTGAGGAACTTGGGGGTGGTGTTTTTGTGAATGACACAAAAATCTGCAACAGGGTAGACACCAATGAGGGGTGAACAGAATGCAAAGGAGCTGGGAAACCTAGAGGAGCGGTCTAGGAAGTGGCAGTGGGGTTTTAATGGCAAAAGTGCAAAGTCTTGCACCTGAGATGAGGAAACTCAAAGGCTGTGTACACAATCGGGGGGTGGGGACTTACAGTTACCAAGCAAGAAAAGGATCTTGGGGTGATCTTAACTGATATTCTCAAGGTGGCAAGAGCAGCACAACAGCGCAGCAGGCAAGGTGAGCAGGATGCTAAGGTGCATAAGGAGGAGGATTTCTGGCAGGTGGAAGGAGATGGTGTTGCCTCTGTATTGCTTACCTGTGAGACCCCACCATGAGTACTGTATCCAGTTCTGGAGGCCGCACCTCTGCAAAGACATCAACAGGGTAGAAGAGGTACAGAGGAGTGCTACCAAAATGGTGCAGGGGTTATACATGAAACTGTACCAGGAGACACTGTGGGACCTCAACAATTTAGTTTTTATTGACCATGTAAGTACACTAGACAATCAAATGCCTATTAAACGCCTATTTTCAAGTATTAGCCAGGAGGTTACAATATTAAAATTAATGAATCTCAGTACTTAAGGTAACAGAAACAAATAAACACGAAATACAAAGAAGCAAAATAAAGGTACAAGATATAAAATGTACTCCCTGGAGGAGAGGAGACCGAGAGGGGTCATGATTGAGACCTATAAGTGCTTCATGCGGATAAACAAGGTGCAGGAGGGGAGTCTTTTTAACAGGAGAAGGATGACCAGAACACAAGGACATGCTAAGAAGCTTGGGGGGGGGGTGGGTTAAGACAAATGTGAGGAAATACTTCTGCAAGCCCCCGTGTTTCAGAGCTTACTAAAGTTACCTCTTATTCTCCTTCCTTTTTGCCCATTTAAGGTTAATGGGGGGACTGGTGTCTGCCCTTAGATGTGGTTTTGCCTGCCCCCTGTAGGGATAAAAGGGTGAGCTTCTTGGAAGTCAGGGAGGCCAGTGGGAGACTACCACAAGTTGGGCCAGGGGTTCAATCCCCAGCCCAGGAGTGTAGCCTAAGATCTGTGGTGAATGGAACCACTCAGGTTTCTGGAGGGAGGTCTGACAGGGAATGTAGAAGCTGGGATGGGACCCCGAGTTTAGGAGGGGAGTTGCAACCTGGAGGAATTTTGAAGTTTGACCTACCTCGTACTCTGTGGCATCATGGTAGGTCTGGGGCCTCATCTTTCATGTTGAAATAGGTGGTGGGGGCGCTTTGATGGTGGCAGTGAGATGGCATGGCTCGGTAGGTGGTGGTAGCACCAATGGGCCGAACCTGTGTTGCACGCTGTCTTGGTTTAGGTGGCTTGCAGGAGCGAGTTGTCTGGGGACCACTTTTCCCATGTTTTCTAGGTCCAGAACTGGGGTGGGTCCCATCATAGGCTCAGTGCAGCAGGTTGGAGTGTTAGTCTTTTTGGGAAGCCACCTGCACTGTAAGAGCCCCTGTGCATAGGATGGCCAAACAGAATTTTTTCAGGCAGCATTTTGTGAACAGCCTAGCGGTGTACCAGGGGCGAAGCCTGTAAGAGAGCCCTAGTTTGTAAGTCCTAGGTCACTGCTTGAGTTCCTGAGCCCCCCCCCTGACTCAGCATTAAGTAGAGCCCATTCACTGGCCTGCTTAGGCCCCAAGTCTGTGCCATAGTCTTGTGCTGCAGAAGTAAAAGAAATTAATTTCAGTTTTGTGCCTGTCTCCAGTTGCCTCCAGCCCCATGAAGCTGTTTGAATTTCTGTTTTAAAAATTAATTAATTTTTATTCTTTTAATCACATGTGCCCCTGCTCTGTTTTGGTGCTGCTTTTTCAAACTATTTTGCCCTCTAGAGAGCCCAGGACTGTACCTAACATAGAAACATAGAAGTTGACGGCAGATAAGGACCACAAGGCCCATCCAGTCTGCCCATTTCTTTTTCTACCTTATAAATGTGCCATCGGCCTTTGCTCTGTCAGTGACCTATCTATTCATAGTCATTTGTATTGCTCCCTTATGCCTATCCCATGCCTGTTTGAAGCCCTGCACTGTATTCATAGCCACCACTTCTTGTGGTAAGCTATTCCATGCATCTACCACCCTTTCTGTGAAAAAGAATTTCCTCACATTCCCCCTTAATCGGCCTCCCTCTATTCTCATGCTGTGTCCTCTTGTCCTGCTATTTTTCTTATATTTAAACATGTTAGACTCTTTCACCTTGTTTATGCCCTTAAGGTGTTTAAATGTCTCGATCATATCACCTCTCTCCCTCCTTTGCTCAAGGGTATACATATTGAGCTCCGTTAATCTGTCCTCATATGTCTTCTGATGCAGTCCCTGCACCATTTTGGTTGCCCTTCTCTGGACTGCCTCAATTTGGTTAATGTCCTTGTGAAGGTGTGGCCTCCAATACTGCCATGTACTCAGATGAGGGCCTAACCAATGTCTTGTACAAGAGAATTATTACCTCCCTCTTACGACTTGTGATACCCCTACTAATACACCCTAACACCCCTAGCCTTACCTACTGCTTTAGAGGTCTGCTTGGATGATTTTAGGTCATCAGTGATGATGATGCCCAAGTCTCTTTCTTCCTTTGTGACTGCTAGCAACTCCCCTCCCAGCCTATAAGTGGCTTCAGGGTTTCTCTTCCCTATGTGCATGATTTTGCACTTCTTTGCATTAAATCCCAGTTGCCACTCTTCTGACCATTTTGCTAGTTTATCCAGATCTCTTCTCATTCTGCCTCTTCCTTGCTGCTTGTTTCTTCCATGTGGGTTGCATCATCTGAGGTGAGCATCTACTGAAATGCCTTCTGGTCATCATTCAGGTAAGCCAAGCAGATTTTTTCTTGTTCCTTGTGGATGGATTCTTGGCTTGTGCTCCCCTCCAATATATTTTACATCAGGCCCCTAGACACAAGCCAGAGGAAGGGTTGCACTTCACAGAAATGGTGGTGGCCACCTAGAAAAGCATGCCAGAAGAGGTGGTGGGATGAAGACATTTGGGAGCTTCAAACGTGTGGGGTATAGACACATAGACAATAGGTAGTGGTAAGAGAGGTGGGACACCTGAGATCAAATAGGGTCCAGGATATCATATTAAACAGTGAATTAGGACATGCGGGATGGGCCTACCAGTCCTTTCTGCCAACACATTCTATGTGTCTATGTAACAACTCATGGGGTAAGATAGGGTAGCACAGGCAGCCTGGATGGACTGATGGTCTTTTTATGGCATTATCTACATTTCTACATGTGAGGTGAACTGGCTGATTGGCTGTGGAATCTGCATTTCCTCAGACCCTTTGTAGTATCACTGTTACTGTAACTGTAGATTAAGGATGGGACAAATAGTACTGTATTCATCCAAATACTCACTAGTTGATGATAGAATGCCAAATAAAGACTAGTGAATGAAGACACAATGTTTTAGTCTTTATTTTTATCTGTTAAGCCATAATTAAAAATCAAAGTGAGGTAGTTACAGTCACCGTGCAAAATTGCACTTGGCATTTCATAGCTTGCATTTATGCAAAATTAGCTCCCTAGTGAGGGTGGGGGCATATTGTGGACAAAAATACAGGTATGGGGAAAGTTGCTCAAAATATAAAAAGGACTGTTTGGTATCTGGCGTGATCTCCACTAGGTATCTAGCTGAATAATAGTTGGAATAGACCACTATTCAGGCATGAGGCAAATACAAAGCAAATATTTGTCCCATCACTACAGTACATACCATACAACCTTTTACCTGCCTATATGTGTAAATAGTCAAACATGTTATTTATTACATTATGTGCAATATGGCCATTTGCATGTTGGAATCCCTTACTTAATGTGACTTTGTAGTCATCATTTTTGACTTTATAGTCGTCATACCCCAACCCCGCCTTTCAGAAGAAGTTCACAAAGGCATCAAAAATGCAGAGAAACATTGAAAAGAAACTCAAAAACAGATATCGAAATGATTCACAAGATTATTGTGGTAGACAAATCCTCTTTTCAAGTTTTTTTTCTTCTCCTGGTGAAGAGCTTTCCAGGATTACTAGACCAGCTGATAAACTTTTGTTTCAGGGAGACTTCAGCTTTTCATCTGCAAAACAAGGGACTGCAGAATGTCCACTTGTTCCCCACAACATAGATGTTAAGGTCAGAACAACAAAGTGAGTGACAAGAAAAACTGTAATAAGAGCTTTTGTCGCATCACTTAGTTCTCATTCCAAATGACTGAGAATTGACAAGACTACCACTATGTCCATGGGATGCTTCATTC